>CM076576.1:139097709-139697709 GCA_034641835.2 Pinus albicaulis
GATCGATATTCTTGATATGTTGGGAATTTTTGTTCAAGCTTGTGGGACTTGATGGACACTAAGTTGAAGAAGAGTACAACCTTTCATCCACAAACAGATGGTCAAACCAAAGTGTTCAATCGAACAGTCATTCATCTTCTTCAAGGATAATGCAGCAAACATCCTAATTTGTGGGATGAAAAGTTGGATGACATTCAAAATGCTTGCAACCGTGCAAAACACTCCTCTACACAAACATCGTTGTTTGAGGCATCTCTTGGATACTTGCCAAAATCACCATTGGATTTAATTTTTGGAAAAGATGTGGTTATATATGGGCATAAAAACATAGATAAAGCAAATAAATTCATAGATAAAATTCAATTGATCCATCAAACAGTCCAAGATTAACTAGAAAAAAGTCGAGGAAAGTACAAAGCGAGACACGAAAAACATCATGTGGATAATAAGTTTCAAGTTGGTGATAAATTTTGGCTTCACATTAGCAAGGAGAGGCTTCAAGGAGAAGGTAAAAATATGAAACCAATATGTTATGGTCCTTTCAAAGTTCTGGAAAAGATTGGTAACAATGCCTTCAAGCTTGATTCGCCTCCATACATAAAAATTTACTCTGTTGCTAATGTTGAGAATTTAAGATTGTATGAGCCTCTTTTGATTGAAGATCAAGGATAGAATGTCCAACTTACATCTATTGAAGACTTTTCTCCATAATTATTTAATGAGCTTTAGCAAGATACCATACTTGACAGAAGAAAAAGGACATCGAGAAGGGGAAGTGTCGACTATCTTTGAGTGGGGTTGAAGGGAACAAACCCTTCAAAAGCCAAATGGATTGAAATTGGGAAGGTGAGGGAACTGTACCCTCACATGTTCAACAACTGAATATGATCTTTTGGGGTCCAAAATCTTCCAATGGGAAGGAATGATCAAGTGCTCAGAATTATGCTCAAGAATCAAAGTTCTTAGAATGACACTAAACCTGAACGACCACACAATGTTCATCATTCTGAATCTGGTGCAACTCGTTTCGCGCGAAATGGACTCCGTATGGATTCAGAAACGAGTTCTGTTCGTTTCCCTAAATAGGCAATATTTGGTAAAAAAAAGTTGCAGACATGGAGCCCAGTCAGCAATTCGTACTGATGACGTGGCATGCTGACTGGGTAGGTCAACAATTTGGTCAACCATTTTCTCTAGTGAATGAAGGGATGCCAAGTGGCATAGTTTGGTTGGGGCTTGTCATTGTGTGTTGGTAATTTGTTATTGGTTTGGTTAGACCAATGAGGAGGAGCCACATGGCTCAGCCTGGGGCTGCCACATGTCATACTAACGGTATAATAAAACTTTGGTTATGGACTGAAGGGACTTGGCGGGTGTCGATCACGAGACCTCCACCCAACTAACAAGCCGCACCACCAACTTGACTACGCAGTGGTTCTTACCCTATACATTCTCCACATATATTTAAACTTTATAAACACACCAATGGGGGCAGAGGGGGCCATCCCCCAAGTCATGTGACCGATGCCCAGGACCATCGGTGGAGCAGGAGCGCTTATCCCTTAAGCATGATTATTACATCGTAATACAGGATTAATTAACATTAAATTGGTGTTACGAATGAAGCATCATTTAAACGTTAATTCCGGATTATTTAACGGTAAGCAGGGTTGTTAACATTAATTCAGTTTAATTAATAGCTAAGCAGGGTTTAGTTGGCGGCTCTGACATATCCAACAGATTTGTCTAAATTTAGCGCCAGTTAGCTAATTTTGGGGAGGAAATTATGGAGCGGACTTGGGGAAGTCATAACTCAGCCAATTTTCAACCAAATCAGGAGCAGAAAGAGGCTAAGATACCATTTTTGAGTGTTTTTAACTCAATGAAGCAGGTTTCAGGAGTATAAAAGCATTGTAAACACATCATTTTGCAAATTTGAGCATAATGTAGAGGCCCAAGCCATGGAAGTTGGACCAAGGAGATGTAGCCCAAGAGGGGCGAACTCCTTCATCAAATCTCTGTGTTGATGTGTTGTATGGTGATGTAATATACTTTCTATTGCTGATGTTAAGTATTTTTTATGTTAAATTTTTCATAAAATTAACATAAAAATCACTAATGAAACTCAATAACTTGTAAGAGAACTTGAAATCTTAAGCACATGTAAAACATTTGTTTCAAAATATGAAAAAGGAACTAGCACAACATTACTAACATACCTTAATTAGATCAAGAGTGTTACCACAAATTTCTTAGTCTGAATGGTATTTACGATCCCCAAACTCCCTTGCTTCCAAATGCAGAATCTCCTTTCTAAGCTCCAGGGGAGCCACATCGAAAAATTTTGCCACTGATTCCCAACCGAATAGTTGGTGATGTTTTGAAGAGGATGCCCCTGAAGCACCTCATTTGCGGCTGTGAGGCCTTTTCCGAAGTGGCATTACCATATAATTCCTACCAACAAGACACAAAACAAACGCTCAAACTAACTGAGGGACTAGTTGATGATCGACCATAGGATAAGGAGACCCTTGTAGAAACGAAGCTAGTAGGTTGAAGATGACGATTGGAAGGAGTAATGTAGAAATTCCTTGTAGATTCAAACTACTTATGTTATTTACTAAAAAAAAATACTTGAATCTACTCTACTCATAAATATCACAAACACAACGATCGAAAACACAACTCATAAATATGCGACACGATTAAACACACATTTCCCAAATATTTATCTAGGGGAAATAAACTACTCAAAATCCCTTCCTATTTGTATTGCATTAATAAAAATAGAAAATAAATACAATGCTTTCTCAAGTCTGAGAAACCTCTTCACTAGTATAGTCTATCTCACTACCTCACAAGCTAACTCTGGTCAATACTTAACCAAATTTCTACCTGCCCATGCTCTTATTTCCTTACATTGTTTCTTGAGTAATTGGAGAATTGTGCAATTCCTGTAGGCCCTTCTCTAACTGCATGCACAACTTGTACAACTTGGAAAACTCTACACTAATAGTACACTTCCCTTGAACTCCAATCTCAATTGGGTATATCGAGTTTCTGCATGTATCAATTTTTCTAGGTTGATTTATTATGGGTACCTCTACTTCTTATTGTACTAAGAATTCTTGTTGACCCAACACTGGAAATTCCTCCTGATGTGCTCTTTCTGTCTGACAGACTCCATGCCCAATCTGCATCTGTGAAGCCTTGTAGCTTCACTCCCTCTGTCTGTTTGTACCAAAGACCAAACAAAGTAGTGCCTCTAAGGTATATCAACACATTCTTTGTTGTCTTCCAATACAGTTTGGTTGGCTTAACCATTTATTGACTAAGCTGGTTAACTTCATAGCACATGTCTGGTCATGTGTTCACCAAATACATAAGTGAAGCCACAAGATGCCTGTAAATGGTAGCCTCTACTACTTCACCTAAAGTAACATCTTCCTTCCTCCAACTCCTTGCTAGAGGAGTCTCCGTGGGTTTGGTTCTCTCCATGTGGAACTTCTTCAATATCTCATTGGCATACTTACCCTTAGAGACAAACAGTTTCCCATCTCCTTGTCATACTTCCAAACCAAGAAATAATGCACGAGCCCCATGTCCTTCATCTCGAATTCTCTAGCAAGATTTGATCAACCTTTGATCACCAATTAAAATTAAATAATTGACATAATACTATAATAAATACTTTACTTTCAACAAAAATATGGTAAAGGTTTGCATCTGCTTCACTTTAGGTGAATCCTAACCTGGTGAAATAGTTTTCAATCCTGGTGTACCAAACACGGGGTGTTTGCTTCGATCCATACAATGCTTACTTGAGTCTACACACATGTCACTCTTTATTGAAGGTGTAGAGTTTATATGATTTAATAGTACCTTGCTACTGGAGCAAAGAACTCCTCATAGTCAACTCCCTCCACTTGAGATAACCCCTTGGCCACAAATTTGGACTTGTGTTTTTCGATGCATCCATCTGTTGCTTGCTCCTCCTTGTAGATCCATCTCAAACCTACCACTGATTTTTCCTTTGGTCTTGGGACCACTTCCCAAACATTGTTTCTAATAATGGAACCATATTCATTCACCATAGCATCAACCCATATGGGTTGTTGCATTGCTTCCTCGAATGAGGATGTATTGGTCTCTACAAGCTCACTCATTAGAGCCATGTAGAAAATGTACCAATCTGGTGATCTCCTCTTCCTGCACTGTGATGTGGCCTCTCCCACATTCTCTCTAGCATCATTCAATAATTTTTTAGCTTCCCTAATTCGCTTCCTTCCTTCTCTGTATTTCTTTGCTTGTCAAGTGGATGTCTCCACTCTATGATCCTTTGCTTGCAGCTACTCCAAAACTTCCTAAGGTTCTTCCTTTGGAGCCAAAAGCTTTTGTTAAGAATGCAACTGAAGCTCTCTCTCCAGAGAACACCTTATTTCCTTCTCTTCATCAAACTTCACATCTCTCCTAACAACTGCCATCGTGAGAGATGAAAATTACACACGAAAATTTTGAGGTGTTTCAGTGTACCCCATAAATATACTCAACTCAGCTATAGGCTCTCTCTTTCTCCTTGCATCCTTGGAAACATGAAAATAAACAGGTGATCCAAAGATCATGAAGCGTGACACCTCTGGTTTCTTCCCTGAAAATATTTCTGGTGTACTCATCCCAAGAATCCTATGAGGACTCTTGTTCTGCAAATAAATAGTCGTGTTGCATGCTTCAGTCCACAAGTGCAGTGGTAGGGCTTGGTCATGTAACATCGTTCACACAACTCCCACAATACTTTTGTTTTTCTTCTCAACAACCCCATTTTACTGTGGGTTGTGGGGTGTTTTCAACTCCCATCGAATGCCTTCCTTTGCACATAAGTTCTTAAATTGATTTGACACATATTATCCATCGTTATCACTCCTGGGAGCCTTCAATTTCCTGCCAATTTGTTTCTCAACAAGTGCTTTAAATTCAACAAATTTGGAGAACATTCGGTCTTTCTTTTGCATGAAGAAAATACAACACTTCCATGAGAAATCATCTAGAAACATAACATAATACCTGTGCTTGGAAGTGGAGGTTTTCGATAAAGTTCCACACACATCTGATTGAATCCTTTCAAGGACTACTTGCACTTTAATATCCCGATCATTGAAGGTGGACTTCATGTACTTCCCCAATGTACACACTTTGCATATATCTTGTTGCTTTAGTGCACCTTTGGGAAACTCTGTACAAATATGTTGCATGATATTCAAAGTGCCATGGTGAAAATGGCCAAGTTTTCTATGCCATGATTCACCAATGTCTTGGCTCTGCACCTTCTCTACTTTTGTGCTCAATGCTGCACAATATTCAACATCTAATTTGCGGAGGTTCTTCACTCGAACCGCGATCTACTTGACTTGTCCTGTAGCGATATGTCTCAGGAAATCCTTCCCTTTGTTGAATATCACATCGTAGCCATAGTCTTCCAACATCGTTATGGAAGCTAAATTCTTCTTCAGACTCGGTACAAAATCACATCCTTGATCCTGAGAGGGAAGTCAAACTCCCCCTAAAAATTAATTGTACCAATACCGATCACACTATACCTTCCATCATCTCCCATATCATTGTGCATCTGGAGATCCTTCTCCTCTAAGTCACTGAAAAATTATTTGTTTCCCGTCATGTGAAACGAGGCACCACTATCTAGATACCACACACTACCCATCATTTTGCTTGCCATGTAAGAAATGAGGGTGAAGTACAACTCAAATTGGGAAGCCAATGTTTCACCTGTCGCTCCTCCTGAGGGATTCTTACCCGCCTTCTTGTCTAGAAAATTCATGGCATAGTATCCCAGTTCGTGACAATGAAAGAGCTTGATTTTTGACAAGTATTTCTTCTTGCCTACTTGACCAATTTTTTCTTTGAATTGACGTTTATTTTCTTTCCATTTCTTTACCTTTCCAGCCAAGGCACAATTGTTCTCACCATCACACTTGCATGAGGTCTCGTCTCTAGTTTTCTTCCTTATTTCTTCTTGCACCAAGTCAGACCACAATTGTTGCCAATTTGGTAGCTTTTCCCTCCCATTTACCGAATCTTGGTAGTTGTTGTGTCAACTCTTGGGAAGGCCTAGAAGTGCTAGGATTACCAGATCGTATTCTACAACTGTAACACCGACCCTCCCAATTTGATCATGACATTATGTGAACCTGCTTAGGTACTATGGTATTGTGTCGCCCTTCTGCATCTTGATATTCCAAAGCTTGTCATCGAGTGCCAACTTCCTGTGGTCACTATTGTTTTGGAACAAATATGTCAAGACTTTCCACATTGCATATGTGGTCTCTTTCCCGTGGAGATTCGAAACAATATGGTCTCGAACTCCCTCCAATATGATCCTCCTTGCCTTTGCTACACACTTCTTCCATTATGCTAGATCTTGAGCATCAGATGTTGGAGGTTTAGGAATATCATCATCTAAGAATTCCTTCAACCCATTATCTTCCAATACTTCCTCCATCCTATCCTTCCAAGGAACATAGTTCAAGCTACCTTCAAGATCATACTCGAGTCTTATTTCATAGAATTCCATCGTGTTAGCTCTAAAGAATTGATCCTACAAATTCCATTCTCCTACAAAGACAACTTCAAATTTTTTTTTCTATTGTGATTCCAGTTGTGATACCATGTAAAATTTCCTTGTAGATTCAAACTTCTTATGTAATTTATTAAAACAAAAGATTTGAATCTACTCTACTCATCAAGGAAAAAAAACTAAGACCTCAAGACATTTCAACTTCCTAGAGACCCAAAATACGCGAATATCAGAGTGTAATAGGGTTTGAGAAGTTTGAGGGAACTATGAGTGAAAAGAGAAGAAATCTCGTTCAGAACCAGACTAAGAAGGTACATTGATACCAGACTCCACATACCAACACTGAGCAATTGAAATAAATTTCTTTCGGGTCGAAAGTTCGTGAAGTCATCGAGGGAAGTACAATGACTAATTCAAAAGAGGGACCCGACCTATAGTTATGTAGAAATAAGATAAAAAACATGGACACCGTATGTGAAACAAAATAGAGCCATGTAATGAACTTAATACCCAAAAATAAAGAGCAATGGGATACAGTACAACTCTATACTGGTGACAAAGGAGTATTCCACCCTAGTAAGTGAAGCTGAGAATCTAGCAATGTATGTATACTTGCATTTACTGTGACAGTTTCAAGAGGTGTCCACCAACGAGAGTGAGACCGCTACAATTGAGGAATGTCGACCCCATAATAACCGTATTTCTGCCACCCCGAGCCGATGATTGAATTTACATAAATAACTACAAGCATGAGGTATCAACTACCATAAATAAAACACGCTCTCTGAAATTGCCATGACAGTAGCCAAGTGTACTGCATACATCCCAAAGCATTGACCTAGAGTGAGGTCATTAATGAACGATCTACTGTTGTCAGGGAAATTCCTTTCGATATCAGGTTCGCCATGGGAGGGATGTTGCATTAGTGAGCAGGAAAATGAGTTGCATTAGCAAAACTAATGACACAAACAAAACTTTGACTCCTTTCACCTGACATTTAAAACGATAAGACTCTGGTTGGTGACTCCCATGGTGTGAACCCAGGACATGCCACGTGTGTCCCATGTGGAGCCAAGTGTAGAGCCCAGCTCTCGCTTCAAGCACCTCCACCTCCTTCACCAAACAATGCTTTCGCGTGCCAATAATTACCTCCGTTAAAAAACACATATTTAAGGGGGACGCCATGCCTCTTTCTAATGCCTAATCCAATGCCGTGAGATCATCCCATTAGGGAATCCAACCTTCAATTATCACTTTCCACTCATAGTTTAAACTCATGATGTTGCAACCTCTCATTCAAAACATTCAAATTCTAATTTTATAACTTCATAACTAAACAATCAATAATATTTCATTTTTTATAACAATATGACTTCATCCATAGTTACCAAATTCGGCTGTATTGGCCTAAAAAACACAGAAATTCACCAATTTGATTCGGTACGATTAATAATTCGACAAATTCAAATTTGGTTAGAAAGGCCAAAATTTTTATGTTAAAAAAAAGAAAAAATAATCTCCATATTGAAAAAAAAATTATAAAATGTTCCTCCCCCCAAACGACATATTTATTTGTTTCATGTGTAAGACAATATTGTTATCCAATATCCGGTAATCGTATCTGGAACATTTGATTGCCCTATTTTCCAAAATATTGTATAGTGTCATTAGAGGCTGGAACATTTGATTGCCCTATTTTCCAAAATATTGTATAGTGTCATTAGATGGCTTATTCTGGAACTACCTCAGTCTACAGGAGCTTATGCTTAAAATGTAGGTAGCTTTTTTATTCTTGAACTACCTACCTCTATAGGGGCTTATGCTGAAAATGCAAGTATTTTGCATATCCAACACCAAGTGGCACTAATTGTATGCTTATATACTTCTTTCTAGATATTGCACTATAGCAAATTGTAAAGATAAGTTTGTATTTGTGAATAGAATAGTATTACAAACTCTAATATCTATATTGAAAAAAAATTGTAAAATGGAACACTGCAATTGTAAATAGTAAAAATAAGTTAACTATAGTAAATTTACATGTTATTTCTATATTGAAAAATACTTATAAAATAGCAAATTGTATTTGAAAATCATAAAGATAAATTTACACTTGTAAATAGATCCCTAAGATAAATAATAAATAAATTAATATATTTAATTTCGTATATATATATATATATAGATATATAATAAAAAAATAATATTATTAATTATTTGTAAAATACAATTCTTACAATTTTCTCTTATTAAATTTTACATTTTTTTTAAAATCTAATCTAATTCGAATTTGATAACAATGACTTCAAGTGTTATAATTACTAAATGTGGATCGGATTATCTAAATCTCTAAAAATTCCATGCCTATTAGATAATCCGGTGACCAAATTGGCATATTAATAGTTGCGGAATCTAATTAGATTTTGTAATGTCTAAAATTCAACGCTAATTACATACCTACCGACGATGCATACTAATGGCTACGAAAATGCTAATTGCTAATTAGATATCTACTGACGAAAATGGCATACTAATGGCTACGAAAAGTAATCGGATTTTGTAATCTCTAAAATTGAAAGCCAATTAGATAATATACCGACCAAATTCGCATATTCATGGCTAATGTTTTGTTTTCCATAGTCACGTGCTACTTTCATGTTCGGTAAATTTAAGAGAAGTGGGCTAACCATTCGACGGAATGGCCTCAGGCTATGCGCCCTCGACAATTGTCGTAGGTATCCAGAAAATCCCTTCGGCCCTCGCAGGCCCCATGCCCTCCCCGTCTCCATCGCCACAATGTTAAAGTTAACGTTAACCCGTCTGGTGGTCTTCCTTTCCCGTAATGGCTAACGCGTCAACGTTTTGCACACGAGTCGTCTGCAGAACCGCAGCCAGTTTCAGCCATGAAGGGACGTAATTCAAATTTCAGCTCAAGAAAACCAGTCGGTGTTATGGCTGCCACCAACCTCCCCTCTCGCTGTTGCCACGCAAGTTCTATTTCAAATTACGAGCGATACCTGTTAATTTAGTCGAATGATCAGCTTGGTTATTCTATTTGTCCATTTTGTCGAGCGCTTCTGTCAAGCAGCAAAGTAGAGCAGAGCACTTCACAACAAATTAGAGGGAGCACTCCGTAGCAAAGCCGGGCAACAGAGGAGCACAACAGAGCACAGCAGCAGAGCAGAGCAGCGCAACAGAGCTCCGTTTGGAAATTGTAAGTTTGCTTGCTCTGTATTTCAACTTTAAACTCTGTATCATTGTAATAATGTTCTGTTGTTTAATTTGCTTGCTGTTGCCGTTACCTCCGCAAGGGGTATATCTTGTTGGACCTTGTATCCCTGTTTTTTATAGTTTTAGCTTTGTATCACTTGCTATATATTTCAACTTCAAACTCTGTATTGCTGTATTAATGTTCTATTGTTTAATTTGCTTGTTGTTCCAGTAGCGGCAACAACGAGTTGTCACTCTCTGTGTTGCCACCACTAGAAATTTAAATTTTGAGCAGTGGTGACAACACATTGTTGCCACTACTGCAACAGTGTGTTGCTGCCACTGCTGAAAATTTAAATTTCCAGTGGCGGCAACACACAGTTACAGTGGCGACAACTCGCTCAAACTTTGTATCGTTGTATTAATGTTTTGTTGTTTAATTTACTTGTTGTTGTCACTACCTCCGTAAGGGGTATATCTTGTTGGACCATGTATCCCTGTTTTTTATAGTTTCAACTCTGTATCGCTTGCTCTGTATTTCAACTTCAAACTCTGTATCATTGTATTAATGTTCTGTTGTTTAATTTTCTCGTTGTTGCAGTAGTGGCAACAGCGAGTTGCCGCCACTATAACCGTGTGTTGCTGCCACTGTAAATTGAAATTTACAGTGTCGGCACACACAATTATAGTGGCGGCAACTCACTTTTTCCGCTCTCTGTGTTGTTGCGACTGTAAATTTAAATTTTGAGCAGTGGCGGAAACACGTTGTTGCCACTACTGCAACAACGTGTTGCAGCCACTACTGCAATAGTGTGTTTCCGCCACTGCTCAAAATTTAAATTTACAGTGGTGGAAACTCACTGTTGTCACTACTGAAACAATGAGTTGCTACTCTCTGTGTGTTGCTGCAACTGTAAATTTAAATTTTGAGCAGTGGCGGAAAGTCGTTGTTGCCGTAGCGGCAACAACGAGTTGCCGCCACTGTAACAGTGTGTTTTCGCCACTCTAAATTTTAATTTTGTGAAGTGGCGGCAACAGTGAGTTGCCGCAACTGTATTAAAGATATTTAATTAAATTATTTTCTTGTTTTGCAGATGGTTGCAAAATGGATCCTGGCTATCCAGATATGGTGCCATCCAAACCCAGGGAATGCACGGATAAGGTTCATGCTTCACAATGAATCCCTTAGCCAAGTATATCAAAATAGTAGACAAATACCTGGGATTACAACGAATAATGAGGCATACTGTCATGCATTGATAGAGGCCTCACAACTGCACAGAGTTATGGTGCAAATGACATTTTCACTTACACTAACTCCGAGCTAATCATCAACCAATTGAATTCCATCTACCAAGTTAGAAGACCTAACCTAAAGCCCCTTCACCAACAAGCAAAATCCATTGTTGCACAATTCCACAGGTTTAAGATTATGTACCAATCTGATGTCCAAAGGGTCTGTGATTCAATACTTTCTGAAACATCATCCAAAGGACGTGGATGTGGTAGATTTGTGGAGCCAACATGTTCTCCAATTGTTATTGATAGGCATCGTTATAGATTGCCTATTAATGAATGGATTGTTGCTCTGATTGGGATTGGGGTTATTATGGGGGGAGTAATATTATTGTGTTCATATTTTTTGAGATAGATTGGAGCATGATCTCCATCATTTTGGTATGAGGTATTTTTTATAGATGGCCTCACTATTTTCTGGTTTTATATGTGATGGATGCTTTTATTTTCTGTATTTATGAAAATCATTGTTTAATTTCTTTTCATTTTATATGTAGTAAAATTAATTTGGGATTGTATGTCATTTAATAAGTTTTAGGTGGTGCTCATAATTATATAACTCTAAATGCAAGATTTATGAAGTGCAACAAATTCTTTTCAAATTAATATGTTAACATTATACTTCTCAATGATTATGTAAATAGAATCATATTTGAAATTTATCTTTTGAAAAATAAATGTCATATTGATTTCCATACAAGTAGAAGTGAGTTACTATTTTTAATTAAAACTATATCTCATACCAAGGATGACTATTTTTACTTAAAACTATATCTCATACCAAGGATGACTATTTTTACTTAAAACTATATCTCATACCAAGGATGAATATATCTCATAAGAAGCTGCCTTGAGGCTATAACAAACCTCATCAACAATTTTAAAATCATATATCGATACTACCCAAAAGTCTTTTTGTAGGGTGTCATTGAGGAAAAAAAATCCTATAGTTTCATAACTTAAAAACATTGTTTTGTCAACCTGGTAGAATTGATATACTTTGAATGAAATTATTTGGCATAGTTCACCATTTAACATGGTCATGTTATAACATGTTTATGTAATTTTTATAGGAGAAAAGCATGGCAGTTTGTTGAAAGAAATAAACTTGTGAATGATAGTTTCACATTTGAAGGATAGGTTTACTTTGACACTGCTCGATGTCATTAGAAAGGATATTGTGCATCATTTTTCAATTGTTTTAAAACCTTTTATATGTCATTAGATTATGTGATGGATGCTTTTATTATGCCTTTTATTCTGGAAGTCAAATTCCAATACACCTTCATAATTCCAACTTCTATGAACATTGAAAAATTCATTATCCATGAGCAGCACATGGTCCCATAATTTATACAAGCCTCTTTTTTTACTATAATGAGCTCTAATTCTTATGTGAAATTATGAACTTCATTAAGAAATTATGTGAGATACCCTTGGTTACAAGGCAACCAAGATATCTTATATATCAATCATTATTTGTCCTTTATACATACATGGTTAAATGCAAGCAAATGTGACATCTTGGACTTTTGCAATCCATAGATCCAACCTCATTTAAGGGGAAGAAATGTATAAATACCCAAACCAATAATCCAATTGTTGTGAATTTCTCCATCATCAACATCTACAGCCACAAGGCCATGTGTTTTGAACTGGAGCACGTTTTGACATCCATGACAGCAACAACAGCTTAGCCTGCAAATCAATGAAGTTATCTTGACAACCCAACTCTTTAACATTGTTATGTACTGAGAATAGAACCCACACAGATACCAATGCAAGTGAATAATTCCAGGGGATATTCTTTGAAAAGCATTAAGGTATATATGATTTTATGATTTGAATGAATTGAAAAGTTAGCTTCACATGGACTTGTAAAGGGGAACATTCATCCCCATCATAACATGTTTATATGAAATCGAGCCATACAGAGACTATTGATCTCAAGATTGAAGGTCTTTTGTCTTCAGAATCTCATATAAACGTTGTCTAAAGTTTTAATAAAAAGCCAATCTTTTGATTATGAAAAAATGCACATGTGGTGTTAGTAGATAGGTCAACAATTTCATAATGGAATGCATTGTTACAACATGAACTCTTTATTTTCACATCTTACCAAGCATATTGATACATATTTATATATTGTAATTTTAATCTTTTTAAATTAAAGTAGCTTCAATCTCCTATTTCCAAGATATGTTTTAAAAGCTTGAGTATCTATTTCTCGACCCCTTGCGGCAACACGTTTCTGCATACGGGCACTGCCCTAAATAACCCATCCCCATTATTTATTTATTAATGTACCCATTACCCTAACTCTTCCATTGCGCCATTTTCGAATTCTTGCAAACAACTAACACAACCAGAGCCGCTCTGAACTTTGGCTAGAGATGGGAGGTGCAAGAACACGCCATGAAAGTTTCGAAGAATTGTTAGACGCATTTCCACCCGTTAAACAATTATTTGAACAAGCCGGCTGGATAGATTATATTCGCAGGTTTGAGGGGCATGACAATTTCATAGTCCTAGAATTCGCCATGCATTACCGGGAGGGTAGATCAGAGGTAGCAGGGACAGTGGTGCCTGCGACAGAAGAGGCGATTGCTGAAGTGTCAGGGTTACTCCAGACGGGAGAAAAGTGGTTTGCACCCCGAAAACCCCAACCTGATATTGTGAGGAATTTCCTTGAGGTAGGTGAACGACTGATCAAGAGTGGCTCAGGATATGAGAGGAATTCATTACCACAACCCTGGTCGGATGCTGCATACCTTGTCTAGAGATTTTTCACTTGTGAAGGAAGGTATGTGGTTATTTATTATGAGCACCTCCTCTTGTTAGACCACCTGCGTCATGGCAGGTTGCTTAACATGCCTTTCTTTCTTGCAAAAACCCTAGACCAAATGGCCCAAGGTGTGCAAGAATCAAAGAGGCCACTAGAAATCCTTTCCCACCAATGCCTTGTTAAACTTTTGGTGGTTGCTGCGCTGCAAAGGGAGGGGAGAACTTGGGATGAACTATTTAGAAGGGCATTGCATGTTGAAGCTGCGATTCCACCCCGTGACCTCCAAGTTGCAACTCCGCGCCATGCCCTCTCAGCGGCAACTCCACCCCATGAACCCTCAGCGGCAACTCCACCCCATGAACCCTCAGCGGCAACTCCACCTGATGACCCCTTAGCGGCAACTCCACCCCATAACCTCTCGGCGGCAACTCCACCCACGCAGACCTCCGGCGACAACTCCACCCGCGACCCTCGGCGGCATCTCACGATGACCCCTCAGCGGCAACTTCTGCTGCTAAAGCTGCACATAAAGGAGATGGCCAAGATGATGATGATGAAGTACAAATATTGGTGAGTAAACCTGCGACCAGAAGATTGAGAGGATACAGGAAACGCCCAACAGTGGTGCCAAAAGCCCAAAAGAACAAGGGAAAGAGAGGTTGTTATGCTCCAGTTCCTCAAACCCTCCCCGTTGTTACAGAAAAACTCCTAGAAGAGATAAGAGTAGAAGAAGAGAAAGAGCAAGAGCAAGAGTATCCACATTATGTATTAATTGAAGGGGTCATGGATGAAGGATGCATGCAACAAGGATGCATGGAAGAAGGATTAGGCCAGCTTGCTGACACAAAAGAACAAGTTGATAAGCTTCCCTCTCCTGATTCTGACTATGAATACATAGCAGAACTAAGCGAATGGTAGCCCTCAGATGGCCTTATCTCAATCCAAATGTTGTATGCAGATGAAGAGGAGTACCAGCAATTGATTAGGGAAAAAGTGTTGGGCAAACCAACTGCACAACCCAAATTGTTTGGGGATGATCAAGAGGACCAATCAAATGCACAACTAGAATTCAAAAACAAGCGCATTGCAAAAGTAAGTACCTGTAAACATCTTCCTCTGTATATTTCATTGTTAAGGAAGAATAGGACTCTCCAGATGAAAAATAGACAACTATAGATCAAAGTTAAAACCCTAACAAATGAGCTCAGACAAAAAGAAACTTTTGATAGATTAGATTGCTTGGCCCAAGTTGCAGAGTCCATACCCACTGATGACCTAGGTATTCCTTCTCCAGGGGTCCAACAAGATATACCCCTTGGAAAAAAACAGATTGATGACATTGAAGTTGCAGAGTCCATACCCATTGATGACATAGGTATTCCTTCTCCTAGGGTCCAACAAGAAATAACCCTTGGAAAAAAACAGACTGATGACATTGAAGTTACAGAGTCCCATACCAAAATCACAGTTGTCCATACAGAGGAACAAGAATTACACATCAAAGATACAAAAGAAATGGGTATAGACACAGAGGAACAACAACCAGAACTGAAACTAACAGAGGATGAGGAACCAGAGATCAAACTAACCAAAGACATTGGTGAGCAAAAATATGATGAGGAACCTTACAGTGTGCACAACAAATCACTTCCTGCCCTTGCCAAGATATTTGAAGAATATCAAAACAAAGTTTTACGAAGACATAAAAAAACAATGGCTAAGCTGGAAAGGAGAGTGACCAAGTTGGAGAAGGATAAGCAAGAACTCGGACAGCTAATGGATGGTGTGCTCGCTTGCAGGGCTCCTTCAACCAATTACAATGTGTACTTGACTGAAAAATTCATGATATTTAAAAAGAATGCTATCATCCAAAATATCCCTCTCCGGGTTGAAAGCAATGATTGTTTCGAGGAGGCATATATGTCAATTTGTAATCAAGAGAAAGACTTGCTCTATGAATTGTACCAACATAATTTTTTGGTACCTTATAATACAAAATGGAATCCCAACTATGTTACAGGGGATGTCCAATTGAGGGCATTTGTATCGTATTTGAGAAATCAGGCCTGTTGGTTGGATGATCTGAACATTTATTTGCATAATTCTGAGAGCCTTATGTGGGTTAGACGAGACCATCCCAAACCTATGGAGGTGATAAAAGAACATAAAAAATACATCAACTCTCGAGAAGTAGCAGAGGTTACCTCCGAGAACAGGGAGATGACCATTGCATATTGTGCACACCAGATTCAATTATTGGAAACTAAGGCACAGGGAAGATGTAAAGTAAGGTGGGATAGCATGGGAAAACAACCCTGAAATAAAGATCCATTTAACTACCACAACTTAAAGATAGCCTTAACAAGGGTTGCTCAGTATATTATTACTATGGGACAGTGTGGGAATCACTGGATAGGTCTTAGATTTCGGTATCCAATGATCTTGCTTCCAACAAGGGTATATAAAAAGAAATACACGCTGACAAAAAAAGAAGAATTTGATTGTTGGAATGTAATTATGGAGACATTAGGGTATCTTTGTCCCAATGAACCAGGAAATAGTGATTATTGTATCAGTAATCTTCATGAATGTCCCCCTTCATCCATAGATTTAGATTGACAGACTGGGTCACAGTTGCTGACACACTGGCTCACAGTTGCTGACACACTGGGTGATTGCTTACACCTTTGGGTCACTTGAATTCTTTTAACAACGGTTCACGCAGATTCTTTGACACACTAGCTCACGGTGCTGACACATTGGCTCATAGTTGTTGCAACAACGGCTCTGAATTCTTTAGCCAACAACGGCTCACTTGGTGCAGCAACTCATAGAAAGTAAAGGCATTATATTTGATGTTGTAATATATGACTCTCCGAGTTTGTTTTGTTAGTCATAAAAAATTTGGTAAAATTGTGTTTGAAGTGTTTGATTCTGATTTCAATGCAGTTCCTCTAATAATTTTGTTACATTTTTCACATTGTTTTTATTCGAATTTATATATCAGTTATTGTTTAAACACAGTATATGCAACTATACCAAGGCGGCTCCCACGATTCTTGAGCACACTTTGGCTCACGATTCTTTGACACCTTTGGGTCGGATTTTGCTACAACAACGGCTCACCATTGCTGCAACACTGGCTCACCGTTGCTGCAACTCATAGACAGTAAAGGCATTATATTTTATGTTGTAATATATAACTCTCCAGTTTGTTTTTTTAGTTATAAAAAACTGGTAAAATTGTGTTTGACATGTTTAGTTACAATTTCATTGCAGTTCCTCTAATAATTTTGTTACATTTCCATTGTTTTTATTCGAATTTATATATCAGATTATTGTTTGCACACCAATATATGCAACTACTCAAACTGGCTCACATGAATTCTTGACACAACGCTCCATGATTCTTGACACGATGGAGTCGAGTTGTTTTGTTTCTTGTAGCTCACGGAATTCTTGCCAACAGCGGCTCACCGTTCTTGTGACAACGGCATTACCATTTGCGCAGAGTCATAGCCCGCATAAAGGCATTATATTTGATGTTGTAATATATAACTCTCCAGTTTGTTTTGTTAGTTATAAAAAACTGGTAAAATTGTGTTTGACATGTTTAGTTACAATTTCATTGCAGTTCCTCTAATAATTTTGTTACATTTCCATTGTTTTTATTTGAATTTATATATTAGATTATTGTTTGCACACCAATATATGCAACTACGCAAAGGCGGCTCCTGATTCTTGACCTGCTTTGGCTCATGATTCTTGACACCTTTGGGTCGGGATTCTTCTGCTCTTGGGTCACCATTGCTGCAACACTGGCTCACCGTTGCTGCAACTCATAGACAGTAAAGGCATTATATTTGATGTTGTAATATATAACTCTCCAGTTTGTTTTGTTAGTTAAAAAAACTGGTAAAATTGTGTTTGACATGTTTAGTTACAATTTTGTTGCAGTTCCTCTAATAATTTTGTTACATTTTCATTATTTTATTAAATTTATATATAGTTATTGTTTGCACAATATATGCAACTATGCAAAGCACAGCTCAGTTCTTGTTACAACATGGTCTTAGTTCTTGCCAACCTTGAGTTCAGAGTTAGTATGCTAGTTGCTTCTATGGTTTTGCCATTCAACCCACATGCACACCATAAAATGATTTTCAAATTAATTTAATAAATCGGATAGGGTAATCTCATAATGAGATTTTTTTTTTTATATCCTATGGTTATAAACCATATACCAAAACCCATTCATGAAATTTGAATCAATATATTTAACCTTGGTTAAATACCCATTTTTCAACCATCATATATTCGAGCCCACTCATAACATTTCATTTGATTCAAAAGTTTGACTTTAGTTAAAATTACCAAAGATGCCAACAAATAACCATATATACTTCTGGGCCCACATTTACCAATTTACCTTTATACCATAATTATATGCATTCACCAATAATATTCACTGATCACAGATGCTGATAAACATTAATATATTTTCGGACCCACAACATATCCAACTTACCTATTCACCGTCCATCATTTATCAAATCTGACGGCTTGCACTTCATCGCGCTCCAACTCAATGTTTCTTTCATCCAACTACAGTCAAAACACTTCATTCTGATCATACATAATCCAATGGATTTCGCATCCAAATAAGCTCGATCTTTAAAGATTATTTTTCACGCGAAATGGGTGGTATTGAGGCACCACGTGTCAACGCACAACCACTATCGCGTTCACATGGGAAATTACCACTTACCAGGTTGCACCCACGTGAAAACCATTTGTTGTTTTGCAAAAATCGTTTGCCTTCCTCTGCGCCACTCTGATTCGTGTTTTCTGTCTTCTATCCACGATTCCTTGCACAGGCTTAGATCACTGATATTTGCAGAGAATGGATTCCATTCCATTGGTTCTTTCGCATAGAAACTCTGAATTTGATTGAATTCAACCTCCTTTCTTAGTAAATAATCTCATAATTAATGTTCATTACTGTCTCATATGTCAATTGGCAACATTTCTATATCCATCATTTGCAATTGCAACAAAGCCCTAAATGGCTATCTGCAAAACATTAATACCTTAAACTCATCACGCTTTGGACCTTAGTGTTCTTCATCAAATACTTACTTCACTATTTATTACACAACAGAGTGTGTAATTTCTCCTTGAAATGATTTTGACGATGTCAACTCCAATTGCAATATACATCCAGGCAAATTTTATACCTTAATTGAGAAGTCCAAGCAATTTCTTTAATGGAATCAATCCATTCTGTGATCGATGCTAATTTTCTCAATATTTACAAATAACATAGAATTCAATAAATGAATATTCACCCTCAAACCACACAATCTCTTAAAAATGTAGCTTGAATATAAAATCACAGAATTTCCCTTATTCCTGTCAATTTCACTTGCACACAATATACACTCAAAACACAAACTCAGAAATTGAGTTTTCTGTATTAAAACCAATATTTATATAGGAATTCTTCCTCTGGCCTGATCTTCTGTATCAGTGGCCTTTTCTCTAAATTGCCTATAGGCTTACAAACACAACTCCTATCTATCTAAACCCTGAATTTCTCTCTACCTATTTACTACTTTTTATGCCTTTGAGGCTTACAATTTATACAAAAGGTTCTGAAACTATTTTTGGTTTCAGTTCCTCCATCTTCTCAACAAAATCCTAAATATCCTCTAATTCCTCACTTGACTCAACTAATCCCTAAGGATCCTCTTTCATCCTAAAATCATGAAACAATTCTAATTTAAGATTTATAATTAATTCCTAAATCTCTCAATCCTTATGAGTTCTGATCTAGCCTAATTTTCTCATGTTCTCCAACATTCGAAAACATTTACAAAATTCCTCACAATATTTAATTAATTCTCATTAAAATCACTCAAAACATCACATAAGAAACCAACTCCCTTGAAACCACAAAACCCCTAAGTCTATTAAAATACAAAGAGATTTCTGAGCCTAATGCTCCTGCATCAGATTATTCAAATTTATATATCAGATTATTGTTTGCACACCAATATATGCAACTATGCAAACTGGCTCACAGTTGCTAACACATTGGGTCACCGTTGCTGCAACACTGGCTCACCGTTGCTGCAACTCATAGACAGTAAAGGCATTATATTTAATGTTGTAATATATAACTCTCCAGTTTGTTTTGTTAGTTATAAAAACTGGTAAAATTGTGTTTGACATGTTTAGTTACAGTTTCATTGTAGTTCCTCTAATAATTTTGTTACATTTTCATTATTTTTATTCGAATTTATATATCAGATTATTGTTTGCACACCAATATATGCAACTATGCAAACTGGCTCACAGTTGCTGACACACTGGGTCACCGTTGCTGCAACACTGGGTCGGAGTTGCTGCAACACTGGCTCACCGTTGCTGCAACTCATAGATATTAAAGGCATTATATTTGATGTTGTAATATATAACTCTCCAGTTTGTTTTGTTAGTTATAAAAAACTGGTAAAATTGTGTCTGACATGTTTAGTTACAATTTCATTGCAGTTCCTCTTATAATTTTGTTACATTTCCATTGTTTTTTATTCGAATTTATATATCAGATTATTGTTTGCACACCAATATATGCAACTATGCAAGTATGCAAAACCACTTGAAAGCTATCTCCCATGACTTACAAAACCATCAATGTATTAAAAGAATAAGTGTAAATGCATGGAGTTATTTAATCATCTTAAATGAAAATTCCATCAAATTAGAGAAATCTCCAACCATATCCTCACCACCTATCAAACATACATGGACATAGTCAACAAAACATTAATACATCAAATACAACTAATACAGGAATAAATATTAATGTCAAATTGAAAACAAAATCAAGCACAAGAAACCTGGAAAAACATTCATTGTTGGCACGAGGGCGACCTCGCTTGTTGAGTTCTTCGAACTGAAATGATTCATCTTCACCTGCCGGGATATTCAAGTCAATTTCGAATCTTGCACTGTGTTGCCTTGTTTTTCTTCTCTTTTTGGGGCTTAGGAAACTCTTCTTCCTATTCAAAGACAACTCAAAAGCACCCAATCCACACTTGAATTCATAATCCATAATATGAAGATTGTTGGCGTCATCCAACAATTTTTTAACTAAAGCAATCAACTGTTCAATCTTGGTCAAAGTAGCAGGAGGACTGTTTCGAACCAGGTCTAAGTAGCCAAATAACTCCTCCTTGGCCATCTCAATTTCTTCAACATTTACCTCAACATTGCGACTATCCATGGCAGTTGTGTTTGCATCTTCAAGAAGATCAAATACTGCCTCTATATTTATTTCAAGAGGGTCATTGTATGACTCAGTTGTGCTTTGATGATTTTGTAATTGGTTTGAAGCCATTGAACCAGAACACAACCAACCAACCTTTATGGCATGCTTGCATATGTTGCCACGAATAGACCATGGACAATCATAAGTAATGAAATTTGTACGATGAAAAGTGACAAGATATTGCTTATTAACTTTAGATTGACTCCTCACCCAAAAAGCATGAGACATTTGCGAATGAGGGCTGCAATCACTATCTAGTATTCTTTTTGCTTTTTCCATTGATGATTCCAACCGTTTCTATTTCTTGTAATTATTTAAAAATCCTTCCTTTTTAGAATTTCCTTAAACCAATAATAGGGTTCAACATTTTTTAGAAGAACATATACCAACCAATCCATCCTACGAGAACATTTCTTTCTTCTATCAGATAGAAAATTTTTCTTTAGGTAACAGTGATATGATTCCATAGCATTGTTTGTCTCCTGATTTGCATGGGGAAAATCTCGACAACCTTTGACCCACATCCCTAATTGCATAAAATTTGGGTTAATGAAGATATTTCATCCATATTTCAAACCAAAAAGAGAAATGTAACTTAAGAGTTTTTCAACTTACAAATCTTGTCACCAGCAACTCAATTCTTATGGAAATAGTCTACGAACTTTTCCTGATCAGCAAATTTGTTGAAGAAAGCATTAATTGCAGTGTTGACTTCAACATTGGAACAATAATTCATAATTAAACCCAAATCACTAAACATTTCTTTTGCTATTTCTGGATTACAGGACAATCGATTCACATTTTTTAGCCATGCTCGACGTACGTGCCAAACACACAAGATAACATTGCACCTTGTGATTCTCCTGCCACATTCAATTCATTTCAAGCATGTTATTTTGTAATAAATACAAGTTGTACTGTAAAATAAGAATATTGAAGTTACCTTAAAGCACCAATTTCAGCCAATGCATCATCAACCATGAAAGCATTAACTTTCCAACTATGATCAACTTGGTGACACCTATGCATGAGCTGGGCTAACCATAGCAAAATGTCTGGTGATGTATTACGTGATGCCACTACCCATGCAACTGGCACCCCACTTTGTTGGTGATCAAACACGACGAGTGTGTACAATTGATACTATCACATTCAAAATACATAGATCATAAACTTCAGATCATCAATCATTATTAATCAAGTTATTGTACTAGATCAATCATTCTTAATACACTCACCCCATACTTATTTATGCTGAATGTCGAATCCATGGCTATTAGGCTATTATTTGATAGCTTCACCATGGTCTCCAACATCCACTTCGTCTGAATTCCAATTATAAAAGGGACATCTCCACCATTGGGCTTTTGATAAAAGAAAAAATAATTTTGGTGTTTCCTATACCAAAGGTTCACACTCATCTCATCCTTCTTATGCCACTGATAATTTCCTTTCATTAGACGATTATATATGTTAACAACATCTTTTCTACACAAAAAGAAATTCCTATCTCGAGCTGTAGCATCCATGTCAATATATTTTTTAACATGCATTTTGCAAACAGAGTCAACTGGCACATCCAAAAAGAAACAACTCTCTATGTAGGAAACCATGTCCCTTGATAACTTTGGTTGATGCAGCACCCTAGCAGGACCCGAGGTGTCATGTTGGCCATGACAAGGAAATCCTTGGCTATCTACATGCTCATACATGTTATATGTTATTATCGCAACCTAGGGATTTGAACCATAATTTTTACAATGAAATGGCATTGGCATCCCCTCTTTTTCACAAATGAGTATTTTCGCTTCACTTCATCTTGTCCCCTTCTGTCATCGGGGCCATATGAACAAGCATAACTGCATAAAAAAGTTTGGAAACTTAATACATATGATTCCATGAAAACTGTTTGAGCACTATTCATACCAACATGTATACATAGGATTTGTAATTCAAACTTACACTTCATATACCAAGGAGGCAGTTGGCCTTGAGCCTGGGCGTTTGCTTTGTACCCGGGTGAAAGAACATGGAGCATTTGGGTTCATTTTCTCTCCTTTAATAAAGTTTCCAATTCTAGTTGAAGGAATTTTTGCACTCTGATCTAAGGAGTCCATGTGTTTTCCTTGTACAAGAGACCAATCTAAATTTGACCTAGAGAAGATGAGCTTTTCTTTAGGGTTTTGCATCGGAAGGGCAATTATTGATTCCCATTTCATTTGCTTCACCATTTTTAAGCGAGTATTTGTTTAAGCGAGTTGCCACAACGTTGGAGTGGGCGCAAAGGAGATTCTCACTTAAAAATACTCTGACATCGAATTAAAAAACAGAGATTCAGTAAACAAAACAGAAACAAACCGGTTTTCAGTAGTGGTCTCGCGAGTATCTGTTTAAGCGAGTTGTTGCAACGGTGGAGTGGGCGCAATGGGGATTCTCACTTAAAAATACACAGACATTGAATTAAAAAACAGACCAAACTGGTTTTCAGTAGTCGTCCAGAGACTCCCTTTTACTCAATCCAGCGACTTTCGTTCAATCGATTTTTCAGTAGCATTCCAGCGATGGCTACCATTTTGTCATATTCAATCGACACATTGGTTAAGGAGATGTTCGGCTCGATGACACGATCATTCCACGCCTCTCCCCCGTCTTCTTTCCACTGGTTTTCACTGACCTGTTCGTAGTGGGCGTGGGAAATTTGCATGCATGGGCACTCCCGTGCGTAGGTGGGTAGGAGGAAACGGTAATGGCCCGTGGCTCCTTCAACCGAAACATTTCGTGGGACGGAGATAGAAACGGTGACGGGGACTAACGGCGCAAAACCCGAAAGCTATTCCATCGAATAGTTAGCTTACTCCGATTTAAATTACCATGTGGTTAGATCAAACTTTAATTATATGTCGCGATAGAGTGAAGTTTAAGAAAGACATATTTTCTGTCACCGAATCAAACACAAAGATTTGAGATGATGGTCATATTTATCGTACTCAGTACTCATACTTACCTTACCGACTAAAATACAATATATTTTCTGTCGCCGAATAGAACGGAAATATTTTATCGATGGTAATATTTGTCATCACTGCTCATCTTAACTTTACTTTACTTTTGTAAAATTTTACTTTACGTTATTTTTGTAAAATTTTACTTTACTTTACTTCTCATTGCAATTTAGGAGGCAGGCTCGATCGCGACATTATTACATTATTAGAATCCGTCACTGTTTGTTTGGTAGGCGGGCCGTGTTTTGGCCGTTACCCGAGAGAAGAGGGATGGAATTTCAAATCGATGCTACTCGTCAAAAAATTGATCGATTTGATAAACATTTTATGTTATCCAAAGTATTGGATGACGGGCAGGTGGGCACGTTGGCCGAATTTGACGGATAAATTGCCCGTCAAATTCCATGCTTCCACGACACGCCGCAGAAGTTGACAGGCACGATCTGATATTTATCGTTGATTTGACTTTTGTGGTTATTTCTCACTGCAAATTGCAGGCTATTTTAATTATTTGTTCAAACACTAAGGACGTCATGTCACATCATTAACAATGACTTCTCTTAAAGAAATATCCACGATCGTGTCTAATCAACAACTCTCACCACGAAATTATCGCTGTCAAATGTGATGTTCGAAACGTTGATATCAGTTCTTTATGAGGTACCGGATGCATCCTGTCATTTAAATTTCAAAGCAAAAGTAACTGTCATTTTAATATTCCAGTACATGTTATTTCCAAGCACTTTACATTCCACAAAAAAAATTGTCAAGTCAAATATTGCTGTATCATTGGGATATGACAAAGCGAAAGCGAGATATTCTTTAAAAGTTTGAAATCTCTCTATATCTATTGCTAAAATGATCGTGATCATTATTGTTGGTGTGCGACAATCACTTTGATTTATCATTTCTGTGGACCAGGTGTTGGAGATGCATTTCTGAGTTCATCGCAAATGGAGTTGTCAGACTGGTCGTACTATGAATAATA
This sequence comes from Pinus albicaulis, assembly GCA_034641835.2. Classification (NCBI taxonomy): domain Eukaryota; kingdom Viridiplantae; phylum Streptophyta; class Pinopsida; order Pinales; family Pinaceae; genus Pinus; species Pinus albicaulis. The sequence goes on from CM076576.1 coordinate 139,122,913, forward strand.
TTAAATCAATGTCAGCTCACAAATAGCGTGGTTCCTGTACGCTTTTGAATATGGTTCAGCACGATTCACACGGCCTATGATAATGGATATTGTATCAGTAATTTCTTGACTATGGATATTATTGTGTTCAGTGCCGGTTAATTTAATTATTGGATTTTCAATGTATGAAACAGTGAATAAGATAAAATAAATAATTATATTTAAACTAAGCATGAAGACTAACTATTAATTATTATTAGTTATTAAAATTACTCAAAATTTATTTCAAATAAATTAACAAATTTACACCTCATATATATTCTAAAAACTATTTTGTATTAATTATTAAAACTACTCAAAATTTATTTCAAATAAATGAACAAATTTACACCTCATACATATTTTAAAAAATATTCATAACAATTAAAGAAATAATTAATTATTAAGTTTTAAAATTAAATATAAAAGACATTTTCTATTATTAATTTGGCCCTATGATATATTATCATCATAAAATTGTATATAAAATATTTTCATAAATTATAAGATAATACAAATAATAATTTAATATTAAGGTTTAATGGTTGACATATTTTATTTATAAAATAAAGGACTATTTTTATATATCAATTTAATTTTTAAATTAAAGAAGATGTGGTTATTTTATTATTTTGAATTTGAACATATAATTTTTAATTTAAAAAAAAAAATATCCAACACAATGATATTATCTAATTATGTCTTTTAGATTAATCACATCATTAAGATTTAAACAAATCTTAATGATGTGATTAATTCTAAAGACATTTATTTATATTATGGATCACAAAAGTCTTAGATCTGACATTATCTAATTATTTTATGTTTTGGCTTTTTTCTGGATAGGAATATCATGATTATTTTATGTTTTGGCTTTTTCTGGATAGGAATATCATGATACAATTAGGAACCAGATTATAATATTTGCTTATTTAAAACGAGTTTTTTATTATATAAATTGATTCAATATTTTGAAAAACCCTTTAAAAATTTAGGTTGTGCAAATTTTATAATTTTAACAAATTTCAATTAAATTTTGGTGAATATAAATTTAAAAATATGAAGAAAAAAACTTAAAAATATAATAGAAAAAATAATATAATTTACCAAAACATTATGTTTATGTACATATATTAAAAAAAAATTATAACACCAATAATTTTGAATGTTGAGGAAAGAGATTTTATAAAAATCACAGAACTTTTAGTTGGAAGGTTTAACATCAATTTTTGGATTTCATTTTCAGACAAGATGAAGAACAGAAACAACAGATCATGACATGGAATTAAAATATGATGAAAATGTTTTCTAATACAGAATATAACAACTAGTTTTGACTAAAAAGTTATCATTAATTAATAAACAAATTTTAATTAAAATAAAGTAATAGATAGAAATTAGTAGTAAATAAAGAATTAAATTAATTCTATTAATATTATTATTTTAATCAAAATGAAGGTCATTAATAATAAGATCAAACTTAATTATTCTAAGCAATAAAACTGGAAAATAGTAATAAGAAAATTAAATAGTGTGGATGCATCATTGCCTGGTATTAGCTGAAGAAAACTAGTTGTTTTAAAAATAATATAGCGGTTAATTAGTTAATAGGAAGTTATATTAAATATTTTATTGATTAAAAATTAAATAATAAATATTATGATAAAAAGAAAAAAGTCTTATGTAATTTTTATAAATAAATTGTTATGTTAGAGAATTAAATTATTGATATGAAACACAGGTGATTAAAAAAAATAATAAATAAATAATCACCTAGAGAGAGCTGGAGTCCAACTCTTTCTCAACTTCCATCCATCATCCCTATTGAGATAATTTTTAGCATGTCGCTCAATCTCATTGGCTTCTCTAAGCTTCCTATGATGGAAGTGGTCGACCTTAGCAATGACTTTGGAGTTTTCAATGCATCAATGGTGACACGATTTCTCCAAATGTTCAACAAGAGCTGATGTTCAAGATCAATTGTGCCTAATGTCTGCAACATGCTCCTATATTCTCTGTCTAATGGATCTGTCTGTTTCACCAACATAAGGCGTGCCACATGTACAAGGAATCATGTAAACACCCTTCATGTATTTTGGGTCGATAGGGTTCTTGACAGATCTGAGAGAATTTCTAATATAAATAGGGGTTTGAATGAAGCAGAGACATTATTCCTTCTTAGGACATGGGCAATCTTGTCTGTGGTCCCTTGGATAAATGGGAGATGAACCTTAGAAATAGGATCCACTCGAGTAGATTTTCCTTTTAATCCTTTATAGGCCTTTTGAAAGGCCCTGTGGCCCTGAGATCTACTATACCCATTAGTGTGCATGTTGCATACATTAAGCACAATCTATCTTGCACATCAGCTCTCGCTGAACATGTGGAGAAATCGTGCCACCATGTATGCATTGAAAACTCAAAAGTCATTGCTAAGGTCGACCACTTCCATCATAGGAAGCTTAGGGAAGCCATTGAGATTGAGCGACATGCTAAAAATCTCAATAAGGATGATGGATGGAAGTTGAGTAAGAGTTGGACTCCAGCTCTCTCTAGGTGATTATTTATTTATTTATTAATTTTTTTTTGAATCACCTGTGTTTCATATCAATAATTTAATTCTCTAACATAACAATTTATTTATAAAAAATACATAATACTTTTTTCTTTTTATCATAATATCTATTATTTAATTTATAATAAATAAAATATTTAATATAACTTCCTATTAACTAATTAACTAGTTAACAACTATATTATTTTTAAAACTTCTAGTTTTTAACGACTAGTTTTCTTCGGCTAATACTTGGCAATGATGCATCCACACTATTTATTCAATAAGATCGATTGGATTTTTCACCTTGTTCTGAGGATCGCTGGAGCGGGGTCCCTTAGGACCGAATTTTGATAAAAATATTATATTTTTTGTAAGTTTTTGTAAGTTTAGTCGTACGTAGCATAGATCAAGGGGCTTTGGGACGAGTCAAAGCCCCTCATGAGTTGTAATGGGTCAAAGGGTAGAACTAGGGGCTACAAACCACAGTTTGCGGACCTTGGATGATCGTAGGCTAAAAGTATAAATATGAGTCTAGATCGAGTGGATAGAAGACATGATGTGAGAGATCTGACTATGTTTTGATGTTTTGAGAAAAAAATTATGGGTTAGAAGGCTCCTGCTGGCTGTGTGCGAAGAGACCTTAGTCCTGCTATGTGCGGACCTCGCTGGCTATGTGCGCGGGTAGAATGAAGGTGCTGTAAGGAAGACATGAACTGTGAAAGAAAAATAAAATCTTTTGGGTGTTTTTGAGGGCGCACTGGTGGAAACAATACACTGGTAGCCTAGACTATCCCCCGCATTGTATGACAAGTACAAAAGCATCATCGAGTTTCAGGTTACCATGCACCATGTGCATATTCGAGCACGCAACGATCCTGCATGGTATAACCTGCCCTTCATGGTCACTAAAGCAGAGATAGCTCAGGTCATTGTGACCTGGCTGACAACATGGAAATTTGGGCTCGGTTCCACCCAGCCCGTTACAACGTCCACTTCGGGCAAAGATTCAATGCCGGGAGACAAGGACAAGGAAGCAGAGTAGCACACAAAAAAATATGTAGGGACAGGCATAAAAAAAGATGTAGAGATGGGCGCAGAAAAGGATGCTGAAGCAGAAAAAGGCACAAAGCCAGATCTTGGCAGAGAAGCTGATCTCGACCTTGTATGTATCGACGGGGTAGATGGCGATGGCGCAGAGTCTCCATGCGGTACAAAGCGAGGCATAGAAGCCCCCAAGGGCTCGCAAAAGAAGAGAAAAGGCTCCAAGGTTGGAGGCACAAAAGAGGTCACTCTGAAAGAAGATGGCTTGGACAAAATTGCAGACGCAGTCACTTCTTCTTCTGAAGACAGATGAACTGCCATGAAAGAGTAGTACAAGGCTACGGTTGAAGCCTTACAATCCAGATTGTAGGTCCTGCAGCTGAAAACCAACAACATATAAGTGAGCGTGAATCAAGTGATTCGGCCTACAGAAATGGTCATTGCCATGTCCGACAATAGAATCTGCCCCTTTCTGGGTGCAACAGTTACGTTGGAGCAACCAGTATTGCGCACGTAGGTGTAGACCTGCCCAAAGGTCAGAATTGATTTATCCATGCCGCCGAGTGGTAAGCTGCATGACATTCATACCATCATCTCCGATGCGCTGTAGTACAGGGAGGCGCGTGTGCAGCAAAAGTTGAGTGACGCTGAGCAAAAGGTTGTAGCTAAGACCGAAGAATTTCTCCAGGCAACGCAGCAAGCGGATATGGCTCAATGTGCAGATTTGGAACACTTGATCGACAGGCTATGTGGTGATCTTCGAGAAGTAGCCATTCCTGCATTAGCCTCACTGCAAGTCAAAGTTGAAAGCCTGGTTGTAGCGTTGAAGGCGTCCCAGTCAGAAGTGTAGACAGTTAAGGCAGAATTTGAGCAGCAGATTGCTGCATTACAAGCTAAGCTGTAGCCAGAGACTTCGCCGGAGGTGCATGCGCAGCGGGCAACCTTGGTGAAGGAAGCATAAAAAATCATCTTTGCTAGGGATTTTCACTGCTCAAAACATCAATGGGACTATGGACCTCTGTGTAAACAGACCCATTAGTTAAAAATATCTCTCAGGAGTTGCGCGCCAAGGAGCAGGCATTTGACGAACTCCAAGAGGCCTTGCCCACTTTTGTCCCTGCTTAGCGCATGGCCCGCCTGTAGACAAGTCAAATTCTGTGTGATGAAGTCGAGGAGCTCCGCAAGAAGAAACAAATCGTGACAAAGCACATGAAGCCATGGGTAGACAAGGCGATGAAGTTGTCACAGGACCTGGATGCAGTCGTGAAGAATCTGAATCAAACCCTGCAAAGTATCAATTTAGCCACATAAGGGATGACATCATAGAAGCTTGTGGATACCGCACAGAGTGCAGCAGATCAGAGTGTGGGAGTCCTGGCGCCCTTTGCTGTTGCCATTGAAGAAATACATAACAAGATGAAGAACCTAACATCGCTGTGACTCAGGACGAGTCATAAGATTGTGTTGGGGGGCTATTGGAGTGGGGTCCCTTAGGACCGATTTTTGATAAAAATAAAATATTTTTTATAATTTTTTGTTAGTTTATTCATGTGTAGCACAGTTCAGGGGGCGCTGGTGTGGGTCAAAGCCCCTCATGAGTTGTAATGGGTCAAAGGGTATAACTAGGGTTCGCAAACCACAGTTTGCGGACCTTAGATGAGCACAGGCTAAAAGTATAAATAAGAGTCTAAATCGAGTCGATAGAAGACATGATGTAAGAGATCTGACTATGTTTTCATTTTTTGCGCAAACTTTTCTGGGTTAGAAGGCTCCTGTTGGCTGTGTGCGCAGGTAGAATGAAGGTGTTGTAAAGAATATATGAACTGTGAATGGATAAAGGAATGTTTTTTATGACATCTGAGTATCAAATGCATCTGTCATTAGCTTTATGATATGTTTCTCCATGTTATTTCCGATTACTGTGTATCTGTGTTTTGGATCGGTTGCGCGACTGTCTTTTACCTTAACTGAATGAGGAATGCATGGATCTATTGCTATTGAACACTATTGTTATGTATCAAGGACTATTGGAAGGGATTGTGGATCTAGAATTGTGTGCGCGAATGATAACCTGTTTAAATTGACACAAATCTATCTGGTTAGGGCTTCTGTTGCGAAGTTCTAATCACAGTTGGTTTAGATTTGAAGACAGGCACATCATTTAATTCTCTCTTAGGGTTTGGAAACTTGGTTCCAACACCCCCCCATACTGCTTCGAGTAATACTTTGATTTGCGCAAGCAGGTCACTACCGAAAGGGCCAGTAGTAAGAGGGTTTTGTTGGTTAACCTTAATTCTGAACCTGGTTCAGGACCCCTCAAGCCAACAAGGATGAACCACATTAGTTGGTTCGAAATGTCGACCAAATCCTACTAATGTGATTAATCTGAAAAGACATTTATCTAAAAATAATAAAGTCAAATTTAACTATTATAAGTAATAAAAATAAAAAGCCCTAGTCTAACTAGCTTGCTGTTTTGTCCTGAAAGTTATGGAAATTCTGGAAATATTTTAATAAACTTTGGTAGGAATTTTTGTAAATCCAAGTTATAGTTGTCAAAATTCAAGTTTTGGGTGGCGTAGAGGTTTTTGATGGTGCTAAATCCATTTCCGCCATAAAAAACATGATTCAAACACTACTACAATTTTTGAATTTTTTTTGCTCGGATTCTGATCACTTTTGATAGTTTGCTCATTTCACCCACCTTGGTAGACTTGTCCAAATAAAAATAGTAATAAGAAAATGGAAAAAAAATAAAAGTAAAAATATAAAGCAAGATAATGAATTAACTCAATTTTATTATTTAAATCCATAAAAAAATATTATGAAAATAAAAATAAAAATAAATAGTAAATAAATAAAAAATAAAGGAATACGAGAAATTCAGATTAATAATAATAATAATACTGATAATAATATTAATAAATAAATAAATAAATATTATAAAAACCTAGGGATACAAGGTAGGGATCCAACACCTACTAATACTCCAACCAATGTCTCTATTCAGATTGATAGGCCTCATTTCAATTTCTAGGGCCGCCCTAAATTTACGGTGATGAAAATGATCAATCCTTGCAATGACCCTTGCCTCTTCAATGTAGATGTGATGTTTTGTCTTTACCGCATGTTCCGCCAAAGCAGAGGGGCAGGGCCTTCCATGTTTGATGTCAACTGCGTTCTCATGAATCCTCTAATTAATTGAGTTCAATGCAGATGTGATGTTTTTTCTTTTCCGCATGTTCTGTGTAATATCCCAAATGGAAATAAACAACAATACAAGCACATAAACAAAGACATACAACAACTAGAGACAAATCATAAGGGAAACAAACGATATGGAGAACGCTGAGCCATTTTATTAATACTGAGAAATGGAAATGAGTACAGAGGTGATCAGAATGATGGCACCTCAGCTTGCACTAGGCAAGCGTAGAAAGACTCTCAGAAAATGACCCGGAATGGCTGCTCCCTTTGGACTGTGTTATCTCCAAAGCTGCTGGTACTGCTATTGTGTTGTCGCTACTACTGAAACAAACTGAATCTTTGGGGTTGCTCCCCACCTAGGAAAATTTTGAAACTTTGGGAATGGCCTCTACTCCCAATACCCAGGAAAGCCCAGAAAGCTTTTCAGAAATGACCGACCCTTGAAAATGGCTCCCTTGAGGCACTACGCTATTACTCAAGGAGGGACGCTAGCTCTGAATGATCTGATCCAAATAATGGCCCCTGAATCCTCCAAAATGCTGTAATAGGGAAGGGCTGGTCCCTTACCCACTATCCCAGGCTGAATTCACCAACAAATCCCCAATCCGGAACCACCTCCTCTCAAGACTGTGTCCTCCCTCTCATTGACTGCGATGTCTCTCTGAGTGGAAGCTCCTCCTGTGGTAGTTGCAACTCTCTCCAGAAAAACAAGGATGGAACTCCTCACCCGAGCAGGCACTCGAAGTCCCCTGGGGCTGAGGTTGGGATCTTCGAACATAGACACCTGATGTACTGAACAGTACGTGCAAACTTTGCTAAACAACAAGCGTGCTCAATGTCATAAGACAAATCTCAAAGATGCATAATCATAATTAATGAGAATGAGGAGACCCTTCCTCCTTTTATGCTTGGTGAGCCTTTCCCTCACCTAGGCCCCACCAATATCTGTGTTATCCCCCTTGGCCCACGTTGTCCAACTCACTCTACGCTAGCTTGGCCCCACGCTGTCTACGCTGCCACTTGATCACTAGGCCCCACGTTTCCAAATAGACATGTCTCTTAAGTGACTTTAGGAAATACTTTTTATCCTAAGTGTGAGCTAAGTGTCCCCTTCACCCACTTTATTTATATTTTAACTTTATAAAGGAAAAATAGTCAAAATTAATATTTCCAATTAGCTATTGCTAATTGGGAATATTACAGTCTCCCCCAGCAAAACGTTGCTTTTCCTCAAGCAACTGTAATGATGGATGTTGCAGAATCTTCTCACTCTCCCAGGTGGCATCCTCATCCGGTAAATTCCTCCATCTCACTAGGTACTCCCTGACCGACCTGCTCCATAGCTACCTCTCCCTAGTGTCAATGATGGTCTCTGGCTGTAGCACCAAATGCCCCTCATCATCTGTGGGTAGAAGCTCCTCTGTTTCAGTCACCTGCTACTCTAGTGCCTTCTTAAGGCATGATACGTGAAAAGCGTTGTGAATCTTGCTACCCTTGGGCAGCTCCAACTCATATGCAACCTGTCCCACTCTGCGTATCACCCTGTAAGGTCCATAGAAGTGAGGTTTGAGATTTTCATCCCCCTTCTGCTAAAGCGTGGACTGCCGATATGGATGCAAGCATAGGTAGACCAAGTCCCCTACCTCAAACTACCTCTCAACTCGTCCTCTTTCGGCGTACAACTTCTGCTGGTTCTGCGCTGTAGCCATGTTATCCTTGAGAGATCCGAGTTTATCCTGACTCTCTTCGATCCAATCCTTGGCTCTAGGAGCCTTGCTAGCACCAAACATCATGTCAGTAAAAGATAAAGCATGATATCCATACAATGCATAAAACAGAGACATACCAATGGACATATCATGAGTGTTGTTGTAGAAGTACTCCCCCAAGTGCAACCATATCAACCATGCCTTCTGCTGCCCACTGACATAGTTATTGAAGTAGCCCTCCAACCACTTGTTCACTATCTCAGTCTGTCCATCCGTCTGGGGGTGGTAGCTAGTACTCGGAGTCAACTCAGTTCCCACCAAACGAAAAATATCTTGCCAAAATCCGCTTATGAAGCGGTTGTCCCTGTCACTGACAATGGTATTTGGGAGACCATGCAATCTGAAAACGTCCTTGAAGAACAAATCTGCTACTTGTTCTACAGTGTAATGTGCCGATATGGCAAAAAAATGAGTATATTTAGTCAGCCGATCAACGACTACAAATATGCAATCCTTGCCCTGTACCGTGGGCAACCCTTTAATGAAGTCCATCGAAATACTCTCCCATTTCCCCTCAGGTATGGGAAGAGGCTGCAATAATCCTGCCAGATGGTTAATCTCCCCCTTGTTACGCTGGAAAACTTCGCACTCCCTGACATGTTGGAGCACGTCCTCCTTGAGGCCCTTCCAAAGGAACCTCTCCGTGATGACCCTATAGGTTTTGGTAAACCCCTGGTGGCCTGATAATGGAGAATCATGCGAGGCGTGCAATATCTTCTTCTTGAGCTGGAAGCCCTCAGTCAAGAAGATCCTACCCCTGTAATAGATCACCTCGTCCATCACTCTGTACCTGTCATCTGTCACCCATCCATCCAAAATATCACAAGCAAAATGGTCCTTGGAGTACTCTACCAACAGTTGAGCCCTCCAGTCCGTGTCCAAACTCATCAAGGAAAACGCTGTCTGTCTGTGGGAAAGTGCATCTGCCACAACGTTGTTCTTCCCCTTGACATACTCGATGTCAAAGTCATAAGCTTGGATCTTGCTGACCCACTTCTGCTGTCTCCCCTGCAACTGTTTCTGCTCTAAGAAGAATCAAAGGTTGTTGTGATTCGTCATCACCCTAAACTTGTTCCCTACCAGGTACTGTCGAAACTTGGCCAATGCATGCATGATGGCCAACATCTCCTTGTCGTATATAGCATACAACCTCTCATGTGGCAATAGCTTCCGGCTCTCGAAAGCTATGGGGTGGCCTCCCTACATTAAAACTGCACCGATCCCCTCCCCCGATGCATCACACTCCAAGACAAAAGACTGTGTAAAATCTGGAAATGCTAACACCGGACAGCTACTCATCACCTCCTTGAGCCTGTCAAAATCCCTCTGCGCTGTATCCTCCAACTGAATGCCCCCTTTTTGGTAAGGTCTGTAAGGGGTGCAACAAGCTGGGAAAATCCCTTGACGAACTTCCGGTAGTAGGTTCAGATCCCTACAAATCCCCGAAGTTCCATCGCATTCTTTGACTCTAGCCAATTCCTGATGGCCTTGCTCTTCTCCTCGTGGACCCTCACTCCATCCACCTCGATGATGTGCCCCAAGTAGAGCATCTCTGTCAGCCCAGACTCACATTTGGAGAGCTTAGCATAAAATTGCTGGTCTTCCAAAATGCGCAATACAACCTCTATATGTAGGAGGTGCTCCTCCCATGTCCTGCTGTAAATCAAAATGTCGTCAAAGAACACTAATACACATTTCCTCAAATGAATATGGAAGATGTGATTCATGCATGACTGGAAAGTGGCCGAGGCATTGGTTAGCCCAATACGCATCACCAAAAACTCAAAATGGCCATAATGACACCTGAAAATGGTCTTGGGAATGTCCTCCTCCCTCACATGAATCTGATGGTACCTGGATCTCAAATCAATCTTTGAGAAGAACTTGGCCCCCCTCAGCTCATCCATCAGCTCATTGATCCGTGGGATGGGGTACCAGTTCTTCATGGTCTTCTTGTTCAGGGCCCTGTAATCAATGCACATCCTCGACGTGTCGTCCTTATTCTTCACAAGTACTACTGAAGAAGCAAAGGGGCTAGTGCTGGGATGGATGTGTCCAAGAGCTAGGAGCTCATGGATAGCCCTCTCAATCTCATCCCGATAGGCTTTGGGATGCCTATAAGGTGTAATGATAACAGCCTGGATGCCCTGCTCCAGCTCCATCGTGTGCTCAAACCCCTGATCTGGTGGCTGTCCTGGTGGTATCTCCCCAATAATCGTAGCATACCTGTCGAGAATGGAATGTACATATGGGTGTACGGCCTGCCTTGTAGATCCTACCTCCGACACATGCAACTCCACTGCCCACTCTATATCCCCCTTCCAGAAATCTGCCTCCATCCGGTGTGCTGAAACTGTCCGTGGTGGATAGGTGTGCATACCCTGAATCTTCTCAAGCCTCCAGTCTTCTTGTTCGTCCACTCCATCTCCAAGGTCTCCCAGTAAGTGGTGACCTTCCCCAGTGTGATAAGCCATTGTACCCCAAGTATCACGTTGGTCTCCGGAATGTCCACCATGAAGCACTGATTTGTCAGGGTGTACGTCCCCGTCGTCACTGCCAAGGCTGGCACATACCTGGCACACTGCATGGTCCGGTCCCCTAGAACCATTACCGAAAACCCATCAAAAGTATATGTCTGTATGCCCCTCTTCTCTACCAGCTGGGCATCAATGAAATTGTGGGTAGCCCCACTGTCTACTAACACTGACATGCGTTGCCCTTGTACTGTGCCTCAGACATGCAGTGTCAAGTACTTGGGCACTCCCCGCAAGGCTGCAAGGGCTCCCCCGGTAGGTACAAAAGCTGCACCTCTTGATCCAGGTGGTGGTGGTGGCAGATGATTCCCTCTCTGCGTTGTACTGCTACCTCCAGCCTCCATCCCCTCATACTCCTCTTCTTCCCTGCTACTATCGGAGAAGACCTCGATGTAATGTGCCTTCCCGGCAGCACAACAATGTCCTGGTGCCCATGGCTACTGGCACGTGAAGCATAACCTCCTCCGCTTCAGGTCTCTCTTGACCTCATCATCTCCAAACCCTTTGCCCTGGTTCCCCTTGGCAAGTGGAACCCTCTCGTCCTTTCCCTTTGGCTGGAATTCCAATCTTTGGGGAAAAGGAGCTCTAGTCCTGGGAAGTGCATCCTACAAGTCCCGAGTCCTCTCAACTGCATCATGGAGTGTCACGGGCCTCGTCGATTTGACTAATCCTCGTAGAGGCTCTGCCAATCCGTCTATGAACATATAGATCATCCGAGATGTGGATAAATCAGGTACCATCATAGAGAGTCTCAAAAACTTGGAGATGTACGTGTCCGGCCTCCCGGTCTACTTGAGCTTTGTTAGCTTAACAAAATGCTCCTTTGGATCCCTACAATCAAAACGCTCCACCAGCCTCCGCGTAAACTTGGCATATGATGTCACTCTCGAGTGTGCCATCGTAACCATCCCATGAAACCACCAATCCTGGGCCTCACCCTCTAGGTGCAGCGCTGCCACTTTGATGGCCTCTAGCTCTACCATCTGATTAAGCTGGAAATATATATCCAACTTCTCCACCCAAGCTTTTGCCGAACACTTGGATGACCCATAAAATGTTGGTAAATGGAATCTACCCACCGTGCACTGTAAGTCCCCGTCATGTGAGTGCCTGTTCCCTCTGTGATGGTTGTGGGGTTTTCTATCCTGTTTGAGCTGAACAAAATCATGGAAAGTGAGGGCATCTCTGAACTCCTGGCTGTATGACTCATACTCAACAAAGTAATCTCCCATGTGTGCCAGTTCCTGCTCCTGCTATGCTTTTTCCCCAATGTTTGTGGCAAGAAATGTACGCATCGTGGAATGGGGGGGGGTGTGTGTGATGCCATCTACTGCACTGTGAGGTGCTCCTGTAAATGATGAGATGTGCCTGAGCCCTCTCCAACATGGAAACCCCTTGGGGTCTCGCGTTGTATAGACTCTGCCGTGAATCTTTGCCCCATCTCCTCTATCTGTCTCGACAAATCCTGTACTGATTTGAGGAGAAGTTACCCGAACTCCTTATCGAAATTTCTTTCCTCCGCCATTGGTCCCTCTTCCTTTGCATCCACCACTGGAACGCTTTCACCTTCCCGAAGGTGAGTTCTAACCTCCGCTCTTGGTATTTATATTTTCTTGCCTGGTAAGTGATGTATGGTTTTCCTGCTGGTGTCATAGACAATTTTCTCCATAGGCTGAGCCATGTCTATGAGCTCTAATACCACTGTAATATCCCAGATGGAAATAAACAACAATACAAGCACATAAACAAAGACATACAACAACTAGAGAAAAATCATAAGGGAAACAAACAATATGGAGAACCCTGATCCATTTTATTAATACTGAGAAATGGAAATGAGTACAGAGGTGATCAGAATGATGGCACCTCGGCTTGCACTAGGCAAGCATAGAAAGACTCTCAGGAAATGACCCAGAATGGTTGCTCCCTCTGGACTGCGTTATCTCCAAAGCTTCTGGTACTACTACTGTGTTGCTGCTACTGCTGGAACAAACTGAATCTTTGGGGCTGCTCCCCACCTCGGAAAATTCTGAAACTTCGGGAATGGCCTCTACTCCCAATACCTAGGAAAGCCCAGAAATCTTTTCAGAAATGGCTGACCCCCGAGAATGGCTCGCTTGAGGCACTACACTATTCCTCAAGGAGGGGCACTGGCTCTGAATGATCTGCTCCAAATAATGGCACCTGACTCCTCCAAAATTTTGGAATAGGGAAGGGCTGTTCCCTTACCCGCTATCCTGGGCTGAATCCACCAACAAATCCTCAATTCGGAACCATCTCCTCTTAAGACTGCGTTCTCCCTCTCACTGACTATGGTGTCTCTCTGAGTAGATGCTCCTCATGTGGTAGCTGCAACACTCTCCGAATAAACAAGGATGAAACTCCTCACTCGAGCAGGCACTCGAAGTCCCCTGGGGTTGAGGTTGGGATCTTCGAACAGAGACACCCGATGTACTGAACAATACGTGCAGAATTTTATAAACAACAAGCGTGCTCAATGTCAGAAGACAAATCTCAAATATGCATAATCAGAATGAATGAGAATGAGGAGACCCTTCCTCCTTTTATGCTTGGTGAGCCTTTCCCTCACCTAGGCCCCACCAATCTCTACGCTGTCCCCCTTGGCCCACGCTGTCCAACTCACTCTGCGCTGGCTTTGCCCCACGCTATCTACGCTGCTCCTTTTCCTATGCCGCCACTTGATCACTAGGCCCCACGTTGCCAAATAGACATGTCTCTTAAGTGACTTTAGGAAATAATTTTTATCCTAAGTGTGAGCTAAGTGTCCCCTTCACCCACTTTATTTATATTTTAACATTATAAAGGCAAAATAGTCAAAATTAATATTTCCAATTAGCTATTACTAATTGGGAATATTACATTCTGCCAAAGCGGAGGAGCGAAACCTTCAATGCTTGATGTCAAATGCATTCTCATGAATCCTCTGATTAATTGAGTAGTCAATTTCACCAATGTACAGAGTCCCACATGAGCAAGGGATGACATAAACACCTTTCCCATCTTTAGGGTTCACAGGGTACTTCATTGATCTTAGGGAGCTTTAGATATTGTTTAGGGGCTTAAATTTCGAAGGAACCTTATGCTTCTTCAGTATATTAGTAATCTTGTCTGTGGTTCCTTGGATAAGCGGGATATGCACCCCTGAAAACCATTCTTTAAGATTTTTTTTAATCCTAGGACCTTTTTCAGCCTTAAGGAAGGCTCTAAGACATTGGCGCTTACTATAACCATTCTTATTAAAAACACTAAGCAAATGAGTTTTTTCATCATTGAGGTGGTTTTCATTAGAAACTCGTAATGCCCGAGTGGCTAAGGTGTTGAGAAAACCTAGCTTTCGAGCGGGGAAATGATGAGAATTCAAATGAATATATTGTTCGCTGTGAGTTTTCTTCCAAAAAACCTGCTGGGAGAAAGAACCGTCATCTCTCTTTGAAATAAGAACATCGAGAAAAGGGAGGATGCCATCGATTTCACATTCCATAGTAAATTTTATGGAACTAGATTGATTGTTAAAATGTTGGAAAAAGAGCTCCAACTTCTCTCGACTACGAGAGTAGATGACGCAAATGGAAAAAGAGTATCATCTTTTTCATTTTTTTTTTGGATTTAAGTAATAAATTTGAGTTAATTTGTTTTCTTGCTTTATATTTATATTTTATTTTTCCCATTTTCTTATTACTATTTTTAGTTTTATTGCTTAAAATAGTTAAATTTGACTTTATTATTTTTATTTTGTTTTATTTATTTATTTATTTGTTTTCATTTTCTTATTACTATTTTCCAGTTTTATTATTTAGAATAATTGAGTTTGTCCTTATTATTACTAACCTTTTTTTGATTATAATAATAATAATAATATAATTATTTTAATTATTTATTTACATCTAATTTCTACCCATTACTTTATTTTAATTAAAAACGATTGATTAATTAATGATAATTTTTAGTCAAAACTAGATGTTATATTCTAACCACTAGAAAAAATCTCTCTTCATCTATGTAATGTAATGCCATGATCTTCTTCTTCATCTTGCAAGATGAACCACACTAGATTGCTCCAAACATGTTGACTAAAAGTTATTTTATGTGATTTTTACTGAAAGATCTCTCAACATTCATAATATGGATCACATAAGCCTGAATTCAAATACCACTAATTTGTTTTTAACTATTAATTTGACATATTAATAAGTTAGTTTCCCACTTGGAAAAAAAAACTTTATTTTTAAATAGATTTTTATATTTCAAATATAACAATAGAAATAAGATTCTAAAGAATTACAATTAGATTCTTCTTCTTCTTAAGATCCAATAGACTACATTAGTCTTAGTGGATGTTAATCATCATCTTCATCAATAAAAAGTTCATCCAAGCATAAGTTAAGAACGAAAGTATAAGAAATTGAAAAAAAATAATATGAGAACCTACCGAAAATTCTTTATCAAATACTATTGTTATTACATTATAATATATTTTTATTTTTAATTAATAATTATTGTATATTTTTCTAAAAATGATATATTTTATAATTAAATATAGATTGATTTTATATACAATGTAAAGCTATTAAGTTTAAATGGATATCCTTGTTAAAAATTAAACATTGAGTATATTAAAAATTAACAAAGATCTAAAATGTTTTATTAAATTTTATGAATTTTCACTAGAAATGGTTGGGTTCATTATCAATCAGTAATGCATGTGGGACTCATAAATGTATTTCCCGATGTAAGGATTTCTCACCTGCATTAATTAAAACTCTTTAACTATGTAATGAGATGATATTTTTCATGGAAATTTGTTTAGCTAAATTCATATAAGCCAATTTTCAATCTAAGCTATATACATATAACCTAGAAAACATTCTAATTATTTTAGAGAATACAATGAGAAAAAATGAGAAAACTCGCGTAATAAGACTCTGCATACATAGGGCAACTTGGTAATCACTAAAATGAACTTAATGTCATTGAAACCCTACAAAATATTCACTGTTTTTTAATGTGGATCACACATTTTTCCAGAATAATTTATATGCATCATTCTACTGTGCATGAATGAAAGAATGAATGGTTTTTAATGACATCCATGAGACCTCACAGTCTAAGGGACCACCCATTGTCACTTAATCCATATTCAAATTGTTTTCTATGTTGATTATGCTGTTATGGATCTTGAGTAAGAAATTTGTTTCTTTGTGAAGTCTTGTCTCCTCGAAAAGCTCACTGAGACTATTCACCTTTAGGATGTCATCAAACTCACGAAGAATAACTTCATACACTGCAAATTCTTTGATAAAATTCCATTGTGTTTCTACCACCCCTCTACTATAGAAGATGCAAGTTCGTTATTCCCACTCTTCTTTAGGGACCACCCATCTACCAGTTTCACAACATAGATGATGGGAGCTAGTCCTCAGTTGTGAAATTAAATTTTATCTTTTCCCTTTATTGACGAACTCAAATACTCTTTATATTCATGCTTCCACATTGGGTTAAATTCTTTGACATGATATGATTTTTTTTCCTACCTGTTTTGTCCACATGGTGGTCCTAAATTTTTCTAACACCCACTTTTTGATCTCCTTCTTATTGTGAGAGAAGTCATGCAAACTTATGTCCCATTTTTCCAATCACTTTATGTTTTTCTTCATCCCTGTCTCTTTTCGATGATTTAGCTCTTATTCAACAACCAATTTTGGCCACCTGTGCTTATCCATATTTCCAACCTTCTTCAAGTAACTGAGCCAATGAATGATCGTTGAGGCCTCAATTGGAAACACACCACCTCCGCTAAAAGGATATCATATGGGATTATTGATTTTACTTTGAGTCTGCTCGTGATTAGGTGCTTTTGAATTCTTTCTATTTGCCACCATTTTTGGCTTGACATGTTGCTCCCCCATATTTCACATCCATAGAGGATAAATGGAACCATTAATAGACCAAAGAGTGTTTTCTTAGTTTTCCAGTCCCATAGTTCCGCTTGTCTACACCTATTCTAGAGAAGGTACACATATTTCCACCCTCCTTGGATTCTCTTTGATCTACATCTCTCCCAACTAATCCTATGGTGGAAATCAATTCCTAAATATTTGTATTCATCTATAACCTCCAAGTGTTCTCTTAAACCTAGTGCAGAATTAGCAATAATAATAAGGTCATTTGCATATAAAAGTATTTTCACCACATAACTTGCCAACTTTATCCCTTATCCTTCGGTGTTTTTTATCCACTATTCAAGCTTATCAATATATAACCCAAACAATGTGGGGGAAATATTACATCTCTGTTTGACTCCTATGTCATTGTCGAAGCATTCAAGCATGCCTTCCTTTGTTCTGATTTTGGCTCTAACCTACTCATAAAGCTTACGAAAAATTTCCCTATATTCTTTTGGGACCCATATTTCTTCCACTCTGTGCCATATATTATCTCTAGGGACCGTATCAAAGGATTTTTTGAAGTCAATAAAGAAAAAAATTCTTCCCCACCTTGGTTGTCCCAAGCTTTTCAATAAAGTGTCTTAAAGTGATGCAATGGTTAATGGTATAATGTTTAGGCTTGAAGCCAACCTGCCCCTTTGCTCTTTTTCCCTCCTTTTTATCCCATTCGTCGATTCTTCACTCTAACATGCTCCCAAAAAGTTTTCCATGAAGAGGGTTTATCATAATTGAACGATAGTTAGAAGGGTTATTGATGTCTTCGGTTTGTGAAGAGGTATAACATTTCTATTTGTCCACTCAACTGGAAATCCATGTTGATTGACTCTGTTAAAGATCTCCTTGATGTGAGGAGCTAGAAGTTTCACTCCCCATTTTAATTTTTTTTCCTATAAACTGTCAATGTCTTGTGGTTTACCCTTTGCCAATTTCTTTATACCTTGTTCAATATCTGCAACCGAAAATAGCTCTATTGAAGAGAAAATTATGAGAGGCATACTTTCCTCATTTTTCCACTCATATAGAAGTATTGCATAGTATAACCACTGGGCCTCTGTGATATTATTTTATATATTCTTTTTCTTTTGTTGTAGTTCTTTCCAGAAACCTTTGGGATTATGTTTTCTCAAAGAAATTAATTCCTTCCTTCTTGAAATCACATAATTTTCTTTTTTTTGATTTTATAAAATTGCTTATATATAATTATGTTTTCCTTGATTGACATTTCTTTGAGGGAACTTTTCGCATCCTTGCACTCCTTATCATACCAAGGATTAGCTTTGAAGGTATTTGAGATCCTCTTCAAAGACATAGGTCTCTTACATTCCTTTAAAGCTTTGTGTATTAGGGGAATCAACATACTACTGCAAATATATCTTTTATATCTTATGTTATCCTTGCAACTCTTATTGTTGTTTTTGGCTAGCTCGAGGTGTTCTTTAAGAGAAACCCTAAAGAGCTCTTGTTTTTCTTGGTTTAAGATAATACTCCCCTGTTCAAAAACTTTCTTGTGTGAATGTTGTGAATGTGAATGTTCCCCCTCTCTATCTTATGTATTTATTCTTAGAAAATTAAATATTATAGATCAATGAAACACATAAAATATGTGGAAAACACAAGCACATAAAACACATGAAACCAGAGAGACACATATATACGTGGTTCACCCAATTTGGGCTACGTCCACCCCGAACAACCAGTCCTTCCTTTCTATTATCCAGCAAAATGAAGAGACACAACCTACAGCAGATCCGCTTTAATATCCTCTGTTCTCTCTCTCATAGTCTCCCTCTCTGTTTCTCGCTCCGAGAATACGCATACCATACATAGCCGCAATACAATACCCTCATACAAGCGAGGGGGTGCCTTCTAGGGCAAAAAACCCTAATCTAAACATAACTTCTACCGTCAAATCATCCGCCTAATGAACGACCCAGATTGACTAGAAATTACTATACTTTTACAAGGCAATTTTACATCTGTTTTTAGGGGGGGGGGGGCTCCATGAAGTCGCAGCCACCCTCCTGGACTCCCCAGGCAACGTTTAATTTCGGGCGGCGTTGCCGCCCCCATTAAGGTACAGGGGTCCGACGTTGTGATACAAAATAAACAAGATAATCAGGCTCCACACCCAACAATCTCCCACTTGGAGACTGATTGTAGCAACTCCACCGCTGCTTCATTTGCTGGACAATGACTCCTCTTTGGACCTAGCTTTTTCTCATCTTCATCGTCATCCTTGAAGACCAATTGAAATTGAGCATATTCTTAGTTTCTCCCTGGTTACAAATTTTGTTAGAATATCTGCAGGATTCTGGCTAGTGTGTATCTTTTCCAGCTTCAACTGTCCATCTTCCAATACCGACCGTATGAAATGGTACTTGAGCTGTATGTGTTTAGTCCTAGAATGAAATGCTAAGTTCTTTGCAAGATGAATGGCACTTTGGCTATCACTGTATAACGTGCCCATATCATGCTTCTTACCCAATTCATCCATAAACGTTTGTAACCAAATCATTTCCTTACTAGCCTCTGTAGCAGCAACATACTCTGCTTCTGTTGTTGAAAGTGCAACAACACTCTAGATTTTTGAAACCCAACTGACAACTGTTCCACCTACAGTAAATACATATCCTGTAGTGCTCCTCCTGTTATCTCTGTCACCTGCCATATCTGCATCAACATATCCATGTAGAGCAATGTTTGAACCACCAAAGCATAATGCTTGATTTGTGGTACCTCTCAAATATTTGAGAATCCATTTTACTGCCATCCAATGTTATTTTCCTGGATTGTTCACGTACCTGCTTACAACTCCCATTGCATGTGAAATATCAGGCCTTGCGCAGGCCATTGCATACATTAAGCTTCCAACTACTAATGCATATGGAACTTTAGACATATATTCCATTTCTTCGTGGGTCTTGGGGCACATCTCCTTACTAAGTTTGAAATGGCTAGCAAAAGGTGTACTAACTGGTTTTGAATTCTGCATATTAAATCTTTTCAACACCTTTTGTATGTACTCATTCTGAGATAGTGTTAATTTGCGATTTTTCCTGTCTCTAGTTATTCTCATACCAAGGATTTGTTTTGCAGCTCCCAAATCCTTCATTGCAAATGAATTTGCCAATTTTTTTTTGAGCACATTTATTTCCCGCATGTTGGACCCTGCAACAAGCATGTCATCTACATAAAATAACAATATAATATAGCTGCCATCATTTTTCCTTTTCAGATAAACACAATGATCAGAGTGACATATAGTATAACCTTGTTCAGACATAAACTTGTCAAATTTTAGATACCACTGCCTTGGAGCCTGTTTTAAGCCATACAAGCTCTTCTTTAACCTGCACACTAATTTTTCTTTCCCTTTGACCTCATATACTTCTGGTTGCTCCATATAGATCTCTTCCTCCAAATCTCCATGGAGAAATGTTGTCTTTACATCTAACTGTTCAAGATGTAAATCTTCCGCTTCTACAAGACTTAAAATAGTTCTGATTGAAGTCATCTTAACAACAGGAGAAAAAATTTCATCAAAATCAATACCTTTCTTCTGTGCAAACCCCTTCACCACAAGTTTAGCTTTGTACCTCTGTTTCCTCCATTGTCGTGTAACCAACACCAAAAATAGAAGAAAAGAGATATCAACGCCTTAGAAATAAGCCACTTCGAGGGGGAAACCTCCAATACATTACATAAATGAACAAATCTTGGATGATCCAATTTACAAAACCTCCTTTCTATATATAGGAGTCCATGGGGCCATAATGTAATCCTAGTGGGCCACAATGTAATCCTAGTCGACCTAAAAATAATAATTTAAGGGCACAATAATAATAAAATGGGGGTTACAAAGGTACAATAATAACAATAAAGGGGTTACACTAACAAAAATAAGGGACTATACTAGTAATATAGGGGCCTAACATGCCCCTCTCCTTCAAAAAAGTGTTGTCCTCAACACAGTAGCTTTGGGTGCTTCTGTATAAAACTCTCATCCTCCCATGTAGAATCTTTAGTGGGTAAGTTCTTCCACTTGATGAGATACTCTGAAATTGATAGTGAAGAAACTACAATCCGTGTACTTGCGACCACTTTTTACGGCACTCCAATCCAATGCCCAGAGAGAGAGTTATTGAACTTTTCCCACGATCACCTATTTGAGATGCAATTCAGGAGCCTGACAAAGCACTACCTTCCACAGATCATATCTCCAAAAATATTGTGAAAAAAGCTCTGAAATTTTTTGACGAATTTCCTCAGGATTTCAGCTTCACACCATATAAATTTCAGATTCTGAACCTTCGTAGAAAAAACGTTATAGCGCAAATGCCACGATGACCTGTTTAGGAGCCTGAAAAAAGACCTAACTTCCACAGATCATATCTTCGAAAATATTACGAACCAAGCTCTGCAATTTTTAGACAATCTTCCTCAGGATTTCGGCTTCATACCCTATATATTTCAGCTTCTGAAACTTCGTATAAAAAAAGTTATAGTGAAAATTCCACAATGACCTGTTTGGAGCAGCGAAACCCTAGAATGCAAAGCTATGATACCAAATTTTGTGTAACCAGCTCCAAAAATAGAAGAAAAGAGATATAAACGCCTTAGAAATAAGCCACTTCGAGGGGGCAACCTCCAATACATTACATAAATGAACAAATCTTGGATGATCCAATTTACAAAACCTCCTTTCTATATATAAGAGTCCATGCGACCATAATGTAATCTTAGTGGGCCACAATGTAATCCTAGCCGACCTAACAATAATAATTTAAGGGCATAATAATAATAAAATGGGGGTTACAAGGGTACAATAATAACAATAAGGGGGTTACACTAACAACAATAAGGGACTATACTAGTAATATAGGGGCCTAACATCCATCTTCTTCCTTCAGCCTGTAAACCCATTTATTCTGCAATGTAGTTTTACCTGCAAGCAACCTGACTAAGTCCCAAGTCTGGTTATGCATTAAGGAGTCCATCTCTTCTTCCATGGCTAGCTCCAACTTCTTCCTGCTTTCAACCTGCATTGCTTCTTAATAACATTCAGGTTCACCAGAATCAGTCAACAATAAATAATATAATGAAGGAGAGTATCGTTTAGGCGGTCTACTTATCTTGGTAGATCTTCTAACACCAGTTTTAGGTGTTTGAGGTGCCTGTTGTTGTTGTGGTGGTTTTTGTTGTTGTGGTTCTTGATTATTATTATTTTAAGGAACCTTTACCTTTTCTGTGATCTCATCAAGAACTGTGTATTCTTTGTTTTCTTTTTCCTGTTTCTTTTCTTGCAATTGATTCTTATACAATAATTTTTCATTGAATATTACATCTCTGCTCCTAATGATTTTTTGATTTTCATAATCATATAAGAGATAACCAAAATAATTAACACCATATCCAATAAAGGTACATTTCTTTGATTTTTCCTCAAGCTTGGTTCTGTTTTCTTTATTAATATGGACAAAGGCCTCACAACCAAAAGGCTTTAAAAAAGAATAGTTTATCTTTTTACCTGTCCATGCTTCCTCTAGAATACCACCATCCAAGGAACTTGAAGGCCCTCTGTTTATTAGATAAACAATAGTATCTAAAACAACTACCCAAAATTGTAAAGACAATCCTGCATGCAATCTCATGCACTTTTCATGCTTTATGATTGTTCTGTTCATCCTTTCTGACACACCATTTTCTTGTGGTGTTCTTGGAACTATATTCTCTCTGTGAATTCCATGCTATGAACAATACCTATCAAACTCTTTGCTGCAATATTCACCTCCATTGTCTGATCTGAGACACTTCAACTTCCTTCCTGTCTCAATCTCAACCAAAGATTTCCATTTCTTGAAAGTATCAAATACATCAGATTTATTCTGAATACAATAAATCCAAGTTTTTCTAGTTGCATCATCAATAAAAGTAACATAATAATGAGAGCCACTGAGAGATGATACCTGAGCAGGTCCCCATACATCTGTATGCACAAGCTCCAATTTTTCACTCTTCTTTTCTTTCCCAACTCTGAGAAATCTGACTCTCTTTTGTTTTCCATAAATGAAATTTTCACAGAAATCCAAATCAACATTCTTCAAACTTGGCAACAAATTTCTTGAGTGAAGAATCTTCATCCCCTTCTCACTCATGTGTCCGAGCCTATGATGCCATAATGCTGCATCTGCTCCTTTGGAAGTTAAAGCATTAACAGAGTTAGAAATACCATTGCATAAATACAATGTACCAACCTTTTCGACTTTTGCTATTACCAGGGCTCCTTTGGTGACCTTCCAAGTTTTATCTGTGAAAGTTGTCACACAACCTTCACCGCCTAACTGCCCTGTTGAAATCAAAATTTTCTTCAGATCTGGAACATGCCTTACCTCCTTTAGTAGTCATTGGTTTCCATTCTATTGTTTTACAAGAACTTTACCCATTCCAACAATTTTATAGGGTTTATCATCACCCAAACGAACTTGTCCAAAATCTCCTTGAACATAGTCATGAAAATATTTCTTATCAGGTGTGGCATGGAATGACGCCCCTGAATCTACAACCCAAGAATCAGTAACATTTTCGAAAGAAAGAATCAAAGCATCTTGTAACACATCACCTATCACATTTTCTTCATGATTGTTTTCTTGTTGTGTGTCTCCTTCTTTTCCGTTCCGAGATATACAGTCTTTCTTTAGGTGTCCTTTCTTTCCGCATTTCCAGCACACTATCCCTGATCTAGACTTGGATCTGCCTTTCCTTGATTTACTGCGATATCCCGAGCTCTTTCCTCTTTCCATTCTTCTTCCCCTAGAATCTGTACTCAAAGCATTACCCGATGTCTCACCGGAGCTTTTCCGTCGCATTTCCCCGCTAAGGATAGCATTGACAACATCATTAAACTTTAAAGTACTAGATCCAGAGACAGAGTTACTGGCCATAACTAAACCATTCTAGCTTTTTGGAAATGAGCATAGAAATAACAGAGCTCTAACTTCATCATCAAATTTTACCCCTACAGAACTTAACTGACTGGTAACTGTATTAAAATCATTTAAATGGTCTGCAACAAATCCACCTTCCGACATCTTCATATTAAATAAACGTTTCATAAGAAATACCTTGTTTAGGGCCGAGGGTTTTTCATATAGTTTCGCTAATGCCTTAATCAAACCTTCTATCGTTGTTTCCTTCGAAATATTGAAGGCTACCGATGCTGCGAGGCACAACCGTACTATTCAGAGTGCCTTTTTATCGAGAATCTCCCATTCTGCGTTTGTCATAGCTGTCGGCTTCTTTGTTTTTCCGCTCAATGGTAGGTACAAATATTTCTAATACAGATAATCTTCCATCTGCATCTTCCACAGTGGAAGTTTTGGCCGTTAAATTTCTCGACCCTAAATTTACCATCTTCTGCCATTGCTCCCACTCGAACCAAGAAACCCTTCTTTCCTGTGAGTTTATTAGCCAAATAGACCTTCGGCTCCGATACCAGTTGTTAGAAAATTAAATATTATAGAGAAATGAAACACATAAAATATGCAGAAAACACAAGCACACAAAACACATAAAACCAGAGAGACACAGATATATGTGGTTCACCCAGTTTGGGCTACGTCCACCCTGAATAGCCAGTCCTTCCTTTCTATTATCCAGCAAAATGAAGAGACACAATCTACAGTAGATCCATTGTAATATCCTCTATTCTCTCTCTCACAATCTCCCTCTCTGTTTCTCGCTCTAAGAATACGCAGAACATACACAGCCGCAATACAATACCCTCATGCAAGCGAGGGGGTGCCTTCTAGGGCAAAAAACCCTAAACTAAACATAACTTCTACCGTCAGATCATCCGCCTAATGAACGGCCCAGATTGATTAGAAATTACTATACTTTTACAAGGTAATTTTACATTTGTTTTTAGCTTCGGGGGCGCTGCCCCCAAAACCCCCCACTAGGGGGGGCTCCATGAAGTCGTAGCTGCACCCCCTAGACTCCCTAGGCAACGTTTAATTTCAGGTGGCGTTTCCGCCCCCATTAAGGTACAGGGGTCCGACGCTAGGATACAAAATAAACAAGATAATCAGGCTCCACACCCAAAATTTATACCAAGCTTAATATGAAGAAGCAAATGGTCAGAATCTAGATCTATAGGGAAACACTCAATACTAAAGTTCAACAACTTGGAAATAAACCTTTGAGCATATAATTAAAAAATACAGGCTATGGTAGCTCTTGTACACAGGCTATGCCGGGTTGTATCAGAACACATACAGACTATGCCACCTGAAATGGAAGGACGACTCCAAAGTAACATCAAAGATGGCAGGTTGGTGATAATGCATAACTACATTAATTGGGAGTAGCCGCCAAGCTTACAAATACCTCTGGTAATCCCATCTGCCATTGTTACACCGTATCCTAGAGATGCTTTACATTCTATACATCACATACTATGACAAATTCTGTACATAGCCACGATCACGACCGCTGTTACACCAACATCATTACCATATTTTTGTCTTACTAAACACAACTACAAATAGACATGCCGACGAGGGAAATAATGATGGTGAAATAGACTCAAGCCCTCTAAACGAATTAATGTGTTAAAAAAAATAAAAAAAATTGTTTTGTAAAGTGGACTTTAGAAATTCTTTCTTTAATTTTTGATCAACCCTAAAATAATTCATAGGTCAAACATATAACGAATGCATTATCCCTGCTACCGCAGGGATAATAATGGTGAGACAAATTTTACTCTGAGATAAATGTAAAGTCCAAGCCTTTTTTATTATTATATAAAATAGTGGAAAAAATTATCATAATTTAATTGTCAAATCAACGGTAAGGATAACTATGTCTAGCTGTTATTTTTGTCTGTAGTCTGACTCATCACCGTTATTCAAGGAAAACGATATCCCATGAATGACCTGCTGGTGGTTTGTGAGGGGGTAGACTTTCACTCCTGCGAAGATGCCTATGGGTCTTGGTCCATCAACTTGTTTCCTTAAGTCCCAAAAAGACGAACTCTTAACCAAGAAAAAGTAAATTTAGGGCATACTCGAGATACAAAATTCCCAGTCTAATTTAGACACAAATATAGTTATGTATTTTTTTTGGAAAATTTAAATCTGCTTGAAATTAAATTGGAACTCTCAATTTTATTTTTATATAAAAAGTTTTCCAAACCCTTGAATTTTGATTAATTTTAAGCTAATTTAAAATATTTTTGAAAAATAATTAAAATGTTGAAAATAAAATTTGGGAAACTTATAATTAACAAAAAAAAATTGAAGTGATTCTAAATACTTTATATCAGGTGCATTTTAGATCAGATTTAAGGGGATAAAAGCACAACAAACAAAAAAATATATCAAGGGCATATTATATGAAATTTAAGATGATAAAAACACACTAATCAGAAAATGAAGTGATTAAATACTTCATATTAAAAGAATTTTAAATAAAATTAATAAGTTTTTTTTTTTTTTTTCTAAAAATAATTTGCTCTAAAATTAATGCTTAAAATTATAGTAAATATTTTATTGGACAATGCTTTGCAACAAATTTGATAAAAATATACTAAAATATATATTATGAGGATTAGTTTCTTTAGATTCCATATTTATTTATTATCATTTTTTGTTTACGCATGCAAAAATAGAGAATACTACAAAAAAAAAGAATAATGAATTAAAGTTACACACCAACCACAAATGAACACAAGATATGCTCTAGGAAATTTTTATAGGAGAAAATATAGTTGAAAGGTGAGGCTACTTTGTTTTGTTTTGTCTAGAATAGAAATAATGCAAGTATAATGGAGAAACATTCTCTATAGAGTTGGGTGAGAATTGTGGCTTGATAGGCTGCTATAGAAACTAAACCACATTTGTTATGTTCTCTCAGTGCCACTCTTTTCTCTATTCTATTGTGGAGTAAGATACAATCGAAAATGAATGGAACCCTATTTTCCTCGTAGTGACTAGCTATAACATAGTTCAATAACCAACTAGTGGTTAAGTTTGACTCCAACTCTCAACTAGAGTTACCCTTCTAGAGTCTTCTTCATAGTCTTCACTTTGCTAGCCTCTTTCCATGAGTAGCGAGGATTGACATCACATCTTCTAAAATTATGGTGGTGGCATAACTTTTGTGTAACTTTTGTATATGAAGTTCTATTGACATCCTTGTTGCATCATTATTTACAATATCCCATGTTCTATAATTATGGTGGTGGCATAACGTGTGTGTAACTTTTGTATATGAAATTCTATTGACATCCTTGTTGCATCATTATGTAGAATATTGTCATACACGGAAAATTTTTACCTCCAAAAACATCATTTAATGCTTCAAAATTGCTTGTTTCAATCCTCAATTTTCCAAAGTGGATATTGTTGATAAAACTGTTGTAAGTTGATTCAAAGGCATCATTTAGTGCTTCAAAATTGTTGAGAGGGTTTCAAGCCTCAATTCTTCAAAGTGGATATTGTTGATAAAACTGTTTTAATTTGATTGTTGCTAGTGCTTCAAAATTGTTGAGAGGGTTTCAAGCCTCAATTCTTCAAAGTGGATATTGTTGATAAAACTGTTTTAATTAGATTCTTTCTAGTGCTTCAAAATTGTTGAGAGGGTTTCAAAGCCTCAATTCTTCAAAGTGGATATTGTTGATAAAAAAGTTGTAATTTGATTCCTGCAATTTCTCAAATTTGAAAGCATCGAAATAAATGACAAATAATATAATGATTATATCCCAATAACAAATTTTAAGAATAAAATAATTTTAAATTGAAAATTGTCATAATTTTATAAAGAATTATATCAAATTAGAAATTTGTTTTTTTTAATTAAAATATGATGAAAATTTTTCTATTTACAAATTAAACCTTAATAAATTTTATCCAAAATTTTAGATTTAAAAAATAAATTTCCATCTTTCAAATGTTCATAAAACCTTCAAAACATATATAATGGGATTTAAAATACTTTAATATCAAATTATTATATATTTAAATAATTGTTATTTTTTAAAATATATTTGTTACACAACATTTTGTCACCGTCCCTGCAATCCCTCGTCCTGCCAATATTGGAGGGTCATTCCCGTGACTTGTGAACAATGTCATACTTTGCAAACACCTTCTTTGCATCCTTCTGCATAAGGACATCATTTCTCCTCTTTGACATTTCCTCAAAAAGCACACAAAACCTATGTTTTGGCCTTGGCGCAGATAGCCAGTTCACCCATCGCGCCAATGTGGAAGATTTGCACTAGAGCCCACGCCACTTGGCGCTCTGTCTCAGTGCAGCCCCTGCGCCAAGCTGTTTTAGGAATGTTTTTTAAAAATTAGAGGCGAAATTTTCCTTCTAACCACCTCAGGGATGAGTCACTAGAAGTGGTTAAGTTGATTAGCCATGGATCTCTCTCTTTAGGAAGTGGTTTCCACCTCCCATAGAACATTCCTTGAAGATAGGCCTCCGTTCCATAATTATAGGGATCCTAACCTCTTCCTCTCCCTCTATATAAACAGGCCTTCTCCCCTTATGAAAGCTAACTGAATATATAGCCAAGGAGCTGAACTTGGAGAAGAATACTATAGCTGAGTAATTGCTATTGATAAGGTACAACCAAGGAGAACTCTATAGAGAGAGTCCCATCTGAATTCCTGACGAGCCTTTGTGAGACATGCTCCACTTGAAACCTGTTGGAGGAGACCGCAATGTCGAAGCTTGGTTGTACTCTCCCTTTCATTTATTAATATACTTGACTATGGTGTTGGTTCCATCATTGTGTTATGTTGTTTATGTAATGCAATTGATTTAGTCCTCTTCGACTGACTGATAGTTAAGAATGTGAATTAGTATGTTGTATATCGTCGTTGTTTCTTGTGTGTGTGCAGGTGTCCGAGCGTGAAAGCGAGCGGATCATGATCTTTCAAACCAGGAGTGAGGAGCCAGCTACTCTTTCAGATGACAACAACAACATAGGACCTCCGGTAAGTCATCTATCGAATCTCCGTCCATTTGTTAACTAGGAATCAATATTATAGCTTGTTTTGTTTGTGGCTAGACCCACTCTAGGGCTAGTGGGATCGCCTCTGTTCGCAAAGGGGATTTACCTCACCAACAAATTGGCGACTACGCTGGGGATCAGTGTGAGTTTTTCTTTCACTCATTAGGTCTTATTTTGGTCTTTGCTTTCTTGTTTTGCCTTTTCTGATTATTCTGCTAAGTCTAAGACCCTTGTTCAGCCCCAGAGAATCAGATCTGACCTTTGTCTTTCGAAATTTTCCCTTTTGCCTGCGTAAATTGGCTTGGTGCGATTTCTGTTTAGACAGACGCGCCGATTGGCGCTAGTTGCTAGTGTTGCGCCTGCGCCATCCTCTGTTTGGCACTGATTATAGCCAAACAACCGCGTCGATTCCTGTAGGT
Source organism: Pinus albicaulis (assembly GCA_034641835.2). Lineage (NCBI taxonomy): Eukaryota > Viridiplantae > Streptophyta > Pinopsida > Pinales > Pinaceae > Pinus > Pinus albicaulis. Next base: position 139,152,443 of record CM076576.1, read on the forward strand.
TTTAAGGTTTGGTCTGTTTTGAAGATTTTTGGTCAATAATTTTGCTTCTGGGTTATTTTTAGGTATGTCTTGAGTGCTTTGGGATTGTCTTTTATTGTGATCAGCTTTCTTCCTTCAGTTGTTTGTCCGTTTCCTATCAGCATCACAGCCTTAGGGTTTTTAAGTGCTTTGGTATGTTGAGCCTCCTGTAGGAGTTTGAGTTTTGTTTTGCAGTCAACCTCATTCCTGGTTTGGTTGCATTCATCTCCCTTGATCCGTTTGAGTGATTGCATTGGTTGAATGATTCTTGCCTCTTTCGTTCAATTTTGCTTCTTGTCACTCCAAGCATAGATCACACTGCTTGCATGGGTTTGTTTTGAAATCTTTCTTCAATTTGAGAGATTGCAACATTGGTTTGAGTTTTGTTATGTTTGTTTTGGGTTGATTGAAATTATTTCGCTTCAAATATCGCATTAACGTTCTTGAACTAGTGTTTTGGTTTGTTTTTCATGTCATTTAGTGCACTGTTTTCTCTATTACATTGAAAAATAAATTTTTTTTTTTGTTTGCATTGTGAAATTGAAAGTCTTTCGCATATTTAGCATTGGATAATTCTAGGAAAGATTTCTCATTTTCATTAGCTTGCATCGGATACTGTAGGGGATGCTTCTGCGTGTTCTTATTATTTTCTATCGCTTGAAAACTCCTAACTTTCTCATAGATAGCTTTTCATCGAACGAAATGATATCTTTTGGCATGTAACTTGCATTTAGGGATTTTTTGAGATCCAACATTCAGTAGGACCTTGGAATTGAAACGTAAATACAATATCAACTTAAAATTTACTCAATTAACCTAAGGCAACATTGAAACCTAATGGAACATCTAGTGGTCTATGTTAGAGACGTGTTCCGGCGTCTTTAAACCTAGCAGCTGTCACTCGCCATCTAGCTTCAGACAACACTAGTACGGACTTGCGCTCCCCGTATCGTCGAGTATATAAAGGGAGACCCCTCTAGGTTGCAATCATTTTATTCATAGGAAGCCGAGTCTGCCACCTTGTAACCATGATACACTGAACACAACATTCGGGGAGACTACCTACACGTACGTAAAGTCCTTGGTCATTCTTCTTTCATTTGATCACCAAGGTGCATATGGAAGTTCACGGAAACCTGGTACACCCTTCTACCTAGACTACCCGAGCAGTCATTTTCGATCTTTACTGACTCCTTAAATTTGAAAAGATCATCGAGCACTTGTCCTTTCATGCTCGTTTCAACCTAAAAGTGATAGAGTCACCTTTTTCCTGTTTCTCAACTCTTAAAGAGATGAAACGATAGATTTTGGTTTCAGTGTCTTAAAATTAACTGCCCACGAAATATTCCTGATTAAAGTTAGTTTCCTTAGTGCTATTTTACTGTTGTTTCTTATGAAAACCTTCCTGGAGTTTACCAACCAAGGAATCCCCTCCGAAGGGAATCTTGGCCCTTTTCCTACTTTTGGGAATGCTGGTGCTCCTTACATGGCAATTTTGTCTCTTCCAGGGTTAACTGTTGGTTTGATCGTGTGGTTGTTTTCGACCTCGGTGGTCCCCAATGCCCCGATCTCTGTTCGACCATCACCTCCACCTGAACAACACCATGTTGATTCTAAGGTAGACCTCTCCCCTTCTTCACCTATTTCTTTGACCTCCTCTTCTACTTCGCCTAGTGAAAGTTTGGATTCCGAAAACTAGGTGGCTAAGAAGAAGAAGAGGAAGACGAAGAAGAAGAAGTCAAATAAGCGAGAGGCTAATGCGTAAAATATTGTGCCTAAGAAACCTTCCATCGAGAAGTCATCCAACCTTCCATGGAAAGTCAAATTCCCTTGCATGTTGTGCAAAGGTGACCACCTTCTTCGAGATTTCCCTGGCATTCCCAAGGTACTTGAAGCATGGTTTGATGGTCGTCCGTCATTGCCTTTGGTTTCTGGAAGTCATATTGGTGGAAAATCTTCGACTAGCCATGATAAGACTCATAAGAAACAGGGTAAGATTACCAATCCCTGTAAGTTGTGTGAAGGGCATCATCCCATTCACCTATGTCCGTACATGGATGAATCCACGAGAGTGTTGGACAACTCTACTATTTTTGCACCCTGCCTTCTGGTTCATTACCAGAAGCTTTCTTTGAGTCCTGCGCTAGTTGATTCCACGATCGGTCAAGATTCATCCTTGGTCGATCTCGCTCCCCCGGAAATTCGAATTTAAAAATCCGTTCCCGACCAACCATTGGTCGTAGAACCGGTTGACTTGATCCTGCCTATGGTTCATCAGGTCTTTTCAGTTGAGAGTGGATCTCATCCCCCTCATGTTCTTCTTGTTTCATCATATTCTTCGGACTTGGAGGAAGATTCGTCTGTCCCTGTAGTTCAAGAAGTTGCTCCTCCTACTCTCGTGATGGAAATCCAGGAGAGTGCTACTCTTGCCTCAGTAACACCAGGGGAAGACCATCTCAGTTCGATGGTACCTCCTCCAAGTAGTTTGATCGCTTCCTTCGATTGGAGTCGATTTGCAGGATACCACCTTCCTTCTTATGTGACTTTTGAGATCACGGTACAGGTCTTTGATATGGTCATACCCAGCAACAGTATAGATGAAGGCGCGTCTGTTAGTATTTTGTCTTCAACTACTTGGAAAGCTTTTGGCTCTCCACCACTTGTGCCTGTTACGCAGAATCTGTTGGCTTTGAACAGAGGAACCAGTCAACCATTAAGGATCCTTCCGAAGTTTCCTGTTACTTTGGGAGGAAAAATAGTCTATATAGACGTGATGTTTGTTCCAGGCCCCTTGGATTTTAATTTACTCCTGGGGCACAACTATACTTATTTCATGGGAGCACTTGCCTCTTCCCTCTTTCGTGTGATTTGTTTTCCTCACAAAGGTTAGATCGTGACCATTGAACAACTTTCATTCTTTGGTCCTGACATGACATCTGGTCCACCATCGTCTCTTCTGGGTATTTATCAAATGGTTGTATCTTCCCCGCCATAGATTAATTATGTGGCTACCTGTTCCGTGCTCGCATTCAGTGATAGTGCCATTGTGCATCGTGTGCTGGGGGAATTGGGTGCTGATTTCCGAGACGTTGTTCTCCCATCCGGTGAGGAAATATTGGAAGCCATGAGTTCTTATTCATCATGATGAAAGGTCTTCAGAGCATAGTTCGTTTTCTTGTGTCAAGCTCCTTAAAAAATGAAACAAGGTCTTCGGAGCATAGTTCATTTTCTTGTGTCAAGCTCCTTAAAAAATGAAACAAGGTCTTTGGAGCAGAGTTCATTTTTCTTGTGTCAAGCTCTCCTAAAAAATGAAACAAGGTCTTTGGAGCATAGTTCATTTTCTTGTGTCAAGCTCCCTAAAAAATGAAACAAGGTTGTTAGAGCAGAGTTCCTTGTCTTGTGTCAAGCTCCTTAAACAATGAAACAAGGTGTCCCGAGGATAGTTTGTCTTCTATGTCAACCTCGTTTAAGAATGAATTAGTGAGGAGGATAGTTCTTTCAATGTGTCAACCTCGTTAAAACAATGAAACATGTTGTCATTCAATTCGAGTCTTTGTTCAGATCTCGTAAAATCCCAGTCGACTATTTCTCTTGATCTCGTAATTTGAACCTTCACTCAATATACCTTTCATATGGACTGAAGCTTGGGGGCATGTACCTCGAATTGAGTCACAATGCTGGGGGCATGCTTACTTTTTAAAGCATAGTTTGTTTCCGTTTCAAGCTTGTGTAAAAATGAAACTGGTTTCAAGCATAGTTTATCCTTGTTTCAGGCTTGTGTAAAAATGAAAACAACTTCAAGTGGAGTTTCCCATGATTTCAAGCTTGTGTAAAAATGAAACCATTCCCATTTTACCTCTTGTGATTGCCATTTTATCAACCTATTTTTCCAGATGAACCTTGGTTTTCTCATTTCATCATCCCTATCTGCTTGTCCGATCATATGCCCTCCACTTGGTTGTTGTAACCTTTCCTGAGAAACATCTGCAATGAGTGGTCTTGTTAGGTAGCCTCTTGACCTTTACTTTTTCTGAGCAATTCCGCCATTACCAGAACTAGTTGCTACCCTTTATACCACTCGTTCCTCCAGGAGGAGTCAACTTTTAGCTCTTTTCCGACTCTCTAAAATTGAAAATATTGTCGAGACGCTTGTCGTTTTGAACTCGTTAAATTGCTGCGAAACGATATCTACCCAGTATATGTTTACCCCTTTTTTGAGCTAGGATAGATTATTTACGAAAAATGAATACCTTAGCCTATAGCAACTAAGAGGTTCTCTCGGATGTTGTTTTCTACCTTTTCGGATCTGAGAGACTATTTACGAAAAGTGCCTTATTGAAGTTTTCTTTTCCACTTTCTTTTTCGATATGGATTGTACCTTTTGTACCTTGAGAGCTCATTATTGGCAGTTTCTCTCGCGTCTGTTTTTTTTTTTTGCTCGTTTAGACTAATCCTAATCTTCCCATTTTTTCTCATCCCATCCCACCCACGAGTTTCTAACCGATGACCTTATAGAATGGAGTGCCTTATGAGTGCACCCCATCATCGACTGCTCTACACCACGTGGGCTTTCTCTCGCGTCTATTAACAATTCTCATTATTGGCTGGTAATCAGATGATGTTCCTGCATGTTCGACTTCAAATCGTCTATTCACATGCTCGAACTTGTACTTTGTTCAGGTAGGGATGGAGCGCAAGACCCTGGGTTTTGTCTAATGAAATTCAGGCTGCGGGTTCTTTGTGGATTATTATGAATTATTACATGACTCTTCTGATTAGATGGCTGCGACCATACCTGAGTCTATTTTTTGATCCTTATTGATGGATGACTACGTCCATACCTCGGATCTCACTTTTTATGTACTCTATTATGGATTGCTGCACCCATGTGGCATATCATGTATCGTAGATATCAGTTGTATTGTACTTGCAGGTTTTATGACAATAATGTTTGGGTCGAACGTGTTCTCATAAAGCATTTCACCCCTCCCTCTCTCTCAGACCTCATGCTTTAGGGGGCATCTGTTACAAAACATTTTGTCACCGTCCCTGCAATCGCTTGTCCTGCATATTGGAGGGTCATTCCCGTGACTTGTGAACAATGTCATACTTTGAAAACACCTTCTTTACATCCTTCTACATAAGGACATCATTTCTCATGTTGGACATTTCCTCAAAAAGCACACAAAACCTATGTTTTGGCCTTGGCGCAGATAGCCAGTTCACCCTCGCGCCAATGTGGAAGATTTTCACTAGAGCTCGGGCCACCTGGTGCTCTATCTCAGTGCAGCCCCTGCACCAAGATGTTTTAGGGATGTTTTAAAAAAATTAGAGGTAGAAGTTTCCTTCTAACCACCTCAGGTATGAGTCACTAGAAGTGGTTAAGTTGATCAGCCATGGATCTCTCTCTTTAGGCAGTGGTTTCCACCTCCCATAGAACACTCCTTGAAGATAGGCCTCCCTTCCATAATTATAGGGATCCTAACCTCTACCTCTCCCTCTATATAAATAGGCCTTCTCCCTTTATGAAATCTAGCTGAACATATAGCCAAGGAGCTGAACTTGGAGAAGAATACTATAGCTGAGTAATTGCTATTGAGAAGGTAGAACCAAGGAGAACTCTATAGAGAGAGTCCCGTCTGAATTCCTGACGAGCCTTTGTGAGACGCGCTCCGCTTGAAACCTGTTGGAGGAGACCGCAACGTCGAAGCTTGGTTGTACTCTCCCTTTCATTTATTAATATAATTGACTATGGTGTTGGTTCCATCATTGCGTTATGTTGTTTATGTAATGCAATTTATTTAGTCCTCTTCGATTGACTGATAGTTACGAATGTGAATTAGTATGTTGTATATCGTCGTTGTTTCTTGTGTGTGTGCAGGTGTCCGAGTGTGAAAGCGAGCATATCATGATCTGTCAAACCAGGAGCGAGGAGCGAGCTACTCTTTCGGACGACAACAACAGCATAGGACCTCCGGTAAGTCATCTATCGAATCTCCTTCCATTTTTTAACTAGGAATAAATATTATAACTTGTTTTTTTTGTGGCTAGACCCACTCTAGGGCTAGTGGGATTGCCTCTGTCCGCAGAGGAGATTTACCTCACCAACAAATTGGTGACTCCGCCGGGGATCAGTGTGAGTTTTTATTTCACCCATTAGGTCTTCTTTTGGTCTTTGCTTTCTTGTTTTTCCTTTTCTGATTATTCTACTAAGTCTAAGACCCTTGTTCAGCCCCAGAGGATTAGATCTGACCTCTATCTTTCGAAATTTTCCCTTTTTCCTGAGTAAATTGGCTTGGTGTGATTCCTGTTTAGATAGACGCGCCGATTGGCGCTAGTTTCTAGTGTTGCGCCTGCGCCATCCTCTGTTTGCCACTGATTACAACCAAATAGCTGCGCCGATTCCTATAGGTTTTAGGGTTTGGTCTGTTTTGACGATTTTTGGTCAGTAATTTTGCTTCTGGGTTATTTTTAGGTATGTCTTGAGTGCTTTTGGATTGTTTTTTATTGTGATCAGCTTTCTTCCTTTAGTTTTTTGTCCGTTTCCTATCAACATCGCAGCCTTAGGGTTTTTAAGTGCTTTGGTATGCTGACCCTCTTGTAGGAGTTTGAGTTTTGTTTCGCAGTCAACATCATTCCTGGTTTGGTTGCTTTCAACTCCCTTGATCCGTTTGAGTGATTGCATTGGTTGAATGAATCTTGCCTCTTTTGTTCAATTTTGCTTCTTGTCACTCCAAGCATAGATCACATTGCTTGCATGGGTTCGTTTTGAAATCTTTCTTCAATTTCAAAGATTGCAACATTGGTTTGAGTTTTGTTATGTTTGTTTTGGGTTGATTGAAATTATTTCGCTTCAAATCTTGCATTAACGATCTCGAACTAGTGTTTTCGTTTGTTTTTCATGTCATTTAGTGCACTGTTTTCTCTATAACATTGAAAAAAAAATAAAAAATTTGTTTGCATTGTGAAATTGAAAGTCTTTCGCATATTTAGCATTGGATAATTCTAGGAAAGATTTCTCATTTTCATTAGCTTGCATCGGATACTGTAGGGGATGCTTCTGTGTGTTCTTACTATTTTCTATTGCTTGAAAACTCCTAACTTTCTCGTAGATAGTTTTTCATTGAACGAAATGGTATCTTTTGGCGTGTAACTTGCATTTAGGGATTTTTTGAGATCCAACATTCGGTAGGACCTTGGAATTGAAACGTAAATACAAGATCAACTTAAAATTTACTCAATTAACCTAAGGCAACATTGAAACCTAATGGAACATCTAGTTGTCTAAGTTAGAGACGTGTTCCGGCGTCTTTAAACCTAGCAGCTGTCACTCACCATCTGGCTTCAGACAACACTAGTATGGACTTGCGCTCCCCGTATCGTCGAGTATCTAAAGGGAGACCCCTATAGGTTGCAATCCTTTTATTCATAGGAAGCCGAGTCTGCCACCTTGTAACCATGATACACTGAACACAACATTCGGGAAGACTACCTGCACATACGTCAAGTCCTTGGTCATTCTTCTTTCATTTGATCACCAAGGTGTATATGGCAGTTCACGGAAACCTGGTACACCCTTCTACCTAGAATACCTGAGCAGTCATTTTCGATCTTTACTGACTCCTTAAATTTGAAAAGATCATCGAGCACTTGTCCTTTCATGCTCGTTTCAACCTAAAAGTGATAGAGTCACCTTTTTCCTATTTCTCGACTCTTAAAAAGATGAAACAATAGATTTTGGTTTCAGTGCCTTAAAATTAACTGCCCATGAAATATTCTTGATTAAATTTAGTTTCCTTAGTGTTGCTTTACTGTTGTTTCTTATGACAACCTTCCCAGAGTTTACCAACCAAGGAATCCCCTCCGAAGGGAATCCTGGCCCTTTTCCTGCTTTTGGGAATGCTGGTGCTCCTTACATGGCAATTTTGTCTCTTCCAGGGTTAACTGTTGTTTTGACCGTGCGGTTGTTTTCGACCTCGGTGGTCCCGAATGCCCCAATCTCTGTTCGGCCATCACCTCCACCTGAACAAAACCATGTTGATTCTAAGGTGGATCTCTCCCTTTCTTCACCTGTTTCTTCTACCTCCTCTTCTACTTCGCCTGGTGAAATTTTGGATTCTAGTAACTAGGTGGCTAAGAAGAAGAAGAAGAAGACGAAGAAGAAGAAGTCAAATAAGTGAGAGGCTAATGCGGAAACTATTGTGCCTAAGAAACCTTCCATCGAGAAGTCATCCAACCTTCCACAGAAAGTCAAATTCCCTTGCATGTTGTGCAAAGGTGACCACCTTCTTCGAGATTGCCCTAGCATTCCCAAGGTACTTGAAGCATGGTTTGACAGTCGTCCGTCGTTTCCTTTGGCTTCTGGAAATCATATTGGTGGCACATCTTCGAGTAGCTATGATAAGACTCCTAAGAAACAGGGTAAGATTACCAATCCCTGTAAATTGTGTGAAGGGCATCATCTCATTCACCTTTGTTCGTACATGGATGAAGCCACGAGAGTGCTAGACAAATCTACTATTCCTGCACCCTGCCTTTCGGTTCGTTACCAGAAGCTTTCTTTGAGTCTTGCACTAGTTGATTCCACGATCGGTCAAGATTCATCCTTGGTCGATCCCGCTCCCGCGGAAATTCAAATTCAAAAATCTGCTCCCGTCCAACCATTGGTCGTAGAACCGGTTGACTTGATCCCGCCTATGGTTCATCAGGTATTTTCCGTTGAGAGTGGATCTCATCCCCCTCATGTTATTCTTGTTTCATCATATTCTTCGGACTTGGAGGAAGATTCGTCCGTCCCTGTAGTTCAAGAAGTTGCTCCTCCTACTCCCGTGATGGAAATCTAGGAGAGTGCTACTCTTGCCTCGGTAACACTAGGGGAAGACCATCTCAGTTCGATGGTACCCCCTCCAAGTAGTTTGATCGCTTCCTTCGATTGGAGTCGATTAGCAGCATACCACCTTCCTTCTTATGCGAATTTTGAGATCACGGTATAGGTCTTCGATATGGTCGTACCCAGCACCATTATAGATGAAGGCGCGTCTGTTAGTATTTTGTCTTCAACTACTTGGAAAGCTTTTGGTTCTCCACCACTTGTGCCTGTTACACAGAATCTGTTAGCTTTAAACAGAGGAACCAGTCAACCATTAGGGATCCTTTCGAAGTTGCCTGTTACTTTGGGAGGAAAAACCGTCTATATAGACGTGATGGCTGTTCCAGGCCCCTTGGATTTTAATTTACTCCTGGGGCGCGACTATACTTATGTAATGGGAGCACTTGCCTCTTCACTCTTTCGTGTGATTTTTTTTCCTCACAAAGGTTAGATCGTGACCATTGATCAACTTTCATTCTTTGGTCCTGACATGACATCTGGTCCACCATCATCTCTTCTGGGTCTTTATCAAACGGTTGTATCGTCCCCACCACAGATTAATTATGTGGCTACCTGTCCCGTGCTCTCATTCAGTGATAGTGCCATTGTGCATCGTGTGTTGGGGGCATTGGGTGCTGATTTCCGAGATGTTGTTCTCCCATCCGGTGCGGAAATCTTGGAAGCCATGAGTTCTTATTCATCACGATGAAAGGTCTTCAGAGCATAGTTTGTTTTCTTGTGTTAAGCTCCTTAAAAAATGAAACAAGGTCTTCAGAGAAGAGTTCATTTTTCTTATGTCAAGTTCCCTAAAAAATGAAACAAGGTATTTGGAGCATAGTTCATTTTCTTGTGTCAAGCTCCCTAAAAAATGAAACAAGGTTGTTGGAGCAGAGTTCCTTGTCTTGTGTCAATCTCCTTAAACAATGAAACAAGGTGTCCCGAGGATAGTTTGTCTTCTATGTCAACCTCGTTTAAAAATGAATTAGTAATGAGGATAGTTATTTCAATGTGTCAACCTCGTTAAAACAATGAAACATGTTGCCGTTCAATTCGAGTCTTTGTTCAGATCTCGTAAAATCCTAGTCGACTATTTCTCTTGATCTCGTAATTTGAACCTTCACTCAATCTACCTTTCATATGGACTGAAGCTTGGGCGCATGTACCTCGAATTGAGTCACCATGCTGGGGGCATGCTTACTTTTTCAAGCATATTTTGTTTTCATTTCAAGCTTGTGTAAAAATGAAATTGGTTTCAAGCATAGTTTATCTTTGTTTCAAGCTTGTGTAAAAATGAAACCAACTTCAAGCAGAGTTTCCCATGATTTCAAGCTTGTGTAAAAATGAAACCATTCCCATTTTACCTCTTGTGATTGCAATTTTATCAACCTATTTTTCCAGATGAACCTTGGTTTTCTCATTTCATCGTCCCTATCTGCTTGGCCGATCATATGCATACCACTTGGTTGTTTTACCCTTTTCTGAGGAACATCTGCAATGAGTGGTATTGTTAGGCAGCCTCTTGACCTTTACTTTTTCTGAGCAATTATGCCATTAACAGAACCAGTTGCTACCCTTTATACCAGTCGTTCCTCCAGGAGGAGTCAACTTTCAGCTCTTTTCTGACTCTCTAAAATTGAAAAGATTTTCGAGACGCTTGTCGTTTTGAACTCGTTAAATGGTTGCGAAACGATATCTACCCAGTATACGTTTACCCATTTTTTGAGCTGGGATATATTATTTACGAAAAAGGAATACCTTAGCCTATAGCAACTAAGAGGTTCTCTCAGATGTTGTTTTCTACCTTTTCGGATCTGAGAGACTATTTACGAAAACTGCCTTATTGGAGTTTTCTTTTCCGCTTTCTTTTCAAACTCTCTAAACATGAAAAGATGCTGAGTTCTCCCATTGTCGGACTCATTAAAAACTAATGACATTGGACTCCGTTGTCATGAAGTTACTCGAGTTCCTCCTTCCTAGGGCTCGTAAAATGTACTAGGTTGGATTTGTCGAAAGGAAAAACTTACATCGCAAGCATATGCTATCCCCTTCAAACTTGTTTACAAAAATAATTGGGGTGCTTGCTAGAAATGGTGGGGGAAAATGGAACCAGACTTTAGTCGACTATATGTCACTCTTGAACATGGCACTTGTCTGCATTAGTGTCGAGTTGGGGACATCTCACTTCGTCGTTTGTTTGCCTCCATGAGTTTGGGTAATCTCTTTTGACCGCTCATATTCTCTTTTCCACGCCACCATGACCTCAGATCCCTTGATGTCAAATACTACCAAATCCAGTGTCGTACTGCCGATATGTTCAAGAGAAGTTTCGCCTCTACAATTTTCAACCTCCCTCTGATTCTCTGTTGGTCTTGATTTGCAAATCATCATATTCCTCTGTCTCGTGTCAATGATGTCGGAAACATCATGGCCCTCCTTTCACCAGGTCACTTCTTCTCGACTTCAGCTCATTTTTCCAGGAAGCTGATCTCGAGAATCCCTTCAGGTACCTTAGAGCCTGCATGCCTTAATGGCAGGTTCTTTGCATCCATAGCAAGGTTCACATCATTGGCCTTTGATCGGATGATTCTGCGAGTGTTCGATGCCAGATCACCGTTGATATTTTATGGATTGTACCTTTTGTACCTTGAGAGCCGTTGTCATTATTGGCGGTTTCTCTCGCATCTATTTTTTTTTTTTTTGCTCATTTAGAATAATCCTAATCTTCCCATTTTTTCTCCTCCCATCCCACCCATGGGTTTCGAACTGGTGGCCTTATAGAATGGAGTGCCTTATGAGTGCACCCCATCACCGACTGCTCTACACCACGTGGGCTTTCTCTCGCGTCTATTAACAGTTCTCATTATTGGCTGGTAAATAGACGATGTTCCTGCATCTTCGACTTCAACTCGTCTATTCAACAGGTCTTGGAAGGATCATGTTCAACATGTTGATAGGGTGCTCAAACTGTTGCAGGGGAAACAATTATATGAAAAAACATCCAAATGTTTCTTTGGAGTACAAGAGGTGGAATATCTGGGTCATATTGTATTTCACGAGGGTGTTAAGGTAGACCCTAACAAAATTAAAGCCATTAAGGAATGGAAAGTCCCCACAACCATAAAGCAGTTGCGAGGATTTCTCAGGTTAACAGGGTATTATCGCAAGTTTGTTAAAAATTATGGGAGAATAGCAGCACCTCTAACAACATTATTGAAGAATGATGCATTTTCATGGACACCTGACGCAACTAAGGCCTTTGAACATCTTAAAGAGGAAATGTGCCTAGCACCGGTCTTAGCTATGCCAGACTTTGCAAAAACCTTTATTGTGGAATGTGATGCCTCAGGAAATGGAATTGGTGTTGTTTTAATGAAAGAAGGAAGACCCATTGCTTTTGAAAGTCGTATAATCAAAGGAAAGTATTTACAGAAAGCTATTTATGAGTAGGAAATGTTAGCAATACTGCATGCACTAAATAAATGGTGAACTTACCTAATGGTAAGACACTACAAGGTAAAAACTGATCATGATAGTCTTAAACACTTTTTGGAACAAATACTATCTTCAGAAGAGCAGAAAAAATGGGTCACAAAGATGTTGGGTTATGACTTTGAAATAATATACAAAAAAGGGAAGCTAAATGTTGTTGCAGATGCACTCTCAAGAAAGAATGAAGAGGTGGAAGCATTTCCTTGTGCCATTTCTATTATCCAACCAGATTGGATAACCGAAGCAAGGGATGAATGGGAGAAGGACGAAGAAGTGTGGATACTCATTCAAAATTTGTAACAAGATCCTAGTACATTTGATACATTTATTTGGAAAAATGAATCCTTATGGTACAAATATCGCTTATATCTTTGTAAGAATTTCCAACTAAAACAAAAGATTCTTTTGGAATTGCCCACTTCTCCTTTAGGAGGACACTCAGGATTTTTAAAAACTTACCACAGGGTGAAGAAAGAATTTTTTTGGGATGGCCTTAAATCTGATATTCAAAAGTTTGTGGTAGAATGTTTGGTTTGCTAGCAGAATAAAGTTGAGAAAATTAAGACCCCGGGTCTTCTACAACCTTTATCCATTCCAAGTCAACGTTGGGACGAGATTTCAATGGATTTTATCACAGGTTTACCTAAGTCCGAAGGAAAGAGTGTCATCATGGTGGTAGTTGATAGACTTACCAAGTGTGCACACTTTTGTGCATTATCTCATCCATTTAAAGCAAGTACAGTTGCTACTACATTTATGGACAGAATTCAAAAGCTACATGGAAGCCCAAGGGTTATTGTGAGTGACAGAGATCCCATTTTTACTGGAAATTTTTCGACGGAGTTATTTTCTTGTTTGGGTACTCAATTAGCTCATAGCTCATGTTATCATCCTCAATCTGATGGTCAAACTGAGATAGTAAATAAATGTTTGGAAGGATATCTTCGTTGTTTTGTATCTGATAAACAAACACAATGGGTCAAGTGGTTACCTCTTGCTGAATGGTGGTATAACACTTCCTTCCATACTACAGCAAAAATGACCCCATTTATGGCACTTTATAGATATCATCCACCATCCATCACATCATCTTTAAGGGAAAATTCGAAGGTTCAAGCAGTGGAAGATCACATCGAGCATCAGCAAGAAGTTCTCCAACTCTTAAAGGATAACCTGAATTTGGCACAAAATCGAATGAAACAACGGGCAGATCAACATCGTAGCGAGAGAAGTTTTGATGTAGGAGATTGGGTATTTTTACGGCTACAACCATACAAACAAATGTCCCTCAAGCAAGCAAAGAAGGATAATAAATTATCGCCAAAGTACTATGGTCCTTACAAGGTGTTGCAAAAGATGGGTACTATGGCATACAAATTGGAGCTTCCTGCTTCTTCGCGAGTACATCCAGTTTTCCATGTTTCATGCTTAAAGAAGGTTATAGGTGAAAATCTTCCGGTTCAAACAATATTGCCAGAACTTGATGAGGAAGGAAAAATCATATTGGAACCTAAAGCGGTCACGGAAACAAGAACTCGACAGCTACGGAATCGATCAATTTCAGAGTATCTCATCAAGTGGAAGAACTTACCCACTGAAGATTCTACATGGGAGGATGAGAATTTTATACAGAAGCACCCAGAGCTACTCAAGTGTTGAGGACAACACTTTTTTGAAGGAGAGGGGCATGTTAGGTCCCTATATTACTAATATAATCCCTTATTGTTGTTAGTGTAACCCCCTTATTGTTATTATTGTATCCCTGTAACCCCCATATTGTTATTATTGTGCCCTTAAATTATTATTGTTAGGTCGGCTAGGATTACATTGTGGCCCCACTAGGATTACATTGTGGCCCCATGGCCTCCTATATATAGAAATGAGGTTTTGTAATTTGTATCGTTCAAGAATTGTTCATTCATGTAATGTATTGGAGGTTTCCCCCTCGAAGTGGCTTATTTCTAAGGCGTTGATATATATTTTCTTCTATTTTTGGAGCTGGTTTCACAACATCTCGAGCCTCCATGGGAAGGCGAATCCATATGCTATATGGAAGGCCTTGAAATATCTATTTCATAATAGCAGTGACCATAAGAAGTTGGCACTAAAGGACAAGCTCAGAAAGGTCATGATGGAAGAGGGTGAGACAGTACCAACATATTTAGCGAGGTTCACTCAATGTCGAGATGAGCTTGGAACTGTTGGTGTGATAGTAGCCTAGGATGATTTGGTGAGCCTAGCACTTCTAGGCCTTCCCAAGAGCTGGCATAGTTACCGGGACTTTGTGAATGGGAGGGAGAAGTTACCAGAATGGGACTTTTGACATGTTGGCTTATTTTGAAGAAAAACTTGTTCTTGGTTTAGATCTCTTTTTATCTCTCTAACCATATTTATGTATATATATTTATTATAACAAATTTTGATCTCTTTTTGTCTCTTTAATCATATTTATGTGTATATGTTAATTATTCTACAATTATTATCTAATTGTTAATAGTATACTAGTCTAAATTGTTCATATTATGACTCTACATTGTTCATATTATCACCGACTATCTATTAAATCCAACCTCGTTGTTCATACAACCTTCTAGTTTTTCCATATTCTTAGTCATGTAAATCTACAAAATTTTTATGGCGCGTAAAAAACAAAATCTATAAATGTAAATTTTGGAAAAACTGTAAACTTTTTGGAAATGAATAGAAAACCATTGTTCTCAAAATCTCGACCATCTCCATCTCTAACAGTCGGAAAACTCCTGATATCCCATTGCATTGGACTCCTCCTCCACCAGGGATCATCAAGTTGAACTTCGATGGAGCCTCAAAAAGAAATCTAGGACAAGCTGGATTTGGTGGCATCTTTCGAAATTCCAAAGGAGACATCCTTGCTATCTACTTTGGGTCCATAGGCTGGGACACCAACAACTCAGCTGAACTAGAAGGGCTTTGGCAAGGGCTGAATTTAATTCATCTCTACAACTTTTCCCCCACCATCATTGAAGGGGACTCCCAGATTCTCATCAAAATGGTTAACCAGCTGCTTCAGGGCACCAGTTCAACGAAAGCAGCCACAAGTTGGCGAATGGATACCAGAATCGAAATAATAAGAAACTGGTTTAAAAACAACCAAGCAATCTCTTTCACCCACATCAAAAGGGAAGGTAACAAAGTGGCAGATCTCCTAGCCAATCTAGGAGCCGACAACATCAACACTCTCAATCATGGTCCCCTTCAAATCATCCATGATAGAGATCTTTTGCAGAACTGCATCATGTTGGTGCACAATGATCACCCAACTCCGGATGCGGATGGTAGCATGGTTTGATGGGACATCAGTCCCCGGACACATCCTGAGGAAGCTCGCATGGGGTGGCCATATGGCCCCCTGCGGCTCCATTACCATCGCAATTACTCCGCCAGCTTGCTCTGCATTTACTCTCCCTCGCTGGCGTATTCATCTCCTCGTCCTGCTCAGTTGGTTAACAATGGATTTCATCTCGAGTAATCTAGAGTGTTCCTGTTCCGCTTGTCGTTCTCTGCCTCCCTTGTGGAGCGCTTGCCCTACTGCTTGTGCTGAGCCAAGCGCTCACACACAGACGGGGCGACGCTGCTCGCTATTGGGATGTTTGGAGACATTACCAGGCCATCATTTCTCCCAGAGCGCCTTTTTTTGTTCCAATTCCTTTCTGCAATCTCAATTTGTCAGTCACTCTGGAATCCCTTCGCCTCCTTCTTGTTCTAATTGTCTCATGCAGCTCCAAACTATTTCTTTAGGCATGCCATGGCTTCGTCACCGAATGCGGTGTCGCCGTGGTGTGAGTCGAGGCCGGGCTGCTCGCTCTCGACCCTCCACCAGTTCAGATGCGGAGACCTCCTCTGAGGACGTTGCGTGGGGGCGCTATCCGGATACTCGTAGCCAAAGAGGTCGTGCTTGCCATCCTGGCAATGTCCGCGCTGCTCAGCCCACCCCGCTTCCTTTTGTTGATCTGCCAAGGCCTGTTTCCCCTACCTCCCATGCTTCTGACAGTCATGCCCTTTGCCATACCTCTGAGAGGGCGGAATTCCGCTTTGAATGCTCCTTCAATCAGCCCATTGTCATTGCCTTCATTACTATCACTTTGAGAGAAGAGATGCCTAACTTGAATTTTCCTCCTATGCCTGGTCCAACTCCCTCTCCCCTTGGTCCTAATCCCGTGCTGGCTGCGAATATTCTCGTGAGACCGGTCGCGCCCTCTGGTCCAGCACTTTCCGACTGGGGTAAGCAACCCATGCAGGTGGACGTGGACATCACCAACAACGACAACGAACAAAAGGAAGATGTCGAAGCTCCAGAGGACGAGTATTGGTGTCGCATAGTGGAGGAGCCGCCTTCTCCAGCTCATGAGCAGTAATTCCCGTTTGCCTCTGTCCAACATGGTACATTCGCTCAATCTTCTTGGGAGAATTTATGATTTTCTTTGTTTTTCTTCAGCAACAACAACTGCTTGCTACTCTATTCTTTTTGTTTTGATATGTTGTATGCAATGAATAATGAGTCGGTTTCCCTCTCAAGGGCGGCGAAACTCTCTCTAAAAGAACTAGTTTCCCACTTAGGGCAGTTCGTTATTTTGTTAAAGCATGGACATCAAGCCCAGTCCTCAGGCTCCCACAGCTGAGACTGTGGCAGTTTTGTATCAGTATGTTTTATAAATAGAATTAGTATTATTTAGAAAAAAAAAAACAGAAAACCATTGTGGAATTTAAAAAGGAAACAAGGAAGTTGCTTGGTAAACTTGGAAATCAATGTTAATGATTTTTAAAAGATGAAGAGATATGATCCTTTAGAATGAATATTAAATCCTTTCTTTTGATAATTCCTTATGCGAATCGATTGCGAAACCCGAATTGACTGCAAAAACCCAAGAGAAAGATATGCACTTGAATTGTCCATATCCTAGGGATTTGATTTAATAGGATAGTTGATTTGGTCAATTTAACAAAAATAATTCCATATTCCATGGAAAATCAAAGATTTCTAGATTCATGAAAATTAAATTAAATAATTTTAAATAAATTATTTAATAAAGACAATGATAATTAAATGGTTAGAATTCATGAAATATAATTAAAATTAATTATTTGACAGCAACCATTGCAATTCAATAAAAATTTGACATAGACAATTGGAATTGAATAGTCTAAATTCAAAAGTTTTTTTTAATATAAATTCCAAAGTTTTTTTTTTTTTGCAATTGAATATAAATTTGACATAGACAATTGCAATTGAATATAAATTTGACATAGACAATTGCAATTGAATAGTCTAAATTCAAAATTTTGTGAATAGTTGAAATCCAATAAATATAAATTTTATTGGATAGTCTAAATCCAATAATTTTTTTTTTTTTTTTTTTTTAATATATGCAATTCAATATAAATTTGACATAGACAATTGCAATTGAATATAAATTTGCCATAGACAATTGCAATTGAATATAAATTTGCCATAGACAATTGCAATTGAATAGTCTAAATTCAAAATTTTTTGAATAGTTGAAATCCAATAAAAATAAAATTTTGATATAGATAATCAAAATTGAATTGTCTAAATTGTAGAAAAAAATTATTTGATATAGATCATTATAATTGAATTATCCAAATTCAAGAAAAATCTATTATTTGAATGGTTTGAAATTTTGTTTAAGTTAAATTTTCCATAGCTATGTCACAAAATTACAAAATCTATGAGTTGTTATATGTTTTTAGTTTTCCATTTATGAAATTAAACCAAAGATAAAATAATTGATGATCAATAAGTTTCCAAAAACGAGTTGAGAGTAGAAGGATAAAGTAACAAGGGTAAGAGACATTGGGAAAACCAATCGAGATTATGAAAACTAGTCTAGAATATGACAACGACGGAGAAAAAAGGAAGATAATTGTCTTCGATGCGGGAAAACTAGCGAGATTAGCAACAACCAAAGTAGCTAGACTTCTAAACGTCATAGATATAACAAAAAAATAAATGAAACCAGTGAGTTATGAAGGTAATGAAGTGTCTAGATCGATGGGATGGTCTGCGTCCTTACAATGTGGTGTCACTATTGAGCCCATTTCTAGGTGAGCAAGTTGTCCAAATCCAATAAAAAAATCAATTATTTAACATAGACAATCACAAATGAATATAAATTTGATATAGAAAATCACAATTGAATAGTCTGAATTCAAAGGAAAAAAAATCAATTATTTAATATAGAAAATTATTGAAGAGTTCAAATCCAATAAAAATAAATTGTTTGACATAGACAATCAAAATTGAATTGTCTAAATTGGAGAAAAATCAATTAATTGACATACACAATCATAACTAGCATAACCACATTTATTTTTTAATGTGGTTGGTATATGCCGATAGGCGTATATCAACAACCAATAAATATAGTATGCCCAACCACATTAGTAAAAGTGGTTGAAATACGCTGATAGGCATTAGTTATTATTATAATATTAATAAATTAAAAATATTATCATTAATATATTCATCATTTTTAATTAAATTTATTATCATTATTATTATATTTAATATTATTTGATTAATACAATAATCATTCTTATTCGTTATTAATATATAAATAAATAAATTAAAATTATTATCATTATTAATAAATTAAATACTATTTAATAAATATATTAATCATTATTATTATTATATTAATATATATATATATATATATATATATATATATATATATATATATATATATATATATATATATATATATATATATATATATATATATATATGACTTGATTATGAGTTGATATATTAAAAAGGAATCAAAATAGACTGCTGAACAATTTACATGGTAAGGGATCTACTGCCCAGTTTCTCACTTCCATCAAGTGGACAACAATGAAGTATGTCCGGAATCTAGAAGTACATAACCTTGCAATAGCCGAGGGAGGTACTATTCGGCGAATAGAAACAAAATGCTTCAACAAAATACAAAAAAACATTTAAAGGGGAATCCAAGCTATAGAATCGGGTCCCAAGTTTCCTCTTTGTCACTTAGCAGAGTTCCAACGAGAGATGGACCGCTCTGTTAGCTTCATGATCAGCCTCCTTATTGTTATCTCGAAGAACATGAAAAAAACTGATTTCTTGAAATTTGTCCATTACCTTTTTAATTCTTGCAATAATTATATTGAGTCGGAGGTCTTTAGGAGCAGAATTTTTAATCAGGATCCAAATGATGCTTTGAGAATCGCCAAAAAATCTGACTTGCTCTATTCCTAATCTTTTCAGCTATCTTAAGCCCTGCAGTAATGCTAATGCTTCTACTTGAGTGTTGGTGTTGTGCCCCAGTCCCCACGCATACCTGTGTTCAACTGCTCCATCCAGATTTTTTTATAACTCCTCCAGCTCCTACTTTCCCGGGATTACCTTTTGCCTGCCCCGTTGAAATGGAGACAGTGGCTTGTCCCTTTTCTCCAGTTGGAAAAATTCTCACTTGACATTCTTATTTTCCATTCCTCTTGGTTGTTTTCGTTTCTTCTTGCCAAGGGAAGATGCAGTCCCAATTCTCTCCCCCAAACACGCTCTTGATCACCAGAGTTGGCAAACTCTGCGATACTCATCTTTCCTTGCAAGTAGTCAATGAGCAGGAATTTGGCATTAAGGTAGACTGTCTGGGGTTGATGGGAGTACTCTTGGAAGATTTTGCTATTTCTTTCGAGCCACAACTTCCAGCAAACTATTTTTGATAGAGCCATCCATCCTGCCTCAACCCAGCTTCTTTTGATTAGTTTTATAGGATATACGGATCTCCAGTTTGCATACAAACACGAGATTTGACTCGGAATTGTGACTTTTTGATCCCAAAACCTTAACGCCTCTCTCCAAACATATTTGGCGAAATTAAATTCGATCAACATATGATTGACCGTCTCCTCCTCTTCTTAGCAAAAGACGCAACTGGAAGGAACTTGGAAACCTCTTTTCTTAAGATTATCATCAGGTAGGATGCCGTTGTGGACTGTCACCGAAGCAAAAATGTCGATTTTCAGGATAGATTTATCCGTCCATATACCTTTCCATTTGGCTGGGTCGCAGGGGACATGAGGAATCATGGTGAGTCTTCTGTATCCCTACGCAACAATATACTTACCCAAGCCTCTCTCTTCCATCTGCAACACATTGATAGGGGCCTTCCCCTTCAGCTAATCCACTAACTATGTCCACGACTGCTCCAAATCGCTCGGCAGATCGAGATTTTTCTAAACAGCCCACTCGTTTTCCTCCCAATTCGAGATATCCCACATGTGGAGATATCTCTTTAAGCCATCCATCGCATGAGAGGTTCGATGTCAGGTATTTCAAGCAGAGGGCGATCTGTCATGATTTTATCAGTGCATAAATTAATTAATTTTCCATTCCTAGGTATCCAGTAACAATTTTGTTGGATTAGGGGCAGAGCTTGCTTACACAGAGCATAAATTTGGGATCCATTTCTCACCTCCATTTTGAAATCCAGACTTCTGAGTCTTGGATGGGAAAAGTATTTTTTCCATAAGGCTCTTTGGGCCTTATGCTCGGTAGGACCTTGGAATTGAAACGTAAATACAAGATCAACTTAAAATTAACTTAATTAACCTAAGGCAACATTGAAACCTAATGGAACATCTAGTGGTCTAAGTTAGAGACGTGTTCCGACGTCTTTAAACCTACCAGCTGTCGCTCGCCATCTGGCTTCAGACAGCACTGGTACGGACTTGCGCTCCCCGTATCGTCGAGTATATAAAGGGAGACCCATCTAGGTTGCAATCCTTTTATTCGTAGGAAGCCGAGTCTGCCACCTTGTAACCATGATACACTGAACACAACATTCGGGGAGACTACCTGCAGGTACGTCAAGTCCTTGGTAATTCTTCTTTGATTTGATCACCAAGGTGTATATGGCAGTTCACGAAAAATTGGTACACCCTTCTACCTAGACTACCTGAGCAGTCATTTTAAATCTTTACTGACTCCTTAAATTTGAAAAGATCATCGAGCACCTGTCCTTTCATGATCATTTCAACCTAAAAGTGATAAAGTCACATTTTTCCTATTTGTCGACTCTTAAAAAGATGAAACGATATATTTTGGTTTTAGTGTCTTAAAATTAACTGCCCACAAAATATTCCTTATTAAAGTTAGTTTCCTTAGTGTTGTTTCTTATGAAAACCTTCCCGGAGTTTACCAACCAAGGAATCCCCTCTGAAGGAAATCCTGGCCCTTTTCCTGCTTTTGGGAATGCTGGTGCTTCTTAGATGGAAATTTTGTCTCTTCCAGGGTTAACCGTTGGTTTGACCGTGTGGTTGTTTTTGACCTCGGTGGTCCCGAATGCCCCGATCTTTGTTCGACCATCACCTCCACCTGAACAGCACCATGTTGATTCTAAGGTGGACCTCTCCCCTTCTTCACCTGTTTCTTCGACCTCCTCTTCTACTTCGCCTGGTGAAAGTTTGGATTCTAGTAACCAGGTGGCTAAGAAGAAGAAGTAAAATAAGCGAGAGGCTAATGAGGAAACTATTGTGCCTAAGAAACCTTCCATCGAGAAGTCATCCAACCTTCCACGAAAATTCAAATTCCCTTGAATTTTGTGCAAAGGTGACCAGCTTCTTCGAGACTGCCCTGGCATTCCCAAGGTACTTGAAGCATGGTTTGACGGTCGTCTGTCGTTGCCTTTAGCTTCTGGAAGTCATATTGGTGGCACATCTTCGACTAGCCATGATAATACTCATAAGAAACAGGGTAAGATTACCAATCCCTGTAAGTTGTGTGAACGACATCATCCCATTCACCTTTGTCCATACATGGATGAAGCCACGAGAGTGCTAGACAACTCTACTATTTCTGCACCCTGCCTTCCGGTTCGTTACTAGAAGCTTTATTTGAGTCCTGCGCTAGTTGATTCCATAATCGGTCAAGATTCATCCTTGGTCGATCATGCTCCCCCGAAAATTCAAATTCAAAAATCCGTACCCGACCAACCATTGGTCGTAGAACTAGTTGACTTGATCCCGCCTATGGTTCATCAGGTCTTTTCCGTTGAGAGTGGATCTCATCCCCCTCATGTTCTTCTTGTTTCATCATATTCTTCGGACTTGGAGGAATATTCATCCGTCCCTGTAGTTCAAGAAGTTGCTTCTCCTACTCCCGTGATGGAAATCTAGGAGAGTGCTACTCTTGCCTCGATAACACCAGGGGAAGACCATCTCAGTTCGATGGTACCCCCTCCAAGTAGTTTGATCGCTTCCTTCGATTGGAGTCAATTTGTAGGATACCACCTTCCTTCTTATGCGACTTTTGAGATCACAGTACAGGTCTTTGATATGGTCATACCTAGCACCATTATAGATGAAGGCGTGTCTGTTAGTATTTTGTCTTCAACTACTTGGAAAGCTTTTGGTTCTCCACTACTTGTGCCTGTTACGCAGAATCTGTTGGCTTTTAACAGAGGAATCAATCAACCATTAGGGATCCTTCCGAATTTTCCTGTTACTTTGGGAGGAAAAACCGTCTATATAGACGTGATGGTTGTTCCAGGCCCCTTGGATTTTAATTTACTCCTGGGGCGCGACTATACTTATGTCATGGGAGCACTTGCCTCTTCCCTCTTTCATGTGATTTGTTTTCCTCACAAAGGTTAGATCGTGACCATTGATCAGCTTTAATTATTTTGTCCTGATGTGACATCTGGTCCACCATAATCTCTTTTGGGTCTTTATCAAATGGTCGTATCTTCCCCGCCGTAGATTAATTATGTGGCTACCTGTACCATGCTCGCATTGAGTGATAGTGCCCTTGTGCATCGTGTGCTGGGGCCATTGGGTGCTGATTTCCGAGATGTTGTTCTCCCATCCGGTGCGGAAATCTTGGAAGCCATGAGTTCTTATTCATCATGATGAAAGGTCTTCGAAGCATAGTTTTTTTTCTTGTGTCAAGCTCCTTAAAAAATGAAACAAGGTCTTCAGAGCATAGTTCATTTTCTTGTGTCAAGCTCCTTAAAAAATGAAACAAGGTCTTCGGAGTAGAGTTCATTTTTCTTGTTTCAAGCTCCCTAAAAAATGAAACAAGGTCTTTGGAGCATAGTTCGTTTTCTTGTGTCAAGCTCCCTAAAAAATGAAATAAGGTTGTCGGAGCAGAGTTCCTTGTCTTGTATCAAGCTCCTTAAACATTGAAACAAGGTGTCCCGAGGATAGTTCGTCTTCTATGTCAACCTCGATTAAAAATGAATTAGTGATGAGGATATTTCTTTCAATGTGTCAACCTCGTTAAAACAATGAAACATGTTTCCGTTCAATTCGAGTCTTTGTTCAGATCTCGTAAAATCCTAGTTGACTATTTCTCTTGATCTCGTAATTTGAACCTTCACTCAATCTACCTTTCATATGGACTAAAGCTTGGGAGCATGTACCTCGAATTGAGTCACCATGCTGGGGGCATGCTTACTTTTTCAAGCATAGCTTGTTTCCGTTTCAAGCTTGTGTAAAAATGAAACTGGTTTCAAGCATAGTTTATCTTTGTTTCAAGCTTGTGTAAAAATGAAACCAACTTCAAGCAGAGTTTCCCATGATTTCAAGCTTTTGTAAAAATGAAACCATTCCCATTTTACCTCCTGTGATTGCCATTTTATCAACCTAATTTGCCATATGAACCTTGGTTTTCTCATTTCATCACCCCTATCTGCTTGGCCGATCATATTCCCTCTACTTGGTTTTTTTACCCTTTCCCGAGGAACATCTGCAATGAGTGGTATTGTTAGGCAGCCTCTTGACCTTTACTTTTTCTAAGCAATTACGCCATTACCAGAACCAGTTTCTACCCTTTATACCACTTGTTCCTCCAGGAGGAGTCAACTTTCAGCTCTTTTTTGACTCTCTAAAATTGAAAATATTGCCGAGACGCTTGTCGTTTTGAACTCGTTAAATGTCTGCGAAACAATATCTACCCAGTATACGTTTACCCCTTTTTTGAGTTGGGATAGATTATTTCCAAAAAAGGAATACCTTAGCCTATAGTGACTAAGAGGTTCTCTCAGATGTTTTTTTCTACCTTTTCAGATCTGAGAGACTATTTACGAAAAGTGCCTTATTGGAGTTTTCTTTTCCGCTTTCTTTTCAAACTATCTAAACATGAAAAGATGTCGAGTTCTCCCTTTGTCGGACTCGTTAAAAACTAATGACATCGGACTCCGTCGTCATGACGTTACTTGAGTTCCTCCTTCCTAGGGCTCGTAAAATGTACTAGGTTGGATTTGTGTGAAGGAAAAAAATACATCGCAAGCATATGCTATCCCCTTCAAATTTGTTTACAAAAATAATTGGGGTACTTGCTAGAAATGGTGGGGGAAAATGGAACCAGACTTTAGTCGACTGTATGTCACTCTTGAACATGGCACTTGTTTGCATTCATGTCGGGTTGGGGACATCTCACTTTTTCGTTTGTTTGCCTCCATGAGTTTGGGTAATCTCTTTTCACTGCTCATTTGCTCTTTGCTACGCCACCATGACCTCAGATACCTTGATGTCAAATACTGCCAAATCCAATGTCGTACCGCCGATATGTTCAAGAGAAGTTTTGCCTCTGCAATTTTCAACCTCCCTCTGATTCTCTGTTGGTATTGATTCGCAAATCATCATATTCCTTTGTCTCGTGTCAATGATGTGGGAAACATCATGGCCCTCCTTCGACTAGGTCACTTCCTGTCGACTTCAGCTCATTTTTCCAGGAAGCTGATCCCGAGACTCCCTTCAGGTACCTGAGAGCCTGCATGCCTTAATGGTAGGTTCTTCGCATCCATAGCAAGGTTCACATCATTGGCCTTCGATCGGATGATTCTGCTGGTGTTCAACGCCAGATCACTGTTCATATTCCATGGATTGTACCTTTTGTACCTTGAGAGCCATTGTCATTATTGGCGGTTTCTCTCGCGTCTGTTTTTTTTTTTTTTGCTCATTTAGACTAATCCTAATCTTCCCATTTTTTCTCCTCCCATCCCACCCACGGGTTTCGAACCGGTGACCTTATAGAATGGAGTGCCTTATGAGTGCACCCCATCACCGACTGCTCTACACCACGTGGGATTTCTCTCGCGTCTATTAATAGTTCTTATTATTGGCTGGTAATTAGACGATGTTCTTGCATTTTCTACTTCAACTCATCTATTCACATGCTTGAACTTGTACTTTGTTCGGGTCGGGATGGAGCGCAAGACCTTGGGTTTTGTCTAATGAAATCCAAGCTGCGGGTTCTTTGTGGATTACTATGAATTATTACATGACTCTTCTGATTGGATGGCTGCGACCATACCTGAGTCTATTTTTTGATCCTTATTGATGGATGACTACGTCCATACCTCAGATCTCACTTTTTATGTACTCTATTATGGATTGTTGCACCCACATTACATATCATGTATCATAGATATCAGTTGTATTGTTCTTGCAGGTTTTATGACAGCAGTGTTTGGGTCGAACGTGTTCTGATAAAGCATTTCACCTCTCCCTCTCTCTCGGATCTCATGCTTTAGGAGGCATCTGTTACACAACATTTTGTCACCGTCCCTACAATCCCTTGTCCCGCATATTGGAGGGTCATTCCCGTGACTTGTGAATAGTGTCATACTTTGAAAACACCTTCTTTACATCCTTCTGCATAAGGACATAATTTCTCCTGTTGGACATTTCCTCAAAAAGCACACAAAACCTATGTTTTGGCCTTGGCGCGAATAGCCAGTTCATCGTCGTGCCGATGTGGAAGATTTGCACTAGAGCCCACACCACCTGGTGCTCTATCTCAGTGCAGCCCCTGCGCTAAGATGTTTTAGGGATGTTTTTAAAAAATCAGAGGTAGAAGTTTCCTTCTAACCACCTCAGGGATGAGTCGCTAGAAGTGGTTAAGTTGATCAGCCACGAATGTCTCTCTTTTGGAACACTAATTGAAGATAGGCCTCCCTTCTATAATTATAGGGATCCTAACCTCTCCCTCTGCCTCTATATAAACAGGCCTTCTCCCGTTATGAAAGATAGCTGAACATATAGCCAAGGAGCTGAACTTGGAGAAGAATACTATAGTTGAGTAATTGGTATTGAGAAGGTAGAACCAAGGAGAACTCTGTAGAGAGATTCCTGTCCGAATTCCCAACAAGCCTTTGTGAGACGCGCTCCGCTTGAACCCTGTTGGAGGAGACCGCAACGTCAAAGCTTGGTTGTAATCTTTCTTTCATTTATTAATATACTTGAATATGGTGTTGGTTCCATCGTTGTGTTATGTTGTTTATGTAATGCAATTGATTTAGTCCTCTTCGACTGAATGATAGTTACGACTGTGAATTAATATGTTGTATATCATCGTTGTTTCTTGTGTGTGTTCAAGTGTTCGAGCGTGAAAGCGAGCAGATCGTGATCTATCAAACCAGGAGCGAGGAGCGAACCACTCTTTTGAATGACAACAACAACATAGGACCTCCGGTAAGTCATCTATTGAATCTCCGTCCATTCGTTAACTAGGAATCAATATTATAGTGTGTCTTGTCTATGGCTAGACATACTCTAGGGCTAGTGAGATCACCTCTGTCCGCAGAGGGGATTTACCTCACCAACAATAATATGATTTAAAATACTATAGTTTAATAGATTTAAGTTTTTTATTTTTAAAGAATCTGATTATACATTTTTTATGGGATTATATTTTTTAATTATTTCGAGTATTAAAAATATATAAATAAATTTCGTTATTTAAAAAAACTCATTAAAATTGGAATTAAACTATACCGTTCAAATTTTGCAATTCCAAACTATTCCTATTTCCCAAAATTAAGCTTACCAAAATCCAAAACATCGAACTTTTCAACTTTGAATTTAAAAGGCCAGTGCAACCGACATAATATGCATTAACATTGGGCACTGTGCCATCTTGAGCATTGCATTGACACTTTACATTTTACCTAGACATGATAGGAGCGACGACCTTGGAATTTAGGCCACATATCCCCATAACTTTAATACAAACAAGGAAAAGTTGTTGAAATTTGCAACAAGAAATAATGAAATTGGCAACCAGAAAGGACAAAAAGTAAACACACATTGGTGAGGAAATTTAGTGAGGAATTTCAGCTACACACTAGTGAGGTTACACATTGGTGAGGAATGTGGGTGTCTAATTTATCTATCCCTTAAATAAACTGGACAATAAATTGTAATTTCATCTCATAACAACTTGTATCAGTTAACTAAGTTATGATGACTGAGTTAGCTCAATAAATTCAAGTTGAGGGTCTAAGATGAGGCATGTAGAGTGATTCTAATATTTTGGGGGTCGAGTTGTAGTTAATGCACTAGTGGGGTGTATGTTTAATCAGTTAACACAATTAATTGAGGTAAAATCATTTTAACTAGTTCTAACTGTGTGATGAATTAGTGAGAGGTACAGTGAATTAAATTAGATTTAATTCACAAGTAGTGATCAATCAGATAACTGTTAATTCACTAATATTAGCTGCATGCATGTTAGTTCTGAGGATGACCCAGTTGAGACAAAGGTTAAAGGGAACATAACTGTCAGTTTTATTTTTAGAGAATTTCCCATGTGCAATTATAAAGTCATGAGAATGCCATGTTGGATTGCATAATCAAGGAAGGATGATTTGACTATTTAATAGGGGCCCAATTATTTATGAATTGCATGTGCAAGGCAGGATGAAGGAAGGCTGAGAATTGGCTATGTGTTTGTCCAATTTTACCTAAATTAGTGGGAGACAATTGGCAGAGTGGTGGAGAATCTCATGAGAGATTAAGCATTGTATTGTTTCATGATTCCTTGAATTTATACAATATATGATAGCACGGTTTTGAGCAGTTGCTTACCCCAAGAATATCTTGTGTTGTGCGATTGACTTACTTCTTTCTCTTTCTTGCATGTGATTGAGCGATCGTATTTTGTATTCCTCAAATATTGTAAAAGGATTCAATATCTTGTTTTAGTACATCACAAGATCGGATTGAATCCATTGGTACAAAATTTATATAATTTATACATGGTATCAAAGTGCCAAGAATCACAATAGAAGATAAGAAATTGAGTTTGTCTTGAACAAGTTCAAATTTGCAGATTTATTCTTCAGAATCCAACAACAGATCAAGATGTCTTTCAATGGCTTGAGACTCAAATATGCACTCGAGGGAAATTCGAATTATATTGCATAGAAGGACAGGATGGAGGCAGTTTTGGAGGACAACGGGTTGAAGGAATTCATAGATGCTGATATTCCCAAGCTCACAGTAGCAGATTCCCAACTTCTTGATGCATGGTAGAAGAAGGTAGCAAAGGTGAGAAGGATCTTGTAAGAGAGAGTTAAATATAATATTGTCTCATGTTAGGTCCCTATATTACTAGTATAGTCCCTTATTGTTGTTAGTGTAACCCCCTTATTGTTATTATTGTACCCTTGTAATACCCATGTTGTTATTATTGTGCCCTTAAATTATTATTGTTAGGTCGGCTAGGATTACATTGTGGCCCCACTAGGATTACATTGTTGCCCCATGGACTCCTATATATAGAAAGGAGGTTTTGTAATTTGTATCATCCAAGAATTGTTCATTCATGTAATGTATTCGAGGTTTCCCCCTCGAAATTGCTTATTTCTAAGGCATTGATATCTCTTTTCTTCTATTTTTGGAGTTGCTTTCACAACATTTGGTATCAGAGCTTTGGATTCTAGGGTTTCGCTGCTCCTAACAGGCCATCGTGGAATTTTCGCTATAAAGTTTTTTCTATGAAGTTTCAGAAAATGAAATCTTTAGAGTGCGAAGCTGAAATCTTGAGGAACAGCGTCACAAAATTTCAGAGCTTTGTTCGAAATATTTTTAGAGATATGATCTATGGAATTTAGGGATTTTTGCAGGCTCCTGAATTTAACCTAAATAGGTCATCGTGGAATTTTCCTTATAAGTTTTTTTTCTACGAAGTTTTAGAAGCTTAATTTTTTAGAGTGCAAAGCCAAATTTGTGAGGAACACCTTCGGAAAATTTCAGAGCTTATTTCACAATATTTTGGGAGATATGGTCTGTGGAAGTTAGTGTTTTTTCAGGCTCTCAAATTTTATCTCAAAGAGGTGATCATGGGAAAATATTCATAACTCTCTCTCTCAGCATCAGATTGAAATACTATAAAAATTAACCATAGGTACATGGATTGTAGGTTCCTGTCTATCAATTTCAGAGCCAAAGGAGGAAACAATGACACACAGCAAGTCGTACAAGTTCACTCTACTGAACCAGTCCATAATTGGGTCATTGTGGGAGATTGGAAATAACTTTGTTTTGAAGAATCCAAATCAGGTCAGACCTATGGCATTTGAAAGAAGCTTCAGAGGGCTACTGCAAGGCCGAATTTTAGATATTGAGGATCCGCAATTATAGAGATAATTCAATTTAAATATCGAGCTCCATAAAAGCAAGTAAAAGGTGTGTATTTTTTTTCGAATTGCATAAGTCTTGTTTGAAGAATCAAGTTGAATTGATTCCAAGGGAATAGTGTAGAATAGATATCAGTATTGGATTATAAAATGGCCCCTAAAAATAATTCCACACCCATTAATAATTTATAAGGCTTTACTATGACTCATGAAGACGAAGAATGGCAACATGAAATATCAAAATTACAAGAGCAAGTGCAACAAATTTCGCTCTCGCAAAGAGCAACAAAAAATGACATGGAAGTTTTGAAGAAAGGCATGGAAACTACAATGGATGGTTTGACGAAAGGCGTGAAATCTAAGATGGATGGTTTGAAGAATGGCATGGAATCTAATATGGATGACATGGAAGCTAAGATCGATGAAAAAATGGAAAACATGAAGAATGATCTACAAGCAGACATGGAAGGTTTGACAAAGTTGATACAAGAAATGTTTCCTAATGGTAAAAATATAGTAGAAGAAACTCATGATGAGAACAAAATAAATTTTAATCGTGATTTCATAGACTCTAATGTTGGAAGGAAGAACCACCATATTCCAAAAATGGATATGAGGAAATTTGATGGAAAGGATCCTGTAACATGGATACTACAAATGGAGCAATATTTTGATCTCAATAATGTGCAAAACACACAAAAGGTATGCATTGCAACTTTACATTTAGAAAAAAATACATTTGTATGGTATCGATAGCTTTGCTCCCATAAAAAAATTGTCACTTGGTCAATTTTTACGGAGGAAATGATAGCACATTATGAGGATACAAATAGAAACACCTTCTTTAGCCAATTGATAAATCTCAAACAAAAGTATTCAGTGGGGGTGCACATTGAGGACTTCCAAAAATTGAATATAAGGGTAACTGATATTCCAGAGGAACACATGATTGATCTCTTCATAGGTACTTTAAAGGATAACATCCAACATGAAGTTTGTGTTTTGGAACCTGAGTCATTAGAGAAGGCATTCAGGTTGGCAAGAAAAATTGAATGTAAAATTATGGCGACAAGGAAGCATACCACTCACTTCTATAAAGAGGGAAGTGTTGCTACTCCTAGATTTCCACAACCTACAAGGTTGACACCACAACAATTGGAAGAAAAAGGAGAAAAAGGGCTTTGCTACAGTTGTGATAGAAAATACACTAAAGGTCATAAGTGTGTTGTGTCGGGGTCCTAGTGATTTGGAAAACTGGCATACCAAATGGCCAGGAAACATCAGAACCGCTTTGGAATCCTAGGATCTAGCCCTCCTAGATTCAGAGAGGGATCTCTCTATGTAAGTATTGTTTTCAAAGATATTTCTTTATGCTTAGTTAAGATATTAGGCTAGTTATGAAGTTCAAGAGGTTGTTTGTTTTGTTTCGGTTGGGAATCATTAACTGAGAAGGTCATGTGAAGTGAAGAAGGAAATAAGTGGAAGGATGTTTCAGCATGGGAAGATAGGTCAAAGAGTGCTAAAAAAATGGGCTATGGAGTCATAAAAGGGTTTACTCACACATCAACCATCCAAGAGTTTTCAAAGGGCAAGTCATCTATATCAGAAGATCCTTTAAGTTGAGTTTGTGATATGGAACATTAAGGAGTGAAATGAAAGAAGCAACATGCAATAAAACAAAGGCATCCTGAGATCAAGCAAGGAATTTTAACCTAACTTGATTTTGGCATACACTCATGAGAAACACATATGAGATAAACATAAAAGAAACCTAAGATCAAGCAAGGACTTTAAACCTTTCCTGCTTTCGGCCTACTCTTAAGGGAAATCTTCAAAGCAACTCTTTAAGACCAAACAAGGGGCAGGGCTAACCATATACTTCCTTCCTTAAGACTCTACTTAGAATGCAATGAAAATAACATTTAAGAACAGTATCTCAAGTTCTACTCAGCAAGACATGGGCTCACCAACATTCTTGACTGGTTATACTCTATTGATATCACTCTTAAATACACATTTAGAGGAAAACATATAGATAAAGCTTACCAGTTAGAATTAGGGTACTTTAGAAGTAAATCCTAATCTAAATTTTACTGCTCTTTATCAGAGAATGTGAACAGAGTGGAAAACATATGGAAAGAAACAAAGACAATGAGGAAACACATCACCAATGATTTAGATCAGGATCCAGTGAATCTGCTGGTGTATTGATGTCTAAAACCAGTTACATAATTTGAGTCCAACAACCTTTACAGTCCAATTCTTCTCTTCCCAGCCTACTATATTACAACTACTCAGTAACTCTAACTCAACAATAGTTCAACAATTAACAATATTCCAACCATTACAATGAATTTTCTTTGAATACTTATAGGTGAAAGAGGAAGAGTATGGTAGAAATGGTAATAAATATGAATTAAGACAGAGTGGGAGAAGTGCTCGAATGCCCATTCTGCTTAATGACAGTTGCATTGACTACTTGTACCATTTTGGTAGTTTTTTCCTGTTTCTATGCATGTCTGGTAGGTAAGGTAATAACTTCGAAGTGTTTCTTTGAAGATAACTGTGCCTGAAGTACCCTTCTTGACTTCCATGACAAGTAAACTGTTAGATTTCAAGTCCTGTAGCCCACGTCTGCTTAATAACTGCTCTGACCGTTTCACAGAGGGTTAGGCAATGGGATGGCTGTCAAAGAGTCTGTGTGAAGTAACATAGGCCACATGTGTCCTTTTAGTCCTTAGGAGAGATAAATGCTTCTATGGATGTGGCTTTAGAGGCCTTCCTTTGCTAACTTGTCTTCAAACTGAATTGTCCTTCGAGACTGTGAGTTTAGGTGTGTATTATTCAACTTAAAGCTTAACCTCTTTGTCTTTATCTTTCTGATCTCCTTTTCAGTGTACCGGTGGTTTCGGCGCGCTAGAGGGTTTTATTGGTAATCAATGTCCATAAATTTTTTTATTAAACTCTGAAATTCGATCCCTCAGCCCCTTTAAACCCTGATTCTTTGGCCGTGGGAGATCTGTGGACAAATCCACCATTAAACCTGCACATGACGATAAACGAGTTAAGAAATCCTGTGTTTCTTGGTTTAATTGCAACAGAGGGCTCGGGCATGGGTGGAGGAGCAGTGCAGAGGAGGCGAATGCAGCGAGGTGAGCTTCCATGGTAGAAACCAGGCAGAGAAGGTTTAAACAAGATTTATGGCACGAAAAATAAAAAGGTGGATTTGGAAACTAGGCAGTGTTTTTCGCATGAAGATTGGGCAATAAGTGGTATTGCCCCAGGGGGAACACGATACGGTCCACTGGTTGACACATATGCGTCTGAAAACCACCCATTTCGCGTTCTAAACAGTGGATTAGATTTATTTGTGAAATGAACGTGAAAAGGCTTAAGATCGTCTAATCGGGGGGGGTGCTCAGATCTACGGTGGATATTACGGGAAAACACAGCAGGAAGGCTCCGCGTGGTCGGGTGGGACCAGTAGGAAAATATGGAAAATATAAAGAAAATACATATAGCGGGGGCACTTTGGGGTATGGAAAGTTTTGTGAACCTGGTGCTTCCGCAATGAATCCTGGCCGTTGGATCGGGATAAAGAATGGACGGCTCGGATCCAATTGCCAGATAGACCATCGGCGGGGTAAAGGGTCTGGGCCAGGGAAAATTTTAGGGGCGAATTTTAGCCCAAGGGCGAAATTTAAGGGGTTTTAGATTTTATAGGGGCGAATTTTTTATATAGAACCTATTTTGTATAGTTTTGTATAAATAGCCCCAAAATTATTTTAAAAATAAATAATTATTATGGTTTAACCAAGAAAATTAAGTGCGGATAAACATGAAATGTTGGATTCGCCTTGATTCAATGGTCTGTGATTTTATGGGGTTGTATTCGCCCCCGATTTACTAAGTTGGAGGGTTTTGGATCTGCATTCGCCCTTTGATGATGCTGGTTTTGGGTTGCGTACGCTTGCGGCCTCAGATTTATTCAGATTTACGATTTACGCTGATAATGCTGGATGATGCTGTTTTGGGTTGCATATGCCCTAGATTTACAGGGCAATGGAGATTTACTATGATGATGCTGGTTTTGGGTTGCATACGCCCAGATTTACAGGGCAATGGAGAGTTTTGGGTGGATTTTTTTTGAAACCAGAGTTGAAGCCATACAATATCTGGTAATATTATGAAGTCTTTTCATGTGCAGGGGTCCAGGTATACTGGTACATGTTCTTTCTGATTTGATGATATCTAAGTTATGCTGCCCATTTTTCCCATGTAGCATTGAACATGAACGCCAGCTTGCCAGCAGACAGAAGATCATTTTTTCCCAATCAGAAGCACATCTGCTTTGTGGGACATATCTCTGCTAAAACTTCTGCGATTTTCATAACTATGGCCATGGACATAGTTTTTCTCCTCAACATGCCTTTGTGGCCTTTTGGCATGGTGATAATAGGGTTTCAGGCTCAGTGGCTAGCCACCTGTGAGTTGTGAATATCTGCAGTTGATTGCTTGGCCTTAGCTTCCACATTTAGAAGCCAGGGTCATGATGTCTCCTTGCATGACACCCGATGATTTTGTAGGGGGGAGATTCATTTGGTCTGTTAGTAATGGTTTTTGAGTCCAAGTTTCTCCTTCGCATGTTTTGTAAAAGGAAATTTAGAGATAATCTGGCTTATTAGTTTCAGGTGTTTTATTTGCATTGGGCCCATGAGATACACAATGGCGTGCCTGTTTTTCTACTCATATTTTTTGTAATGTGCTCCTTAATCTGTACATGTACCTTAATGTCTTCTTGATAGATATAAATAGCCGAAGGGGTTAGCTCAAGAATTGTTGCCAATGTTACTTGGCATTTGGCTAGTTCCATGCAAACAGGTGCTCAATTCATATTACCATAGATCAAAGACACTAGGGATAACATACACAAAATGTGGGTAAGCATCTCTTGGATTTACCTGTGCAGTTTTCCTTGGAAAAAAAAAAGCATAAATCCATGGGTAAGCATCCTTTGCATTTCCCTATGAGGTTTTGATTGGAGAAAAAAAGAAGCAGCATATTTTCCAGAAATTTTAAAAATAAAACATCATATGACAAAGAAATCTCACATTGGCATAGGTCCAAACAAGGACATATAGGGACTTTTCATTTCATCTCTTGCACTTATGCTTAAGAGCAAGCAGGGAAACGATTATGGAACTGTCAAGTATAAGCATGTTGGCACTTTCAGGTAAGTTTTCATATTTTTTCATTATCTCGCCCTTTTGAATTTCTACTTCTATGAAGACATTTATTGTGTGTTTTGAGGACGCACAAAGGCCATACAGACATTCCAAAGAGATCTTAACTAATAGTTCAGCTCACTTAACTTTACCCAGAACTTGAAGTAAATGAACATAAAGCATCTATAGTTATCCATCCACATTAGGATCACAATGAGAAGGAACTGTGCACAATTACATCAAGTCATTTGCCCCAGAAAGAGTTCTTCATACATTAACCTCCTCCTCTTTTAATCTTCCCTCTTAATTGTCACAGTTAGTTCAACTCTAACTATCAAATGCTTCCCTTGATTCAAGGGATGAGTCATAGACAACTATAAATCTATTACATTTCACATTCATCCACTATTAAACTTAGAAACACACTCACACATATACATACATTGAGAGAGAGAAATACTTTGGAAAATCATGTAATTAACCCATGTCATCTTAAACATCCTTATACCACCTAACTCAAAATATTCAAAATGCCCCACATCATCTGACCCTTTTCTAGGAATGATGGGCACCTGGCCACCTTGGTGTTCTAGTGAAGTGGTGTTCTAGAGTCTAGCAGAGGCAACAAAATAATGGAATTGTTTGTCATGGAATGGGTTGGTTGAGTCCATTACAGCTTCTTGGCACTCACTGCTATCTTTTGCTGAATCAATTTGGATTGAGGTGCTTCCACCTTTTGTTTCAATTCCATCATTTTCTCATCTAATTCTGCAGTTGTAGGTGAACAAACCAAGAATTTTGTCTTGTCCTATGAAAAAACTAAATTCTTTCCAGCATGGAATCAATCTGTAGATTTGAGTGCCTAGTATCGATTTGAATAAATTCTTCCAGGTAAGTAATTTAGCATGACTCATCTTCTGGAGAGAGATAGGCAGAGCCGTTCTGGAAATAGAATTGCACTTTGATGTTTTATTCGTGAAATTTCCTATGAAGAGTGAATGTCTTGCTTTAACTGGATGAATTCGGGTCTGCCATTGGCTATGTTGCACTCTTAAACATATGCTACCCAGACCACTCACAAATTCAGTAACATTGGCTTGTAGAGTTGTTATTTGTCCTTTTGACAAGATGAGTTCCCTTTCTAGAGGACTAAGAAGGGAACCTTTTGGTGCACACCGTGAAAGGAAACAGAGGTTTGGAATATATTTTCTACATGAATCAATGAGAAAATAATTTTTGTAAATTAAGTAAACACAGTTGTAATAAACAACATAGAAACATTCAAGCATTAGACAATATTTCCCTGGGAAAACCCTTCCGGGAGAAAAACCTTGCACTCTAAAGCCCTCTCAATGTATTATTTAGCAATTAGATGGTTACAATACATTATAAAGTCTCCATGCTTTCAACAAGAGTGTATAGCAGTGTTGCACAAAGCGGAGACGTTTTTTGAAAGTGAAACGTTGGAAGCATCATTTTCCAAAAATTTAGGAAGTGAAGCATCTCAGAAGCATCTATTCGATCTCCATGCATGTTCCACCACTCAAAATAAGACAAATTATCTTAGTCTTTAATTGCATGATTGCTCCCAAACGGACCAGTGCCAAGCATATGGTTGCTCAATTATTTCCATAGCATGACAGACATCTCATCTGGGACTAAGTTATCCAATGCTTTCATATAACCAAATAGAACCTCTGGATCTAGGTGTGGTGTTCTCTTGCTCCCCCTGCTAGGTGTTGGTGTTGAAAGCCATGATGGATGATAATATTTAGGTGTCAAAACATATTGTGATGTAGGGGCATCCAAAAGAACTTCATTGGCCGAGGAGGTCAAAACCTTTTATCAGAGGATTTGGTTCCTCAATGTGTGGGATTTGTTAGAGAGATCAGGATAGAGATTGTTAATTTGCCATGTAAGCAAATTAATTTAGCTATTTGTTGTAAATGGATAATATGCCAAAATTGGGCTCATATGATCCTATCTTCTTGGATTTGGAATGATGTCATTCATGTAATTATTCTTCAAAAGTTTGCATTAAAAGAGAGGAGTGGGACTTTGGAGTGACTTTTGTGCCATTGAAATTCGTATTCCTTGTCATTCTTGTGTTTTTACTTATTGTTTGAACTGATTTCTTTTTTTCATAATACCATGGTTGATATAATGTGGAAAATAGTGCAGGGGTGTGGTGCTTTGAAGAGGAGCCTTTTTGAAGAGCCAAGAAGGGGGAGCACAGATAAGTTTTGCACAAATCAAGAGAAGGGAGTGTAGGAACAAAGAATAGCATGACAGAAACCCTTATTTGTTTCCCTTTGAACATTAATGCAACACTTGACAAGAGTCGGGGAACAGAACTAGAGTTCTATCGAAGAGAATGGATTTAATAGATGAAGATTCCTTGGAGAATCTTCCCTGGAAGCTCTAGCTTGAGTTGATCTCCAAAACACCGGGGTGACACAGAGGTTAGGGTGACGTGAACGCTAATTGAAGTGGAGAGCTAGGAAGGACGTGTCGAAGCATTAGTAAGTGCAAGGTGACATAAATTCATAAAGCACCAATAGTTCGTCAAAGGATGGAGACGAGAATTTTCCCTCTCCCTGGGTTCTGCCCCCTAGAAATTTGAAGTTGTGCTACTTCAAAAAGTCTTGGGGTCCAAAGGAGTGGGGATACGAATAGATGGGAGTTGGGGATGATTGTTGACAGATAGGCATAAATAAAAAAGTTTAGTTGTTCATAGATCATGGCCTGTTTGTAAACGAAACAGTTCTTAGGAAAGCCTGAACTGCCAATTGCTTCATTAGTTGAAACTCCCATAACATTAGTTATTTGACTATTGGTTAATCATAAGATGCTTCTAATCTATGTAGATACTAGGGATAATTTGTAATTATGTACTAGGTGTTTAAATTAAATCCCTGAGAAGGAAAAGAAACTGGAAAACGTAATTCTGACTTAAACTGAACCTATTTATGTGCCTTGAAGAGTAGAGCAGAGTAATTATTAATATGGAATGAATCCCACCATATTTATTTTTTGATACCTTTAAACTGATTGGAATTTGAGAGATTTATCATTTGACACTACTAATGAAATTCCCAAATCAAATATGGTAATATCATGATGGAAGGATACTTATAATGTTGGGCACGAATTGTCATACACCTGTTTTTTGCTAATTGTGATGTATAATTCACAGTGAGTCTTTATGTACAGGCTTACCCAGGACCGCTAACAGGTGGAGTAGAAGCTGATGTGATGGCTGCAAATGAGCTGGCAACCCATGCATTCCTCTAGGCAAGCCATTATATTTCTTTTTCTTTCTGAATTGATCTCAACCTGTAGCAAAATATCTATGTTCCCTTAATTTTATTTAGCAGGAAAAATTAAGATTAAGGACTGTTATGCACAATTTTGCCTTTAATTGGGTAAATCTGGAATAAATATTAGATGTTTACCAACTCTTATGTATGGATGTCAAATCTTTTCTGCCTTGATTTAGCAACTATAAAAGTGCCTTCCTGCTCCTATAGTGACCTCTTATTTTGGTTCAATTGTTTTTCTAGTTGGATTTTCAGAGGGAAGCATTCTTTAAAGCTAGAAATCATCTCTGGATCTATAAACAGTGGGTTCGGTTTAATTAGTTATCATATATGTTTTCTAAGATTAGATATTTGTGGGCTTTAAAGTGAATCTAAATATAATATTTGTCATGGTGATGAGACTTACTGTTATAACTTATAATTTAAATTTTCAACAAGGAGATAACGGTTACAGTTTGAAATGTTTCAAAATTTTCAATGGAGAGATATCTCTGCTCTTGGAGAGATATCCTTGCCAATGATAAATTTATGCACAAAAGGTGTCATATTAAGAGTTATGCGAGGGTTCATCTTACAAGGAAACAATTAGTGGGTTTTTAAAATATTTTTAAACCTGGTTTTGGGTCAATATCATAGAGATGATGAATAACTATTACTACCACCATAATGGGATGCTGCAGAATACATTTCAAAAAGTGCATCCTGATTTGATGTAGCTACTAGCCATATACTTGGCTTCTCTTTCTCTTCACTTTTTTTCTTTTCTTTTCTATTGCTTTACAATTATAATAGATTAGATATATTTTTATCTAGGAGATGCAACTAATTCTCCTAATTTGCACGTAGCTTACAAGCAGAGTGCTTCCCTTACAATTGTTGGGGTGTGCCAAACGATTTTTGTCATTACCTTGTGAAGTTGTTTCTTATATCTGTGATAGAGTGGTCATTCATCTCTCTGTCTCTCTCTCTCTCATGGAAAGATACTCCAATTGTGATGGTTCTTACCCTTCATATTGGCATGAGTGATAAATTGTGATTCTCATCGCATGACAAGTTTTGCAGGGGTAATTCACAAGTATGCTAATGGCACAAACCTTGATTTTTGCTTGGATATTGTGTATGATGGTTGTGGACCCTCTTACTTCTTCTTGGTGGTGCAAGGGATGCTACATAATTGATTCAGTGGATTTCATTGTATGTATAGTTTTCACTTAATTTCTACATTCAAATCGATGCATTGTATTTTCATAATCTTTGACCCTTTGGAATTATTAACTAGTTTTTTCCAAGCATTTAATGGTCTGCTAATGGTGGTTGTGTGCATTAGCTGTAGCATAGTTCATTGACAGAAGACAAGGGTAAAGGTTTGTTGTATGTCTTGCATGCAGCACAAGGTATGCTGACCAATGTTCCTTTCATGGGACTGGTTGATTGGGATACTTGTGGAGCCCAGATTAAATATCCAAGCTTGTTTCTTGAAATTGTTTGGTATTGGTGTGTAACTCAAATTCCAAGTCTCCTCCCTTCATCTTTAGAGTTTCTTGCTGTTGGGATTCCCTATGAAGTGGTGATTGCCTGCTTGACATGGAGGTATATTGGTCATGCGATCATTTGAATTGGGTTTTGCTCCTTGGCTCTAACTGGTACATATGATCTACCAGTCAACAAATATTTCAGCAGAGACTATAATTTATCCTATTTGAAGAAAAATATCATCAATTTGTCAAGGTTGGAACTGGGTTTTGTCTTTG
This sequence comes from Pinus albicaulis, assembly GCA_034641835.2. Taxonomy (NCBI): domain Eukaryota; kingdom Viridiplantae; phylum Streptophyta; class Pinopsida; order Pinales; family Pinaceae; genus Pinus; species Pinus albicaulis. The sequence continues at coordinate 139,192,562 of CM076576.1, forward strand.
CCAGTCGAGAACCCCAACATTCATGTTCTTGTCATTTTCCACTTGGTCACATTGGTGGTTGTTGTTACCCCTAATGTTGACATGATTGGTAAATGCTTATTTCATGGGTAACTTGTAGGATGCTCAAGGGCTATAGACACACACTTATTTTTGGTTGAGAGTAGTCCTTCATGTGATGATATTCCTAGATGTTCAGCATAATGATTCTCCTTGATAATAATGTGGTTGCCTTGGTTGGAATGATGATTCTAGCCTTCACAAGGTTAGATTATCAGTGGAGGTTGCTTCAGTGGTGCATAATGTTCTTCATGAACCAACATCAAGGTGGTTAAATAATCACATATTGGTCACTTTCACATTGTGCTGCATGGTTAGATCATAAGTATCCTCTGATGTGGTAACACACTTACCTAGTTTCATTCATGTTCATGCCATTTTCCATAGTTTTACCTAGGCAGGGAAGACTTGGGAAAAATTGAAAGAAATTTTGAAGGGCCTAGCTCTGTGATAGCATTTTCTTCTCTTTATATATACTCAATTCCAATTTTAGCAAAGTTGTGGGCCAACTTGATACCTGGAAGCTGCCGAAATACATATCATTCTGGAATAAATTCACCATAATTCTTTCTTCAACAATTAGACAAATCATTAAGACGAATGGGGAATTAATTTTTGGGTCTAGGTGAAGAACAAGAGTTGCACATACTTGAGTTGAATTCCCTCAGTTATATGTTGAGGTTGTTTGTGTAAGGACTAAATTTACATTCACAGATATTTACCAGATTGAAGACTGAAAATTGATGCTTTTGTTTGCACTAGTATATTGTTTCCTTGGTGGGTAAGATTAGGTCGCTGCTTGGTACTCATTGACAATCTCCTTGGCATTTAAATGTTTTCTTGGCACTTGTATAAACGTAGAAAAAAAGATGATGTTTTTGTTTGCATTGGTATATTGTTTCCTTGGCACATGTATAAACCTTGAAAAAGTTTCTTGCTTCTGTTTGCACTGGCATATTGTTTGTATTTCTAATTTGTGAAATCTATTGTGTGACAGATTCGAGAAGTCAGACCAAAGGTTACCTTAGTAGCCCACATGGCAGAATCTGTTACAAACTATGATTATATTGTGGATTGGGAATTTCAGACTCATGGCTTTATCCGAATTAAGGTAGGAAACTCTGAAATATTTCCTTGAGAAAGCAACTTGTCAAGTTATTTTTACTCAAGCGCAGATTAGAAGGGTTAAGCTTTTGACCATTTTATTTGGCACACAGGTTGGACTAAGTGGGATCTTGATGATCAAAGGTACAAAATATGAGAATGTCAACCAGATCAAATTCGAGGATGAGATTCATGGGACTTTGCTTGCTCAGAATACAATTGGTGTCATCCATGACCATTATGTTACTTTCTACCTGGACATGGATGTTGATGGTATAGATAATTCCTTTGTTCAGGTCAAGATGGCCAAGAAAACGTTGAAGAATGGACAAACTCCAAGAAAAAGTTTTTGGAAAGCAGAGAGACACATAGCAAAAAAAGAGAAGGATGCCCAAATTAAGCTGAGCATCTAGGGTTTAAGTATCTACTAAGCATTACCAATAAAATGAAGTGAATGGAATGATATCCAATGTTATAGTTACAGGATCAGAGACATTTTAGTTGGGATTATATATGGTAGGAGCAACAAATTCCTAGCTCTCAAAATTTGCACATGTTTCAATCCTGTCTATCTGAAATGCCTAACAATGTTGTTGTGACATTTTCTTGCAATCTTAGTGCACTTGTTGACATTCTCAGACGGATTGTTACACTATTCTATAAAGCAATCAACACATGAAGGTACGAAACTAGGGCTACGAATTGACACTGCTGTCTATTGTCATTCTCAAGACGGTTTAGTGCTAACTGCATTTGGGCTAAGATTATCCCTGTAGCAGTGCTTGAGCCTTGAACTTATATAACATTAATACCAGTTAACTAGTGCAGGGTACGAAACTAGGGCTGCGAGTTGACACTACTGTCTATTGTCATTCTCAGGACGGTTTAGTGCTAACTGCATTTGGGCTAAGATTATCCCTGTAGCAGTGCTTGAGCCTTGAATGTATATAACATTAATACCAGTTATAACTGAATTTGGGCTGGGACTGTACTTATCTGTGGATATTTCTTTGAAATTTGATTTCAGATGTTTAATACTGTGCTTTTTTCAATCTCTTTATTTTTGGATTTGTTCCTTCATTTCATTACACTTCAGCTATACCCAAGTTAGAGATGCCTAAGGCATTCCTTTTGATGTGTGTTTTGACTGCTTCTTTGACCACTTCTCTTCTTGTACACATGTTTATACACTTTATTTCTTATTTACTTTCAATCTCTTATAACCATAGTCAAGGTCCAGAAATAAATTTGCATGTTCAGTAATACCTTTTGTTAAATACATCGGGCCAGAATCTGGTTTCTGCAAGAAAAAATCTCCTGCTAGAACAAAAGAACTCAATAGTTTCCATGTCAAAAGTTTCAGTTTGATGTGATTCTTCCTCTCAAGCAGTTGAAACTTGTTTCTACAGTTATCTCAATGGATACCTGTGGCACGCTATGATGTTTCTTTGACATGTATTGGATCTAATATGAGAGAGACCTTAACAAAATCAATATAGAGTAATGCAGTTGCAATGAATTTTCTCCATGGTTAAAAAGTCTTGTATATTTGCAGTTTCTTCTACAAACTTGGTACTAGGCAACATATTCTTTCCCATCTTTTATTACAATGATGTTTAGTATGTGAAGTTAGCCCTCAACTACATTGTTGCATAATAAATTTGCAAGGAACACATTTTTTTATGAATCAGTTGTAAGAGTTGGGGCTGGGACTGTACTTATCTGTGGATATTTCTTTGAAATTTGATTTCAGATGTTTAATACTGTGCTTTTTTCAATCTCTTTATTTTTGGATTTTGTTCCTTCATTTCATTACACTTCAACTATACCCAAGTTAGAGATGCCTAAGGTATTCCTTTTGATGTAGGGCTATTTGTTGGTGTTTTGACTATTTCTTTGACCACTTCTCTTCTTGTACACATGTTTATACACTTTATTTCTTATTTACTTTCAATCTCTTATAACCACAGTCAAGGTCCAGAAATAAATTTGCATGTTCAGTAATACCTTTTGTTAAATACATCGGGCCAGAATCTTGTTTCTGCAAGAAAAAATCTCTTGCTAGAACAAAAGAACTCAATAGTTTCCATGTCAAAAGTTTCAGTTTGATGTGATTCTTCCTCTCAAGCAGTTGAAACTTGTTTCTACAGTTATCTCAATGGATACCTATGGCATGCTATGATGTTTCTTTGACATGTATTGGATCTAATATGAGAGAGGCCTTAACAAAATCAATATAGAGTAATGCAGTTGCAATGGATTTTCTCCATGGTTAAAAAGTCTTGTATATTTGCAGTTTCTTCTACAAACTTGGTACTAGGCAACATATTCTTTCCCATATTTTATTACAATGATGTTTAGTATGTGAAGTTAGCCCTCAACTACATTGTTGCATAATAAATTTGCAAGGAATACATTTTTTTATGAATTAGTTGTAAGAGTTGAACCTTGTTGGCGAATGCCCCATCCTTAACCCGATTGTAGAGATGGGTCCTCGGAGGGCCAGCCACAAAGTGACTTTGTGACTGGGCTTTGTGATGACGTGAATCTACCATCAGGTTGAGGATGGCCATTGGGGAAGTAATGTGGCCATCCCAGGGTAGTTGGAGAAGACAATGAGTTTAGCTACAATCATCGCTTTTGTGAACATTATGTGGAGAATAATAGGTCACGAAGGCAACCAGCCATGATATTGTTACTATACACAGATATCGATCTCTGTAACTCATCGGTTTCCTTAAAGAAGCAACAGCCCCAAAAGGTTTCTCCATTTTTAACGTTATTTTGTTCTGTTTTCTTCTATAGTGAACTTTCAAGGCTTCCAAGATGGGTTTTGCTGTGATTGTGGATTTATGGCTGATTTGGATATCAATCAATGCCTAACAATCAATTGATATCTTTTTATGTACGCAAGAAAGAGTTAGGTTCTTCTTTTTGATACAGGGAAAATTGTCATAGAACTGAAAAGTGATAATAAGGGGTAAAGCTTTGTCCAGGGAAAATTGTCCTAGAACTGCAAAGTGATAATAAGGGGTAAAGCTTTGTCCAGTAACTACTTCCTTGCTTGTTTAACCAGTAATGCTAGCTCAACGTGGCTGGATCCCATTCATATAGATGAATGGAGGTGCGAGATAAATGGGTAAGAGGAGTAAGCAATGAGGTTCTTTAATGGGGATGATAAATGTATTTTTGTCAATTAGGTTTTGAGGTGAGCAGTCATTGTAAGCATGGATCATAATCATACTAGTGTATAACAAATCATGGATAACCAGAATTCAGTTTGGATTTCTACACCCATTGTTAATTTACAGGATATCCTATATATTTGTATTACCATATTGCCTTCCAAACTTTGCATATATCCCTCCTAGATGATAAATATGCTAACATGAAGGAATGTATGACAAATTTAGCTTTCAAGTTCAATATCTAGTGCCTTACATTAGAAGTACTCCAATGTAGCAATAGGGAAATATATCACTGTTATGCTTTTGAGATTTTGGTCTTGTCATAAAATTCATCACCTATGCTTAATATTCAATGGTTACATTTTTACCTTACAAATACATACAAATTCATATTAAGCCTACAATTAGTACCAAGAAAGTAGAGCATTTTTAGGAGAAATGTTTCTGAATGTGACCAATCTTGAAAAAGAAAGCCTATAATGTAGATCAATCTTGAAAAAGAAAGCCATCCTTCCTTCTTGATGAGCTTTCCTTAAATGGTTCTTCAATTCCTTCAAAACCCTTATATGGTTCTTCAAGATGATGAAAAAATGAATAACTCTATTAGTTCAAGTCAAAACAACCCAATTTTTGATGTGAAAGAACCAATGGTGAATGTAAAGGATGCAGATTATTTGATACTGGGATGCAATACCAATTCCAAAGGTTGTTCAGAACATCCTTTGGATGATGTTAATACTAGGGCGTTTTCAACAGAACCTGAAGATGGTGTCACTAACCCAGAACTGGTGGATGATCATGATCCAAGAGGCTTCTCAGAAGAAGCAAATCTTAATACCATAGTTTCTCCAGAAGAGCTTACTGATGGAATTAATTCATTGCATGTCTCAAAAGCACTTGTGGATCCTGTTGATGCAGTAGTCTTGTTAGAAGAGCAGGCTAACATTCTAGGTCCATTGCAAGTTAACAATGTCCCTTCCCTTATAAAATGAAATATTTCAATATTGAATACGAAAGAGCACAAGACAATGTCAAATAGACACATAGGAAACATTGATTTCAGAGTGACTGAAAACTCTTCCAGGGACTTTCCTATACCAATAGACAGCTGTACAGATATTGCTGTCACAAATAAAGCTGCGGAATTCTGGAAATTGCCAGTTCCCTATCCTTGAAGTTAGTGAGGGAATGTGAAGGAGAATCACATTTTATTTCTATGATGCCCAATTCAGAAATTGTTATTCAAGTCTCTGAATTTCATGAGAGGCGTGATAATGTAGATTTGGATACTATAAATGTCGAGTGCTTAGATCCAAATCAACAAGATGAGGATTTGTGTGGTGAGGCTGGAATTCAGCAGGATGAATCACCTGGAAATACAGAGACAGCTCTGGAAAATGCAGTTGAGTCAGTTGATTCTAAAATAGGCATACAAATTTTCAGTCCATATAATCTTCCTGGAAGTACACATTGAGACAATCTAAGTATTTTTTTTCCCTCTTATTGATGCCTTTCTTGCTCATGTTCTATTTCTTGCATGCATTCCTTGTATATGTGGCCAAATTATGGAAATATGTCTCTTTCATAAGTGCTTTTCGTTGTACATATCGTGTTTCCTGTTTTTTTGCATGGTTTTGTTTGGACTGAGAAATTCAATCCACTTGCAGTATCTGTTCTTTGAGGTAAGTATACTTTCTCTATTATTAAGTAACCTTTATGTAGTATCGGCAATGCTTTAGATTTAGTGATCAAGAAAACACTTGTATTAGAGTTGCTAGTCGTCCTATGTTAAATAACATCATCTTCTGCTAGCTGTGGTCAAGTTTCTCAACTTTAATAATGTTACGAGTTAATACAGGAGCTAAAAGTTTAATCTCTGTAAGTATGCTTAAAACACTTATGTATCTTCATTACCATGTTTCCTACTATGGCCTTCTTGTAGTCACTAACCTACATTTCAGTTAACCCATTTTGAGTATTCATATGAGGTTCCTTCGAAAAATGCCAGTATGATAGTTTTTCTTGAATTATTGAGAGTTTGATACCCGCTAAAATCTATAGATGGTATTTAGAATGTGACGAACAGACCATGGAACCATGAAATTCAACTATTAAAGATTTTTCTTGAGCATCTGTGCTGCTGGTTATGGCTTAAAACTATTTTTTAGTTGGGGTCTGATAATTCTTTCAACATGACTAGTAAGCTATCCTCTTAATCCACAATAATTACATTCTTGTTTTCTTTGCTGTGACACACATCCGTCCGTTGCTTATGTGCGCTTGCATACTGAATCTTGACACCGAAGAAATTAATTTTAGGGTGAACCTTTTTAGTTTTTTCCTGGTTATTGGTGGTTTTGAATCACTTGACAATCGATAACATGCTGAGTGAGCTTCTTCATGCATAAATTGAATAACTTCTAGATGAAGTTGATCATGTAGCAACATTAAGTCAATGACCTCATACAAGGCATTGAAATTTCACCATTTATTCATTCCACTATTGTTAGTCTAATTTTCCAAATTTTGAAGAAAATTAAGTTTATTTTTCCATGACTCCAGACATTCAACTTTTTTATACCTTTATTCAGCAATACATACTATTTTCTAAATGATATTGTGGAAGCTAGTGGATGGAGTGGATCTGCAACTGCCTAATGTTATGAGATACTAATGTTGTTACTCAGCATCATATTGGAGTCACTTATGAAAAAGTCATTGGTTAATAAATTTGTGTTCCAATTTTTGGAAAGTTCTAGTAAGTTTACATTATCGCACATTTCCTTCTTTATTGTGATTCCTTAGTTGTTTTGAGGGAGCTTTGAATTTGTATATGTAATTTGATGCTACCCTACTTACACTAGTGATTATCACCTTATATTTTTAATATTTTGGGATGTATTTATTGCCTAGAGCTGAATTGGTATGTAAACTTGCATTGAACACATTTACTGCTACTTATATATGCCTTGTTATTGGTAATGATTTTTACATTTCTTGATTATATCTTGTTTTCGTAATTATTTTACATTTTGAACTGTAAAATTGGCTTAAGATATGATCTTTCATCTACACTGTGATTCCCTGTTGTTACAACAAAACCTAGCACCCACAAAAAGTATAAAGTCTCAATCACGATGGTGTTAGTTTTTTACAATTCAAGAATATTACCTACTCAATTTGAGTAGCTTTTCCTTTCTCTTTTGGTTGGCTCTTCTTCAACTCAAGGGGGCATCCCTAAAAGGTAGGATTTCTAGGCTATAGAATGGGGGCACAAGGTGATTTAATAAGATGAGTGGTGGTTGTAGTGTATGAAATAGGATGAAGAAACAAAAATGGACAAAAGCAAGGAATGAATGAGAAGGAAGGAAATTGGTGCCTATCAGTTATGGTCTAATGGAGCCATAAGGCATTTGGATAAATGAGAGAACTTGTATGTCACAAAAAACTACTTTGAAGCAGGTTATACGATAGAATATTTCTGTTTATCATTTTCTACCAATTAGTAGATGAAGAAACAATTTGATACATTCATCTTTAAGGTGTGTACTTGAGATGAAAAGGGCCTAATGTATGCATTTGATCCTTATGTGTTCGCTGGAAATGTGTTGTAGAAAAGAAGTCTTCAAGGGCTAAATTGCTACTCATCAATCCGTTCATAAGGTGTTGTTTTATGGCTGTAGTATGCTTCAAAATCTTCAACATAGTTGATAGAAGAAAGGGAAACAAGTGCAGAAATAGATAGCCAATGTTAGGGTATCTGTGGTATTCCTGTTCTAATTATGCAATATTTCTTGTTCACAGTTATGGTACACATTAGCCAAGACACTGTCAGAAAGGGCTGCATGGGTGCTGGCCATGGACAGAGGGTTGAATATGGTGACAATCAACGCATCTCTGATTGTGGGACCTAGTATCACATACAAAAGCTCAGGATCTACCATTGCATATCTTAAAGGTGAGGGTGAGAGATCTGCATACCAAATAGACTCTGTTCTAGCCATTCTTTACTCGGCAATTAATTCCTCGTGATCACTAGCCAACTTAAGTTCGTCGAAGCATTCAGGTATGGATAGCCTTTCTTGCATTGAATCTTTAGTGGTCTCAAGCAGTATGCTTGTTCTGTTCATGTCAATGCATCAACTTTAAGCTCAAAGAAATCTGAAATTCAGAATAAAGTAATTCACAATGTCTTCAGGTGGAGGTGGCCATGATACACAAAAAAAATCAACACGATCTAGAATTCAAAATAATGTGGCAGTAAAGAAGATCTCAACCAATTTTTATCTAGTGATTTAAAGCAACAATCTGCACAACTTTTTTGTAAATGACAAGTCTTTACTTTCTCCCCCTTTAGCCACTATGATCAAACCTATTATCTAAGCAGAAGCGTCGATATCAAATCAAATCAAGCATCAGTGTTGGCTAATGCTGGGGTTCAAGGTGTTCCTAGAAGATGGTAAAAAAATTGGTTAGTAGAAGAATATCTGAACTTACAAGGAGATTTTTTTTTTTAATATACTCCCTACAGCTCATTACTATGTCACAATTTTATTTCTTTACAGATTTCAGGGGATGAAATAGTATGCTTTTGGAATAAGGCCACAAGTATCCTTACATAAAAATTAGGTTATGAGGCTTTATCCTACATGGATTTGCTGCGAGAAATACATTGATGGTAGGTAAGCATCTGGAAGATTTCTTAAGTTAGAACCTTCTCCTCATTATCTCTATCAAACATAATTCTGACCTGCAACAATGGACAAAAGTGCTATTGGCAGGGACCAAATCGCTGTATTTTCTGCAAATGTTAAGGTAAATTTGTGGATCACCTCTTTATTACGTGTTCATATGTTATTTCTGTATGGCAAGATGTTCTCCAATCTTTAAATTGCCGAGGAAAATTTAATTCTGGGTCCCTACTTCAGGGTCTTGAGACATGGTTTGCACACACTCAATTTTGAGCTCTTCTTAGCTATATTATGTGGGGGTTATGGATGGTTGGAACAAGTGGAATTTTGAGGATCTGGAAGAATAAGTGGAAGGTTGGAATAAGATAGAGAATCTGGTAATGCATATAATTAGAATTTCCTATAAAGAAGGTTGCAAAGATAAAAAGCCAAAGGATTTTAAGATAAATCATAATGAAGCAAGGGTTTTGATGGAGCAAGGTATTCCAGAAGATGCGGATATGGTGTTGTTTTGTTTTTATCTCACCCGTTACTCTACCTTAAAGTTTGGCGCTGATCAAGGGTTCAAATAAGAGGATAGAACTATTTGCCTTGTAGATTTTTTTTTGAAGTCTTAGTTTGCTTTAGAAAATGATATCAAATATTTGTAGGTACCAGGAGTTTCAAAGCTGAAAATGGCATTGGTTTATAGAGAAGTGTCAAATCAGATATTTTCAACTACCAGGAGTTTCAAAGTTGAAAATTGCATTGGTTTAATTAGAAGTGACAAATCACTAATTTAGTGTTGTCTCCTTTGCTTCACAGAATTAGGGAGATAGGGTTCACTCTTTGGTCCGTTGCAACATCTGTATAGAGAATTTAACAAATCAGCCAATGGAATCTCAAAAAAAGTTATGGCACAACAAAAAGGTTTGCTCTTGTTCAAGGTGTTCAAGGGGGAAGCAAGCTTCCCAGTGAGATATAAAATCCTCTATTGACTTAGAAGAACAATGGGAGGTGCTCTAGTTGACTTGTAACTCTTGTTGTCATGTATAGTGTATACCAATTGTAGAAGATGGATGTGGTATGTATTTTGGGTAAATCCAATGGTTAAGTTCCAATGTATTTAGACTAGTAGTTTTGTATGAAAGCGCAGACTTTTTCATGCATATTTTGCTTTCACACTTGAAATAGAAAACACAGTTTTTTCTTGGAAAAAAAATGTGTGTAAAAGACTAAAGATGTAAACAACTCAAAGATTTAGAATCCATAAAGGGGGCATATGAAAGAAACAATTCATACTTTTGATATTTGATATTTGATAGTGAAATTATAATATGTTTTTTTTTTTTTTTTTTTTCTTTTGTAAGTAAGCGAGAGTTGTATTATATTATAAAATTCTGAAGATTACATTTGACTTCAAATGTGTTCGGTTTGCCACACCTCATATTGTTCCCTAACAGGTACAGAGCAATTAATTATTGTTCAGTTATTGAAATCACTTAAGATTATGTATCTTCAAGATTTAAATTGGGTTGCTTACCTAATGATATTTTTTCTTTAGCTATTATGTCACAATGAAATTAATCATACATAGATACTCTCCAAAGATAATCATGAATTCATTATTTATTTGATTTTTTTCATAATCTGCTAACATATTTGAAAAACCAACGGTCTACCAACATTGTCTGAATAATAAGAAGCTGGCTGGATTGATGGTTGGATATGGAAACTGTGCAACCCTAAGCAACGAACTGTAAGGGAAGGGGGGGTTTCCCATGTTACAGCTTAACAACAACCATGAATGAGGGGCACAAGAAAACTTGGTGAGTTTACATGCTCAAACTATATCCATTTTTGTACATACTGTAATGTAATTTTCACTTCAAGGTTTGGATAGTTGACAATAAGTCGATTTCCATAACGACCACCATTAAAATTTTAGCTAGTGACTAAGGCTCCCTACCATATGCAGTTTTTTTCATTAATTTTTGATGTAAAATCAATTTCCTGATTTCTGGAAAGGACAAGTGCAAGTATGTTGTTGATGGGTTGTTTTGTGTGTGAATAAAAAGTGGGATACCCCACACTTTGGAATTTTTTTATCATTATTAAAGTTCCTCCTTTTTTTTTACCATTATGGGAAGTTGCACTTTCTCTTATCATGAGTTGTGTTATGAATGGAATGAGAAGTTACACTTTCTCTTATCCTGAACTGTTTTATGAGTGGAGTGCATAATGTTCGTTTGATGGTATTTTTATATATTGGGATGTTGAATTCTTTAATTACAAGATAAAAAATTGAATACTACTTTGCCTGGTCAAACTTTTATTTTTAAATTATTTAGTCAAGCATTGTCGCCGGTCAAACTTGTGAGAGGCCACTATTGTGAGAGGCTTGGATTGTGTAATAGTTGTGTAACTATTGGTGCCTATTGGTGATTATATGCATGGAGGAGAGACGACCTCCATTGTTGCATTGGATTGTGGAGGGATGAGTTGAGCTTCATGAATTTATGATACCGCCCCCTTGAATTCCCCGATCCATTCCCACGAGCAAATTCTGCCATGAGCTGAGTCGGTTTGGATGTGCGTAGCAGACAGTGAGGCACAACTGTCGGTTTGGAGGTGTGTTGGGATTGTCGTATTGACTTTGTTCATTAGTTATTGGTGTTTTAATTTTTGTTCGACTTGTTCTTCTCATTGAAGAAATCGGCAGAGGCATGGGCCTTTGTGTTGGAGAATTGTTGAAACAAAATGATCTGCAAAGATCCCAATTTGTTGAAACTCCTCTCCAACCTCAATATCAGTGCTAGTAGTAGCATGAGCAACAACACTATGCTTAGCAGAACTAGAAGAACGCGTTTTCCAAATTGCATGAAAACTACTTCCCTCATGAGTCACGATGTGCCATGCTTGGTCTCGGTGGTTCTCTTCCTTCTACTCCTGGTTCAACTACCATATCTTCATTGGAACCAACAACCCGAACTCCACTAGATAATGATTCACCATTTTGTAGTAGTGATTCGCCATGTTTTTACAAGATAATATAATCTCATGAGAGATTCGCCAAAAAATTATATATACATATTATATTATTAATAAAATCGCCTTCCATTTTTCCTATGTATCATGGGGATTCGCCTATTTATTATATATATAAATTTAGGGGGGTTCTTAAAATTTTCCCTGGTCTGGGCACCAAAATAAGGATCACCGATGAGCCGATGAGCGATGAGAGAAGCAACGGTGATGAATAGAGGACCGTCGGATCTGGAAGCAGATCAACGGTTAGGGTTTTAACGGGGGATCGATTCGGCGGGGGAAAACAAAATCGGGGGAGGGGGGCTGCGATGTGTGATGGAGCAGGAAGTGCGCTGGCCATCCGATCCTTGGGGAGATGGATGGTCACGATTTCATCGGCCGATCGGCCATCGACGGAAAAAGAAGACGGAAGCGGGAACTTTGGATTGTGCCGATGTGATGGAAAGATGGATCGTCGATGTGCTGATGCGCTTGGTCACAAGGCTCAGGTCATATGAGAGCAGGGTAGAAGATTTAAGCCCTTGGAATATCACATCAGCGGGGGGAAAAAAGGAAGGGACACAGGCCTTTGGAGTTGCGATTTGTGATTTGCTGAGGACCGTCGGATCTGCGGCGAGATTGATGGTGGGGATTTTAAAGCGGGAAGGTGCACAAGGCCTAAAGGTTTAAAATGAGCAGAAAATAGGTCGAGATGGAGTCTTTTGAGGTTTTTTCAGGTTCCGATAGAGTAAACAGAGGGGTCTTTAAACCAATAAAATGGTTTTTTATGGTTTGAAAGGGGATTTTTTGGGGAATTGGAGGGATAATGAAGGGAAAGGGGGATTTTTAGGAGGGAATAATGGAGAAGAGGCTTTTGAATGCAGAGATCAAATAGCCGGGTTTTTTGAAGGATAAGGAATACAGTAGAGGCTTCAAGAAGTCATAGATTTTGCTTGAAATTTGTTTCTTTAAGACTAAAAGGCCCCTTTTTAGCCATCTTTGCATATGTCAAAATTATGGATGGCTAACATGCTGAGAAGAAATTATTTTTCATAGATTGTGAAGAGGAAGAAGAAAATGAACAAGAATCTTCAAAAGAAGAGGATATACACCAGGAACCAACCCTAGAAGAGGAAGAAATGAGTCCGACCATATCATGTAATGCATTGGCAGGAATTACCACTCCTCAAACTCTCAAGATACAAGGACAAATCAAGAAGAAAAAGGTAATAGTGTTGATTGATTCAGGTAGCACCCATAATTTATTCATTGTAAGGTAGCCAAGGAATTAAATTGTTTCCTATACCCAGCACCAGAATGTCAAGTGATGGTTGCAAATGGAGGAACTATAAATTACTCTAGAAAATGCCATAATATTAAGCTAACCATGGGGTAATATGTATTGACTAGTCCAATGCTTTCCATTCCTATGGGAGGTGCTGATGTTGTACTAGGAGTACAATGGTTACAATCTTTGGGGACGGTAGCTTTTAATTTTTCAAGAACTTTTCTTGAAATTTTTTTCAGAAGGAAAGGAAGTCGAATTACGGGGTATTGAAGGGAAGCCGGGAAGGATAATAAGCTCTAATGTCATGACAAAGCTTCTAAAGAAAGAACAACTAGGCGTAATTGCACAATTATGCTCACTAGAAGTTCCGACATCAAAATCATCTATTTCTGCAGATCTCCAACAAGTCTTGGACAATCATTCCAAGGTGTTTGAAACTCCCAAAGGACTCCCACCTATTCGTGATCATGATCATGCTATTCATTTGATTCGAGGAAGTGTTCCTCCAAACATCAGGCCTTATAGATATCCTTACTTCCAAAAGAGCGAAATTGAACGTATGATTGCAGAAATGTTAGAGGCGGGTATAATTCAACCTAGTCAAAGTTCTTTCTCAGCTCCTGTAGTATTGGTACACAAGAAGGATGGATCATGGCGAATGTGTCCGGATTATAGGGAGCTCAATAAGCTCACCATTAAAGATAAATTTCCCATTCCTGTGATTGATGAATTATTGGATGAATTACATGGACCAATTTATTTTACCAAGTTGGATCTTCGTTCAGGATATCATCAAATTAGAATGAAGACTGAAGATATTCCAAAAACAACATTTCGAACTCATGAGGGTCATTATGAATTTTTTGGTCATGCCTTTTGGCCTTACCAATGCACCTTCTACATTTCAAGGGTTGATGAATTCCATTTTCAAACCCTTCCTTAGAAAATTTGTGCTCGTATTTTTTGATGATATACTAATCTATAGCAGGTCTTGGAAGGATCATGTTGAACATGTTGACAGGGTGCTCAAACTATTGCAGGAGAAACAATTATATGCAAAAACATCCAAATGTTTCTTTGGAGTACGAGAGGTGGAATATCTGGGTCATATTATATCTCACGAGGGTGTTAAAGTAGACCCTAACAAAATTAAAGCCATTAAGGAATGGAAAGTCCCCACGACCATAAAGCGGTTGCGAGGATTTCTCGGGTTAACAGGGTATTATCGCAAGTTTGTTAAGAATTATGGGAGAATAGCAGCACCTCTAACAACATTATTGAAGAAAGATGCATTTTCATGGACTCCTGATGCAACTAAGGCCTTTGAACATCTTAAAGAGGCAATGTGCCTAGCACCGGTCTTAGCTACGCCAGACTTCACAAAAACCTTTATTGTGGAATGTGATGCCTCAGGAAATGGAATTGGTGCAGTTTTAATGCAGGAAGGAAGACCCATTGCTTTTGAAAGTCGTACAATCAAAGGAAAGTATTTACAGAAACCTATTTATGAGAAGGAAATGTTAGCAATACTGCATGCACTAAAGAAATGGCGAACTTACCTAATGGGAAGACACTTCAAGGTAAAAACTGATCATGATAGTCTTAAACACTTTTTGGAGCAAATACTATCTTCAGAAGAGCAGCAAAAATGGGTCACAAAGATGTTGGGTTATGACTTTGAAATAATATACAAAAAAGGGAAGCTAAATGTTGTTGCAGATGCACTCTCAAGAAAGAATGAAGAGGTGGAAGCATTGCTTTGTGCCATTTCTATTATCCAACCATATTGGATAACCGAAGCAAGAGATGAATGGAAGAAGGACGAAGAAGTGTGGACACTCATTCAAAAGTTGCAACAAGATCCTAGTACATTTGATACATTTAGTTGGAAAAATGATTCCTTATGGTACAAAGATCGCTTATATCTTTGTAAGAATTCCCAACTAAAACAAAAGATTCTTTTGGAATTGCACACTTCTCCTTTAGGAGGACACTCAAGATTTTAAAAAACTTACCACAGGGTGAAGAAAGAATTTTTTTGGGATGGCCTTAAATCTGATATTCAAAAGTTTGTGGCGGAATGTTTGGTTTGCCAGCAGAATAAAGTGGAAACAATTAAGACCCCGGGACTTCTACAACCTTTATCCATTCAAAGTCAACGTTGGGAGGAGATTTCAATGGATTTTATCACAGGTTTACCTAAGTCCGAAGGAAAGAGTGTCATCATGGTGGTAGTTGATAGACTTACCAAGTATGCACACTTTTGTGCATTATCTCATCCATTTAAAGCAAGTACAGTTGCTACAACATTTATGGACACAATTCAAAAGCTACATGGAAACCCAAAGGTTATTGTGAGCGACAAAGATCCCATTTTTACTGGAAATTTTTGGACAGATTTATTTTCTTGTTTGGGTACTCAATTAGCTCATAGCTCATCTTATCATCCTCAATCCGATGGTCAAACTGAGATAGTAAATAAATGTTCGGAAGGATATTTAATGTTGGATATAGTAAATAAATGTTCGGACCATTGAGAAGGGAGAAAAGCACTACACTCGGTGGCGCAGATCGCATGTATACATGCATAAGTGTCTATCGTTTGGGTGTAATCACTTTAGTTATTTGATGCATATTAAATGTCCACAATACTATGCATTAATCGTTGCATGTGGTATAATCTCTGTAAATCCTTTTCTCTGTGTTGGCTTGGAGATGACCTGTCTTGTTTAAGGCCAATTGGATAGTTCTGCCTCTCAGTTTGACAATCAAGGTATGCTCATTAATTCGCAAATTATGGCTCACCAGATCCAAACGAGTTTTTGCGGTTGCATTATCTACATTAGTCTAACATTGGACTTGTATGCTACCTCCCTCACGTTTCAAGTGCCTTATATCTCCATGGCCAAGACCACAGGGTGGAAAAAAAATTGGTTTATGAACGCGCCCATTGGAACCTTCCAACACTTCCATTATAGTGATAGTCTCAAGCGTTTTGGTCTCAATAACCTCCCTCTTCAGTTTCTGATAAGTATCATATGCTAAACAATTCAAAAATAATATAACGGTTAGACAAGTATCATGTTCCATAAATTTAGACAAGTATCATATGCTAAACAGTTCAACAATAATGTAATGGTTTAGACCAATATCATTTGCTAAACAACTCAACAATAACATAATAGTTTAGACCAATATCATATGCTAAAGAGTTCAACAATAAAACAATGGTTTAAACCAATATCATATGCTAAACAATTCAACAATAATATAATGTTTAGGTTGTTTTCAACTACCCAAATTTATTTATTTTTAATGAATTTTGATTTTTTTATTAAATTTTTGATAAATATAATTATAAATAAACTAAATTTAAATTATTTTTTAAATATATAATTTGCATTATTATTTTAAAATTTTAAAAATATTATAATTATACAATTTTAAAAATTAAATTTATTAGTTTAATTTTTTTCAATCACATATTAAATAAAATTAATTCAAAAAATATAAAAAAAATAAAAAAATAAAATACACTTTAACAATATTTTTAAAGTCTAATATATATAATAGTTAAATTCTATGAATCTCGTTGAGATTGCAATCCACTTCCCTCTTTCAATATACATATTTTATACATAGTAATAAAAAAAAATCACATATATATAAATATACATTTTCTTTATTGAAAATAAATTAATTTAAAAACTTAAAAAAATAAAAATAAATTTATTATATATTATTTTGAAAAAGTTAATTATTATTATTAATAAATTTATGCGACATATCTCCAGCAGTAGAGTTCAAAACGCTATGATGCATATCTCCGAAACACTGTCCAAACTTGATATGATAAATCCAGAAACACTAAAACTTCACGGCTTCCAACAAACCTTCAATAATCTAATTCGTAAGGGAATGAATGGTTCTATGTAGAGATGAAATTGTTGGAATATCTAATTATACAACATTTGAGACAGACGTTTGTAAGGCCGTATGAGGCACATAATTCAAATTCCAACTACACCCGGTCATACATGCACTGCGCGCATCCATGATTCGTGACACCAATTTCTGCCTTCACTTTCCACTTTCTTTGCCTCCTACAGCCCACTGCACTGAAACTCAAAACACATCTTCTCCCAAAAAATACTCTGTATATATCATATCTTTATATATTAGTGGTATATATCATATATTAATATTTACATTTCAATGCTAATCCCTTCAGCGTTCTAAACAAATTTTCTTGGATGCCAGAAAATACAGCTTCACGTAGCACCAAGGGTGCATACTTTCTTATCACCGAATTTGATAAAATTGTATTGTGCTACCGTTGGATAATAAAGCTGACTACAACAAAATAATGATTCATAGCCTATTCAGAGATCCAGATTTATTTGTAGGTTTCAAAAAAGTTTCATAAGAAAGTCTTTTCAAAATTTTACACAAAAATGTCTCTTTAAGATCGGATCTCAAAGCATTGAAACTTGAAAGCATTGTTGGTTCGATGCGTAGAATCTGAGGGTTTTTAAACACTTGACAATGTATGATAGTTGAGAGTGCAAGCTTCTGTGATCCATAACATTTTAAATAAATTTTCTGGGAAATCACATAATATATTTTGGAACCGACGCGTTTCAAACTACCAACTGTAATTCATCATCATTATCTTGATGATGAACTACAGTTGGTAGTTCGAAACCCGTCGGTTCCAAAATATATAATGTATAATAGTATTCTTGCTAGTTGAGTAAATAACGGATTCTCATATGGATTAATTGGATTAATTTGGATATGCAAAAAGCTTTTTGGTTATAAGACTTTGCTTAAATGTTAATAATCACATAAATTGAAAAAAATAATCCAAAACATTTTTCATGAGGAAAAAAGTAATGCTAATAAATAGATTATGGCAGAGCAATTGAAATATGGATGAGCATATAAATATTACCACCAGGAAAATAAAATTAATACTAATATATAAATTATGGCAAAGCAATTGAAATATAAACTGACATATAAATGTTATTATCACCTGTAAATATGACATAGCTAAATGGTTTAACACAAAATAGTTAAATCCAACACATACAAAGGAGAGGTGAATGGAATTGGTGTGAAAGAATTGCTACTTCTGTGTCACTTTACATTCATATACACTTCTATCGGCATGCCTTTGTACACTTTTGGTTTAAATGATAATATATATATATATATATATATATATATATATATATATATATATATATATATATTTTGACCATTCTTGAAGTTTTAATCATGAACATACGTAAAATTTGGGTGGCTAACAAGGTGGCAGCCCTCGAGAAGGGATACACGCACTATACGTGGTGGAGCAGAGCACATACATGGCAGGAGTGTCTATAGTTTGGAGGTAATCACTTCAGTTATTCGATGCATATTAAATGTCTAGAGCATGGTGCACCAACCGCTGTGTGTGGTATAATCCTTGTAAATCCCTTCCTCTCTGTTGGCTTGGAGATGGCCAGTGCTACTCAGGGTGGATTGGATACCTATGCCTCTCAGTTTGAAAATCAACGTATGCTCATTAATGAGAAAATTATGGCTCACAAGATCCAAACGAGTTTTTGCGGTTGCATTATCTACATTTGTCTGACAACAGACTTGTATGCTACCTCCCTCATGTTTCGGGTGCCCTATATCTGCATGGCCAAGACCTCAAGGTGGCGAAGAAGTTGGTTTATGAACGTGCCCTTTGGAACCTCCCAACACTTCCATCGTAGTGATAGTCTCAAGCATTTTGGTCTCAAGGACCTCCCTCTTCAATTTTTGAGTGACAAAGAGGAGGTATTTCTTACTCCCCTATTTGTTTTCCCTTTAAACTTGGATATTTGTTGTACTGCATATTAGTAGGGAGCTCATTGGATCGCTAAACAATTTGCAAGTCCCACTTCTCTTGATGGTGTTTGTGTAGTTTGGTCACTGATGTTTTCTGGTGGAAGAGTTCTTCTATCTTATATCTTGGGTCTATCTGGCTTAGGTTAATTCTCCGAGAGTTGAAAGCTGGTCAGTTAGAGCTTCTCATTTTAACTATGGTTTGTTTTTTAAAAGTGGGGTTCTTAGGGTCTCATTTACTACTACCACGTAGCTCTTTATGCCATCTCTTGTCTCATACTATGGTGGCTATTTCATCGTTGGGTCAATGTTTTTTGTCCTTTTCTTACACAATTTTGGGTATGGACCCTTCTTTGAGCTCGTTGCAATCCTTCCCTCAACGAAATTTGAAAATTTAGATCCTGTGGGGAGTTCCTTTCCTTGTTGGGGCCTGGTTTGTGGAGTTTGGCACTATGGTACCTTCTCCATATGGTTCTAATAGGTTTTTAGTCAATTATGTCAACGTGCAATATAAATTCATGTTGCAGTTTCCATAATTCATACCCCACCTTCGTTTCTCCTGGTCTAGTTTAGTCAACAAACTCTCCATAGGGATTTGTTCAACCACACAGACTACCAATCTATTTTGTAAGTTCATTCTCTTTATGGCTCCAAGGTTGTGCGCATCAAGTCGCACAGGGGGTTGTTCAGGGTGCTCTTCCTCGCGGCATAGGAGGTTATTAGATTGGGAATCTATTGCCAAAGTTTTTGATGCGACACCTTTGGACATAAGAAAATAAATTCTTCAGTTAGAGGCCAAAGAATTTGGAGATAAAGCTTATTTCTTTGACACTGACATTGGAGAAAATAACCTCAAATGTATGTCAAATCCGAGGAAGTTTCATAGGAGAAGGATACACTTCCTTCAGTCCATTAATCATCACCACCAAATGGAAACTCTTCTTATTATGGTCATCAAATATAAGCAAGTAGAAAACTACAAACTTTTTTCAGGTCAAGAAGACATCAAGCACATTCTCAGAGACATCAAGTATAATTTGGATGACATAGTTGCTCGGTTGTCTACCATTGAGCGCTATATAGTCTCAAACTCAGACACAGAGTCAAACAAGAACCAGGAGGGACATGGGACCATCAATACACCAACACAACCCTGCTCCCAATCCAACTCAACTGCTTCATCGCTAGTCATCATTTTGGACAAAGGAGTCTAACCAGATTTTGACATGTTGGCTTATTTGGAAGAAAAACTTATTCTTGGTTTTAATCTCTTTTTGTCTCTTTAATCATATTTATGTGTGTATATTAATTATTCTACAATTATTATCTAATTGTTAATAGTATACTAGTCTACATTGCTCATATTATCACTGACTATCTATTAAAGGCAACCTCTTGTTCATACAACCTTCTAGTTTTTCCATATTCTTAGTCATGTAAATCTACAAAATTGTTATGGCTCGTAAAAAAAAATCCAGAAATGTAATTTTTGGAAAAACTGTAAACTTTTTGGAAATGAAAGCCAACCTCGTTGTTCATACAACCTTCTAGTTTTTCCATATTCTTAGTGATGTAAATCTACAAAATTTTTATGGCTCGTAAAAAACAAAATCTAGAAATGTAATTTTTGGAAAAACTGTAAACTTTTTGGAAATGCATAGAAAACCATTGTGGAATTTAAAAAGGAAAAGAGGAAGTTGCATGGTAAACTCGAAAATCAATGTTAATGATTTTTAAAAGATAAAGAGATATGATCCTTGAGAATGAATATTAAATCCTTTCTTTTGAAAATTCTTTGTGCGAATCGATCGCGAAACCCGAATTGATTGCGAAAACCCAAGAGAAAGATATGCATTTGAATTGTCCATATCCTAGGGATTTGATTTAATAGGATAGTTGATTTTGTCAATTTAACAAAAATAATTCCATATTCCATGGAAAATCAAAGATTTCTAGATTCATGAAAATTAAATTAAATAATTTTAAATAGAAAAATAAATTATTTAATAAAGACAATGATAATTAAATGGTTAGAATTCATGAAATATAATTAAAAATTAATTATTTGACATCAACCATTGCAATTTAATATAAATTTGACATAGACAATTGGAATTGGATAGTCTAAATTCAAAAGTATTTATTTTTTTATTATAATATATGCAATTGCAATTCAATAGTTTAAATTCAAATTTATTTATTTATTTTTTAATTTTAATTTTTAATTTTATTTTAATAATATATGCAATTCAATATAAATTTGACATAGACAATTGCAATTGAATATAAATTTGACATAGACAATTGCAATTGAATAGTCTAAATTCAAAAGTTTTTCAGCTAGTTGAAATTCAATAAAAATAAATTTTTGATATAGATAATCAAAATTGAATTGTCTAAATTATAGAAAATTTTTATTTGATATAGATCATTATCATAGAATTTTCCAAATTCAAGAAGAATCTATTATTTGAATGGTTTAAATTTTTGTTTAAGTTAAATTTTCCATCGTTATGTCACAAAATTACAAAATCCATGAGTTGTTATATGTTTTTAGTTTGCCATTTACGAAATTAAACCAAAGATAAAATAATTGATGATCAACAAGTGCCCAAAAACGAGTTGAGAGTAGAAGCATAAAGTAACAAGGATAAGAGACATCCTTGTAGTGGGAAAACCAATCGAGAGTATGAAAACCAATCTAGAATATGACAACGACGGAGAAAAAAGGAAGATAATTGTCTTCGATGCGGGAAAACTAGCGAGATTAGCAACAACCAAAGTAGCTAGAGTTCTAAACATCATAGATATAACAAAAAATAAATGAAACCAGTGAGTTATGAAGATAATGAAGTGTCTAGATCGATGGGATGGTCTACGTCCTTCTAATGTGGTGTCACCATTGAGCCCATTTCTAGGTGAGCAAGTTGTCCAAATCCAATAAAAAAATCAATTATTTAACATAGACAATCACAAATGAATATAAATTTGATATAGACAAACACAATTGAATAGTCTAAATTCAAAGGAAAAAAAATTAATTATTTAATATAGAAAATTATTGAAGAGTTCAAATCCAATAAAAATAAATTGTTTGACATAGACAATCATAATTGAATTGTCTGAATTGGAGAAAAATCAATTAATTGACATACACAATCATAACTAGCATAACCACATTTGTTTTTTAATGTGGTTGGTATATGCCGATAGGCGTATATCAACAACCAATAAATATAGTATGTCCAACCACATTAGTAAACGTGGTTGAAATACAAATAAATTAAAAATATTATCATTAATATATTCATCATTTTTAATTAAATTTATTATCATTATTATTATATTTAATATTATTTAATTAATACAGTAATCATTCTTATTAGTTATTAATATATAAATAAATAAATTAAAATTATTATCATTATTAATAAATTAAATACTGTTTAATAAATATATTAATCATTATTATTATTATATTAATAAATTAAATATATAAATATATATTACGAAATGATTATTAGTTGATATATTAAAAATGAATCAAAATGGACTGCTGAGAAGTTTACATGGGGAGGGATGTACTACCCAGTTTCTCACTTCCATCAAGTGGACAACAATGAAGTATGTTCGGAATCTAGAAGTACATAACCTTGCAATAGCCGAGGGAGGTACTATTCTACGAATACAAACAAACCGCTTTAGCAAAATACAAAAAAACATTTAAAGGGGAATCCAAGCTACGGAATCGGGTCCCAAGTTTCCTCTTTGTCACTTAGCAGAGTTCCCAACGAGAGATGGACTGCTCTGTTAGCTTCATGATCAACCTCCTTATTGTTATCTCGAAGAACAAGAAAAAAACTGATTTCTTGAAATTTTTCCATTACCTTTTTAATTCTTGCAATAATTTTGTTGAGTCGGAGGTCTTTAGGAGCAGAATTTTTAATCAGGATCCGAATGATGCTTTGAGAATCGCCAAAAACTCTGAATTGCTCTATTCCTAATATTTTCAGCTGTCTTAAGCCCTGCAGTAATGCTAATGCTTCTGCTTGAGTGTTGGTGTTGTGCCCCAGCCCCCACGCATACCTGTGTTCAATTGCTCCATCTGCATTTTTTTATAACTCCTCTAGCTCTCGCTTTCCCGGGATTACTTTTGGCTACCCCGTCGAAATGGAGACAGTGGCTTGTTCCTTTGCTCCAGTTGGAAAAATTCTCACTTGACATTCTTATTTTCCATTCCTCTGGGTTGTTTTCATTTCTTCTTGCCAAGGGAAGATGAAGTCCCAATTCTCTCCCCCAAACACACTCTTGATCACCAGAGTTGGCAAACTCTGCGATACTCATATTTCCTTGCAAGTAGTCAATGAGCAGGCATTTGAAATTAAGGTA
This sequence comes from Pinus albicaulis, assembly GCA_034641835.2. NCBI lineage: Eukaryota > Viridiplantae > Streptophyta > Pinopsida > Pinales > Pinaceae > Pinus > Pinus albicaulis. Next base: position 139,216,165 of record CM076576.1, read on the forward strand.
GACCATCTGGGGTTGATGGGAGCAGCCTTGGAAGATTACGCTGTCTTCGGCAACTTCCAGCAAGCCATTTCAGCTAGAAGCCATCCATCATCAACCCAACTTTTTTTGATTAGTTTTCTAGGATATATGGATCTCTCTGTTTGCATACAAACACGAGATTTGACTCGGAATTGTGACTTTTTGATCCCAGAATCTTAACGCCTCTCTTCGAAACGGCTTTGGCGAAATTGCATTCGATCAAAATGATTAGTAGTCTCCTCCTCTTCTCGACGAAAGGCCTTGTGGAAGGAACCTGGGAGAAACCATTTGTTAAGGTTATCATCGGTTAGGATGTTAATTTAGTAAGGCTGTAAATGAAACAAAAATGTCGATTTTAAGGATATATTTATCGAGTCCATATACACTGTTTAGTAGGGTTTCGGGGGATGTAGGAGATGTGCATTGATGTATCCCTAAGCAAAAATAACATCATGTTCACAGTTTCAACGCCCCTGCGACTTATATAGAAACACGTTGAGGCACTAAGAGATTAAATCAGTCCCCTTCTTTGCAAATCTTAATGCTCCAAATCGCTCGAAACAGTGCCAAATTCTATACATCCCACTCGTTTTCCTCCCAGTCCGATATCATAATCTATTGGAGATATCTCTCTAAACTACATCCATCACACTGAAGGTTGCTATCGAGGGCATTTCCAAGTATCTACGTCTTGTCATGATTTTTTTTTGACATAATCAGGTGTTGTTTGTATTCAAAAAGAAAAATTTGGGAGTCTGGGCTCCATTGTTACAGGGCAATATGCTTGTGAAATAAGACAGAGGGGAACATCAACAAGGCCAGGTTCCCATGCACTCCGATTATGCTTGACTGTTGAGAAGTCTAATCTAATGTAAATTCAGACAAACTGTGACAGTAAAAGACTACATTTGTAAAACATGCTAAAAAGTAGTTGTCTTCAGAACCTATAAATCCTACATTGAGTAACCTTCAAGGCCTGTAAATCCTGCATTTTTCGTGCTGAAGCTGGGTTCATTTTTCCAACAGTATATTCCTGGATGCCATCGAAATATTGGGCGTGATTGCAACGGATCTTGTTGAAAATGCGGTAAGATGATGGAGACAAAGTGAAATAAGTCACCTTCACTAAGTGGGCCCACGGGCGATTTTGGTCTTAGTCTATTTTTAGACATATGGAGCATGGTCCAGGGATTGCAGTATGTTATTCTTGGAGTATTGATCATGTTGGTAAAAATAGATGGACCTCTATTTTTTGGACCTATAGGTCGAAGTCTATTTTTAGACTGCCTATCCTAAAAATAGGGAAGTCAAATATTATTTACCCTTAATAATATTTGGACTCTAAACTTCGGTTTACTCTCTTGGAGCACTTCAGTTCGAGCCTTGGAAGTGGCTCACGCATCTGACAGAGGAATTACGCTATTCCTAGGGGTTTGGTGAGCTCATGCATGGTTGACTTCAGTTAGGACTTCAGTGGAAGAAGTTTGGTGGAGTTGATGAGACAGTTAGTGGAGTTGTGTTCGGTTTAACTTAGTTGAACTAGTTGAGATTAGTTTAACTAGCTAATCAACTAGTAATGAGTGGAGTGAATTAAATATTATTTAATTCACTAATTAGTAACTCATTATTCAACTCAAGAACACATCAGTTCACTACAGTGCATGGACAGTTCGGTGGAGACCAGTGAAAGAGGTAGATGAAAGGGTTGAGTTAGCTATCAGTTGGGACATCAGTTGTGCATGAGATTTGCACCACACTTGGAGGAATTTCCCATGATGATTGCGCTGTCAAGCCAAGGAGATTCGAACCTTGGATCTCTATTTAGACAGGCCATGATTGTGCAATAGAGGCAAGGCAATTAGTGGTGAGTTTTGAACCAGTGACTTGTTCAAAACCAAGCTAGTTTGTGTGTAACTTCATGAGATAGTACTGAGTACTTGTGAGGAGTATTGTACTGATTTTGTTACATGTTTTCTCCATTATAATATACACAATAGCTGTGGGGTTTTCAGCTATAAGCTTTCCCTATACATACTGTGTTAATGTGTATGATGATTTGATGTGCTATCGCTTGTTTTATTTCCGCATGTGTGATGATGTGAGTGGAAGAGATTATGTGTTGCATATAAATTCGAATTGTATGTGATCAGGATAGTCTCAGTGGATAATTAATCATTATTCAGCAAATTTCTACATGGTATCGGAGCTATTGAAGCAGAGATTGATCATCACAATGATTACAAACTTATTTCGGTAGACAGAGTCTACATGCGGGCCAGGTAGCCTCCGGATTCATCTTTCTTCGGAAAGTGAAAGGTCTGGTAAATGCCCCTTGCAGTCAATCTCTGTGCTAGAAATAATTTGTTCTCACAGATCTACAGCGGTTGAGCTTTGAGGTGGAATTCGAATTTTGCAGCAGTTTTGTTTTCTTGGTGCCGAAGTTGAAAATGTCTTTCAACGGTTTGCGACTCGAATATGCTCTTGAAGGCAGTTCGAATTATGTTGCATGGAAGGATCGCATGGAGGCAGTATTAGAAGATAATGGTCTGAAGGAGTTCGTAGATACGGATGTCCAAAAGCCCAATGATCCTGCTGAAGTCGATGCATGGCAAAAGAAGATGGCGAAGTGTCGAAGGATCCTATTGGAGGGCGTCAAGGATCATATTGTATCCAGCCTGCATGGAAAAGCTACTCCATATTTAATGTGGAAAGCTTTGATGGATCTATTCCAGAGTAAGAGTGACCAAGGGAAGCTGGCGCTCAAAGATAAGCTCAGGAACATCAAGATGGAGAAAGGCGACAGTATCGCCAAATACCTCACGAAGTTCACTCAATGCAGAGATGAGCTGGGAAGTGTGGGGGTGACTGTCGAAGATGAGGACATGGTGTACCTGGCTCTTCTTGGTCCGAAGGCTTGGAATTCATATCAAGATAGTGTCAATGGTCAGGATAAGTTGCCGGGATGGGAGCGCCTTTGGGTGGATCTCATGCAGGAGGAGATAAGGAGGACTACCCGGGACGGATCTTCATCAAAGGTATCTGATGAAGAAAATTGCACTTTGGCTTCCAGAGCAAAGAAGGGGAAGAGCAAGAAGGCTTCTTAGTCTGGTGTGAAAGGAAAGAAGAAAGACATGTCCAAGGTGAAGTGTTTTCACTGTCACCAGCATGGACACTATGCCAAAAATTGTCCGCAGAAGAAGAAAACTAAGAAGGCTGCTGGATCTGCAGCAGGAGAGGCTTTGGATTCTCAATTAGAACTAGATTTTTCACTGATCACATGCTTGGTTTCAAGTGTGGCGGGATCAGTTTGGTTCTTGGACAGTGGTGTGTCATTTCACATGACCGGAGATCGAGATCTCGTTTTCGTATCCGGGAGGAAAAGATCTTGGAGTGCACATCGAGATGGGCGATGATGGTAGATACAAGTATGCTCGGTATCGGTACCATTTCCTTTGAGAGGGAGTCTCGCAAACCTTTCATATTGAAGGAAGTTTTGCATGTTCCAGGCTTGATGAAGAACTCGATTCTCGTGGCGATGTTGGAAGACAAGGGGTATGATGTGGTCTTCTGGCCGAAGGAAAAGCTTTCCCTGCCAGTGAAGATCTACCGGGTGAGACCCTAAGATAGGGGTTCGAGTCAAGAACCTTATCAGCTGCAAGTAGATGGCCGCGCACAGGTAGATGGCTGCGCAGCAATGGCATGCAAGGCGGGAGAAGTGGTGAACCCGGATGATGAGGGCGAACTGTGGCATAGGAGATTGGGCCACCTTCACCATGGAGCTTTGAAGATACTGCAGCAGATTTCTACCGGGCTTCCTAAGGGCACCCTTGCGCAGTTAGATCAGTGCAAGGGGTGTACTTTGGGAAAATATGTGAAAGCCACCTTTCACGAGAAGGATAGTCGCGCCACGACGATCCTTGAGAGAGTTCACACAGACGTGTGTGGTCCTTTCTCAGTAGCTTCGACAGCAAAGCACAAGTACTACGTGATCTTTGTTGATGATTTCTCTCGAAAGTGCTGGATCTTCTTCATGCAGAAGAAGAGCGAGACATACTCTAAGTTCTATGAGTTCAAAGCACTGGTCGAGAAGGAATCGGGGAAGAAGGTGAAGGCTCTCAGGAGCGACAATGGTGGTGAATTCATCTCGGCTGAATTCAAGGACTTTTGCAGCGCAGAAGGGATTTGGAGAGAGCTCATCGCACCCCATAACCCACAGCAGAACGGGGTGGCTGAGCGGAAGAACAGAACGATCGTGGGTGCTGCACGGGCGATGTTGCATGATCAGGGCCTACCCCTTCACTTGTGGGTTGAGGCATGCAATACAACAGTGTATGTGCATAACCGTTGTCCTCACAAGGTTCTTGGCATGAGTACACCAGAGGAGGCTTATTCTGGCAAGAGGCCTGATATTTCCCATTTGCGGATTTTCGGATCTCCTGTCTACATGCATGTGACGAAGGATGCGAGAAGGAAGCTGGATCCAACTGCTGAAGTTGGAATATTTGTGGGTACACTGATACACCTCATAACTATCGAGTGTATGTGCCAGACAGTCGCAAGACTGTTGTGCGACGGGATATAAAATTCCAGGAGGAGAAAGCCATGCAGTGTTCGCTTGAGAAGGAGCTACACTTGCATGCAGATGAGGAGCTGTTAGTTCCTAAGGAGGAGCTTCCGGATGTGGATCAGCCACAAGAGGAGGTTCAGGAGGTGGAAGAAACCACCCAGGCAGCGCCAACCATCAGAGGGCGCATGCGCACTACAGAAGCTGAGCGACTGGCTCGAGATGCAGAGAAGGTTGTAAGACCACCTACAGCACAGCGCAGACAGAGGCAGTCACCGGATCGGTACACTGGATACATGGCTCTTGTGAGTCAATGTGTTGTGACGGAGCCATCCTCTTTTGAGGAAGCTGTGGAGGAACCCGCATGGGTAGATGCCATGATCAAAGAATATGATTCGATCGTCAGAAACAGTGCATGGGAGATTGTCCCAAGACCGGAGGGGAAATCAGTGGTGGGTTCGCGATGGATCTACAAAGTGAAGCAGGCGGCTGACGGGAGTGTGGAGAAGTATAAGGCGAGATTTGTCACCCGTGGCTTCTCACAGATCGATGGGATCGATTATGAGGAGACCTTTGCACCTGTCGCAAGGTACTCTTCCATACGGACGATCCTTGCTCTCTCAGCGCAGATGGGGTGGCACATTCATCAGATGGATGTGAAGACTGCGTTCCTCAATGGAGTTATTGAGGATGAGGTGTACATAGAGCAGCCTGAAGGTTTCGAGATCTTCAGCAGTGAGTCGCATGTATGCCGACTCAAGAGAGCACTGTACGGGCTGAAGCAAGCACCTCGTGCTTGGTACACTCGGATAGACAGCTACTTCACCGGGCTTGGATTCTCCAAGAGTGAGGCTGATCCAAACCTGTACCAGATTGTGGTGGAGGGGAAGCTGTTGATCATCGTACTGTATGTAGATGATCTTATTTTGACTGGCGATGAGCAGTTGATACTTTCATGCAAGGAGGATCTTGCACGAGAGTTTGAGATGAAGGACCTGGGCATCCTTCATTATTTCCTGGGATTGGAGATTTGGCAGCGCAGCGGAGGACTGTTTGTTTCTCAGGGCAAGTATGCCTGTGAGATTCTGGAGAGGTTCAACATGCAAGGCTGCAAGCCTGTTGACACTCCTCTTCCTAGTGGTTGGAGGAAGGAGGATGCTACTTCAGCGGAGGTAGTGGATGCCACTGTCTATCGACAGTTGGTGGGGTCGCTTATGTATCTGGTCAATACACGACCCAATATATGTTATGCTGTTAACCAGCTTTCGCAAGCTATGGTTAAGCCTACCAAGCTCTTCTGGAAGGCAGGCAAGCATGTATTGCGTTATCTTAGTGGCACATCGGGATATGGTCTATGGTACAGACAGGAGGATGGAGCGAAGCTTTCCGGCTTCACTGATGCAGATTGGGCAGGGAGCCCAACGGACCAAAAGAGCACATCTGGAGGAGTTTTCAGCATTGGGTCGACAGCAGTTTCCTGGTACAGCAGGAAGCAGAGATCCGTGGCACTCAGTTCAGCAGAGGCCGAGTACATGGCAGCTAGCTTGGCTGCATGCGAGGCTATTTGGATGAGGAAGATCCTCGCAAGATTGTTCAGGTTGCATTTGGAGCCTACAGTGATCTACTGTGATAACCAGAGTTGCATTAAAATCTCGGCTAATACAGTATTTCATGATAGGTCCAAACACATCGACATCAGGTACCATCATATCAGAGATTGTGTTCAGCGGAGAATCATGATGCTTTCATATGTTCCCACGGAGGATCAGGATGTCGACATCCTGACGAAGGCGCTCACCAAGAGCAAGTTCGAATTCCACAGAGGCAGGATAGGGGTTGCAGATAATCCATATCTTGCCGAGAGGGAGTGTTGAAAATGCAGCAAGATGATGGAGCTTAGTGAAATGAAGTCGCCTTCACTAAGTGGGCCCGCAGGCAAATTCTGGCGCAAAGTCTATTTTTAGACTATGTCTATTTTTAGACATATGGAGCATGGTCCGAGGATTGCAGTATGTTATTCTTGGAGTATTGGTCATGTTGGTAAAAATATATGGACCTATATTTTTAGACATTTAGGTCGAAGTCTATTTTTAGACTGCCTATCCTAAAAATAGGGAAGTCAAATATTATTTACCCTTAATAATATTTGGACTCTAAACTTCAGTTTACTCTCTTGGAGCACTTCAGTTCGAGCTACAGAAGTGGCTCATGCATCTGATAGAGGAATTACGCTATTCCTAAGGGTTTGGTGAGCTCATGCATGGTTGACTTCAGTTAGGACTTCAGTGGCAGAAGTTTGGTGGAGTTAATGAGACAGATGGTGGAGTTGTGTTCGGTTTAACTTAGTTGAACTAGTTGAGATTAGTTTAACTAGCTAATCAACTAGTAATGAGTGAGTGAATTAAATATTATTTAATTCACTAATTAGTAACTCATTATTCAACTCAAGAACACATCAGTTCACTACAGTGCATGGACAGTTCAGTGGAGACCAGTGAAAGAGGTAGATGAAAGGGTTGAGATAGCTATTAGTTGTGACATCAGTTGTGCATGAGATTTGCACCACACTTGGAGGAATTTCCCATGATGATTGCGCTGTCAAGCCAAGGAGATTCGAACCTTGGATCTCTCATTAGACCAGCCTTGATTGCGCAATAGAGGCAGACAATTAGTGGATGTGTTTTGAACCCGTGACTTGTTCAAAACCAAGCTAGTTTGTGTGTAACTTCATGAGACAGTACTGAGTACTTGTGAGGAGTATTGTACTGAGTTTGTTACATGTTTTCTCCATTATAATATACACAATAGCTGCATGGTTTTCAGCTATAAGCTTTCCCCATACATACTGTGTAATGTGTGTGATGTTTTGATGATTGTTTGATCGCATACCGCTTGTTTTATTTCCGCATGTGTGATGATCTGAGTGGAAGAGATTATGTGTTGCATATGAATTCGAATTGATATGTGATCGGGATAATCTCGGTGGATAAATCTTCTTTATTCAGCAAATTTCTACGTATGCCTCTGGCAGAAATCTAAGGGGATTTTTCCTATTCATGGCGGCGAGCAGTTCGAAGGCGAGCTCGAGATCCCATGCCAACTTGGAGTGTGCCTCGTTTGCACGTGCATCAGCCTCCTTATTGAGGGAGCGAAGGACGTGAATGAATCGAGTTTCTTGCATTTTCTGGGTGAGCACATGACATCTATTTATTATTTGCTGAATTGCTAAATTGGTGGCTGTCCGATTGCAGACCATTAAGCTGATGATGATTGCCGAATATACGATCACTGTTGCTGTGCGGATGCCAAGAATTTGGAGCTGAATGAGACCTTGGTATAGAGCAAGGGCTTCAGCTCTATTATTGGAAAGGGGGCCTAATCCCCATTTGTATGCAAGGATGATGTCTCCGTTGGCGTTACAAATAATTCTGCCCTCCCCAGCCTTACCAGGATTAGACTTGGAGGCTCCGTCAAAGAATAGATAGTGTGTGTTACAGTTTCTTATCCAGAGTGCAAATTCCTTATCCTTCATTATGATTTTCCAACTGTTGCTAGAGTTTTGTTTACTGCTGGTGTCATTTCTGTTATGGCCGTTGTATTGGCCCCTGTTACTTTGATCTAACATACATCCTATATAATTCCGTTCTTCAACGAAGAGATCAGTTGTGTCAATGTTCCTTTGACAATTGAAAACTATTGTTTCCAGAGCGAGTCCTCTTGCCTTGCTGTATAACTTCCTGAAGTCGATTTTTTTTTCTTTGAAGATTGTTTGATTTCGTGCTAGCCATATGCGCCATAGCATAGAGTAAGGAAGAGCGTTCCAGACTCTTCTTGCCACATTGTTCTTCTTGCGTTGCCAGGGATAATTCTTCTTCCATAAGTGTAAGAGTTCGGAAATGGTGTTGTGGGAACCCCAAGAGAGTTGGTCCTTCAGGAAGGCTTCTTTCCAACATGCAATGGCGAAGGAGAAATTTATGAAAAGGTGCTGAATATTTTCCTCAGCTGCTTGACAGTTTGGGTAGCGTGATGGACCAAAAATACCAAGTTTTTTCAGATTATCAGAAGTTAGCACTTTCCATTGAGTCCAAATGGGCATGGGGCGATCACTGTTACAAATTTTATGGTAGGCAGCTTTGACTGTATAACTGGTGCCTGAAGGGTCCCAACAAAAATAATCGTCATCGTTTTGTTTGGTGGGGGCGATACCATGGAGTTGAGTTTGCAGATTATCCAGGCTCGATTGTAGCTCATAAGGTATTTCAGGGAAATGCCATCCTGTCCAAAGATGAGTGTGAATGTCCCATTTGGATATCTGGCTCAAACTGTGGATCCCCTTGTTGCCAAGGTAGGAGAGAATCTGTTGGGTTCTAGGCCTACTGCTGATAGGTTGCTGGCCCATTATTTTATTAGCCCCTATTCTAATGCTGTTTCCCCCCTTGGGGACCTTAGAAATGTTTGAAGAAAGGATGGGGATTGCTTTTTTACACAGCCCCCAGATCTTGGTGCAGGCTCTGAGAGGTATATCATGATCTAATAGAAGCTGCCTCGGAGAGTTTAGATATTTGGCTTCCAGCACATTCTTCCACCAAGCAGAGTCTCCATTAATGAGTCTCTAGACTATCTTGCCACCAAAGGCTAGGTTTAGGAGTTGTGGTGATCTAATCCCCAGCCCTCCATGTTCTTGAGGTTGAATAACTTGTTTCCAATTTATGAGGTTGTATTTCTTTCTTTCAGTTCTTCCCCCTTGCCAGAGAAAGTGATAGAGGATGGCTTCCACTTTGTGATGAAAACTGGCTGGAGCTTGCAGGAGTGTGAATTGATACAAGAGCAGAGAGGAGAGACCTGATTTCAGAAGGATTAGGCGCCCTGCTGGATTAAGCCAGAAGGAGCCCCATTGCTGTAGTTTCCTTTTCATTTTGTCGATGATGGTGTCCCAAACATCAGCTTTCAGAGAACCCACACTCACTAGCATGCCCAGATAAGAGAAATGCCCCCAATCCAACTTGCAAGAAACCCCGAAGATGCTAGCAATGCTTTGAAGAGTTTGAGCAGTTGTGTTCCAGCCATAAATGTAACTCTTAAGGTAATTGATCATGCTTCCGTAGTAACTCATATATCTGTCTAAGAGTGTTTTGAAACGTCTAGCTATAATGTTGGAGGATCCTCCCATTAACAAGGTGTCATTAGCAAATTGAGAGTGGTTTATGTTTTTGACTCCATTCCCAAATTTAATGCCGGTGATAAGACCGGTGCAACGTTTGTAATCTAGAGCCTTGCTGAAGGATTCAGCCATCAAGATGAAAAGATAGGGGGAAAGGGGGCAGCCTTGACGTAATCCTCGAGAAGATTGGAAGGATGGCCCTGGTCTGCCATTGATGAGGGGGGGGGATCCAAGGGACAGAGATGCATACTTGGACAAGGTCGATGAAAGGCGAGGCAAATCCCATTTTATTTAGAACAGCAAAGAGGAAAGAGTGTCTAACTCGGTCGAATGCGTTGGCTAAGTCCAGTTTTAAAATGAAACCTTTTTCTTTTCTAACTTGGTTGGAATGAATAGCCTCTTGCACAAGCAGAATGGAGTCAGAAATTTGTCTATTGGCCAAGAAGCCTCCTTGATTCTCAGAGATGAGTGAGGGGAGGATAGGTTTGAGGTGGGTGGCTATGATTTTAGTCAAGATTTTGTATGAGGAGTTGTAGAGAGAAATGGGCTGAAAATGGGAGAAGGATGAGGGTCAGTTTTCTTTAGGGAGAAGGGCAAGGTGGGTGGCGTTGGTGAAGCCTCCGATTTTGTTCTTGCGTTGGGCCCATTTTATCATTTTGATAAGGTATTTTTTGATAGTCCCCCAGTGAGATCTATAAAAGCTGACGGGGAAGCCATCTGTCCAGGGGCCTTGTCTGGCTGAAGTGCCAAAATGGCTCTTTGTATTTCTTCTTCTTCTATTTCTTTGGTGAGATCTGCATTGATTTCAGCACTAATTTTTGTTGGAAGATATTGAAGCAGATTTGAATAATCTTCAGCTTCTTTGGTTTCAGTTAAGAGTACGCTGTAATGTTTTGAGGTAGCCTTTTTAATAGCATCTTGGGAAGTTTGAAGTTGGCCTTCGTCATCAGTGATGGAGGTGACATTATTCCTGATTTTTCTGACTGTAGTCTGCTTATGGAAAAAGGTGGAGTTTTTGTCCCCTCCTTGCAGCCACAGTTGGCGTGACTTGATTCTCCATTTCTGCTCCTCCATACGATTGGCACGATATAGCTAGAAATAAAGGTCACATTCATGAGCTTTGGATTCTTGGGAGAGTCCTTGTTCCTCTATCATGCTGTGGAACTGCTCTAATTTGTTTTTGATTTCTGCTTTAACTTTCTCTGGCTCCTTATAGTGATTTATTGCCCACTATTTTAAGGCGCTTTTGGTCCTTTTTAGTTTGCTTCCCCAAATGAAACCCGACGATCCTTCAATGTGCTGGCACCATGTGTGTTTAACAATCTGATCAACAATGGGCAAATTGCTCCATAGCGGGCTGTACTTAAACGAAATGGGACCTAGAGAACAGTGAGCTTCAAGAACTAGCACTGTGGGGTAATGATCTGATGCTGAGAAGGGGAGAACAACAGAGTATGCCATGGAGTAGGAGGAAAGGAGGGAGACATTCACCAAAATCCTGTCTAGCCGCTCCATTATATTGTCTTTGCCCAACCTATGATTATTCCAGGTGAACCTTCGATTTTTGGGGACAACATCTATGAGATCGTGATCCTGCATAATAGTTTCCAACTGCGTTCTACAGGGGTCGTGTGTAAAACATCCCCCCCTCTTTTCGTTGGTGTGGAGTATGAGATTGAGATCTCCTCCAAGAATGATGTTGCTGCTTTCTTCTTCATCTATGTAAGTTTTGAGAGAATTCCAACACTGCGATTTGTCCCTGTAGTGATTTGGAGCATAGATATTGTAGATGAAATTTTTTTGGTTCATTAGATTCTCCAGAATGACTTTAATCTAGAATTGGTTGATTGTATCAGTTGTGTTCTTCCAAGCGGTGTGGTTCCAAAAGGTGGCGATTCCCCCTGAAGCTCCCCTAGATTTGCAGATGCTTCCTTCATAATGCTTAAGACGATCAATAATCCCTCTCATTTCTTGGTATCCTTTCTTTGTTTACTGTAACATTAGTATTCCTAGTTTTTCCTGAGTTATCAAATCATTTAGAGCTGTGATTTTAGAGGGGTGCCCTAATCCCCTGTTGTTCCAGGATAGGGCTTTCATCATTGGGTGAGAGGAGTATGAAGAGTTGCTCGCCCTCCTAATCTTTATGTGCCGCTTCCTTGCTGTTTTGCCCCAAAATGTAAATTTCTATGGGGTTTTGGGTGCCCATGGAAATATCTTTTTGGGCGTTTTCTTCTCTCTGCTGTTTGGTGGATCTCCTGCTTGGTCCTTGTTTTTTGTGTGTGTCCAGATTAGCACCGTGTTCTTTAGAAGAGCTTCTGGTTGATCTTGATGTAGGAGGGTCATGGGAGAATGAAGGAGAAGGGATTGAAGGGGGAGTGGGAGCAAGAGAGCCATCCTGAGATGGAGGTAGAGGGATGGGGGGATCATCATCAAGGGAAATGGAGGAGAAGGGATTAGTTGACTCTAAGGATATCTTGGGGGGGAAGGGCGGAGGAGTCGACAAGGAGGAGGGATTAGGTTTAAGGGGAGCTGATTTGGGAGGAGCTTTAGCTAACAGGGCAGCAGCAGTCTTTTTTCTCTTGACAGTTTCCCATTGTTTCTTAGATTGAGCATTTTCATCATTAACAATTTTAGAGCAGCGATTGGAAAAATGGCCATACTCGTGACATACCTTGCATTTGAATGGGATTTTTTCGTAATCTAGTTGCTGAATGTGTGTCCAGTCATCCACCTTTAGCTTGATTGCCTCTGGGAGACCCTTGCCAAGATCAAATTCAACACATATGCGCGCACAGGCTTGCATATTGTCCTTGGGCTCGCTCCGATCGATGTACTTTCCAACAGCATTGCCAATGGCTCGAACCGAATCATCTCCCCAGCAATGGAGCAAGAGATGCGGAAGCCGGACCCAGACCGGGACAGCACTAGGGACATCCAGCTCGGGATCAAAGTCTGGAGTCCATTTGTTCAAGTACAACCCTCTAGAGTCCATAAAATAAAGTCCGTTTCTGAAGATTAAGTCCTTGTCTGCTCTTGATTCAAAATGAAATGTGTAATATCCTTTCCCACAGAAGCGAATGGAAAATTTTCCACTTACTTTGTCCACCTAGTTTTTCTCGATCCAACATTGAACAGTTTTGGGGGATGGCCATAAGATAGTGAATTGCTCGATGAGCCCCCGTTCAGCAAGTGAGAAAGCAGCCATTCTCGGCAGAGCAGGAGGCAGAACGACCTCTTGCAGACCATCTAGCTTCTTGACAAACTTAGAAAGGGATGGATGAGGGCGTTGAAGCGGAAGTGATTTAACCAGGGCTGAGAATGTTGTTTGAGCATCGGCCCCCTCCATAGAATCATCCGGAGGGGCCATGGCTGGCCTGCGACCTCAAGCACAGCTACGCGAAGCAGGGTCCAACGCGGCGAGCGCTTTTGTCCCTTCGCGATCTGTCATGATTTTATCAGTCCATAAATTAATTAATTTTCCATTCCCAGGTATGCAGTAACAATTTTGTTGGATCAGGGGCAGAGCTTGCTTACATAGAGCATAAATTTGGGATCCATTTCTCAACTCCATATTGAAATCTAGACTTCTGAGTCTTGGATGGGCGAATTATTTTTTCCATAAGGCTCTTTGGGTCCAACCAGGTTTCGGATAGACTTGTCTCCATAGGATTTTAGCTCCCAACGCAATGTTATGGGCAGTTAGGTTCTTCATATTGAGGCCACCTTCTTGTAGGGGCATTGCAAGTTTATCCCAACTGACCAGAGGCAGATTGCGAGAGTTGTGCTTCCCTCCTTTCCAATTTTTTTTTCTTATAAGCGCTTCCATTTTTATGAGAACTCCTTTTGGGACTAGCATTAAGGAGGACTAGTAGATGGGGAGACTATTTAGAACCGATTTTATCAGAACTAGATTCCCAGCTAGATTAAGCCAAGAAGTACCGCAACCCTGTAGCTTGGCTTTGAATTTATCTAGCAGAGGAAGTGAATCCATGCTGGTTGGATTTTTTTGGAACATTGAAAATCCCAAGTACTTGAAAGAGACCCAATTTATGGAACCTGCAAACCCAAAGCAGCAGGTGATGGCTGATAGCTCTAAACCCGGAATATTCCAGCCATATAATTTAAATTTCCCAATATTTGGATTGCTTCTAAATGCGTCACAAAACTTGTCTATTTCCTGTTCAATTTTTTTTGCAATGCACAGAGAAGCACTTCCAATTAGGAGGGAGTCATCCGCGAAGAGGGCATGGTTAATGTCCTTGACACCTCTGGCAATCCTGAGGCCCATAATGTCCAACTCCTGGCACTTTTTCTCCAATTGAAAACTTAAATCAGAAGCTTGCAATACAAACAACATAGGGGAGAGGGGGCAGCCGTGCCTGAGACCCCTGGAGGCTTTAAAAAACTCGGTGGCTCGTCCATTTACCAAGGGGGTGATCCAAGGTTCATCTATACAAGCTCGAATCCAACTAATAAAGGAAGAACTGAAACCATACTTAGCCAAGACTTCAAACATAAATTTATGTCTTACTCGATTAAAAGCATTTGCAAGATCCAATTTGACAACCATCCCTTTCTCATGCCGCTGAGTGCTAGAATGTATTGCTTCTTTCACCATGATGATATTGTCTACTATTTGCCTTCCATGGAAAAATCCTCCTTGATTTTTAGGAATAAGCTTGGGGAGCAAAACCTTCATTCTTTTTGCTATGACTTTGGTGATGAGCTTGTACCCAATGTTACATAGGGAGATTGGACGGAATCTGCTGAAGGAGTTGGCACCTTTTTCTTTTGGGATGAGGGCCAGGAAGGATGAATTAGTACTACCCCCAATTTTGTGACAGTCCTGGGATTTTGAAATCATTCTCATTAGGTATTTTTTGATAATGTGCTAGTAGTCTTGGAAAAATCTAGCTGTGAACCCATCCAGCCCTGGGGCTTTGTCCGGTTCCATAGCTTGCAAGGCTGCCTTTATCTCTTTGCTAGTAACTGGGGCTATTAGACATTGATTCATTTTACTTGTTACCATTTTGGGGATCATCTCCAGCAAATCTGGGTTGTGCACCAAATCTGCTTCTTTACTAAAGAGATTCTTGAAGTGGTTGTAGGCGACTTCCTTGATGCTTGGGTATTCAGTGTGAGTTTGAGAGTCCTCTTGAATCTCCATGATAAAATTATGACTTCTTCTTGCTTGCGCCTGCTTATGAAAGAAAGCAATATTTTTGTCTCCTGCTTGCAATCAAAGGCTATGAGACTTTTGCCTCCAATATGAAGCTTTAGCTGCAGTTCTTCTTCATGTTTTAGGACTTCTTTGGAGATATGGATGGCTTCCATTTTCTGTTGAAGTAGCTCTATAGCAACCTGAGTTGCCTTTCTTTCCTCTACTGGGCTAGCCTGATTTCTAGCCCAGCCTTTCAAGTCATTTTTTACTCTTCTGAGTTTCTGTTCCCATATGTAGAAGGGAGACCCCGCAACTGGTTTTTTCTAGATTTCTTACACTCTTGCAAGAAAGTCACTGTGCTTGGTCCAGAGCGGGCTAAAGTGAAAAGGAATGGGGTCAAAGTTTTGTTGGGCTTTGAGCTCTAGTTTGATAGGCTTGTGGTCTGAGACACTCAAGGAGAGGATTTCAGATTTAGCATATAAGCCTAAGAGAAGGTGGGAGATTTGAATAAGAAATCTGTCAAGTATAGCTGCTATGTGTCCTGGGCCTAACCTTCTATTGTTCCAAGTATTCTTACCTCTGGAGGGCTTTATGTCGAGCATATCCTAGTCCTGGATGATGTCCTCCACCCACTCCCGAGCTGGGTCTCGAACAATACATCCTCCTCTTTTTTCATCCAGTCTGAGAGTGATGTTGAGGTCGCCAGCAAGTATGATGTTGTTCAGGATCTCTTCATGTGGGAGGGCTCGGATCGAATCCCAACAATTCTTTTTTTCCCCTAAATGTACCAGAATGTACACATTGAGTAAAATAAATATTTCCTTGGAGTCTTGGTGTTGGAACTTCATGAACATCCAATGGGTGTTTTGCCTGCTCGATAGTTTTTTGACCCTTACATCATTCCATAGGATGCCAAGACCTTTGGAGGTTCCTCTAGATGATACTACCTGCCTTCCACTGCTATTCCAAAGTTGGTGACTGCTCTGGAGGAAGGCACTTTCCTCCAGTTTTGTCTCCTGGATGAGAAGGATGTTTGGGTTTTCATGCCTTATAAGACTCTTCATGGCTTCTTCTTTTGTTCTGCTACCTAGCCCTCTACAGTTCTAGGAGACAATCTTCATTACTTACCTTTGGAAGAGTTTAGGGCCCCTTTGGTGCCCTGTCCTTGATTTTTTCCACTTTGGGGTTTTTGCCCATAAGTTTTTCCAACATCTGCTAGTTGCCTTGTAGCTTGTCCTTATATGTTTCATGTTCTCGTTTCTCACGGGAGGTCTTTCGTCCCCTTGCCGACCTTCAGACTGTATTTTGTGATTCGTATATTTCCTCTTCCTCCTCTGTGCCTTCTGAGCCTTGATCCTCCTCCTCTGGTGAAGGCTCTTTATTTTCAGAGACATATTCTAGAAGGGTTATCAGTATTGGGGTTTTTGGAGTGGTTTTTCTTGGTAGGTCTTCTTGACTTGATTCCACCTCCTGAGCTTCTACCTATTTGGAGTTTAGAGGCTCGAATTTGTTACCTTGTTCCTTGGATCAGGCTTGTGGCTGGTTCTCGTTCCCTTGCTTCTGCTTTCCTGCTCCTTGCTAATTTGTGTTGTCTTTTGGATTTCCCTTGGCCTTTTTTGCTTGCTGCCAAACTTAATCTTTTTCTCTAACTTACGCTATGTTCTTGGGGCAGTTCTTAGCGAAGTGGTTGTACTCGTGGCACCGTCGAAATTTAAAAGGGAGTTGTTCGTAGTCGAGCTTCTGGATGTGTGTCCAACCTCCTACATTTACTTTGATGGCTTCCGGTAACCCTACTTCCAGGTCTATCTCCACGTAGATCCTTGCACAATCATACTGGTCATTGTTATTGGATATACTATCGATGAACTTTCCCAAGGTATTGCCGATGAATTTTAGAGATTCCCAACTCAAATAATGAATTCATAAATTCGGCAATTTAACCCAAATGGGGATGATGTTGGGAACGTCCTCTGAGGGATCAAAATCCAACGTCCAACAGTTCAAATAGAGGCCCTGAGGGCCCATGAAGTAGGGGTCGTTTTAGAAGATCAGGTCCTTTTCCTCCTTGGAGATGAACTCGAAGAGGAATTAGCCTCTTCCTAGAAAATATGAGGTGATGCTATTTGAAATCAGAGGTCTCCAGTTCTTGATCACCCAAGCTTTTGTTATTTTTGGGGAGGGCCATAGACCCGTGAATTGACCCACAAGAGCCCGATCTGCGAGGGAAAGAGCAACCTTCATTGGTTCTTCTGGGGGAAGATTGACTGAGGGGATTTCTTCCAGGCGTTTGACGAACTTGGAGGGATCTGCCCTTTTCTTCTTAGGCTGCGAGGCTAGGAGAGCCCCGAACGCATTAGCTTCTGGCAGATTCGGTGGAGGGGGAGGAGGAGGAGGCTAGGAGGATCCCATCTCCTCCATGGCGCATGAGCAGGGTGTGAACCCTAGTGAGCAGGAGCGGTCGGCATCAACTTGCAGGTGGCGCGGTTTAGCTTTGATTTTTTATAAATTAAAAATATTATCATTAATGTACTCATCATTATTAATTAAAATTATGATGAATATTAATATATTTAATATTATGAATGTCGAGATAACTTTTGATAAAAATCACATAAAAGAACTTTTAGTCGACCTTTTTGAACCATCTAGTGTGGTTCATCTTCAGGACAAGAACATGATATTAGATTAAATAGATAAAGAGAGATGTTTTCTAGTCATTAGAACATAACAACCACTTTTGACTAAAAAGTCATCATTAATTAATAAACAAATTTTAACTAAAATAAAGTAATGGTTGGAAATTTGAAATAAAGTAATGGATGGAAATTCGTTGTAAATAAAGAATTAAATTAATTCTTTTAATTTTATTGTTGTAATCAAAATGAAGGTTAGTAATAATAAGGTAAAACTTAATTATTATAAACAATAAAACAGAAAAATATTAATAAGAAAAAGAAAACAAACAAACAAATAAATAAACAAAATAAAAAAACTAAAGTCAAATCTAACTATTCAAAGCCATAAAACAAAAAATAGTAATAAGAAAATGGAAAAAATAAAAATAAAAATATAAACCAAGATAATGAATTAACTCAATTTTATTATTCAAATCCAAAAAATAATTAATATCCTGAAAAAATAGTAAATAAATAAGAAGTAAAGGAATACGAGAAATTCTTATAATAATAATAATAATAATATTAATAGCCATTTTTATTATTGTTCATAGGGTCTTGGATAGACGGTGATCTGGTGTTGTATTAAGGCACTTCTTGATGTGAAGTCACCGGTTAAATTCCCAACTCCAATTGTGGTTATATATTGGACATGATGAAAATGTAGTCTTGCTTACAAAATAATAATAATAATAATAATAATTATTATTATTATTATTAATAGGCGTAATCTAACTTATAGATGAAATGACCAAGATTTTTAAATACTTGAGTTTAAATTGTTTAATCTGCATAATTCCAGTGCCCATGAGGTTTTTTAGGTGCTAAATCCATGTATGCATTAAAAGATGTATCTTAAACAACAACAAATCTTAAAACTGCATTGTTGGATTTTGGTGAATTTTAGGGGCTAAATCCATTTATGCATTAAAAAATGTATCTTAAACAATAAAAAATCTTAAAAATGTAATGTTGGATTTTGGTGAATTCAGGTAAAACTGTATTGTCAGATTTTGGTGAATTCCGGTGAAAAAAACTATTTTTAGACTACGCCTTAGTAATATGTTCATCATTATTAATTAAAATTATTATCATTATTAATATATTTAATATTATTTAATTAATATATTAATCATCATTATTATTAATATATTCAACATTATTAATAAATTAAATACTATATAATAATATTTATTATTATTATTCAATTATTATAATATTAATAAATTAAAAATATCATCATAAATGTATTCATTATTATTAATTAAAACGATTTTCATTATTAAAATATTTAATATTATTTAATTAATATATTAACCATTCTTATTATTATTAATATATTCATCATTATTAATTAAAATTATCATATTAATAAATTAAATACTATTTAATAAATATATTAATTATTCTTATAGTTATTATTATTATTATTATTATAATAATAAATAAATTAATAAAATGAATAAATAATATTCATAATCATTTTAAAAATAAAAAAATAAACAAAAATAAAAATAAAAATAATAAAGTAAAGAAGTTGGAGTTTCAGATGTGGGCGGTCGGGTCGCATATTGGAACAAAATGAAAGAACATTCTTTGAAGCGAACCTTCCGACTTCCGACTTTCGTCTTGGCCCAACTATGTTGCGTGTCGGGGTCACACTATCCGCTGCCATAAACGATATTTTAACACTGTTTGACTTCCGACCACCCGAATTTCCATCGCTATCTGACTTCTTCCTAGCCCTCTTCTAACTACATGATTGAATTGAATTTAACACCGTCCCGACTTCCGAAAAAAATAAAAGATTATTCAGTGGTCAGGGCTTTCTATTTCATAAAAACATTTGACGGGTTTCTGATTTTCCGATTCTCAACTACTGTGGGTTGTGACAACATAGACGAACAAAATGAATGAACAATCTCCACACCTGGCCACCTGACTACCAGACTTCGTCTTGCCTTGACTACACTGGAGGTCGGGATCACGGTCACTGTTCACAGGAAGTTGAATTTAACACATGGAGACTTCTGAGTAGTCGATTTCCTTATGCTTTGAATAAGAATAAAATATTATATTTTTAGTTTGTGTGTCAACTATAATTATCTTTTAGATTTCTTTACATTTAAAAAAAAAAAAAACTCGAAAATGGCAGGGCGTTATGTTTCAAAAATAATTCCCCCAGCTTAGACCACAGAACCTCACCTCGATTTTCGTGGGCAAGTGGTTGAAATGCCTCATCACTTGAATGAATAATTAACACGTTTCATGTGAATTTATGGTTGGACGTCTTGAGGGTTTAAACTTAATTTAACAACTTTCCTGATTTTCGATCTCTATTTTTCACTTTCCTCTTCGCACCTTGTTTACAATGGTTCTCTGAAACTTATCTCTCATCACAAAGTATCAAGTTCAAATTCATTGCAACGCTTCTCATTTATGGTAAACATGCAATAGAGAATTTCACTAGTAAATTTGATATATCTCATATAATGATGGGTTTTTTTTAAAATTCATTTCCAGGGCATAACATGGGTAAAAAAGGAAAATCTACAATGTAAAAGTAGGCTATACAACACATTAAGGAACACTTAGAGAGAGTCGAAAATACAGAGCCAGAGGACTGCAATGACAACACAACTCTCATTTCTGATGCCACCTTCAAAACCCAGATGGAAGGTATGATGAATTGGGAAGAAATTTATAATTTCTTTAAGAATAAAAGCTGGTTAAATTTCAAAACCTCAATTGAAGACAAAAACACTCAGTTTGAAAAAATTATAGGTACACAACTCCAAAAAGTTTGTGCTAGAGATTTTTTTTTCCTTATTATTACATGGTTGCATGGGCCGTGCAACATCTAGATTCTCCTACCCGCACTGTACTTGACTACAACAAAAATGTTATAGCCTCTTGGAATCTGCAAGTAATTTCAACAATTTAGAAGCTTAGTCCTCCCAAAGTTTTTTTGAACACCTAGTTTCTCGATGAATTCAACAAAACAATGTTCAGGAACTGTGAAGGGAATTATGACAAAGTTGTAAAACATTGGTTACAAGAAAATAGAGAAGGATTCAAACTTAAGGCATCAAAAGAATATTTGGTCACCATTTTCGAAAGGCCCATTAGCTTCCTCATTAAAATTTTGTCCCACCTATATGGAGAGAAAGAACCTGAGCATTGGAAACTCCATTGGATGGCTTTAATACACAACCTTCTCAATGATTCAAATCATTTCAATTGGGCCGAAATTCTCTCTCAGAATTTAACAGATGCCCTTATGTTTTCCATTTTGTCTCCTCTAGGATATGATCAACTATTTTGCATGTCATCCTATATTATCAATACTATCGTTGCTTTCGTTTCGTTTCTTCTCATGAAATGGAATTATCCAATTGATCAACAACTACCTATTCAAAATATGCCCCTATTTTTTCGGAAAGTAACTTCAAATTCCATTTTTCTGAAATTTGTAATAATGTGATGACCCATTTCCATCAAATTTTGTTTGGAGAAAACCCTCCCAGGGTTTGTGAAGATATTAAAGAGGCCTTAGAAGAAATAAGAGATTAGTTTGTGGAAGAATTATTCACATATGTTAGAGTCTGTGGAAGTGAAGTTGGCCTTCACCTTCTTCCTATATATATACCGAAGAGGATCACTTTAAGAGAGGTAGCCCATAAAACTGCCTTGAATTCTCAAGCTTGCAAATTGAGCAAACTTTAGAAGAAAATATGGCTGAATTTCCCAATTAAATTTGGAAAATTTTTCCTCAAGGACCAAGGACATGCATTTAAGGAGGCTGAAGAAGTCAACCATGTTTGGTTTTTTCCGTCTCCCCTCCATGACTATTACCCTCGAAGAATCATCAATGACCATTATAAGACTTTCAGCTACATCAAAACTTACACACACCAACAACCTCTTTTTGATGAAATTTTCATTAATATTGATAATTTTCACCAAGCTTTTGAAAGAGGAAAACTATTGACTAAGGAGGATAGAAGTAAATTGAAAGAGTTTAGAAAATATCTTTATGAGGACTTCCTTAACTAGAAGAGTCTTAATACAAATACTGCAATTGAAGATATCAAATCTGTTGAGATTCTGAAATACAATTTCAATAACATTGTAATATTCCTACTTAGCCTAAGCTAAGAGGAATATTCATTTTTGTTTTACTTTCTGTTGCATGAATAAATGAATAAAGGAGGACATGTAAAACTCCTGAAAGGACTGAATAAATCAATGCCCATGTGAACACAGATAAATTAGGGCCATGTAAATAAATCACTTGCAGGCGTGAAAGGGGTTTGAGTTGTGAGACTGGGTCAACCTTGACCAAATCTACAATGCTGTCTAGGTTCAATGTATCTCTTGAAGGGACAACATAGTTCTAGAAGGAGGCCCCTCATGTGAAGGGAGCTAACTCATCAAGGTGGCTTAGGGTTTGCAAAGGCTTTCATCTTATAAAAGGAAGGGAAAGGTAGCAAGAGAAGGTTGTTGATTGATTATATTTCTGAGTATCTTGTCTGTTTAGACAAATACTATTCTCTATTGTTTAGTAGAGAATTATGTTGCTTAGCACTTGGATTTCCTATGCAGGGATTTCACCTCTTCCTTTGAGGATTCTTGGAGGAGTATTTGCTAATTTGATCCACTATCAGGCTTGAGGCCAAGCTCTACTTCCAATTGCAGCACAGATCCAGTGAGGGTTTGTCTGCTTTTGCAAGCTGCAGCAAGTGGGATTCTAGATCTGTAGAGATCTAGCTTGTTTTCGGAGCCTCTTCTCATGGAGTGTGTCTTTTAACCTCTTGGAAGAGTGCCTCTCCTGTTTGTGCTTGAGATCTGTATCTTGGCAGCTGGCCATCTATGTTATTCAAACTACAGCGCAATTTTCATTGAGGAACTATGTTATTTTCATATGAGATTCTTCAGGGTGTTTTGATCCCAATTTTAATGAGAGATCTTTGGTGCTGGGCTTTGCCTTTCAATTTGGTGATCCATGGATTAGATTACTGATACATATTCTGTTTAGATCTGATCTATTGTAATGTAAGGTCATATTCAGAAATTACTGCAGCATTTTCTAGATCTGCAACTTAAAACTCATATCTACTCTTGTTTATGCATGATTTGGTCAAAACTCCAAGGGGATCTTGTAAATAAGACTATCTAGTTTCCAGATATGAAATAGATTTGATGTTTTGTCCACATATCTGTCCTAGATCTAAGTTGTAATATTCAGCTATTGCATCTCCTCAAAATAACGCTGTTAAGCCATTTTGGCAGTTTATATATGTGTTGCAGCCATCTTTTCTGAAGATTTCTTGCTCTATTGTCTCATGTATTCTACTGTATATTGAAAGAGCTTCATTATAATTCTGATTTTCTGCTATATACTCATAAGTTAATCATATTTGATGGCCTCCTACTCATACTATCCAAGACTGTGTTATTTCTAAAGCAGTTTGTTGTGCATAGTTGTAGCCCCTCTTGTAGGGTGTTTTTCAGCTAGACTAGGTGGTGGGAGATCTGTTTACCACACCTAGTTTGATTTGTTTTTGCTCCCATTTTGGATATAGACTCTAGATCTGATGATCTAAGGGATCCCAGGGTTGTTAACTCATTTCTGTGCATCAATCTCCCAGGAGTGCGTTATTTCAGCGGGCTTGCTGTGCTATTCCAGATTTGGGATATTACAGTGGTATCAGAGCTCCTTTCTTGGAACAACCTATGCTTTCCTTGGAGCATCAAAACCATGTTGCATTTAGAATAATATCAACCTCTTACTGAGAGGTAGAAGAGGTATTAGAACATAAGTCATAAGAAGTATGATTATACTACAGATGATCAAGACAAGGGTAAAGCCCCTGAGACTGCAAGTGACAAAGAAGGAGAAGAGTTTGCAAGAACTCGTTTGGTAGCCATGCAAGATCTTGCAAAGGAGATCAAAGAGATGAGGATGGATAGAATGAGGGAATCTCCTAGAAGATTTCATCGGGGGGAAAGCTCTGACACGTCTCATCACGGGACTGGTCAACCAGTGAACTAGTCACAAGTCCCACAAGCTTCACAACGCTCCACTATGCCTACCTTCTTGGCTGTGGAGAATGAGGGACCACAAGAGCAAGCTTCCCTTGAAGATTAATTTGTGGAGTATGATTCTCAGAGTCAGATATTCAAGGACCACTTGAGTTTCCAAGATTTTTGTCACCTCAAAGACATAAGAAGACCAAAGAAAAAATATAGATATGGTGGGTTCTTTCATAATCAGGATAGACACCACTCTATGGGCAGGTTATTTTTGCCCAAGTTTGATGGATCATCTTCTATTTCTGCCAAGGCATGGGTAGAAAAGTTGGATATTTACTTTCAGCTGAACAAAGTCCCTTAGATTGAAGCCATCAAGATTGCAGCGCTGCACTTTGAAGGTGAAGCACACAATTGGTGGTTCCATGGGTTGTCTACATTGGGACATATCAATGTGACTACCTATTCTGAATTTACTAGAATACTGGTGGAGAGGTTTGACAAGAAGGATCCTGAAGCACCCTTCATAAGTCTTGCAAAGCTGAAGCATCAAGGGATGCAAAGACTTATATCTCTGAGTTTCTGAGATTATCAGTCATGGTCCCTGATCTATCTGTAGCAAGGAGAGTCTACATGTTCATCGATGGCTTGGAGGAACCTTTGCATGGGTTGGTTAAATCTACCAAGCCCATCACTTTGCATGATTCCATTGAGAGGGCTAGAGACCTCCAAGATGCCTTGCCAAAAGCAAAGGCAACGTTCCAGAGCAAGGCCCCTCACTTTTCTAAGGGGAAGGAAGGAAAAGCTGCTCCTCCAAAGGAGAGCTCTTTGAAGAAGCCTCTTGATATTGATCTCAGGAGGGAATTGAGAAAAAAGAAACTGTGTTTCACTTGCCAAGAGTCATGGGCACTGGGACATAGATGTGCTGCTGGAAAAGCACACTACATAGAAGTCTTCTCAGATTTTGAGGAGGAAGATGAAGATGATGAACCTAGGAGGGGTCACAGCGCTGATGATGATGAGGAAGATCAAACACCATCCAGAGATGGGAAGGGAGCCTTTGCTCCAATAAGGGGGACTCTTGCATCTTTGAGAGGAGTGCCTAAGTACTTGACCCTAAGAGTACAAGTTTCAATCATGAATCAAAGAGTATATGTCCTGATTGATAGTGGGGCAACCCACAACTTTATTGATGCTCATCTTGTGCAAAAGAGAGCAATCCCCACTGATAATTTTGAGGGTTTTTCTGTTTTGGTCCCAGGAGATAGGACCATGCAATGCATGCAATATGTTCCATCACTCTCTATCACTATGGGATCCTAGACTTTGGTGGATCACTTCTTTGTAGTTGACATACCAGACACCAACATCATTTTGGGTGTCCAATGGTTGATTACCTTGGGGAAGGTTACCACTTATTGGAAAGCTTTGCAGATGGAGTGGGAGGACTTAAAGAGTGGGAAACCACAAATTATTCAAAGCATGCACACTTATCCTTCACCTAGTACTTCCACACAAACAACAGAGATGGATTTTCGCAGTGGAAGCAAGTATCTCATAGTCCCTTCTCTCATGTTCATGAGGATGCTATAAGGGACATTCTTATCTAGTGGCAAGCCACCTGGAATGCTGTCAGATTCAGATCTTGTGGGGAAAGCCTCACAAAGTGCTGCTCAAAATCTAGATCCAAGAAGGATTGGAGCAATTAGAGACCAAGTTACAGTGTTGGAAGGCTTGGGACAACCCAAGAATGAGGAAGATCTTCTTCCTGCATCACTATCACCCTCTCTCTTTTCTGAATTTGCAGTGTGGGAGGAGAAGAATGGGAGGATCAACCTTCCCACAATTTTTTTTTGCATGTGTAATGTCAAAAAGGAGATCAACAACATGACAATCACCTCCATGGATGTATCATCAACGTTGTCATTGTTGAGCAGTGTGGATCTTTATTGGAAATCTCAACTGCTTGTAGAATATTCCAAAGATCTCCACACATGTATGATATTATATGGCATGAAACAAGAGGAGGGCTACTTACTCCAAGGGGGAGTCATCTATTATCATGGTAAGGTCTTCTTGGCTAGAGCTTCCAAGCTCAAGCAGAAGATTCTACAAGGAGCACATGAAGAATTCTTCCTCATCCATATGTATTCAAGGAAGATCTATATCCTGATCACGAGGAGTTTTGATTGGGAAAGCATGAGAGAGGAATTACATCAACACTTTCAAGAGTGCATTAGCTATGGAGGATTGGGGCAGCCAATGGACTCTTTTCAAGAGTCATCTCAGCCAACTCTTCCTTTGCTTGAAAGGAGGATAATGCTCATCCACAACTCCATTTGTATGAAGGACTATGATGGTAAAAGGACTGATCATGCCAGGCAAGCTGTATTTTCTGATTTGTGACATTATTTCACCATGTTTTTGTAGGCTATGACTCCTAAAGGGGGTGAGAGATCATGTGGATCTCATATCTTTTTGAGGGCCAATAGAAATTCTGAACTTGGCCACTCCCTTGTTGTGCAAAGGGAGATTCCTTTTCATAATGGGTGCTTCCCAAAGGAACCAAACTTATGTAACATATTCAGCCATGTTAAGGTGACTCATGCAGCAAATGTGTGGTGGGAATGCCATTTTCCACACCTGGATCTAATGAAGACAAGAGGTGCATTGTGTTGGCATCACATGTGGGATTTTGACCCACCTCGTCAAGTTTAGGTTTCAGTTTGCATATATGTAGTCTTGCTTCCATACTTGGATGATATAGTTGTATTGTTTATGGGATTGTATGGATAGAAGATGGGCAGCTTGTATGTACCACATGGTTTGGAACTTCTACATGTACTACATGATACATGTTTTAGATGTAGCATTGCTTCAACCATGTTTATTTTTTTTGAGTTTTTCACTTCTGGTGGGATGGAATATGCACATATTATGTTGAACTTGGAGGAAAAATTCATGATGTATTGGCTTGTTAAGCACTTGGCTTATGATGAGGACTTGATCCTTGATGGTGCCATAAATGGAGGAGGAGAAGTACTACAACTCTTACCCTATCAGTTGCTTGAGGACAAGCAACATTTTGGAGGGGAGGACTGTAATATTACTACTTAGCCTAAGCTAAGAGGAATATTCATTTTTGTTTTACTTTCTGTTGCATGAATAAATGAATAAAGGAGGACATGTAAAACTCCTGAAAAGACTGAATAAATAAATGCCCATGTGAACACAGATAAATCAGGGCCATGTAAATAAATCATTTGCAGGTGTGAAAGGGTTTTGAGCTGTGAGATTGGGTCAACCTTGACCAAATCTACAACGCTGTCTAGGTTCAATGTATCTCATGAAGGGACAGCGCAGTTCTAGAAGGAGGCCCCTCATGTGAAGGGAGCTAACTAATCAAGGTGGTTTAGGGTTTGTAAGGGCTTTCATCTTATAAAAGGAAGGGGAAGGTAGCAAGAGAAGGTTGTTGATTCATTATATTTCTGAGCATCTTGTCTGTTTAGTCAAATACTGTTATCTGCTGTTTAGTAGAGAATTGTGCTGCTTAGCACTTGGAGTTCCTATGCAGGGATTTCACCTCTTCCTTTGAGGATTCTTGGAGGAGTATTTGCTGATTTGATTCACTATCAGGCTTGAGGCCAAGCTCTACTTCCAATTGCAGTGCAGATCCAGTGAGGGTTTGTTATCTTTTGCAAGTTGCAGCAAGTGGGATTCTAGATCTGTAGAGATCTAGCTTGTTTTGGGAGCATCTTCTCATGGAGTGTGTCTTTTGACCTCCTGGAAGAGTGCCTCTCCTATTTGTGCTTCAGATCTATATCTTGGAAGCTTGCCATCTATGTTATTCAAGCTATAGCGCAGTTTTCATTGAGGAACTGCGTTATTTTCATATGATATTCTTCAGGGTGTTTTGATCCCAATTTTAATGAGAGATCTCTGGTGCTGGGCTTTGCCTTTCACTTTAGTGATCCATGGATTAGCTTGCTGATCCATGTTCTATTTAGATTTGATCTATTGTAATGTAAAGTCATATTCAAAAATTACTGCAGCATTTTATAGATCTGCAACTTAAAACTCATATCTACTCTTGTTTATGCATGATTTGGTCAAAACCCCAAGGAGATCTTGTAAAGAAGACTATCTGGTTTCCAGATCTGAAATAGATCTGATTTTTTGTCCATAGATCTGTCCTAGATCTTAGTTGTAATATTTAGCTACCGTAGCTCCTCAAAATAACGCTGTTAAGCCATTTTGGCAGTTTATATATGTGTTGCAGCCCTCTTTTCTGAAGATTTCTTGCTCTATTGTCTCATGTATTCTATTGTATATTGAAAGAGCTTCATTATAATTTTGATTTGCTGCTGTATACTCATAAGTTAATCATATTTGATGGCCTCCTTCTCATATTGTCCAAGAATGCATTATTTCTGAAGCAATTTGTTGTGCATAGCTGCAGCCCCTCTTGTAGGGTGTTTTTTAGCTAGACTAGGTGGTGGGAGATTTGTTTACCACACCTAGTTTGATTTGCTTTTGCTGCCCTTTTGGATCTAGACTCCAGATCTACTAATCTAAGGGATCCAAGGGTTGTAAACTCATTTTTGTGCACCAATCTCCCAGGAGTGCGTTATTTCAGCAGGCTTGCTGTGCTATTCCAGATTTGGGATATTACAGACATTATTTTAGACCCGGTTTCCTCCTCTCTAAAAATAGAAGAATCCCAACCTTAAAATGTTCTTGATGTTTGTTTAATAGCTCTAGAGACAAGCATAACAAAATAAATCACTCTTAAAGAAAAATAGCTAGATACCGAGATAGACCAACATGGTCAGAGGAACATAGAAGTTAAAGGTCAGAAACAACAGAGACCAGAGAAAGAAAAAAAAAAAATAGAGTTCCTCTGGCGACAATAAAATTACTATTGACGACCCTGATGACACCAACAAGGAACATATAAAGTTGAAGAAAATTAATGAGGAAGTTCAATATATGTAGATTGATACAAAAAAAGAAGAACAAATTACCAAAATCCTTCTATCAACAATGAATGCCAGAGAAAAAGTTTTTCCCGAGTAGTAAGAACAAAGTACCCAAATATCTATTCCAGAGACTTCTCTTGACACATCAATGACTCCAATTTCTACGAAAATCCTTATGGAGTCATTTTTATTTAAACCTGTCACTGAAGTATAAATTGTTCATGAAAGTGTACCATCCTTGATTGAGTATTTATTTAATGCTCAAACCAAGTCAATTGTCAAAATAATGAAGAAAAGAAATCTTGAAATTTTCAAGACCATTTCAGAATTAAGTTGGAAATAAAAAGGAAATGTTTACGAAAAAGCTGAAGAATCCTCCCATGATCTAGAAGTCTTTGTTAGTTATAACCAACACCATGTTGGTTAAATTTCCCCCACCTACAAGAACAATATGTAGAAGATAAAATGCCTGGAAACTGAAATAGAGAAAAGCAAGGCTTTCAGTGAAGAAATTTGGAAAAAGCATTCCACAACACTTGTAGGTGGGTTTGCCATTGAAAGACAAAACTTAAAGAATGAATACCAAAATCAGTTGAATGAATTGAAAATTAAACACTCTACAGAGATCCAAAAAATCGAAGAGGAACATGCACAAAAAACTATAATATTGAAGGAAGAATGTGAAAAAAACATTCTAACCATGACGAGAAAAATGAAGCAAGAAATTGAAACTCTTAAGTTTCAATTAATTCAAAGTCATGAAGCGGAAAATAGTTTTGAGATTTTTAAGGCCCAAAAAATATAAGACAACCAAATATTGAGGAAATACTAGGCCAGTTTTTATAAAGAAATGGAAAAAAATTGGATCTTCAAGAGAGGATATAATCTTTGATGGAAGAGGACAAGTAGATCAAAGAAAAATTCACATCAATTCTTGATTGGGAAACGCACCTCTAGTTCGAAAACATCTCAAAATTCTTGAAAATGGATAAAAGACTAATGTTTGGTTCTTTGGGTCAACGACATTCTGAGGCAAAAGAAATCAAAGAATGCATCGAAAGGGCCACTGAACATTTTCTGTCAGTATGGGAGATGGGGACAAATTTCATAGAGGAATTTGATTTGTCATGATCCAAACCATTGAAATATGCAAAACCCGACTCAATGCAACACAATCTCAAAGATAACGTCACAGATGACCATAGATTCATAAACAACCTCAAAACTTGGAATCAAGAAAGCTTCCAAAGATTTATGCAGTTTCACTTCGAGGAAATGGAACTGATTTCTAAATTTAGAATCAAGTACAAAAAAAAGAAAAGAGTTGTATAAAATTTCATATCTATGTGCGAAGTGAATATCACTCATTTTCATCATATCCACTTCTCAGCAATTTATTAGACGTATTTATATTGGGCTAAGTACATCAAGGCAAAAACATCACATTGGCTCACCATGGACACATAAGACTTAGATGAGGTGGACGAAGCTTGAACGACCTGCGATATTTCCCCACACAAAATACTTATAGGAAGGATTAAAATTTCATAGTAAAAATTCTAGTTTTTTGCAGTCAAACCTTACATATTTTCTGATTCCAGACTATTTAACGATCTTTCCTTTTAGTCAATGCTATTTATATGACCTCTTATGTTGGAGTAAGGGTCTGTATGCTAATGATTCCTAAGAATTTTATTTTCCAAATTATTTTTTGAACTCAAAGCTTTTTGAAGACTAAAAATTGGATTTGAATGCATGTTGTTCCTTTGATCACTTTCATTTCTTGATGGATGCACGTTCTCTTCAATTCTTAATTTTAATCATGTTTATCTCTGCCTCAATATTGGCATATTGTGCTTGACAATTTTTCGGATATGGTACACCTTCTTTTCTTGTTGAAAGCAATTTTCTATTTTTGCCTCTGATTGCAATATCTATTTGAAAGCCAAGCTTGGTATTGAAACTATAACATGCCAAACTTCTATCGTTGTCAACATAGTTTAGTTTCAAGCTCTATATTTCTGGGTTGACATGTAAATATATTTTCTTAACATCTCTTGTATTTCCCAAGAAATTTCTAAATTGAAAGTTAAAAAAAAAAAAAAAACTCCCAGTTAAATGTGTATTGACTTGTGGGATTGGTTCCCTATCATCTCTTTCTTTTTTAAATTCTTAAATTTATTCATGTTTATCTATGGTTGAGTATTTCCACATTCTCTTAAACACTCCTCACGATAGGTCACACTATGTCCTCTGTCAAATAAAATTGGTTTTTTTCTCTATGCGGCTTTCATATCTCTTTTCCACTAAACTATGACATTGTTACTATATTGCACTAAATTGCTCATGTTTTGAAGATGATTTATTTTCAAGTTTCTTATTTCTGCCATTGCATGCAACCATATTTATGCAACAAGACCTATATTTCCAATCAATTTATTAAACATAAAGCTTTTTGCAGAACAAAAGTTACAATTGAATGTGTATTGACCTATGACATTGATTTCCCGTCACTTTTATTTCTTAATGCATGTATATTCTACCGAGCTCTTAACTTCATCCATGTATCTATGTGGCTGCATATTAGGATATTCTCTTAAACACTTGTCAACATATGTTAGAGTTATTTTTTTCCCTCTCAAAGGAAATTGTTATCCATTCTATGATTCCATGTCTACTTCATAGTGAAGCGTATTATTCTTACTATAGTGCAGATAATCACTGTCATTTTGAACTTAATTTCTTTTCATGTAATATATTTATGCTTGTACATGAAAATATATTTTTGGAATAAGGTTTCTATTTCGCATGAAAATTTTCAAGTTAAAACTTTATGTACAACAAAAATCTCACTTCAATGTTGACTGAGCCACCACATTGATTTGTTGTCATGAATTTTAACTCTTAACAGACATATCTTGTACTAAATTTTTAACTTTATCAATGTGTATATGTGCCTAGATAAATTGATATATTGTTCAACACTTATTAGCATATCTTGTTGTCTATTTATTTCTATCAAAGTAATTTGTTAATACATAGTGAACCCTGTTATTCAAACTACAATGCACTTAACCGTTTATGTTTTACATATGCAAATATATTTTTTGAATAACAATTTTATTATTTCCCAATCAACTGTTGCACTGAAATATTTTTTAAAATGAAACCTTGAATTGAATGCCTATTTAGCTACCACACACATTTCCTGTCTTCAATTTATTTTGTTAGTTCATATATTTCATACTCATTTGTTGACTTTATCCATGTCTAACTCTACCTGTATATGAAGATATTCTTTTCAACACTTGTTACCATACCTTGCACTTTATTTTCTCTATAAAAGCACACTGTTATGTTTTGTGTGATTGCATATATTTTTGGCTATGAACCGTGACATTCAAATGACAATGCACCTAATTGTTCTCCTTCTCAACAAAAGTTATTTCCAAGAAATCTATTTTTTTGAAATATATGAAATATTATTTTCTATAGAATATTGTAATTAAAGAAAATAAATGTGTTAAAATGATATTGTCTTTAATCATTCCTCTTTCTTCCTAAGAGTGACATATGCACTGTGTTTCATTTTAGCAGAACGTTGAAAAGAAAAAGGTGGTGAAATCCGTAAACCATCCAAAAATTTCACTCTTGATATAGATATGAATGGAAAACCCTACCTCTCTCTATCTCCTATATCTACAATGGCTCATTGTAAAGTCATCCCCTGCGATTTTTCTATAATGAACACCCACGCCATTTGTAAAGGCATATGCTTATGATTCCATCTAACAACAGGTGTTATAGGCATAATGCTTGGATAATTTATATAAAATGGAACACTTGTGTACATCTAAAAAATAACTATAGCAAACACTAAAATTTTAGTCAGCTTCTATCTAGGCATATAGTATATATCCTCAACATATCCAAGCACACAATTTACCAGCCCAACTTCAACCCTCAAATTACATGTCAACATGAAACACTATCCATGATATAAAAACACCTCATGCTCCAACATATGATCGTTGTTGTCAACTATTTCTACTCTTCTGGTTCGCTTTGCAACACACCTCGCAATTGGATTGTGTTGGTTGACCAAATTATTCGTTGTAAACAAGTGAATCGACGAATCAAATAAAATATTTTCCTCTAGACTAATCAGATCTTGGGGGCCTCCCCCCATGATCTAAAAAAATTAAATGGATCTTATGGGGGGAGGCCCCCAAGATTTGAAAAATTGAAATGCTAGAAAAATGGAGAGAACCTCCCCCCAAGCTCTAAAAAATTGAAATGGATCTTAGGGGGGGAGGCCCCCAAGATCTGAAAAATTGAAATCCTAGAAAAAAAGGAGAGAACACATGGTAAATAAAACCACAAAGAAACTTTTTTTTTTATTAAAATAGAGAATAATTGTAAAAGCTACATTGTGATGGACAATTTGTATTTTTACAAAATGTGACTTATTACTTATAGTTTTTTTAGTTACAATACCATGGGTAGGTAAATACCATGGGTGAATGAATACCATGGGTAGATGCCACTTACAATACCATGGGTGGATGCCACTTACAATACCATGGGTGGATAAATGCCACGGGTTGATAAATACCATGGGTGAATTAAAACTATGGGTAGATTCAACTTTCCATTCGGATCATTCCTCTCTCCTTAAGAAGCAATGGTCCCCATTGCGTGAATTTCCCTCCTGAGAATCCCATGTTGAATATGAAGAGTCACTGAAGAGAAGTTTTGTGTGGTTAACCTATAACTGTGATGAACGATGATCCGATGATAGAGATACCCTGTAATGCTTGTGACCAATTGTGATACTAACAGTGTGCGACCTAGCAAATGGACTAGGGAAAATTTTAGGGGCTAATATTCGTAGGTGGGATAATTTTCCATGTTTTTTCCAAAAAACGATTTGCCAATTTCCATTTAAAAAAAATGATTCGCCCAAGTTTTATAGTACACCATTATTTTACCTTAAAAATCGGCAAAATATTGTATTAAATAATATAAAATCATTGTAAATCTAAATATTTCCACAAAAATCTCACCACCATTTTTACAATTTCATGTTAGGGACTAGTACAATTCGTTGAGGTTTTTAAACTTTAAGATAAACTTCTGTCCTTAATTTTTTTTTCTTGAAATAGACTTCGAAGAACTGTGGGTTTGTGGATGATCCATAACCATGAAAAATGAAGATACGATGATAGAGATACATGGTAATGCTTGTGACCAGCTGTGATACTAATAGTGTGCAACCTAAAAAATAGACTTCGATGATAAGGATTTTGTGCAGTTGAACCATAACCATGATGCTGACTGTTGATAAAGTAGCAGGTGCCTACATAGCCTGGGGTGGGAGGGAACGTCTCCAAAGAACCCAAGCCAGATGCTGCTATGATGAATTTGATGGATGTGAAGCAAGTTCCTACTAAAGCGGGGTGGGAGGGCACGTCTCTAAAGGGAACCTGCTCTAAATGCTGCTCCAGATATAAAAACTAATTTAAAATGGGCATAACTCAGTAACTCAAAATATTTATTTTAAACTTTTCTAGGGAAACGAATGACCATTCTGCATCTTCTCATGTGATTGAAATACCTATATAGACACTCTATATACTCAGATTCACGCTGCAACTTTCCCACTATCACAAAATTTCTGAAAAAATAACTAATTTTAAATCAACAATATCTCCCTCATCCGAACTCCGATTCGACCAATATTTTTTTTGATATATTGTTCAAGAGGAGCTAATATATGCAATAAATTTTCATAAAGTATTCATAAAAACTGAAAAATTTATAAGAGAACTGCCGTCTACGAATTACCATCATAAAAATTTTCGCAACACAACTAATTTTAAATTGGTGATATCTCCCTCATCTAGACTCCGATTCGGTTGAATTTTTTTTGAATTTAGTTATTTTTTTGCAAGAAATCCAGATATGTTATTTTTTTGTAAAATTTTCACCAAAATTTTTAGATTTGATCTGCAAACTCACAGCCCAAAAAAATTCCTGCGAAAAAATGAAAAAATAAATCTTCCCGCATTTCCCAAGAAAGTGCTCTGTGGAGGTTGTAGCACATGCATGAAGTTTGTTGAATATTATTGTAAAAATTTGAAACTGAAATATGTGTCAAACCCACATTCCCATACAACCGTAACCTGAATCTGATACCATT
This sequence comes from Pinus albicaulis, assembly GCA_034641835.2. Lineage (NCBI taxonomy): Eukaryota > Viridiplantae > Streptophyta > Pinopsida > Pinales > Pinaceae > Pinus > Pinus albicaulis. Next base: position 139,250,958 of record CM076576.1, read on the forward strand.
GATTCGGATCTTAGGGGGAGGCCCCGAAGGTCTAAAAAATTGAAATGGATCTTAGGGGGCGAGACCCCGAAGATCTGAAAAATTGAAATGCCAAAAAAGGAGAGAACACATGGTAAATAAAACCTCAAAGATTTTTTTTTTTTTTTTTTGAAATAGAGAATATTTGTAAAAGTGACATTGTGATGGAAAATCTATCCTTTTACAAAATGTGACTTGTTACCCATAATATTTTTTAGTTACAATACCACTGGTAAATTCCATGGGTGGGTAAATACCATGGGTGAATGAATACCATGGGTAGATGCCACTTACAATACCATGGGTGGATGCCACTTAAAATACCGTGTGTAGATTCCATGGGTGGATGCCACTTACAATACCATGTGTAGATTCCATGGGTGGATGAATACCATGGGCGAATAAATGTTGTGGGTGAATGAATATCATGGGTAGATACCACTTTCCATTCGAATCATAGATACTAGGAAACTGTCAACACGTGACATGAGAAGATCCCAATCACGCAGAGTAGGCTTTGCATTTCTGATATTCGTTTAAATATTGTGAAAATACACTTGTCTAGGATCATCTCCCTGTTGTCTGAATATTTTATCCAAAGTGACAACATTATTAAAAATTTCCCTACTTTTCTGCCTGCATACAAAGGTTTATCCTTGACAGGAGGAAAATTTCCTAGGTTACCCACAAGAATCATCGACCTACTACCAAAAGGAGAGTCCCTTTTATCAGGAAACACTTCTCGCAAATATGCATCTATTTTTATAAACAACATCAGACCTATAAATATCCTCTCATCAATTAAAACATAATGAGTGTGCCTCATTTCTTTTTGAAAAGTTGCTATGGCTTTCCCACTCAACGTTTCCATATATTTTATAGGAATTTTTAAAACTTATTTTATTATTTTTCCATGTATATTGAAAGCACTAATTCCACTAAGAGTGAGCAACAACAATGGACTTTTGCCACCTGTCGGGTGGTATAAATGCAAGATTTACACCAACATTTAACTTTTCAATTCGGGTTGGTAGACTTAGAGGCGTAGCACAATAAATGCCAAAATCCGACCTCATGGATCTGTTAAATAAAGATCAAGCTTTTGCAAGAAATTCAAAAGAAGCATAATTCAAGAAAAAGGAACAAGACTCTTCAAAGGCAAAGTAAACATAATCCGGGAATCTACTTCTAGCTCCTCTTATGGGTTGAGTTAACTCCTCCAAAGGGTATTCCTCAATGGTCAAGGGGACAAGGGAATGTAGGCCCATTCAAAAGAATGAAATTCAGAAATGAAAAACCTCTTAAGGAATTACTACTATGTTGCAAAGATGAAAAACATGAAATTAAACTAGAAATCAAAAGGCAACTTCATTTAAAGAGAATAAATATGATAATGCACTGCCTCTCTTAAATATGGTTAAGTAATTAGCTATAAGGAAAATATGCAATAAGAACAAATAGGATAATACATTTCTCGTTGGTTAACCTAATTGTATTAAATACTTCCTCAAAATATTATGTATGATGTGTGCGGAATTTAATTATAATGAATAATTCTGTGAGCGCTTTGTTAATAATATTCACAACCTCTCCTTATGCTGATTCTGACATTTGTAGAGATAAATTCTCTGAAAAGTACAATAATAAATTTCATGCAATAATTCCAAGGCAATCATGAATACATGTAAAGTTCAGTTAACTAGAATTCTTATTCAGCAGTTGGTTCACCATTACATCCCGAGAATAGACTTTGTTATTCCAAAATTGAATCAGGGCAAGTACCTAATCTTGTAATAAAAAAAGAATGAGAGATGCAGTAGTAAAGAAATCGTTATTTACTTTAATTCAACCTTTTTAAATAACAAAATAAACAAAACGAATTTATGGAATGAAGTTAAAAATTAAATGACTGAAAAGAAGAGCTATGGAATGAAATTGCAGAGCTATCTAAGATCATACTCACACCATGCAAACTTAGAGTGCAGCAAAAGAAATTCCGAGGGTTTGGGGAAACAGACTGGCTGGTGGACCAAACCACCCAACTTGTTGCCCTTGTAGTAGTTTAAATTACAGTCTTAAAACATTCAGGAGAAATAAAAAAAAACTCAGAATCGAATGCCACTTAAATTCCATGTGAATTAAATTCCTTGTAAAGTCCTGTTACAAAATCATGAAACAATGCGGCGCTGGCTCCAGTAGTCCCCTCTAGGGATCATCCCACTGAGCGCATAGCTCCTCCCTTCCTGCAAAACAACTCGATCCCCTATTCTGCAAATTCGATGACGGATCTGGATTTGAGAATTGACGGTCCCTCTGTGCGCAAATCTTTGTTTTATAGCATCAAAAATGCCCCTACTTGCTCGGATTTATGTTTTCACAGCTCAGATAATTAGAGCTAAACAATGATTCTGAATCAAAATGAGGGGGTATGATTGTTGAGTGGATTCATATGGATCTACGATTTCCCATAAATACAAAACCAATCAGGAAGAGTTTAAAATGAGTGAGCTGACCATATCACATGTCTTGTTGTCAAATGTATTGCTAATGAATATATCACATTTGGATAAGTTTGGATTTGATTCAGGATGCATTTGCTAGACATATGTATATTAAAGCATTTATGTGGCTAGCGTAAAGAGAAATCTTCGGTGAGATGGTCATGAATAGCAATCCTAGTCAAAGGAAATGCAAGATGGAAACTTCGAATTAATGCATCGTGACTTGAGCTCTTGACATCATCAAAATTTGCGAAATAGATTACACGATCGAATCAACTGTCTGCATCCTTATATCCTTAGCATGAAATGGAATTGAGGATTCTTGTAGTCTCATGAACCTCGGATAGTTAGGAAAACCCGTTGTGTTCCTCCATAATGATGGTTTTATCCTTTAAAGCCCATCTCAGATTGACTTCCATCGAGGGAAAAGCAATGCATTAGCACTCCTAGATGCACGATGGAAGGAATCATTAAAAAGTAGAGGGGTAGTCACCAGACTAAGAGCTATATTTGTTCCCAGTAGCAGAAGATATAATTTTCCATCAACAAGATGAAGATCATAAGCATGAGTTAAGAGTACAAATGCGAACTCCCTAATATGAGCCTATATATATTTGAACTGATGTTCACTCTCATACAACATGTGTTGCACTATAACCAATGATCCACACAGGTTGCACCTTCTCTCCTTGCTACCTCAACTACCTTTTATGCAATTCACTTGAAACATCCGTGTCAATATACAAGAAATGACCAGAGAGTAGAGATCTGGCATTTTTTTGGAGAGGGCAGGAATGCATGGTGCAGGAGCGTGAAAAAATAGGAATTGTTCACCTTCCACAAAGAGAACTGGCTATTAGTGATATTTTCATATTAAATACTTTTCGAATTAGAAAAACGAGAGGAGTTCATAGATCCACAACTATCAGCTCTAAATGCCCATAAATAACTCAATAATGCATAAAAGCAATAATAATGACTTATAAATACTTAGTACATGCATAGAGTTATTCAACAAAAAACATAGAAATGTGGAAAAAATAAAGGCTCAACACTCCCCCACACTGACCTTCTTGCATGTCATGCAAGCCAAACCATAGGACTATAAAACCATGGAAGAAAGTAGAGGAAATGTTTTAAAAATGAACTTATGCTTCTCGATAAAAGTGTCCAAAAAAATATTAGCAAGGGAATATGAAGATATCCGATATGTCATCATTTTCTAAGAATTCATCAAGTCTGCAACATTATTATTACAGTGCCACTAAAACTAGGTTACAACCCTTATGAAATTATCAAGTGCAGGAATGGTAAAATTTTGATGTAACAAGATCAGGTACAGGAAAGCAATCCTTGTACCAAAAATTATGAAAAAATATTACTACACCTTTATGATGGACATCACATACCTGCTATCCTGTTTCAAATGAATTCCCTGTGTGTCATAGATTTCTTTTTCAAAGCTCTTATTTCTGCCTAGAGTCTTATTAACAAAAAAAATCAATTTTTTGTTGAAATGGTGCAATTTCAAAAATTATCACAAGATTCTGCTCCTACTGTAGAAATCCTATACTTAGGTCATATAGTGCTTATTTAGAGGTAGCCACAGTCAACATACATAATTTTCCATTAACACCTTGTGAGTAGACATTACTGAGTATTTCACCACTCTAAATACCATGAAAAAATTGGAGTGAGTTATGATACCAAGGGAAACAAAAATATAATAAGATGACGCCTTCTTGGATCAATCAAAAAGTTGAACAATTCTAAATTTTGTTGTCATCCAGACGCAAAAGTAAATTTATCCTTAATCCAAAACAAAGAATCACCTTTATTAAAGGTACCACATCATTTAAAGATTCCTAAAAATAGAACTCAAAACATCATGCTCAAATAACCTTAAAACCATTGTCCAAGAATTAAAATGATGAGTCTTAGGGAAAGAGAAGGATAACCGAGTAAATCATAGTACGTAATTAACTTTAATACCACAAACATGACCCTGCTGCTCGCAGACATATATAGCCTCGACAGGGATGTATTTCGACCCTACGAAATGTCTATGTCCCACTCACTAGATATACATTCAGAGTTATATTATTTAATTTTTAGTAATTATATGAAGGCTACTGTCCTGGCTTGGTAACTATCTGATGGAAGTGCCACTCACAAGAAGTAACATGGATGAACAAGCCGGCTCATGATGAGACCTCCTGTCTTCCAGATTTCATCTTAAAGCCATTACTCTGGCTTGGTAACCAGAAACAATATTGTCATGAATGTTAGGTCTCATGATTGTGGTAGGTTGACTCATTATGAGATCTCCTATCCTCCCCTAAATATTTTGTAAACTATGATTATAATTAACTTCAACAGTTACTTAATAAGTGGGGAGGAAGATCTACTCCTTAAGAGTTGGGATGGCATGAAAATATTTAAATGACTAATCATTACTGGCTAGTTCCTCTACCCTAAATAATTATTTTAGATAACATATCGCAAATAATGACTGAAAGATTCTTTGAGTTAATAATGCTAGCGTTCTCATGAATAGCTCATTATGATCTTTACAGGAGTGGTCCACCATAGGGGTTCTCCAATGGTACCTTCTAAGGGAAACTGAAAATATTTATCTCGAATGACAACTCATTAGAGTGGTTAATCATGTGAAATAATAAGGTGTTAGAGTGAATCATACTCAACAATATTTTTCACAGATGTATGTGTTAACAACCAATGCGGATCAAAAGCAGTTTCAGTGACTATGCTTTGAAATTCAAAACCCTAATATCATTGTTGTAACATCTTTATTAACAAAATTGATTTATTCTTCTACCCTACTCTACCCTAACAAGAAGAAAAATCCCTTTTAAGTATAGGAATACTTCCAATGCATCCATGTGCGCAATAAGAGGATTATCTTACTCATGTTCAATTTTGAAAATCATATTCGAGGAAATACCTGAACACGAGGAACCAACTGCGTTAACTGATGCAATGCTACAATTTACTGAATGATAAAAGAGGAGTAGATACTCATAGTCATATGAAACCAAGATTCTATGGGATCCATATACTCTTTATCATTTGATTCATGGGAAACATCTGGTGCGTCATGAAAATCCTCCATATTTCATTATTTATCCTCTAGAGTGCAGGCCAGATCAGGTAGATGCTCGTTAATCTCTGCTTTTGATGGCTTCTCCTCATCAAGCATGAAATATAGCTTCTCGGTTTCCCTAGGAATATCTTCTGGTTCTTCATGAATCTCTTCTTCCAGAGGGGTGAACTATCTTTTATTGGTGCCAAAATGTGTTCTTTCTGTGAAGTAGAGACCCCATCTTCTACTAAGATTTGAGATAGATCTTGAAGTATCATCAAACTACCTGGAATTTTCATGCTAACTAGATAATCTTATCAGCACTCGGATTGAGATCAGGGGGTTCTTTTAGTACCTGAAAAATAGAAACACACTAAATTGTAGTTTAAAAAACAAACTAGGATTGTAATAAAATCACACTTTGCAAAAAAATAAATCAACTTAATGCATAAAGAAACAAATCAACATCACACTTTTGCAGTAAAGGAAACTCAATTGGTGTAAAGGAAACAAATCAACAATCACAATTTTCATTAAAGGAAATCACTCATTTGCAGTAAGGAAAACCTAGCTTGTGAGCTCTTTGGCAATACCGTCCAGTATGCTTCAGCAAGCAAGGGGAATATCGGTAATCTAGAAATTCAATTGTGAAGGAAAAGGGAAAAGCTTGACAAATCATGAGGCCTTATCCTACAATGCCTCCCCGACAACGACGCTAAAATGTCGGGTGGTATAAATTCAAGATTTACACCAACATTTAAATTGTCAATCCGTTTTGATAGAGTTAGAGGTGTAGCACAATAAATGCCAGAATACGACCTCAGGGATATGTCAAATAAAGATCAAGCTTTTGCAAGAAATTCAAAAGAAGCATCATTCAAGAAAAAGGAACAATACTCTGCAAAGGAAAAGTAAACACACTCCAAGAATATACTTCTGGCTCCTCTTCTGGGTTGAGTTAACTCCCGCGGAAATTCTTCCTAAATGGTCCGAAGGACAAGGGAAAGTAGGCCCCATTCAAAATAATGCATTTCAGAAATGAAAAACATCTTAAGTAATTACTACTATGTTGCAAATATGAAAAGCATGAAATTAAACTAGAAATCACAGGGCAACTTCATTTAAAGAGAATCAAAATGATAACACACTGCTTCTTTTAAAGATAGTTAAGTACTTATCTGTAAGGAAAATATGCAATAAGAACAACTAGGATAAATAAATTTCCCATTGGTTACCCTGATTGTATTAAATACTTCCTCAAAATATTATGTATGATCTGTGCGGCATTTAATTATAATGAAGAATTATGTGAGCGCTTTGTTAATAAGATTCACAACCTCTCCTTATGATGATCCTGACATTTGTAGAGATAAATGCCCTGCAAAGTACAATAATAAATTTCATATAATAATTCAAAGGCAATCATGAATACATGTAAAGTTCAGTTAACCAGAATTCTTATTCAGCAGTTGTTTCACCATTGCATTCTGAGAATAGACTTCATTATGCAACAATGGAATCAAGGCAAGTACCTAATATTGTAATGAAAAAAGAATGAGAGATGAAGTAGTAAAGAAATCATTGTTACTTCAGTTCAATCTTTTTAAATAACCAAATTAACAAAACAAATTTATGGAATGAAGTTAAAAATTAAATGACTGAAAAGAAGAGCTGTGGAATGAAATTGCAGAGCTATCTAAGATCATACTCACACTATGAAAACTTAGAGTGTAGTAAAAAAAATTCTAAGGGTTTGGGGAAACAAACTGGCTAGTGGGCCCAACCACCCAGCTCGTTTCCCTTGCAGCAGTTTAAATTACAGTCTTAAAACATTCAGGAGAAATAAAAAAAACTCAGAATCAAATGCCACTTAAATTCCATGCCAATTAAATTCCATGCCAATTAAATTCCTTGTAAATTCTTGTTACAAAATCATGAAACAATGCAACGTTGGCTCCAGTGGTCCCCTCCAGGGATCATCCCATTGAGCGCGCATCTCCTCCCTTCCTGCACAACAACTTGATCCCTTGTTCTATGAATTCGATTCCGGAACTGGATCTGAGATTTGACGATCCCTCTGTGCGCAACTCTCTGTTTTATAGCAGCAAAACTGCCCCTACTTGCTTGGATTTATGGTTTCATAACTCATATAATTAGAGCTAAACAATGATTCTGAACCAAAATGAGGGGGTACGATTGCTGAGTGGATTCAGATAGATCTACGATTTCCCATAAATACAAAACCAACTAGGAAGAGTTTAACAATGAGTGAGCTAACCATATCATGTGTCTTGTTGTAAAATGTATTTCTAATGAAGAAATCACATTTGGCTCAGTTTGGATTTGATGCAGGACGCATTTGTTGGATGTATGTATATTAAATCATTGAAGTGGCCAGTGTAAAGATAAATTTGCGTTGAGATGGTTGTGAATAGTGATCCTGGTCAAAGGAAATTCAAGCTGGAAAGTTCAAATTAATGCGTTGTGACTTGAGCTCTTGACATCATTGAAATTTGTGAAAATATATTACACAATTGAATCAACTATCTGAATCCTTATATCCTTAGCATGAAATGACATTGAGGATTATTGTTGTCCCATGAGCCTCAGATAGTCACGAAAACCCATTATGTTCCTCTAGAATGATGGTTTTCTCCTTTAAAGCCCATCTCAGATTGACTTCCATCGGGGGAAAACCAACGCATTAGCACTCCTTGATGCACAATGGAGGGAATCATTAAAAAGTAGAAGGGTAGTCACCAGACTAAGATCTATTGTTCCCAGTAGTAGAATATATAATTTTCCATCAACAAGATTAAGATTGGATGCATGAATTAAGAGTACAAATGCGAACTCCCTAATCAGAGCCTATATATCTTTGAACTGATGTTCCCTCTCATACAACATGTGTTGCACTATAACCAATGATCCACACAGGTTTCACCTTCTCTCCTTGCTGCCTCAACTACCTTTTATGCAATTCACTTGACACATCCGTGTCAATATACAAGCAATGACCGGAGAGTAGAGATCTTGCATTTTTTTAGAGAGTGCAGGAATGTGTGTTGTAGGAATACATGGAGCATGGTGCAGGAGTGTGCAAAAATAGGAATTTTTTACCCGCCACAAAGATAACCGAATATTAGTGATATTTACAAATTAAATACTTTTCGAATTAGAAAAACGAGAAGAGTTCATAGATCCACAACTGTAAGCTCTAAATGCCTCTAAATAAATCAATAATGTGTAAAAATAATGATAATGACTTATAAATACTTAGTTCAGGCATAGAGTTATTCAGTAAAAAACATAGAAATGTGGACAAAATAGAGGCTCAACACCACCCATTGTAGAAGCAAAAAGAGCATGAGAAATACAATGAATAAGAGAACACTTCCTAGTTCTAGTTATTCCTTGAATAATCATTTTCAAAGCATCATTCATTTCAACATCGATAAAGTGGCATAAAACGATCTCAAAAGCAACTTGTTGTTTCTCAGATAAAGAGAAAGGTGGCACTATTGTCTCATGCATTGAGTTGCCATTAAAAAAACCAGCTAACTAAGCATTTTTTTATAAAATTGATAGTTTTTTCCAAATTTCATCTTGTACCATTCTTTCTTACCCATTATAATAAATATCATAATCCCTTCTGCCAAGATTGTCAAGATCGATAATGATTACATTTTTTGGAGGAATAATTTGGGAAAGAACCTACCACTCTTCAAAATATTTTTCAACATTATATTCATGAACAAGGGGCTCAAAAACATCCTCTTCATTAATCTCATTTGGAAAAGGGCCTTGATCAACATGCCATGCGCGATATCTTAGATTCCTCCAATTATCAATGATCATTTTGCTTGAATTTCCTATATTTGAAGCAATGTCACAAAACGACTTGTACAAAAGAAACTCATTCCAGCAAAATATTTTCAAACTCTTCTAACCTCTCGTTCAAAATAGCATAGAAACGTAGCCACACAAGAACAATAACATGCACATTACGTGGTCTCGATGGTTCCTGCCTTTGATTTCCATCATAGCTCCATGATCTAGTTTTTTTTATCAAACAAAAATGCTCCAGAAAATGGGGGAGGTTTTGATATAGTTGGAAAAAATTATTCTCACATGAAATTTCTCCATATTGCATCAACAATATTTGCAACACTTTCTTGTCAACATTCAACGAAATAAATTTGCAACTGCACACAGTAAGAGGAAACTTTAGGAACACATGGAATGTTTCTTGTGCAACAATGCCACACTCAACAAGCATTTCTGCAAGAAACATTCTATATGCATACAACACATGAGCATTAGATCCACTTGCACTTGAAACCCTTCTCAACATCTCATGATAAATTTCAGATCTTCTTTCTGCCTTTGAAGCATATTTTGCAATATATTTCAATACTGCATGTCGAGAAATAATTGATTTTCAATCAAATTTTTCTCGCCATAAAGTTAGAAGGTCCACATTGTGGACATTTAAATGGTCATCGTTCCATGATTTTTCATATTTATTTCTCCATTTTTCATCTATGTACATTGCAGACTCAACACTCACCTCCGATGGAGCATCATAACAACATGAAAGGATAGAACCATTTTTCTATAAACAAGAGTCATCACTACATTTTGTGTGTCTTTGCACTCTGTTGACCAAATTCTCATAATTTTCATTAGGATTAGATAAAATAAACCATGAGGTTTAAAAAAGGCACAGGTCATCATTAACACTTCGAGGAACCATGACATTACGATGGTGTATGTCGTGTGGATTCCACATTGTTACATATTTTTCAAAGTAGGACTTGGCTTCATCAACATCCAAATGGTTGGTCCAATATAGTGTTTCCATATTTGGATCTCCTAATAGCCATAAGAAACCATGTATGTGCATTGAGCCCCTATGCTGCCACTCATACTTGGAAAAAAAAACTTGTAGTTAGCATATAAAAACCAACCAAAATAACACTGTGCATCATTTCAAACCCATAGAAAATATGTCAAAAGAAACAACCATGAACCTATAATAGAAGTCCTTAGCTCTAAGATACTTCTCAAGAACCAATTCATAAAATATATTAAATATTTGGTGCATGTACATAGCAACTATATGCGGGTACTGAATAACATTCTCAATTTTCTTCGCATGTTCATTGCTTGGATTAAAACATGTCATTGAATGCATAAGACAATGAAAGTCAAGCCACTTAGTGTTAGCTAAACTCAACATAAAAAACAAGGTTGGGTAGCCCAATTGCACGATCATGTTAGTTAATTTAGAACGATACTTTGTCCAATATTACCTTTTACCCGTAATACAACAACCAAAACACATCAATTTCTCAGCCAATTTATTGTCAGGCAGATCCCCGAGCTATTGACACAAACCTTGAACAGTTGCAAGTGCAGTCTCATTTATATTTTTTTTCAAGAAGAAAGAAGTTGTTCCCTAGCTACTATGACGCATGATCATATTCAACAGGAAATACTGAAACCAAGGATGGCTTCCAAATATTTGATCACAATACCTAGGTAGATGCAAACCATATTTTCACATTTCAATATTGAAAATATGTAGATGCAACCAATCAACATCACCAATGGTAAACAAAGTTGGGAAGGCCATGTATAACAACCCTTCAGTGTTATATTCATTGATGGGTGATGTGCCAATATTTGGCCATTCCCCTGCTTCATCACTTCTAGAATCCACACTTTCAATGAATCTTCTTATTTTTTCCACTTCCCTACACTAATTAGGCATGCGAGAAATAAAAAATGATGGATGGAAGTGCAAAATAATAGCCCCCAATGTTTCAATGTCCTCATAGACTTTCTCTGTTTCACCTAGATCAGTATCAACATACTGCAACCTGCTAGACACATCAATCAGTTGTTCTGGCAGAGCAACCACAAAGTCCATATCAATTTCAACATCCTTGTAATATTTATCCATCTGAATTTTTTATACCCAGATGCATCCAACACAAGCTATATCTTGACGTAACATTCATAATACTTCGACTTAGCACCACGTATCCTAAAAATAAAAAAATCGAGTTTCTCTACACACCGTGGAAGCTTCTTTTCAATCAAATATATGTCTTGTGGAAACCTAATTGTATATCCACTATATTTATACTGGACACCATGAATATGTGTCACTTGCAATATTAGATTCACTCGTACTATTAACATTTCTTCAACCCGCGTCAAAACTCCTAGGACTTTAGGTTGCTCACTAGGATCCATGTTATTAAAGAGGGAGAAATGGTGAGCACCTCTATCAATTTTACATCTTTTAAAAAAGGGCCCTTCATGCCATCTCACAACTTGTATACCAGGATAATATTCATTATAGACTCAACATATTTCCACAACAAATAAGTTATCAATCATGTAACTGAAATTTTTATGCACCTCAATCATCTCTCTGCTAAAATGATAGCAGCCACTTCCACTTTCTCTGCGAAACATCAGTCTAGATTGAGGATGATCTGATACAATATATCAGGTTTAAGCATTGGATTTAACATTTATTTCCATAAATTCATGGGAATCCATCCTTCTATATTGGTTACAGTTGGGTTCATTCTAGATGCATAAACTAAAAATCATAATCCCAAAATGAAACATATAAAAATTCCAACTTGGTAAGCTTAACAGAGAAAACACATACATTTTATTTCTGAACACATCGACGGAGTTGGACTTGATCAACCGACAAAGGTTGCCTTGTTTTTGAATTTAATTCTTGAGCACTATTCACTCCAATATTGCTCTGCAAACAAAAATTGGATGAAAGATGCATCTATAAATTTCCAAATACATATTCAAATGCACAAATATGGGGAAAATAAATCCACTTTCATGACCTGTCATGTCCGACGAGAGGGACTCTCCAAATATTATCTACCAATTATAACATTATTGTTTACAAACTTGCTTCCAGAAATGCTTGTTCTAACATTTGCAACTAGCTACCCCAAATTGTCGACCATCCAAACCATCATACAACTATAAAAAAAAACCTCAGATGCTCGAAATCCAACTTGAAAAACACACAAAGTCTCCGTCCCTTCCACCTGTGTCTCTCCACTAATATTCCTTCCAAAATTGTTCTGCACATAGCAATGAAAGAAGAAAAAACATAGAACAATTAATATATTCCATTCACATGTAAAAATCCTATCAAAACAAAAAATAATTTAGCCATCTATTCTCTTCCAAGAGACTGAGCACAAATAAAATATAGTGGTCTTGCGATATTCACTATATAGTTGCTGGAAGGAATGCCTGACCGCACATTGCTGCAAGAGTGACCAAAATTCCCTACCATGTAACCAAGCATATTACTACCACCAATTAAACTTGATGTTGCAAATCTCTCATTTCCATGAATGTTCCCATGTTCCAATACTCCATTTCTTCTCCATTTCTTCAGTTGTCTTCAGAGGAACCATTGTTGTTGTCTACACACACACTTTATTTGCAACAAAATGTTAGCAAGGAACATCATGGTAAGAAATTTTTGTTTCGACAAAAAAATTTCAACATGTTAAACATCTGTGCAAAGGAACAATTTCAAGAAAATATTCTTCCCATCATACTACTCATATTACCACACTTAACATTTTCCAACCTATAATTTTAATGATTTATTGAAGCTCTTCTCTTTTCCTAGTACGTGGCTATTATGCACGCATTTACTGCATCCTTGTTATGCTGATACCATTTCCGACGATATTAATTCGCTCTCTCACGTGAACAAGGCGACCGAGCTAAGTTTCTAACCACACTTTCTTGTTCCTTCACTTAAAAATTCTACACCAAATGTAAATTTAATTTTAATTTGGCTCTTCAATCTTGTTTCCCATCCCACATGCTCAATAAGTTGAAGTGTTCGTGTTTAGAGACCTTACACATGAACTACATATCCATACTAAAAAATATTAAAATACTTACAATCAACCTTCTATATTAAAAATACATACATATATAAGCACCATCTCAATTAATGAAATACACAAAAAACCACCTTTTGCGTAGTCTCATATAAGCAATAGAAAATGACTCTACACAATCCACAAATACACAACACAAAATGAAATTGAAGTGCATTGTTTGATTTTCAAAGTAGCAGATGAACGTAAATAACATGAAACAAATTAAATGACAAATTTACATCATTGTATCCTCATTGAACAGTTGAAATGTGACGTTCCCATGCTCATGTACCTATACAAAGGTGGGGTTTCCATTGTGAAACTATCGTTCCCAACATGCATTTATCAGAACGAGATCTCCAATTTTAGACTTGATGTTTTGTAGAATTTTCCTTACATTCAAATTGACCTGTGCGATGACACCCATCTCCACGAGACCAACTTGGTGATGCAAAATCATGCCTCCACAGGGACTCCACATTAGGAGATATTCCACACGACGGAACAAAATAACTTTTTCACCTCTTTCACGTTCCCATAGGGAAATTTTCCATAGGGCCATGCGTCAGTTGGGTGTGTGGATCAGCCCAACCTATTCTAACTTCGTCAACACCTTCTTGCTTTTCTTAGTATGACACCCGTTCTACGACCTCACTGTAGTTGTTATTACAATTTTTCTCAATAAGCCTCCCCACCTACAACCCAACTTATGACCTCTGACCTTGTTTAGCACCTCACCTTCCACGATCTTCCTCTTTGTTCATCGACATAATTGGGGCAGATCTCTTCTCATGCACCACTATTATCCCCCACCCATCCCGACTTCTGACCTTCGACCTCATCGTGATTGTCTGACTTCGCAAGCAGTCCATTTCTTGCAAACCACTAGGCTATTCCACCCCAACAACCAACCAAGGGTCAATACATGTATGATTTTTTTCTTACCAACCACCACCCTTGGCCATCACACAAACCAACCGAAAATCACCATGTGTAGGTTTTTTCTCTCGGGGGTGCCACAAGATACACCCAATATATGATATAAATATAAAACACTCCTTTCTTAGCCACATCAAACTTCCTCTCTACCTTCACCATGAATCGACTAAGGGTTCCCTTCCTTCCCATGTTAAATGCATCAGAGGAAGACCTTCATGCCATCCATGGAAATAGGTCTAAATTCTACATTCATCACATCGAGCTACTTTTCTTGACCATGGATCTACATGAGATGTTCCAAAGAACCCCAGATCGACACCGTTGCTTCCTCCCAATAAATTTTTGTATTTTAGACATTCTCTGGTGCTACCCCTCCTGAGCTTCAACCCTACATTCGCCAATGTCTTATGACCTCTAATTATTTCCACAAGGTCGGACAGGGAGTTCCACGCATGGAGGCTTCGACACTCCAATAACCATTATTACCCACGAGTTTGGCTTGGACTCCTCAAGGGGTTACATTTCTCCTCACATAGGTTGTTTATGCGAGGACCCTTCTCGAGCTTGAAAGCAGATCCATGCTACTGTGCATAACCTTCCGCTGACCAACCACTAAGGAAAGGACACTAGCAGAAGATACCCCATCTGCTTAAAATGAAAGGGTGGCGAAGCATTCCTTCAAGCGCCTGGAGACACCATCACAGGAAGAAGAAGAAACAACTTCATCAACACCAACACCACTTTCTCTCTACACAAACACAACTTAGAAGCGGAGAAATCATGAGTCGAGAAGAACACCTAGAACCCTCCCATACATGAAGTCTACATGTAACCTTTTACATTAATAAATGGGTCTCTGATACCTCTATTTCTTTTAATGTTTTTTTCCACAGTTTTGCGGCCTTCACTACGACCAATAACTTCAATTTCTACTTCTATATATTTAATTATGTGTTGCTTTTCGATAAATTTAATATTTTAAAAATAAATGGTGTTGATATTAGAGTTATGCTTTTCCTTTATTATCGTGTGCTTCATTATACTATTTTTTCATTACATTTTTTTCCATAAACACTGTAAAATCTCTTATTTCCTTGTATTTTTGAGTTTTTTTGGCATATTTTCTAATCAAATTTCTTCAAAATTCTATAAACATTTGATTGAATCACAAATTTCACTTATGGATTCTCCATAATTTAGATACTCCATAAATAAAATACTGAAATATATAATAAAAATATATTTTTTATAACAAAAGACTCCACACAATCCATAGATGCATGGAAAAATTGACATTTAACTGCATTGTGCGACCTACAAAACAACATATCAATACAAGTAATATCCAACAAAAATTACGGAAATTTAATATGGCCATGTTTTCGGTAAGCACTCCAAATTTGTGTATCAGTCACTTCCAAAATATATTTCCATAATTAAACAAACTTGACATCCACAACAATGTCCATTAAAAAACTTCTTGAACCGTCAACCACTAAATCAAGTTATCCACAGGAAGTAGTGGTATATCACCTAATAAATATGTATTTGGGGAAAGTGAGAAAAAGTTTCCATTTTCAATAACATCATTGAAAAATTCAACCGACTCCACATGGAACCTGTTGGTGTCCCGTGTTTTGATAGTGTGGCAAATCAAAAGACAAGGCAACATTAGAACCAATCTTTAGAGTTACAGGATCTAGTCCTCCTGCTCTCAGAGAGGGATCTCTCAAATTTTTTTTTTTTTGAAAAAGTTTATCTTATGTGCTTTGAATATTGGTTTTAGACTAGTTATTAAGTGCAAGTGTTTGTTTGTTTGTTTGGTTGGAATTGATACAACAGAACCTAAAAGGTCTAGGAAAGATAGATAGAAAGAGGAAATGTCAGGTTCATTGGGCAATGGAGTCAAAAAGAGGTCATGACAAACTTATCAATGGATATGGGATATCAAAGGGAAAATCTAACTTAGCCGCAGGATCCTTTGGTTTTGGAATGAGATGAACATCAATGATTTGGAAAGAGAAGTTTAATTCTCAACAAAGGGAATTTGAAAGCACAACTTGAACAATAAAGAGCTATTTGATAGACAGGGCTAACCATGAATTCTAAAAATCACACTTTAAGCAAATAATCACTTCAAAACAAATTTTAAAATGAAATATAATATTCAAGGAACACCCTATTTCCTCAAAGATTTTATTTCAAATGACTTAGAAAACATAAAATATTCACTGATAATTATGGTCATAGAAGAGGGAACACCTAAATACATCTATGATCACAACTATAAAAACCTTTAAGCCAACTGTTCAAGCAAGGAAAAGGGGCATGATCAGAACAGACCTCCTTGGCTCACTGTAAACAAAGATACTTTAAAGGGAGACTTCAATAACAACCTTTAAGTGGTAGCAGACAAGCAGGGAAAACCATAAATCATGCCGAAACCAACTATTCGAACTATTAGAGAAATAAAAAACCATGAAGATTAAAAGAGAGATTAAAGTCTCTAAAATACTTCAGTAGAAGAAAACATAAAACAGTGAAGGATAAATAGGTCTAAGGTGCTTCCAAGAGTCATTTCTTAGACTAAAACTTTCATCCTACTGTAGTAAGAATTTTATGGAACAAAATGAAAACAGGGGATAACATTAAACAGTTCAGAATACTTCACCAATAGCCAAGCTCATGGATCCAATGATAGAGCCTTCTCAAGAACAAGCATGCAACAACATCATCAGGGCTTCCAAAACTTCAATTTCTTCTTCAACTTCAACAGACTATGTATTATTTTAGAGAGTTTTAGTATTACAACTAGTGATCAACCAGCCAACCAACAACGTTTACAATAGATTCCTCAACAAGTTTTATAGAGGAATGAGGAGGTTGAAAGAGAGAAAATATCTTCTGAGTTCAATTAATACAGTTAATGCTTCTCGGCCTTTGAAGGGCTCAAGGGAGAAGTTTAAAGATATTTTCCTGTATTAATTGGTTTGCATTAAGTAATTAAGCTTGCTGGAAGCTTATGTTGACTTTAAGGCTCTGTGTCATGTTTTTCAATAACTCTGATGATAGTTTGTATTAGCTTCTTTGATTCGAAATAACTATTCAGCTGTAAGGGGCAGATATGCTCTGTTCTGGTCATTACTCGGCCTTTGTTTGAATGTTGTGAAGACACAGGTGGCAATCTGGTAGCTGAGAGGAATCAATTCGCCTCTGATGTGGCAGTGGAGGCATCTTCTGTCTAATAAATATTCCTGATTTGCCTTTAACTGTGTTTAATTCAATAAATTAGGCTTTTGATAATCGATCTTAGCCGTAATCCATTAAAGTGTATAATCATTTTTTAATACTTCATTCCTGCTGTGTATGGGTCTTTGACACTGATACTCTTTAATTTGATTTAATCGTATTATGTCTTGTTGATGTGTAGGTGTGTACAAGGTCCATATGGCATCAAAGCCCATGACTCATCGATGAAATGTGAAATTAAACCCTGTATATGGCTTTCCTTTTGATGAACGAAAGTCTGGAGGATCGTCATCCTCAGTTTTCATTTTCTTTTAAAAAATTTGAAAAATCCCTTTAAATCCTTCACAATACAAAAAAAATTAAGAAATTCTGCATATTTGGTGAAAACTGCTTTGGAGGTTTCGGGTAGGAGCATGGCTGTTGGATGGCAGCATCCAACGGTGGAGATTTTCTATAGAGGTGAAAGGAAAGCGGTGGGAGATTTTTAAGTTAGAACCGTTGATCTATGATTGACCAATAAGATCAACGGTGGAGATTTAGAAGTGAATTAATAATGCGAAGGGGTCACATTTTTGTGAAAATAGGAGAAAATGCGAAAAAATAACATTAAAAACCTTTTAGTGGAGGAAAATGCAAAGGAATTGAACTTGGGGTTTCGGGATGATCGTGGACCGTCATATGAGATCGGGCCACGAGATCAACGACGGAGATTGCATGTTGAAGTCCTTTGGTGAGGGTGGAGGGTGATAGTGTAATGAGAAATTAGATCTGAGCCATTGATCTGCAAAGATCAACGGCGGGGAGAGAACACGATGGATCATAGTGTAAATGGGAAAGGCGGTTTTGGCTTAAAAAAACCGATGGTATCGCGCGGAAAAATGGGAGAAAAGAAGGTTTGCCTTTTTGAACGTGATATCCGTCTGAGGCTACCACGTATCTTTTTAATATTGCCTTCATCGTGTGATTTTAAGGAATTAACCTTAGCGCTTATATTTACGTGAAAACGCGCATCGACCGTTGGATCTGAGGACTCAAATCTGACAGTGGAGAATCGAGCGCGATACTAGATAGATGCGCGACAGATAGGTGACAGGGTGGTTTTATTATGGACCCTCTGACTAGGGGATTGATGGTGGAGATTAGATCTGGAGGGAGGTAGGACCCACAGTGGTCAGGCCTGTCGGGTTAGATATGATCCGTTGGATGGAACAAATCGACGACTGAGGTGTGATCTGGGGTATGAATGAAAATAATACAAGGGCAGAGAAAGGTTAATAAGGACCATTGATCTATAGAGATCAATGGCTGTGATTGGCGGAGAAACATTATGACCGAGGTGTATAAAATTTAACCAAAGTCGGGAGACGCATTCTGGACCGTCCGATCTGGACACGTGGACGGTCCAGATGCAATCAGAGGCATGCGATTGATGGGGGAAATAACTTGTATGGTGGCGATGCGATTGAGCGTTGGCTGTCGATTTGCAGATCAGATCGAGAGTGGAGGAAGCGTCGAAAGGTGACCAATCGGGGGTGGGGAACAAATGCGCCCGATAGGAACCTGTGATGTGATTTTGCACCAACCGTTTGATTGACTTTAGATCAATGGTGGGGATTGTCTCAAATATTGAACGACAGAAACCCTTTAAGACTTTATGAAAACCAAAAAATTAATGAAACACTAAGGTTTTGGCTTCAGAGGCAGGTTATGTATAAAGAATTGGCGCCCATCTGTGAGGTCATGGGTTTACATGAAGAGCCATAGGCCCGGGTCTTTATATATAGAAAGGGCTAATTAGTATCGGGCCTTCGTGCTTTTCAATCTACTCATTTTGATTTTCTCTGATGCAATTAGTGGTTCGGGATGTTAACTCTTGGTCCCCGACGCAGGTTTATATGTAAAGAAATGGAGGGTGGGAGTTTATACAAATGGTGCTTAATCACATCAGAACTTTGATGCGGGGCTTTTCAATCTACCCATTCATATTAAAAAACATTGCTCCGGCGGGTTTAGACCGAAACTTGGGAAAGTGGGTTTATTGATTTTACAAAGGGAAATATGCATCGGAGATGGGTTTTAAACAATGTTTAGTGCCGAATGCGGGCTATGTGGTTATATGAAATAATAATAAGATCGGGTGTTTATAAACAAAGGGCTTAATCACATCGGAGGTTTTTATATGGCAAATAGATTTGTGCACTCCGATTTTTCTGATGCGATAAGCGACTAATGGGCTAAGCACTTGGTTCCAACACCAAGGCATATGTGGGGAAGTGGTTTAGGCTTAGCCCAAGGGGGCTTAAGCCTGCAACTTAAAAAACTTATTTTTTATGAAAATTTTCACAGTTTTTGATGGATTTGGGTGTTTCGGTAAAGTCAAAAAATGAGTTTTAGACTTTGTAAAAGGGATTTTCATGAAGGGAAGAAGGAAATCATGAAAAATAGAGGAACTTCATGGGGGAATAAAGGGGTAAAAAATGAAGGTTAGTTTTGAATGAAAGAGGAGAAAAATGGGATTTTGCAGCAGTCTTTTCTTCATGGAAAAACAACATAATTTTTGAGTTCAAAAGGGGAACAACAGTGACGATTAACTAAAGGATAGAATATCTTCAGAAGACTTTAAGCACCAAAAATTTTGTCAAATAAAATTTTTTCTTGAAGGCTGTCCAAAATGATTTAGTCATCACTTGGTATAACAAAATTTTATAGGTGGCTAACAGTGGCTCCACTTGGGCATGGTGCCTTTTTGAAGGTATCATGAATTTCAGGCTTGCATTCTCTGGAGGCTGATCAGTGCCTTATCCATTGGGCTACATTTCTTCATTTGGATGGTCTTCTTTTGCTATGAAAAATATTAGCAGCCATGAAAAATAATGGATTTTCATCAATACAAGATTTCTACTACCCAATCCTACAGATCTAACATTTTTTCTTCTTTAGAGTGCACTTGGATTGGAAAACTCTCTTACAATATTTTAATCTTTTGAAAGAAAAAAAATAATCTATTTCTACTCCTTATGTCTCCATGAACTCAGATTAAATAGTTGAGTTCATATGCTTCTCTACCTAGTCTACTAATCTGTTAGGATTAAACAGTCTAACAGATTTTTATTCACCAACTTCTAAAACAGAAATTTAAAAGCATCCAAGTCAGGATTGGACAGTCTAACTTGTTGCTGATCTATGGCATTAAACAAAAAACTTCACATAGACATTATTTTGCAGAAAATTAAATCAAAATGGAAGGCTTAAGGTCTGAAAGTTCAAGCACTTCCTTCATCTTTTTTCAGCTTTGTTTTTATTTCTGTTTGAGTTGTTCTTTGCTTGTTCTCTGGTTCAGATTTTGAGCTGATTAGAACAGGTTGGAGTGATTCTTGTTTGAAAACTTAGGTTCATATTTTGAGCTTGTTTGAACCTTTAATTTCTAGCCTAATCTACCTACTAATAAGCCAAGATTAAGCTGTTTGGAAAATCAAATTCACTAACCTATCAGCAGTCAATTTAAAAACTAATTAGAAATTATTAGGTTGTATGTCCAACTAGAAGTGTGTTTTTAGTAGTGGCATTTGAGCTTGCACACTTTCAGATTTTGCTTCTTTTTTGGTATGAGGCCGTACCTTTATTGTTTTTACAATCTGCCCTCTTTTCTTTCTTTTACTATTTTTGTATTTTTATTTTTATAACCTTGAATTCAACGTTCAGACTATGATATTTACAATGAAAAAATGAAATGCTTTTAAACTCATGATTCCTGGCAAAAGTAATGCTTTAGCATCCTGCCATTGACAAGAACTCCATACATATCTTCTCCATTCAATTCTTTCAAGAAAAATGCATTGTGACCCCTCTTAGCATGAACAATATAGGGGCCTTTCCACAAGTTCTCAAACTTTCCATGTTTTCCCTTCTCTTCTCTCCTTGAATCCCATTTAAGAACAACATTTCCAACCTGGAAATTGTTTGCCTTAGTCCTCTTATCAAATAGTTTCTTTACATTTTCTTGGACTAACTGCGTCCTTCCATAGACTTCTTCTATGGTCTGTTGTAAATGGATGGTTTGATTGATTCTCCTCTGCATATCATTCTCTTCGACCTGCACTTCTTTAAGGAGTTTCATGACTGTAACTCCTAATGAGGTGGAAAAAACTGCATCCATGCTATAGACCAGCTGGTAGGGGGACATATTTATTGACTTCTTTGTAGTTAACCTATTAGCCCATAAGGCATGAACTAGCTTACTGTGCCATGATTTCTGATTCTGTTCCAATAGTTTTTTGATGATATTGATGAGGCTCTTGTTGGAAGATTCAACTAATCCATTTCCTTGGGGATAGTAAGCAGTGGAATGGCCCAAGGTTATGTGGTATTTGTAATAGAAATCAACCATATTTTTAGATTTAAAAGCAACAACATTATCTGTTATGATTTTTTTGGGACAACCAAATCTAGATAGGATATTTGTTTCAAGGAACTTGATAATGACAGAGTCATTAGCATTTCTGGAGTGTATAGCCTCTATCCACTTGGTAAAAAAGTCAGTGGTCATGAGGATCCACTTATGTTGAGCTGAGGAAGATGGGTGAATTTCCCCAATGAAGTCTAAACCCCATTGTTGAAAAGGTGCCTCAACTTTGATAGGATGTAATGGTAAGGGAAGGAGTTTTTTTTTGCCATAAAAAAATTGACACTTATGGCAAGACATGACTAACTTTTGAGTGTCTGGGAAAAGGGTAGGCCAATAGTGACCAGATCTAAGAATTTTGTTTGCTGTGGTTTTCCAGTAGAGGTGTCCTCCACATTCTCCATCATGCAACTCATGCATGATTTTCCCTACATCATCTTCAAGTAAACATTTAAGAAAAATTCCAACAACATTTTTCCAATATAATACCCCATCTAAGATGCAATAACTCAAAGCTTTTTGTTTCAAAAATCTAGCTTTAGTTTTAGACAAAGAAGGAGGGGCATTCAAATATAAAAGCACATAATAATGTCAGCATACCAAGGAGAATTCAGAAATGTCTCTTCAATGAAAGGAGTAGTAGATTCTTCTATTTCTTCCAACACATCTACCATATTCATGTCTAGTGCTTGGAAGTTAGACTCAGCCATAAGTTTCGCTAATCCTTGCCCTTTAACTAGTTTGGTGGGCCTGATTTCTAAGTCATACTCAAGAATAGTTGCAATCCATTTTCCCCTTTTACCATCAGGGTATTGACTTAGAATGTCCTTGACAACAGTATGTGGAACAAAAGCAATTATGTGAGAGTGTAAAATATAGACTCTAAAGTCCTTTAAAGCTTTCACTAATGCTAAGGCTTGCTTCTCCATGATGTTATATTTGAGGGGAGCATCTCTTAAGGCTCTACTAAAGAAGGATATTGGTTGTTCTTGCCCCAAGTCATTCTTTTGAAGTAACACTGCAGCTATTGTATGTTCAGATGCAAAAGAAAAGATATAAAAGTCTTTGGTAAAATATGGACTAATCAGGACTGGTGTTTGAGTAAGAGCTTGTTTGACCAGTTCGAATGATTGTTTAGCTGGTAAAGTCCAATTTACACCTACATCTTTCTTAAGCATGTTTGTAATGTTTTTTAATAGCTCAACAAGATTGGGGATAAACCTCATCAAAAAATTAATCTTTCCAATGAAAGATTGTAATTCTTTGAGGCTTCTTGGATGGCTGATCTGCAATATGCCATCTATCCTTGTGGGGTCTATTTTGATTCCCTCTTCTGAAATTATATGGCCAAGAATTTTACCTTCTTGGAGACCAAAGAGTGTCTTCTTGGGATTCAATGACAAGCCAAATTTCCTACACTTCTCAAAAACTTTTCTTAAGTGAATCAAATGTTCTTCATCAGTTTTTGAGAAAATGGTTATGTCATCAAGGTAAATGATTATGAAATAGCCAATATCTTCAGAGAAAGCTACGTCCATGGCCCTTTAGAAGGTGGCCCCTGCATTCATCAATCCGAAAGGCATTTTGACATACATAAAGGTGCCTCAAGGTGTAGTAAAAGAAGTTTTGATTTGATCACTTGGGAGCACTAACACCTGGTTGTAACCCGAGAACCCATCTAAGAGTGATATTCTCTTTGACCCAACTACCCTTTGAAGTATATGGTGCATCTTGGGTAAGGGGTAGTTTTCTTTTAAAGAGGCTCTATTTAGATTTCTGAAGTCAATACAGAGCTTGATTTCCCCTGTTTTCTTTCTAACAGAAACTAATTTTGATACCCATTCTGAATATCTAATGGGTACTATGATCCCAGCATCATGCATCTTTTCAATTTCTGCCTTAACTGAAGGTAGTAAGAGAGGGTTTATTCTCCTTAGCTTTTGTTTGAAAGGCTTTTGATTTTCTTTGAGAGGGATTTTGTGCTGAATGATGTTGGTATCATACGATTTCAGGTCTTTGTACCCCGAAGAAAAAACATCTTTAAACTCTTTGAACAAATCTATATATTGAAATTTAATGTGAGCTAGGAGAGTGCTGGACAGTTTGATCATCTTGGGTTCTGCTAGGCTACCTATGTTATGTTCTTCTACATTTGTTTTTATAGGCTCCATTCGTGGTTCTTTGGCTATATTGTTAAAGTCGAAAATGTGTTCTAAAGGTGTGAGACCTCTTGGAATTGTATCGTTCTTACATTGTAAAACTTCCAAGTATTCTTGATCTGCGTTGTCAATTATCTCTGCTTCAAAAGGATTCTCATAATGATTTATGTCAGCGGAATATGTCATTTCAACTTTTGGGATTTGTTCAATATACAAACATTTTTCTTTATGGCTGGTTTCTGATATTGGTATGTCGAAATCGTTTTCTGATTTTAAGAAATCATCCATGTGCTTGTCAGAATCAAACACTTGCTAGTGTTCTTCGTTATCAGGAACAACAGGCCTGTGTTTTACCTTAACGCTAAGTTGTTCATTTATTTCAGGTATTTTTCAGTTGCTGGCATTGAAAGTGAGTTCATTTTCTAGATGATTTAGTGCTCTAGGAATGAAAATGAGTTCATACTTTTCAAAGGTTTTTAATAAATCAAGGGCAGTGTTCCGATATTCCCTAAGCCTTGGATTCTTACCTGAGTATTCTCCTTTGATTTGTCTTATGATAAGTTCAGAATCTCCTAAGATTGATATCTTTTGGGCTTCTAATTGCTTAAGCAACTGTAAGCCTAGGAGAAGTGCTTCATACTCATCAATATTGTTAGTGCATGGGAAATATAATTTATATGAAAAAATCTGATTTGTATTTTGAATCCAAACACCTGCCCCTGCACTTGTTTTATTACAAGATCCATCAAAGTTTATTGTCCAAAGTATGTTTGCCTCATTTTCATTTTCCTGTTGCTGTTGTTTGCAAATGTTTTGTATCTAATTTGAGGGAAGTTCTGATTGTTCTGGTAAACTGGTTGGGTTTACGTTTTCCTTTTCTTGTTGAGTAATTTCATCTTCGTTGCTTAAGATAAAGGAATCTAAACTTGATTGAATAGAATATATTGGAGAGTTGTTTGGTTTGTCTATGTTGCTCACCATGTACTTCATGTGAGATTCCTTGTATAGTCTTCTGTTTTGGTTAAAAATAGGGATGGTGGCATAAGGCATGTCCATTTGAAGGCTTCCCTGAAGTTTGGCTCCCCATGATCTTGATAAGAGCATGCCATACTTAGGGGGAATTTCAACTACAACTATGTCCATTACTAGACTCTTAGTAGGGATTTGAGCTAAGTTAACACATAAATCTTTGATCAAACCCAAACATTTGACTCTTCTTGAGTCAAAGGAATACAAGTCTTTGTATGGTTTAGTAATTTCTAAGCCTAAGCTTTCCATTACTACCTTGGGCATTAGATTGTGCGAAGCTCCAAAATCTAACATGGCATTGTGTAAATTTTTCTCATGTATTTTCAAACTAACAGAGAAGGGAGGGAAAACCCCTTCTTGGTATTTTCCTTCAACTTCTGGACCAAACAACAACTCAGGTTTGTCATGTGTCAAGTTTAAGGTGTCAGTATCACTTCCTAGGTTCAAAGCTTTTAAAACTTGGTTTTTGTACACTTCTTGGGTTACTAGTTCAACTAGGGCGATGGTAATTTTTATCTTGAAATCTCTCCCTCAAGGCTGAAAGGAACAATTGACTTGTTCATATTTACATCTGTTTTTTCAATTGAATTCCTTTCAGCAGTTTTGATTTGTTGAACTTTGTTTGGACTAGTAATTGGGATAGTTTTGTTAGGACCACTACTTGACGTGCTAGGGGTACTTTGTTCATCATTTGGCTGGCTGTTTTTCTCTTTGTTTAAATCTGGTTTTTTAGCCAAAGTGATGGATTTGTCTGCTGTCTTCTTAGGCTGACTTTTTGCGTTTTTCTTGACAACAGTGCTAGTGTTCTTATCTTTTGAATGGTCTACGTTCCCTTTACTCCTAAGATCGTATTTTTTGTGTACCTCCATGATTGCATTTTCAAACCCCAATCTATAATCATCAGAATCTTCATAGGTGTTTGTATTTTGATCAGAGAAGAAACCTTGTTCTTCCTCAGTGAGGAAAACATCATCCCCACTGTCTGATCCAATCAAGTTTACATGAGCTTCTCCCAGCCTTTCCATCTCCCTATCTTCCTCATATTGATCGACATAGTTTTGCTGGAAGGGAGGTCTAACCTATTGGTCACTTTCCTTTTGCTTATCTTGATTGTTTTCTCTCCTATAATTCTGATTTCTATTTCTATTTTAGTTGTTTTGAGGTTCTCTTGGTGGCACTCTATCATTCATATTGATCTTTTCAAGCATTCTCTCCATCACCTTCACTAGGTTGTCTATTTTAGTGTCAGAGGTTGAAGTTGAGGGTGTAATGTCATCTCTATAAGTTACCCTCTTCTCTAGTCTCAATCTATTTCTTTTCTCAATTATGTTTTCTTCTACGCTCACAACTCCTTTCTGCATGTCTTCTAAGTTTAAGTAATCTCTCTCCCTTAACTGATAAGCCATTTCAGCATCAAAGCCTTTGGGATACCTTACTAAGGCCATGCCTTGGGGAGGTTTCATGTGAGGTGGAAGAGCATTGTAAACACTATTAACCCTAGTGGAGTAGTCATGAACATTCTCCCCTTGATTTCTCTTGAGGCTGCTATATTCTGCTAGTATTTGGAGCAGGTTCTTTTTGAGTTCCTATTTGTTGATGAATGTTTGATACAAGGCAGGGAGATCATTTATGCTGTTAGGAGGTAGGTTTTTAAACCATTTCTTTACGTCTCCTCCTAAAATTTGGGTGAAGATCCTCATTTTCACAATTTCTTCTTCTATATCCATGTAATCGAATGCATCTTCCATCCTATCTACATGATGTTGAGCTGTTGTAGACTCTTTTCTATTGAAATGAGGGATTTTGGATTGGTAATCAATTGGTAAGGGAAGTAGAGGTTGTGGTAACACTAATGGGGCATACCATGTTGCCATGGCTGGAAATAAGGGTGGATTTACAAGAGGTGGATTTACAGGAGTGTAAGTGGGCTAAACAAGAGTGTTTTGAAAAATGGTAGTATGGATTGGAGTGGAAGAAACAATTGGGCCAACAAACTAATTTTGAGCAGAATTGTTATGGAAAAGGAAAGTGATGAAGAAGCTGGGAATGAGGAGGAGTGGAAGGTGAGGCTTCTTTACTGAAGCTTTGTTGCAAATCTGCAATGTCAAGTTCAGTTTGGTTTAAATCACCTTGTGATCTAGTTCTAAAGATGTTCTTTGTATGATGTAAATCAAAGTGTGAATCCTCTAAAACAACAAGGTTTTCAGGGAAAGATTTTGTTCTTAAGAGGCTCCTATTAGCAGCTGTTTCTCTAGATTTAGAAGTCTGCCACAAAATTCTCTCTGGATTGTCAACGATTAAAGGAGTATTTGGGTCTGGATGGGATCTAGTGTTGATCCTATGTGAAGCCAGACTGTTTTTCAAAAAATGAGAGAGGTTAAAGTTTTGAGGACTGTTTTTGGGAGTTTTACCTCTCACGATGTTTGATCTAGTATGGGACTAGGCTTCTAAACTTCTTCAAGGCTAGTTAACATAGTACTAAAGAGAGCGAGGGGCCTAGATGAGCAATAGGCCTACTGGGGCTAGTGGAGTCACCAGGTGGAAACTATTTAGCTTGTATGAAGGCAAAAAAATGGATGATTCCACCACCATGTTTGTTATGAAGCCAAACTGAAATATTTTTGGGTTTTTCTGAGTTATTTTGGTCTTGTAGGTTAAGAGAGTGTCCTTAATTTGATTTAACACTTAGATAAGGTGTTTAAGCATACATATTTCACTCTTATGGCTTGGTAACTGGTCCTTCAAGGTTTGATAAGGTCTTACGGGAATCCTAAGGGTTACTTAGTTTGTCACTGATTCAATTAAGTCCTATCATGATTACCATTTTTTAGTTAGTGCTTGAAGAAGGCTACTTATGTTGTACTGGACATGGAGTGTTTTGTTTTAAGGATTTTACTCAGGGTCCCACCGTGATTGCCATTATGTTGGCTGTGAGCGGTGGGATAAGTCCACAAGGTGTTCTTTATCAAGTTAAGGGCCTAAAGAGATTTAAGAATTGTTTTCAAGCCACTGTATTCTTAGTAGGTCCCACCGTGATCACCATTATGTTGGTGTCCCATGTTTTGATAGTTTGGAAAAACAAAAGACAAGGCAAAATCAGAACCAATCTTTAGAGTTACAGGATCTAGTCCTCCTGCTCTTAGAGAGGGATCTCTCAAATTATTATTTTTTTGCAAAATTTTATCTTGTGTGCTTTGAATATTGGTTTTAGACTAGTTATTAAGTGCAAGTGTTTGTTTGTTTGTTTGGTTGGAATTGATACAAAAAAACCTAAAAGGTCTAGGAAAGATAGATAGTAAGAGGAAATGTCAGGTTCATTGGGCAATGGAGTCAAAAAGAGGTCATGAAAAACTTCTCAATGGATGTGGGATATCAAAGGGAAAATCTAACTTGGCGGCAGGATCCTTTGGTTTTGGAATGAGATGAACATCAATGATTTGGAAAGAGAAGTCTAATTCTCAACAAAGGGAATTTGAAAGCACAACTTGAACAATAAAGAGCTATTTAATAGATAGGGCTAACCATGAATTCTACAAATAACACTTTAAGAAAATAATCACTTCAAAAAAACTTTTAAAATGAAATCTAAGATTCGGGAAACACCCTATTTTCTCAAAATTTTTGTTTCAAATGACTTAGAAAACATAAAATATTCACTAATAATTACGGTCATAGAAGAGGGAACACCTAAATACATATATGATCACAACTATAAAGACCTTTAAGCCAACTGTTCAAGCAAGGACAAGGGGCATGATCAGAACAGACCTCCTTGGCTCACTGTAAACAAAGATAATTCAAAGGGATCCTTCAATAACAACCTTTAAGTGGCAGCAGACAAGCAGGGAAAACCATAAATCATGCTGAAACCAAATATTCGAACTATTAGAGAAATAAACAAGCATGAAGATTAAAGAGAGAGATTAGAGTCTTTAAAATACTTCAGCAGAAGAAAACATAAAACAATGAAGGATAAACAGGTCTAAGGTGCTTCCAAGAGTCATTTCTTAGCCTAAAACTTTCATCCTAATGTAGTAAGAATTTTATGGAACAAAATGAAAACAGGGGAAAACATTAAACATTTCAGAATACTTCACCAATAGCCAAGCTCATGGATCCAATGATAGAGCCTTCTCAAGAACAAGCATGCAACAACGTCATCAGGGCTTCCAAAACTTCAATTTATTCTTCAACTTCAATAGACTATGTATTATTTCAGGGAGTTTCAGTATTACAACTAGTGATCAACCAGCCAACCAACAACGTTTACAATGGATTCCTCAACAAGTTTTATAGAGGAATAAGGAGGTTGAAAGAGAGAAAAGATCTTCTGAGTTCAATTAATACAGTTAATGCTTCTCGGCCTTTGAAGGGCTCAAGGGAGAAGTTTAAAGATATTTTCTTGTATTAATTGGTTTGCATTAAGTAATTAAGCTTGCTGGAAGCTTATGTTGACTTTAAGGCTCTGTGTCATCTTTTGCAATAACTCTGCTGATAGTTTATATTAGCTTCTTTGATTAAAAATAACTATTCAGCTGTAAGGGGAAAATATGCTCTGTTCTGGTCATTACTCGACCTTTGTTTGAATGAAGTGAAGACACAGGTGGCAATCTGGTAGCTGAGAGGAATCAATTCGCCTCTGATGTGGCAGTGGAGGCATCTTCTGTCTGATAAATATTCTTGATTTTCCTTTAACTGTGTTTAATTAAATAAATTAGGCTTTTGATAATCGATCTTAGTCGTAATCCATTAAACTGTATAATCATTTTTTAATACTTCATTCCTGCTGTGTATGGGTCTTTGACACTGATACTCTTTAATTTTATTTAATCGTACTGTGTCTCGCTGATGTGTAGGTGTGTACAAGGTCCATATGGCATCAATGCCCATGAGTCATCGATGAAATGTGAAATTAAACCCTGTATATGGCTTTCCTTTTGATGAATGAAAGTCTGGAGGATCGTCATCCTCAGCTTTCATTTTCTTTTAAAACATTTGAAAAAACCCTTTAAATCCTGCACAATACAAAAACAATTAAGAAATCCTGCATATTTGGTGAAAACTGCTTTGGAGGTTTTAGGTAGGAGCATGGTCGTTGGATGGCAGCATCCAACGGTGGAGATTTGTTTCAGAGGTGAAAGGAAAGCAGTGGGAGATTTTTAAGTTAGAGCCGTTGATCTATGATTGACCAAGAAGATCAACGGTGGAGATTTAGCAACGAATTAATAATGCGAAGGGGTCACATTTTTGTGAAAATAGGAGAAAATGCGAAAAATAAGGTTAAAAACCTTTTGGCAGAGGAAAATGCAAAGGAATTGAACTTGGGGTTTCAGGATGATTGTGGGCCGTCAGATGAGATCGGGCCATGAGATCAAAGATGGAGATTGCATGTTGAAATCCTTTGGCGAGGGTGGAGGGTGATAGTGTAATGAGAAATTAGATCTGAGTTGTTGATCTGCAAATATCAACAGCGGGGAGAGAACACGATGGATCATAGTGTAAATGGGAAAGGCGGTTTTGGCTTAAAAAAACCACTAGTATCGCGCGGCAAAATGGGAGAAAAGCGGGTTTACATTTTTGAACGCGATATGCGTCTAAGGCCGCCACATGTCTTTTTAATGCCGCCTTCATCGCGTGATTTTCAGGAATTAACCTTCGCGCTTAAATTTATACGAAAACGCGCGTCGACTGTTGGATCTAAGGACTCAGATCTGACGGTGGAGAATCGAGTGTGATACTAGATAGATGCATGACAAATAGGTGATAGGGTGGTTTTATTATGGATCGTCCGATTAGGGGATCGATGGTGGAGATTAGATCTGGAGGGAGGCCTGACCCACAGGGGTCGGGCCTGTCGGGTTAGATATGAGCCGTTGGATGGAACAAATCGACGGCTGAGATGTGATCTGGGGTATGAATGAAAATAATACAAGGGCAGAGAGAGGTTAATAAGGACCGTTGATTTGTAGAGATCAACGGCTGTGATTGGTCGAGAAACATTATGAGCGGGGTGTATAAAATTTAACCAAAGTCGGGAGATGCATTCTGGACCGTCCGATCTGGACACGTGGACGGTTCAGATGCAATCAGAGGCATGCGATCGGCGGGGGAAAGAACTTGTATGGCGGCGGTGCAATTGAGTGATGGCCATCGATCTACATATCAGATTGACGGTGGAGGATGTGTCGGAAGGTGACCAATCTAGGGTGGGGAACAAATGCGCCCAATAGGAACCTGTGATGCGATTTTGCGCCGACCGTTTGATTGGCTTTAGATCAATGGTGGGGATTGTCTCAAATATTGAACGACGGAAACCCTTCAAGTCTTTATGAAAACCAAAAAATTAATGAAACACTAAGGTTTTGGCTTTATAGGTGGGTTATGTATAAAGAATTGGCACCCATCTGTGGGGCCGTGGGTTTACATGAAGAGCCATAGGCCTGGGGCTTTATATATAGAAAGGGCCAATCGGGATCTGGCCTTCGTGCTTTTCAATCTACCCATTTTGATTTTCTCCGATGCGATTAGCGCTTCGGGAGCTTAGCTCTTGGTCCTGGGCGTAGGTTTATATGTAGAGAAATGGAGGGCGGGAGTTTATACAAATGGTGCTTAATTGCATCGAAACTTTGATGCGAGGCTTTTCAATCTACCCATTCATATTAAAAAACATTGCTCCGGCGGGTTTAGACCGAAACTTGGGAAAGTGGGTTTATTGATTTTACAAAGGGAAATATGCATCGGAGATGGGTTTTAAATAATGATTAGCGCCAAATGCGGGCTATGTGGTTATATTAAATAATAATAAGATCAGGGGTTTATAAACAAAGGGCTTAATCGCATTAGATGTTTTTATATGGAAAATAGACTTGCGGAGTCTGATTTTTCTGATGCGATAAGCGCCTAATGGGCTAAGTGCTTGGTTCCAGCACCAAGGCATATGTGGGGAAGTGGTTTAGGCTTAGCCCAAGGGGGCTTAAGCTTGCAGCTTAAAAAACTTATTTTTTATGAAATGTTTCACAGTTTTTGATGGATTTGGGGGTTTCAGTAAAGTCAAAAAATGAGTTTTAGACTTTGTAAAAGGGATTTTCATGAAGGGAAGAAGGAAATCATGAAAAATAGAGGAACTTCATGGGGGAATAAAGGGGTAAGAAATGAAGGTTAATTTTGAATGAAGGAGGAGAAAAATGGGATTTTGCAGCAGTCTTTTCTTCATGGAAAAACAACAGAATTTCTGAGTTCAAAAGGGGAACAACAGTGACGATTAAATAAAGGATAGAATATCTTCAGAAGACTTTAAGCACCAACAATTTTGTTAAATAAAATTGTTTCTTGAAGGCTGTCCAAAATGATTTAGCCACCACTTGGTATAACAAAATTTTATAGGTGGCTAACAGAACCCATATATTTTTTATAGGGAGAGATTAATTTCAATTGTCGGTGTGTAAATTCCAATCATATTATCATATACCTTTAGTTGTACTTCCATAAAACACAACATAAGTAATTTTCCTTCAACTACACGAAAAGGTACATAGCCTAGGAATTTACTATTTATATCCATTGACATTATCAAGCAATATCTAGTTGAAGCCCCACTCATCTTCAAAATATTCTAAGCTTCTTCCAATTGAAACTTGGACAAACTCAATTTTTTTAATCGCTTCAAGTGATCAAAGATACATTGAGCCATAGTTTAAAATACAAACCTTGCATGAAATCATGATTGCATACACTGTATTTCAGGATATGAACAAATGAAAAACCCCATGTTTTCTTATAACATCCAACCAATAGATAATGTAGCCATAGAGAGGGTAATCATCATAATATTTTTCTAAATATAAGTGTTAGCCCCCCTATGAAATTCTTGACAAGCAAGCTGGGGGCTAGTCTGCTTTGGAGTCTTCAAGGAATGCATTTTCTTGAAAACCCATCATCCTTGAAGTCTCTTAGTGTTGTGCCTAAAACAGTCTCCCCCTACTAATCCATTTCTCAAAGGGCCTGTTTTCCCCCTTATACCCTGCAAATTATCCCATTTTAACCTATGTGTTCCCTTTGTCGAATTCCCCTCTATCCCCTGAAACCTCCCAAAGCCCCCTTCAAATTCTACCCATGTCCCTGGTATAGCCTGATTCGCTATTTATATTCCTACCGTTACCCTTATAAGGCTTCCAAATGCATTGAAAAGGCTTAAAAACCCACTCTGAACCTTATGTCAGGCCTAGCCCCGCTCCTGATAGCCCCGCGCTCCTTTACCTTCCACAAAACCCTGCGCTGTAACCATCCGCCAGTCTAAACGACGCTTATTCCCCCATTTCCTATCAGGCGCGATGTTTGCCATTGATCGTGGTTGATCGGACGGTGAACGTTAAACCCGATACCCCCCTGGCCTATCCGCTCATTTTCCTCATCGCGCCATCACCGTCCATTTCAACGAAGATCCAACGGCCCACAGTGCGTCCGATGCCGGTGGTCCCCATACGACTATTCCAAACCCACCGGTTTCCTTCACACCGCTTATGCACGGTAGGTGGTTTCTCTCCAATGCCTAGTGATTCCATTCACCGTCTGACGCGTGTTCTTGTGTACGATTTCCAAACCGCCGTCCCCGCCCATTAACTCCATCCATCGCACGTTATTTTCCGGACATGGATGCCCAGCAAAATCGCTGTAGACCGTCCGATCTAGAGCAGGCCATTCGACGGCTATCGCTCGGCCAAGATGCACGAAGTTTAATGTAATTGTGCACGCGATAGCTCATGCCATGGCCCGCTGTCCGTCGTCCCCCGTCGTTGATCCCGCCACGATCAACGGTCCTGATTTGTTCGCCCGCCGCTAACTTTTCCACCATCGCTCAGTTCCACCACGTCATCTCCACGTGCACCCTCCGTACGGTCTCCCATTCCATTGCATATATTGGTTCTTTTTCGCATTTTTTAACGTTTTCCACATATATTTTCTTTGCAAACCACCACCATCCACCAGAGCACGTTCCTCCATTATTTCTGTGATTTTCTCCTCCGTATCGTCATCTACACGACCCTTCTCCGCCTCCACATCATCCGCCACCCCATTCATGATTTCCTTAACTTGTTTGTGTATTTTGCAGGGTTATTAAGAGTCAATGGCCGCCATGATGCAAATCTCTGCTGCAAGGACAGAGAAATCAAAGAATCTCATTTACAGGGGCAGAATTGATGAAAAATAACCCGGGAAGGTGAGGACAGGACGTTCATTAAAAAGAACAGGGTTTAAACTCTGTGGAGAACCTACCGGCGCCATTAAAGCTCAAAATGCATGGACAGAGGCAGAGATGAAGCAACATAATGTTTCAACGCAAAGTAGAGAGATTAAGGCATGCCAATAAGCAACTTAAGCCTTAAATCAGTGGTTTAAGAGGCAAACCACCAGTTTGAAGACCCCGAGGATCGATCAAAAGGTCCTGAGCGCAAGTAAAAGGTAATATCAGGGTTTATTCATCAGCAGAATTTTTTTCTTCGTCAAGTACAGGGCGCCCATACAGCTTTTATTATGCACAATGTCCCTGAAAGAATTTCCACCCTAACAGCAGTTCAAAGCAATTAGAACATTTATGAAGCAGACTTCTCAGTGGTTCATTTACCTTTTGTTTATTTACCAAAAGTACAGCACCGCAGCCGAAAGATGTCAAAATCATATCTGGAGAAGATCACTTTTTCACAAAGGTGACAAAAATTAGATACTTAGCATTAAAGCAGAGTGGGTTTTGATCCTCTCCCCTTTTCTGGGTTTAATACTGCATTTAGTTCTTCACCTACCTCTTCTGTTTCGCTTCAGCTATAAAACTCAGAGAGAAATATTGTATTGGTTGTTGGTGAGATATCAGAGAAATGCAAGCATTTTCCTCTTGAGACAAGTTCTCTGTGTAATATTGTAAGATAGGCCGAGATTTGATGTATTCAGACTGAATGTTCAAGCTGTGGGCAATGATGTACCTGATTGGTGTTGTTTTTAATATGACAAGAACATTTCTTTGGATCCTGATCTAAAGTAGCTGGTGATGTTTTCCTATCTCTGTGTCCGTTTTCATTTCATTCCATTTCTACTGGCTCGCATCAGAAGTTTGGCATAAGATTTACCCTTGATAGGTACCTTATGTTGTTGCTCTCCCAACCTTTTATGTTTTCTGCTTATATATGTATCTGAATATTGATTTCAATTGATTTAACCAGTGTAGTGGATGTTATTGCCTGCTCTCTGATGTATGAATTAATGAAATCTATGTTTGGATGTTCTTGTTAGGATCTAGTTGGATGAGTTGAGAACACTGGGAGGTCTAGAAACCTGTCTCCGCCTCACTAGGATCTTTCCATCTCAATTAAGCCTTTCTAAGATCCCTTGTATTGCCTCTGATTTTGTCCAAGCAGGTCTGGAGTTAAATGACCTCTGACTTGATCTATAGGTAGAATTGGATGGTTCTCCTTCATTCCTTCTCAGTCCTTAATGTCCCATTTCACCAATCATCCCTTAAGATCCAAATGCTCTAGATAACTAGCCCAACTGAAAGCTTGCACATTGATTACAAGTAAATCCTTTCTTGAATCCATTGCCCAATGGCCCTGATGTTCTCTGAGTTATCTACCTTTTCCTAAATTTCCTCTTTGCTCATCCTTGTCTTATATTGGGCCCTTCTTCCCTGATTCCCAACAACCAAACATAAACAATCAAACAAACAACCCTGAGCCTATAACCAGCCTAACACCTTAAACTTTGAGCCTCAAAGACATATATACTTTGACCATCATAGAGAGATCCCTCTCTGGACCTAGGAGGGCTAGATCCTAAGGTCTGAAAGTGGTTCTATGTTGTCTCATCTTTTGGTCTTTTCAACCTGGACAAAACATGGGAACCCCAACATAATGGTGACTCCGCTGGGGAGCTCTGAGTGCATTTCACCTTAAATTTTTTTAAAAAAACTTAGAGACTTAGAACTCTGGTTAGGTTGATAGTAAGTCACTCCTTTCTTGAATCGACCTCCATTGTTGAGCGTCCATCATACTCTTAGACAGAGCCTGGAAAGGGCTAGGTAGCCTCTGTATCTCACCCTCTTCGGAGTTGACATATCTGGTAAATCCCCTTTCAGTCAATCTCTGGTTTGAGTTAGCTGTTTTTGAGGAGATTCCTGAAAGGTGATAGTGCCTGAGTACTGTGGTGGACAATGTAACCCCTTAGATATACCCTCCACCTGGCGACTCCATTGTTCCTAAACGAAAATACTCCACTGGTGATTAGTAGGCCTGCTGATTAACTTGGTTTCACAATAGACTCCACTAGGAGACCCGCCTATGAGACAAAAATCAACCACAATAGAAGTAACAAGTTGGGTTAAGCTGCTTGTCTGGAAAATACCATTCTGGCTTCAAGGACCATCTATATAAGAGGTTGCCCTGATCCGAACCCACCTGAAATAGTTGATAACCCTGAAAGTATCCTCAGAAAATATCCTTCATCCAGAAGATCAACTATTTCCAGTCACATTCATAGAGCTAATTCTGCACCAGAAGAACTAGCAACTCTATCACTTTTTCTCCCTAACCTAGACCTACCTAATAGATTACCAAGAACTAGGTCATTCAATCATCTAGACCAGCCAGACCTTGAGCTTCACAGTTCACCATCTCATAGTGGTCAACACACTAGGGACAGAGGAACCCCTCCATCTACACCACCTGATATCCACTTCATTCAAAACTTGGGGCTCTCCCATCCTAGATCTGCTCAACAGACTTCTGCTGGTCCTAATATCCCTGTTATCCATATACCAGCTACTTAAGCCAACCCTGTACCTCATCAGAACATTATCATGGCAGCTTGGTATGCACCTTTGGCTTTACCACAGCCCTTGTTACCCTTACCTAATGATTATCAATCAAAAATCCCACACTTCACTACTAAAGAATCAATCACAGCTCAGCAACATGTAGATAAGATGGAGGATTCTTTTGAATACATGGAGATTGATGATGAAACAATCAAAATGAGAATCTTCGCCCAAAGCTTAGAGGGTGATGTAGAGAAATGGTTTAAAATTTTACTCCCTGGCAGTATCCAAGATCTCCCTGCGTTATATCAGACCTTCATAAACAAATGGGAAGTTAGAGCAAACCCTCGCCAGCTCCTAGCAGACTACATGACCCTTAAGAGAAATGTGGGAGAGAGTGTCCATGATTACACCACTAGATTCAACAACATTTACAATGCTCTCCCTACACACATGAAACCTCCTCAAGGTATGGCCCTAGCCAAATATCCTGATGGATTTGATGCCGACATGGCATATGAGCTTAGAGATAAAGAGTATAACACATTGGAAGACATGCAGAAAGGAGCCATAACTATAGAAGCAAACTTGATGGAAAAGAGGGCAAGATTGAGAGCTAAGAAGAGGATAACATATAGGGATGACACTGTAGCTTCCACATCGGACCCAAACTATGACAGACTATCTAAAAATGTGGATAAGCTACAAAAAATGATGGAAAAAATGGTTGTCATAGTTAGCAATCAGAACAGAAACCAGAACCATAACTTTAGAAGGAACAATAATGCACCCAACAGACAAAAAGAATCAGATCAACAAGTTATTCCCCCATTCTAAAACTTTCTTGATGAAGATGAGGGAATCATAGAAGAGTCTGAAGGGAATACAATAAACATGTTCGAAACAGAAGACTCAATCCTTAACTGTGATTCAGGAGAAGATCAGCCCTCACCTTCAAACTGGGATGAGGAACGATTAGAAACTGAAGATTACAGATTAGGATTTGAAAATGCCATGATGCAGGTCCGAGAACAATATGAACTTAGGAGCAAAAGGAACCAAGAAAATTCCAAAACTGAGACTCCTGAAGTTACCATCAAGAAAAGTCCTGATAAAACTTCTAAAACATCTGCTGTAAATAGCAAATCAGTAGCTGAAAGTTCTAGGAAAAACAAAGAAAAAGACAACCAGAAGAATGAAAAACAAGGTGAGCCCGCTAGCAGTACTAGCACTTCAGTTAGTACTCCTGATACAGTTGTTCCTAACCCTGTACATAATGAGAAATCACAAACTAATTCGTTCACCAAAGTAGCAAATAAAACAGAGTGGAGCACTCAAAAGACCCAGTCCACTTTCAATTTAGAGAGTGAGATTGCAAAAATCAAAATCTCCGTACCATTATCTGAGCTGGCCACTCAGGATGTATATAAAGGCCAAATTTTGAAAGCGTTGAATCTGGGGGAAAACAATGACACTGTGAACTTGAGTGATGATCAACCTGCCCTCCCGTTTGGTCCAAAGATTGAGGGAAAGTTTTGGGAAGGGGTAGTTCCACCTTTTTATATCAGTCTCAACATTCATGACAAAATACTCCACAATGCCATGCATGATTCTGGAGCATCACACAATTTAATGCCTAAGGTGGTGATGGAAAGATTAGGCCTAGAGATAACCTGCCCTTACAAATATTTGTATTCGTTTGACTTTAGCAGAGTAAAATGCCTAGGTTTAATCAAAGACTTGTGTGTGAGCCTCACCCAGATTCCTGCTAAGTGTATGGTCATGGACGTGGTGGTGGCAGATGTGCCACCTAAGTACGACATGTTACTATCTAGATCATGGGGAGCCAAACTGCAAGGGACAATGCAGATGGATGGCTCATACGCCACTATCCCTATATTTGGCCAACTTAGAATACTGTATAGAGAGTCCTAGATGAAATTCCTAGTCAGTAGCCCCGAGAAAGCTGAAAATTCACCCTTATAATCTGTACATACAGACCTGGATTCTTTCATTCTTTATAACAACCCATCCTTAGGAGAGCCAGCGTCAGGAAACAGAAATACAAACAATAACATAAAGCCCATGGACTTTAGCATAATGGCTACCCTAGAGGAATACGATGAAGAAGACCATGGGCAGGGTACTAAAAACGAAACTCTGAGTGAAACAGAACCAGAAACAGAACGTAAACAGCAGGATAGCTGACTCTCTGAACTCCACACATGTCATGAAGAACAAAACAACCCGTAGCCTAGTACAGACCCTGTAATGCAACACAATGGCGAACCCAGCTATAGGGAAGGGAAGAATGACGAAACGGAAAATGAACCCCTGTAGGAAATGAATTTCGATGGATCTTGTACTAGGAAAACTGCTGGAGCAGGGGTGTGTTTACGTAACACAGCGAGGGATTATGCGGAGAGCCACACTGTCAATCTGCATTTCAAATGTACAAATAATATTGCAGAATATGAGGCTCTCATCTTGCGTCTGAATCTATTGAAAAGATTAGGAGCCCATAGGATAGATGTGAGAGGAGACTCAGAGTTAGTTATCAAATAGGTGAATGGTGAATACATGACAAAACACCCCAGGTTAAGAGCATACCAGAACGACACTCTAGATTTATTGAAAACATTTGTTGAATATGAATTGGTGTTTGTCCCCAGGAGTCAAAACATTATGGCTAACAGATTAGCTTTCCTGGCTAGTTCATATCCTAAGACTCCCCCTGACCAACAAATCATCATTCAGACCAAGGTCAGACCTGCGGTGCCAGACAACGAAAAATATTGGCAAGTCTTTGAAGGGGACAAGCAGATTTAAGATTTTCTGGTGGGCAGAAATGAGTTTGAATTTTCTGATTCCGACTCAAAATCTGATGACCGCTGTCCGAGTGAGGATCCCCCAGATGAACAAGCAACACCCTGTAACATAAAGCTAAATACCCTGAATGAAGAAACTGAAAATCCAACCGAGAAATGTGAAAACGCAGATAGCGAAGAGATGGAGGTGCTGCAGGCCAAAGATAAGAATATACCCAGAGGCCTGACGCCCCTAGAGGACCTTTTTGACTTTGATGACGTAGCAAAAAATCCCACTATGGAACATGCAGACTCAGATATAGAAGAATGCAACATAGGCACCGAAGATAGACCCAAAATGATCAAACTGGCTAAGTCTATACCTGCAAACATGAAGAAAAAATACATTGACCTGTTCAAGGAATTCATTGATGTGTTTGCATGGGGTTATGAAGACTTAAAGGCCTATGACAATAGCATAATACAACACAAAATACCCTTGAAGGAAAATCAGAAGCCTTTTAGACAAAAGCTTCGCAGAATCAATCCGAAACAATTTCCTGCAGTGGAAAAAGAGATTAAGAAGATGTATGATGCAGGCATAATAGTTCCTGTAAGGTTTTCTGATTGGGTATCAAATCTAGTGGCTATGAGGAAGAAGATGGGGGAGATC
The DNA here is from genome assembly GCA_034641835.2 of Pinus albicaulis. Classification (NCBI taxonomy): domain Eukaryota; kingdom Viridiplantae; phylum Streptophyta; class Pinopsida; order Pinales; family Pinaceae; genus Pinus; species Pinus albicaulis. The sequence goes on from CM076576.1 coordinate 139,291,596, forward strand.
AGACTATGCATAGACTTTAGAAACCTCAACAGAGCCTCCCTGAAAGACAACTACCCTTTGCCTAAAATGGAACATATCCTACAGAAGGTAGTGGGCTCTAAGAGAATCTCCCTGCTTGATGGTTTTTCAGGATACAATCAAGTTCTTGTACTCCCAGAAGATCAACTCAAAACAAATTTTACCACTCCATGGGGCACCTTCATGTATGTGAAAATGCCCTTTGGACTGATGAATGCTTGAGCCACCTTCCAGAGAGTGATGGATATAGATTTCTCAGATGAGATAGGACACTTCATAGTTATCTACTTGGATGACTTGACTGTCTTTTCTAAAACTGAAGAAGAACACCTGAAACATCTAAGGAAAGTCTTTGAAAAATGTAGAAGGTACGATCTGTCCTTAAATCCTAAGAAAACTGTGTTTGGGATACAAGAAGGCAAACTTTTTGGCCATATTATATCTGAGAAAGGAATTAGGATAGACCCGCAAAGAGTTGAGGGGATACTTTAAATCACACACCCGAGAAACATCAAGGAGTTACAGTCCTTCATTGGGAAGATCAATTTCCTTAGGAGATTCATTCCCAACCTAGCTGAGCACCTTAGGAAAATGACTAACATGCGAAAGAAAGGTGCCGGAATTAAGTGGACTGTCGAAGCCAAGAAATATTTTGAGTCGGTAAAATTGGCGCTCACTCAAGCCCCTATCCTGATCAGTCCAGATTTCTCAAAAGATTTTCTAATCTTTTCATTTGCCTCTGAAGACACAATAGCTACTGTCTTATTGCAGAAAAACACAGAGGGAATGGAACAACCAATTGCCTTCTTCAGCAAAGTGCTAAGAGATGCACCCTTGAAGTACAACATTATGGAAAAGCAGGCCTATGCCCTGGTAAAGGCCTTAAAATACTTTAGGGTGTACATTTTGCATTCTCACACCATTGCTTATGTGCCAAATATAGTGGTCAAAGATATCTTGTCCCAAGATCCTGATGGGAAAAGAGGCAAATGGATTGCTACAATCTTAGAATATGACCTTGAGATAAAGCCCACCAAAGTGATCAAAGGTCAAGGCCTGGCCCAATTGATGGCTGAATCTAATCTGCAGGCCCTTGACATTTACATGGTAAATGCCTTAGATGAGCAGGAAGGATTGCCCCACCCAACTATTGAGGAGAGGTTTCAGAACTCTCCTTGGTATTCCGATATCCTTTATGTGCTCACCAATCTCAATGCCCCTCCAGAATTGTCCAAAACTAAGGCCAGATTCATAAAACTGAAAGCTAGAAACTACTACGTTTTGAATGAAAACCTATATTGGAAAAATCCAAATGGCTTATTGCTGAAATGCTTGCCTGAACCTGAAGCTGAAAGAATTAAACAGGAATTCCATGCTAGGGAGTGTGGAGGCCACCTGAGTTGGAAAGCCACTGCAAATAAGATACTCAGGGCCGACTATTATTGGCCCACTCTCTTCAATGATGTCCATAAAATGGTAACTGCCTGTCACAAATGCCAAATCTTTGAGGGAAAAAAAAAGCTCCTCCCCCTCCCTTTACAACCTATCACCGTAGAAGGTCCCTTCATGCAATGGGGCCTAGACTTCATTGGGGAAATTCACCTCTCTTCTTCTGGGAAATACAAATGGATCCTAACTGCTACAGATTACTTCACTAAATGGATAGAAGCCATACCCACTAGGAATGCCACTGATTCTGTCATCATTAGGTTCCTAGAAGATTACATCCTTTCTCGGTTTGGTTGTCCAAGGAAAATAATCACTGACAATGCTGATACTTTCGGATCCAAGAGAATGGTTAATTTCTGTCACAGGTATGGAATAACCCTCGGTCATTCAACTGGATATTACCCTCAGGGTAATGGATTAGCTGAATCATCCAACAAAATCCTAGTGAACATCATTAAGAAGCTACTGGAAGAGAACAGAAAGTCATGGCACAAAAAGTTGGTGCATGCTTTGTGGGCGGACAGGCTCAAAACAAAGAAATCCATTGGCATGTCACCATTCCAGCTTGTCTATGGAACCGAAGCAGTTTTTCCTACCAGCCTGGGAATGCCAGTGATTAAGCTTGTCCAAGATATTTAGACAGAGGAATTAATGAAACTATCCATCTTCAAAAAACAAGGGAGCAGGTTTATAGCAGAGCTGTTAGAGTTCAGGAAGACATAAAGAGGCAGTTTGACAAAAGAGCCAAAGCTTCAGATTTCAAAGTTGGGGATAAGGTTCTGAAATGGGATTCAAGGAAAGAGGACAAAGGTAAACATGGAAAGTTTGATAGTTTGTGGCAAGGTCCATATATTATCCAAGCCACTGTGGGTCCTAATGCATTTTTCTTACAGAGCTGTTTGGGGATCCTGTCAATGGCAGGATGCTCAAGCATTACTTCTGCTAAATTTCAGTTTCCAGTTTCCATTTCATTGTACATACCATTGCAATGTTTTCGTTCTTTTTCAAAAAAAAAAAAAGAGAAAAAGAGAGGTTCAAACATGCTCAAAACATGAACCTCCGAAAGGCAAAAAGAGTGGCTCAAACATGATCAAAATATGAGCCAAAGGGAGCAGAATAGCTGGTCCTAATATGCTCAAAATCTGGACCAGCAGTGAAAAGAAGAATCAACTCTAACATGCCCAAAACCAGAGTTGAAAGGAAGAAAAAAAAGTGACTCTAACAAGCTCAAAAACTGAGTCACGAAAAGAAGAAGGATGCTGCAAGTTTCATATTTTAAGCCTTCACAGTTTTGTTTTCTGCAAAATTCTATCCATGTGCAAATGTTTTTATGCCTTGGATCCACAACGAGTCAGACAGTTTAATCCTGGCTTGGCTGTTTTGAATTTCCTGTCTTAGAATGTAGGAGAAGAAACCTGTTGGACAATTTAATCCCAACAGGTAGTAGATTAGGTAGAGAAACGTATGAGGCCAACAGTTTAATCTGGCCTCATGGAGAAATAAGGGTAGATTTAGAATAGGTTTGTTTTCTGTTTAGAAATAAAATGTAAAGGGTCTGTTAGCTCAAATGCACCCTAAAGGGAAAAATGGTTAGGACTATAGTTTGGGTAGGTAGACTGGTTGGGAAGAATGTTTCTGCTGGTGTAACATATTCATATTGTGGCAGCTGAAAATCAAAGAAGAACGATGGCTTATAGCAGCAGGCATATGGCCTACTCCAATTATTATTTCTGGTTCTTGACTCCTTCAAGAAGAAGCCATCCCCATGTGGAGCCACTGTTAGCCCCCCTATGAAATTCTTGACAAGCAAGCTGGTGGCTAGTCTGCTTTGGAGTCTTCAAGGAATGCATTTTCCTGAAAACCCATCATCCTTGAAGTCTCTTAGTGTTGTGCCTAAAACAGTCTCCCCCTGCTAATCCATTTCTCAAAGGGCTTGTTTTCCCCCTTATACCCCTGCAAATTATCCCATTTTAACCTATGTGTTCCCTTTGTCGAATTCCCCTCTATCCCCTGAAACCTCCCAAAGCCCCCTTCAAATTCTACCCATGTCCCTGGTATAGCCTGATTCGCTATTTATATTCCTACCGTTACCCTTATAAGGCTTCAAAATGCATTGAAAAGGCTTAAAAACCCACTCTGAACCTTATGTCAGGCCTAGCCCCTCTCCTGATAGCCCCGCGCTCCTTTACCTTCCACAAAACCCTGCGCTGTAACCATCCGCCAGTCTAAACATCGCTTATTCCCCCATTTCCTATCGGGCGCGATGTCTGCCGTTGATCGTGGTTGATCAGACGGTGAACGTTAAACCCGATACCCCCCTGGCCTATCTGATCATTTTCCTCATCGCGCCATCACCGTCCATTTCAATGAAGATCCGACGGCCCACAGTGCGTCCGATGCCAGTGGTCCCCATACAACTATTCCAAACCCGCCGGTTTCCTTCGCATCGCTTATGCACGGTAGGCGGTTTCTCTCCAACGCCTAGCGATTCCATTCACTGTCCGACGCGTGTCCTTGTGTACGATTTCCAAACCGCCGTCCCCGCCTGTTAACTCCATCCATCGCGCGTTATTGTCCGGACACGGATGCCCAGCGAAATTGCCGTAGACCATCCGATCTAGAGCAGGCCATCCGACGGCTATTGCTCGACCAAGATGCATGAAGTTTAATGTAATTGCGCACGCGATAGCTCATGCCATGGCCCGCCGTCCGTCGTCCCCCGCCATTGATCCCGCCACGATCAACAGTCCCGATTTGTTCGCCCGCCGCTGAATTTTCCACCATTGGCCAGTTCCGCCACGTCATCTCCACGTGCACCCTCCGTACGATCTCCCATTCCATTGCATATATTGGTTCTTTTTCACGTTTTTTAACGTTTTCCACGTATATTTGCTCTGCAAACCGCCACCATCCACCAGAGCACGTTCCTCCATTCTTTCTGCGATTTTCTCCTCCATATCATCATCTACACGACCCTTCTCTGCCTCCACATCATATTCCACCCCATTCATGATTTCCTTAACTTGTTTGCATATTTTGCAGGGTTATTAAGAGTCAATGGCTGCCATGATGCACATCTCTGCTGCAAGGACAAAGAAATCAAAGAAGATCATTTACAGGGGCAGAATTGATGAAAAATGACCCGGGAAGGTGAGGACAGGACGTTCATTAAAAAGAACAGGGTTTAAACTCTGTGGAGAACCTACCAGCGCCATTAAAGCTCGAAATGCACGGACAAAGGCAGAGATGAAGCAACATAATGTTTCAGCGCAAAGCAGAGAGATTAAGGCACGCCAATAAGCAACTTAAGCCTTAAATCAATGGTTTAAGAGGCAAAGCACCAGTTTGAAGACCCCGAGGATCGATCAAAAGGTCCTGAGCGCAAGTAAAAGGTAATATCAGGGTTTATTCATCAGCAGAATGTTTTTCTTCGTCAAGTACAGGGCACCCATACATCTTTTAGTATGCATAATGTCCCTGAAAGAATTTCCACCCTAATAGCAGTTCAAAGCAATTAGAACATTTATGAAGTAGAATTCTCAGTGGTTCATTTACCTTTTGTTTATTTACCACAAGTACAACACCGCAGCCGAAAGATGTCAAAATCATATCCGGAGAAGATCGCTTTTTCACAAAGGTGACAGAAATTAAATACTTAGCATTAAAACAGAGTGGGTTTCGACCCTCTCCCCCTTTTTGGGTTTAATATTGCATTTAGTTCTTCACCTACCTCTTCTGTTTCGCTTTAGCTATAAAACTCAGAGAAAAATATTGTATTGGTTGTTGATGAGATATCAGAGAAATGCAAGCATTTTCCTCTTGAGACAAGTTCTCTGTGTAATATTGTAAGATAGACTGAGATTTGATGTATTCAGACTGAATGTTCAAGCTGTGGGCAATGATGTACCTGATTGGTGTTGTTTTTAATATGACAAGCACATCTTTGGATCCTGATCTAAAGCAACTCGTTATGTTTTCCTATCTCTGTGTCTGTTTTCATTTCATTCCATTTCTACTGGCTCGCATCAGAAGTTTGGCATAAGATTTACCCTTGATAGGTACCTTATGTTGCTGCTCTCCCAACCTTTTATGTTTTCTGCTTATATGTGTATCTGAATATTGATTTCAATTGATTTAACCAAGGTAGTGGATGTTATTGCCTCGTCGATGTATGAATTAATGAAATCTATGTTTGGATGTTCTTTAGGGATCTAGTTGGATGAGTTGAGAACACTGGGAGGTCTAGAACCCTGTCTCTGCCTCACTAGGATATTTCCATCTCAATTAAGCCTTTCTAAGATCCCTTGTATTGCCTCTGATTTTGTCCAAGCAGGTCTGGAGTTAAATGACCTCTGACCTGATCTATAGGCAGAATTGGATGGTTCTCCTTCATTCCTTCTCAGTCCTTAATGTCCCATTTCACCAATCATCCCTTAAGATCCAAATGCTCTAGATAACTAGCCCAACTGAAAGCTTGCACATTGATTACAAGTAAATCCTTTCTTGACTCCATTGCCCAATGACCCTGATGTTCTCTGAGTTATCTACCTTTGCCTAAATTTCATCTTTGCTCATCCTTGTCTTATATTGGGTCCTTCTTTCCTTATTCACAACAACCAAACATAAACAATAAAAAAAACAACCCTGAGCCTATAACTAGCCTAACACCTTAAACTTTGAGCCTCAAAGACATATATACTTTGACCATCATAGAGAGAACCCTCTTTGGACCTAGGAGGGCTAGATCCTAAGGTCTGAAAGTGGTTCTATGTTGTCTCATCTTTTGGTCTTGTCAACCTGACCAAAATATGGGAACCCCAACAATAAGCATACAAATTTCCCTTTGTGAAAGATAGCCTCCTTTGGGGGAGTTACACCACCAAAAGGGGGTTCTGTCCTTCTCTAAACCATGTCTACATTCGTGCAAATAAAAACACGTGATTCCATGTTTTTGCACACATGTTATGTAAAACCCAATCATATTTATGTGGACTAAATTTCTCCAACAAAGAGAAGAATCCCTACTCTCCAACACTGACACTCCCAATATTTCTAAAGGTTTTTGTAAAAGGGTTTACTATGAAATAATTCTTTGAATGCAAAGAACCTCCAAGCGCATGGAATAGAACCATCGAACCAACTTTACATTTAACTCTGTACCCAAAGTCCACAAAAGGAAAAAATAACCTAAATATATATAATTTGTCATTAAGCTAAGATCCAACAAACAAAATATTCTTGATACCAGCTGGAAAAGAAATAAATCCAAATTCTCTGTTGCTACATCGATTGCAAGAAGTAAGAAAAATCGAGTTTTCCAACATAAGACTCCATTCTTTACAAACCAACTGAAATTTTATGAGTACTGATAAAGGAAGCCAATGAAATACAAAATCCAGAATCTCAAATGGAAAAAAATTCCAAATACTTGGATCCATCGGAAAATAAACAAATTTCCCAAAACCAAACCAAAGATTGGACGTTACATTGCAAATGATAAAATCCTTAAAAAAGACTCATCCCATCAAACATGCAACAATCAGATTTAAAATGATATAAACCATCCTTGACAAACATTTGAAAACAATTTAGAAAACATCTGCATTCTTAAAAAGAAAGTATTTTGTCTCTTAAAACATTATTTGAACTAGCAATCCTTGGAGAATAACATTAACCCCCCAATCCCCCCCTCCCCACCCCCTCCCCCCCCCAAAAAAAAAACCAATAAGATTTTGTGAATACGCCGAAAATGTTGTATGTGAGGGTTAGGCTCCCCTCCAACTAACTTCCACACAACCCCATCCCGACTTCCGACTACCTGATTGTCTTCATCCCCATCTACTAGTACAATATATATATATATATATATATATATATATATATATATATATATATATTCAATTTATGTGTGAGCAATCAATTTCTCTTACTTTCATCTTCTTAAACATCCAAACTATCATATAAAAAATGCTAAAAAATTTCCCTTCACAAAAATTTGTTAAAAAAATAAAACTTCCTAAAAATAACATTATATTAATACATTTACAAAGAAATATCCATTTTTGGAAAAAAAACTAATTTTTTAACATCTTTTCAACTAATAATTCTTGCAAATTAACATCATCGAAAAATAATAATTTGCGAGTACGCCGAAAATGTTGTGCTTTGGGATTGGTCTCCCCTCCTACTAACTTCTACGCAAACCATCCCGACTTCCAACTATTCGACTCTCTTAAGCTCCCACCAAAAATACAATATTAATTGTTTCGATTTCCGTGCCAACAATCGATTTCTCTTACTTTCATATTTTTAAACATGAAAATTATCATATTAAACATGCTAAAAAGATCCTTCGCAAACATTTCCAAAAACAAAAAACTTTTTTTAAAAAATAACGTTGTATCAAGACAATTTTGAAAAAAATCCTTTTTTTTATAAAAATTATCATTTCTCTTTTAAAAACATCTTTTCAAATTAAAAATTCTTCAAAATTAACATTCCCCTAAAAAAAAAGAAAAATGAAAACACTATATCAACAAAATTCGAAAAAAAATTCCATTTATGAAACTCATTTTTCCTTTCAAACATTTTTTCATATAGCAATTCTTGCAAAACAATATTGCTGAAAATGTTGCTAGTACGTTGAAAATGTTGAACCCCTAGGTCATGCCCTCCACCAAATAACTTCTATGCAACATCTCGACCTCCGACGACTAAATTGTCTTCACCTCCAACCACCAATAAAAAAAATGTTTTTATCGATATCCGTGCCACCAATCACTTTATCTTACTTTAAGCTTTTTAAACATGCAAACTTTCATATTAAACATGCTAAAAAATATCCTTTGCAAAACATTCGTTATAACACAATACATTATAAAAAATATAACATTATATCAAGACGATTTGAAAAAAAAAAAATCCTTTTATGAAAAAAAACATTTCTCTTTTAAAACATATTTTCAACTAAAAATTCTTCGAAAATAATAGTGCCGTAAAAATAAGTAAATTGAAAAATATAATTTTTTTTGGTATTATGTTGAGTACGTTGCACGTTGAGGTCGGCGTCCCCTCTAACTAACTTCTATCCAACAACATCTTTCCTTTCGACTACCCGAATGAATTCACCTCTGACCACCAATACATCGCAACATATTTTACGTCAGGATCGAGGTCATGACTTTAACCAAATTGTGTGCATTTCTATCTCGGATTCTGACTACCCGACTGAGTTCACCTCCGACTGCGTTTGATATATTGTTTCTACGTCTTTTGCGTCACATCTATCACTCTCCTCTAGTTTCTTGCGATCACCTATATTTGAATTAAACCTTCCTTGGTGTCCCTTTGTTCGACCTCATCTCCATGCACATATGTTTTTTCTCATCAACAACCTTTTAATTTTTTTTCTTGCTTTCCTCCTTTTTAATTTCTGTTTTGTAATATCTTGTTCACACCCTCCTTACACTACTTATATGAAACTTGTATCCCTTTACAAAGAAAGAAGTTCCATTTGACGTCGCCGCTCGTAATTTGAAACGTAAATTCTTTTTTTCTTTTTTCTTTGGATAAGACAATATATAATAAACAAAGGTGAATATTCTAAACAACTCATAAAAAATTCTATACCTAAACAAATACAAAATTCATTCTCTTACTCCATATCTAGAAAACTCCACCAATTTTTGATGAGAAGATTCACTGCGAATTCGACAAGATCGCCGATATGTTTTTTACACCCAACCACTGCAAGAAAAACACTCGAATGATCACCAATAGAATTGACACCTTTACCAATTTTGAGACCAGTTTTACACTATCAATATAATGATCCGAGACAACCCAAAAGAAAAATTTAATTTTAATAAAATCAGAATAATACGTTTCCCGCAATTATGCAACCACTCACCTCTTTTTATGTTCACACACAGTCCCCTGCTCTTTCTTCATCTTCCAACCATGCACACCGTCCCGCAAAACATATCTCCCTTCGCTTCAATTACAAATATGAACAATCGAAACCAAAGAATACTAATATAGTCCAACAGTGCAGAACAAAACTCAGCTAAAAAAACACCATAAACTGTTCTTCTCTTCAATCTTTGAAACACCGATCTTCACTTCGGTACTAAAAATTTTCATTTCGTAACATGGTGTTCGCTCTTGACTTTCCATGCTCACCACCATGCCCACCCTTCACTTTAAGATGACCCTTTGTGATCCAGGTGGATATTGGTGGCCACCCCCCTATTTCCCTTGGACTCCCACCATTGTTTCTTTCAGTTTTTCAGTTTCCTTAATTATAGCACAATTTACTATTTTTGGTAGTTTTTCGAGTCCTAAACATCTGGAGCCATTTTGAAGCCCTAAATGACTTTTTTTTGGGCAAAAACTTCGGCAGATATGAGGCTTTTAAACTTGATATTAATTGTTAGTAGTTGTAGTCCTCGGATAGATATTTCTAACGATGTATCATTTGCGTCAAATGGAGATAGCATGCCAAAGTTACGACCTTGGGAAATTGATGTAGCAATTTACCCTAACAGGGCCCATAGCTTGGTGTTTCATCTCCTAGGGTTAGGTTTTTGGATGTTTATGGTTTTCCATTATTTATCAATAATATATAAGCTTTCGAGCCTCATTTTAACACAAATTTCAGAGGCCTGTAGCCACCACATATCTTCTCAGAGATAAGCTACCAGCACCCTAGCTAGTTTACTTCCATTTTGTCTGTAAACATATTTCAGTTTTTTGATATTAATGAAATGAAGTTTTATTTCCGCTGCATATTTGTATTTATGGTTATATGTGTATTCTTTTGCGTTCCTCCATAAATGTGGATCACTTTTATCCTTTTCCACCTTGTTTCCATATCTCTTCAAAGTCCCTCTCATCGAAGCCATCCATGGAGCTCTTAGACAAAGAATATTCAACGAGCAATCGATCCTAGCCCTTGACAAATCACAAAATTAAAATTACATCGATGGACTTCCACAGGAGGTTGAAATATATATGATTATCTACGAATTAAATTATCCAAATTCAAGAAAAATTTATTAGTTGAATGGTCCAAATTTTTTTTAAGTTAAATTTTCCATCGTTATGTCACAAAATTACAAAATCCATGAATTATGCTTTTGGATTTCCATTTACGAAACCAGAGAGAGAATAACTGATTATAAATAACTCTCCAAAAATGAGGTCAGAGTAGAAGCATCAAACTAACAAGGATAAGAAATATCCCTTTAGTGGGAAAACCAACCGAGAGTATGAAAACCAATCTAGAATATGACAACGATGGAGAAAAAAGGAAGATAACCGTCCTAGATGTGGGAAAGCTAGTTAGATGAACAACAACCAAAGTAGCTAGAGTTTTAAATATCTTAGATATAATAAACAATAAAAGAAACATGTGAGTTATGAAGATAATGAAGTGTATAGATCAATGGGATGGTTTGCGTCCTTGTAATGTGGTGTCACTGCTGAGCCCATTTCTAGGGTAGCAAGTTGTCCAAATCCAAGAAAAAAATCATTTAATTAACATAGACAATCACAAATGAATATAAATTTGACATAGAAAATCATAGTTGAATAGTCTAAATTCAAAGGAAAAAAATGAATTATTTAATATAGACAATTATTGAATAGTTAAAATTTAATAAACTTAAATTGTTTGACATAGACAATCATAATTGAATTGTCTAAATTGAAGAAAAATCAATTATTTGACATATAGAATCATAAGTGAATTGTCCAAATTCAAGAAAAAGTATATTATTTGAATGATATACTTTTTTTGTTTAATTTAAATTTTCCATCATTATGTCTCAAAATTAAAAAATCCATGAGTTGTTATATGCTTTTGGCCCGCCATTTATGAAACTAAACCAAATATAGAATAATTGTTTAACAATCAGTGTCCAAAAATGAGTTGAGAGTACAAGCATCAAACTAACAAGTATAAGAGATGTCCCTTTAGTGGGAAAACCAACAGAGAATATGAAAACTAGTCTAGAGTATGAAAAAAATGGAGAAAAAGGGAAGATAACTATCGTAGATGTGGGAAAACTAAGTAGATGAGCAACAACCAAAGTAGATAGAGTTCTAAACATCATAGATATAAAAAAAAATAAAAGAACCCAATGAGTTATGAAGATAATGAAGTGTTTAGATCAATGGGATGGTGTACGTCCTTGCAATGTGGTGTCACGATTGAGCCCATTTCTAGGCAAGCAAGTTGTCCCTCGAAATTCATCTACAATGGCTTCAGTTCTATTGATCTTTTTTCTCATCAAGGGAATAGACACCAACATTGAGAGAAAATATTGTGGGGTACAAGAAAGATTCTCCTCATTTTTATAGAGTTGGTACTCCTCTTTCAATATATAGATGATTATTTTAAGTCTTCTAATGAATGCAATGTAATAACACTCAATAGAAAACCCCAACAAGTATTCCAACAAGGCTCTAATATAACATATTTTCTTTATAAGTAGATGAAGAATATATATATATATATATATGAATGGAAAAAATTTCTTATCTATTGTATTTACTTTCGATAAATATTTTTCCTTCCTTTTAAAATAATTCAAATTCAAGGTTAGCTATGACTTTACAAGATCAAAATAGAGTGAAGATGGAAAGGTCATCAAAGAAAATAAATAAATCTTAACTTGATGATTTATTTTAAAGTACACAAACCCATTCATACATTTATAAGTAGATATATATACGAAACAAAACAATAGAAAAAAAATAAAGTGATGGTCCAAATTGTTAGAAAACTCTAAAATAGTTTCATGCATTCTAAGATATTAATAGCATCAGTGAAAAATCAAGATATTCCTACCACTTGTTTGGAAATTAAAGTTTCAAACGCATAAATTGCATGTCCTCCCAAAAAAAATCCTCTACGAGAATCAAATAATACTATAGACTCCATCCCTAAGGGACTAGAACTAGAATCCTGTGGGCCCTATGATAAAATATATCTAGAAGAACGAAAAGAACTATAGTCAAGGATGGGATTTACAAATATACAAGATAAATATTGAGCTAGATCATTAATGAACTGAAAGAAATAAATGGAATTGATTAGAACAAAATAAATAACACCCATGAAATTGCAAAAGGACAATTTACACAAGAACCCATCACCATATAAATTCATAAGTACAAGATAACATTGAAAAATTTCTTTCAATAAAATCTCGATGTGACACGTTTAACAATGCCTGAGACAATTAAATAAATTGTAATCAAATTGCATTACTTTTTACAAGCTAAGGATTCTATTCCCTTATCATGATTTTTTTCAGAAGAATGGAGAAAAAATAATCGATCCTTGATTATTCTAGTTGCTAAGAATACATATAATAAACTACTGAAAAGAAATATGAGAAGAAAAGATGAAAGGGAAATTCAAGCTCGCTGCTTCACAAAACTCTTTGAAAGGCAAAAATTGCCTCTAACAAAAACCCAACAAAGAAAAAATTATGTAATAATAACTTAAGAGCCAAAAGATCAAAGCCTCTTCACCTCCTTTCCTCTTGCCTGCCAACCTAAATGTGCTTGATATATTATTTATGTTATTCTCTTTGTCTTCACAATTTCTTTATGGTTAGGTTTTCCCCTTTTGTTTCAACTAAATAAAAATCCATTTTTACTAATATGTAGTTGCGAATTAATTCTAAAAGCTGGGTCCCGCTTTAGATATTTCAAAGTTCCATTATTTTAATAAATTATGTTGAAAATACTTTGGTGAGAGACTCAATATTGTTCAATATTTAAAGCATATATATATATATATATATCTATATATATATATATATATATATATATATATATATATATATATATTCTTTTACCTTTGCAATGAACTCTCATTTGGTGAAAACAAACACTCAGAACTCAAGTTATGACCTTCAAAAGTTCAAATATTTCTAAATTCATGAAAAATTAATTAAGAATTTTGGAATGGGAAAACAAGTTGTTTAATACAGAAAATGATAATTAAATGGTTAGAATTCATGAAAATTAATTATTTGACATAGACAATTGCAATTGAATGGTCCAAATCCAAGAAAAAAATTCAATTATTTAACATAGGAAATTCACAAATGAATATAAATTTGACATAGACAATCACATTTGAATAGTCTAAATTAAAAGGAAAATAAATCAATTATTTAATATAGACTGTCTGCTCAACTTAATGTTCCTAAATTGATGTCATAAATTGTCAACCAGGGCTAGTAAACTGTTGAAGTGAAGTGCACTATATGTGCCTAGGTATCTTCTTCCTACTTCGTTGTGTTTAGTGTTTTTCTAGTGTTTTTGGTTTTGTGTTTCTGTGCTAAGAGGAAAAGAACTAAATTGTTGGCAAAGAGAAGTTATTGGTCACACTAAAACAGAGCAAAATCTACTCTAAATTGTGTATGGCACCTAAGAACAGAAAATGCTAATTCACCAATTGCAAAGCTTGACAAGGAAAGTAACTCATAACATTAACTCAGTCCAATTCATTTCATTAGAGGTATGTTGGAACAACTTGAGAAAATGACAAGTTTGATGCAATGAGGTTCTTCTAAGTAAACAACAACTTACAATATCACAAAGAAAATCTCATCCATGGTTAGAAATTTGTTGGAATACGTTGAGAAAATATTATCTGCAACATAGTAAGGAACCCTATGCTAATTTAACTTATGACACTAAAATCAACCCATTCTGCAACTCAAAATGTTACTATTAAGCCTCATTCAAGGGTTAGAGATCTCTTGGAATAGCTTTGGAAAAAGGTTGTTTGTAAAATTATGAGAAATTGCAGAACAGTCAAGACCTCAAAATGATATTACTAATTCTTGTTCATATGATAATAATGTGTTAGAAGAGACTAAGAACAAGAGCAGTTTGTAAATAATGAAGGCCTTTAAGTCGAATTTAACAGAACTAGAATACAACTAGCTAATAAAACTTGAAATGCAATGAATCAGAACTGAACAAATACGCTATTAGCCTTCGAAATACTATAGCTCTATCTCATTCAGTGTTAGTGATATTTTGGAACAATTCATGAGAACAAGATTGACTGCACTATTCGGTGTAAGTAAGCATAAAACATGAAGTTCAGAAAACTGCCTAAATTAAGAACGAAACAGAGCTAAAGTTACTTATCTAAAAAAATATGCACAAAGCCTTTCGGACAGTAGGGGCCCTCTACCATCGGATTGGCACACGAATCTCCTCAAGATTGCTTCAGATCATGCATTAAAGTTGTACTTTTTTCATTAAAGGAAAACGATTCAAAAACAGAGTATTACAGTCTTGGACAATTTAACAACAAAACATCAACTAGCTAACTGTCTCTCGGTTCACCGAGTTATTTTTATAAGAAAAATACATAACTGTCATTGAGAAGAAATAGGGATAGGTGTATTTTTCAATCAAAATCGAATTAGAACTCCTGTTGAGGCCTCGAACTTTGCTGAAGACATCTGTAGAGTCCTTGTTCTGGTAGAAGTCTACTTCTTAGTTTTGGTTTCCTCCACATGCATAACCACTTGCAGATTTTTTCTCAGACTTTGTAGAGGGCAAGGAATGATGTAGGTGAGTTTTGGAATTCAAACATATGCGTTTTTCCTTTAAGTGACACCTGTAACCTGTGTGAACATAAAGAGAGCCGCGGAATATGCGACTAGCTACAGAATGGCTGTATTCTGTAGCTAAGTCTAGTAAAAAATCACTACAACAACAAGACCACAAAAGTTTAGTAAGTCAGTTATTGTATGCATTCTTAAAGTGACTTTAATCAATCCTATTGATCTTTTAAGCCTATAACTAATAAAGGAAAAATGGAATGAAGTGAAATTTTGTGAAAGAAAAAGACATCTTTGGGGCTTAACATAGACTATGAATAGTCTAAATTAAAATTAAAATTAATCAATCATATAATATAGACTATTATTGAATAGTTCAAATACAATAAAAATAAATTGTTTGATATAGACAATCATAACTGAATTGTCTAAATTGAATAAAAATAAATTATTTGACATAAAAAACATAATTGAATTGTCCAAATTTAAGAAAAATATATTATTTGAATGGTCTATTTTTTTTTTTAAAGTTAATTTTTCCATTGTTATGTAACAAAATTACAAAATCCATGAGTTGTTATCTATTTTTGGCCCACCATTTACCAAACTAAACCAAAGATAAAAAAAATTGATTATCAATGGGTGTCCAAAAATGAGTTGAGAGTATAAGCATCAAACTAACAAGGATAAGGGATGTCCCTGTAGTGGAAAAACCAACCGAGAGTGTGAAAACTAGTCTAGAGTATGATAATGATGGAGAAAAAAGGAAGATAACCATCTTAGATGTGGGGAAATTAGCTATATGAGAAAAAACCAGAGTAGTTAGAGTTCTAAA
Source organism: Pinus albicaulis (assembly GCA_034641835.2). Taxonomy (NCBI): domain Eukaryota; kingdom Viridiplantae; phylum Streptophyta; class Pinopsida; order Pinales; family Pinaceae; genus Pinus; species Pinus albicaulis. Next base: position 139,307,499 of record CM076576.1, read on the forward strand.
AATCATAGATATAATAGAAAATAAAATAAACCAGTGAGTTATCAAGATAATTAAGTGTCTAGATATATGGGATGGCCTACATTGTTGTATTGTCATGTCACTGCCAAGTCCATTTCTAGGCGAACAAGTCGTCCCTTGAACTCTATCAATAATATCTTCAATTTTGTTAATTTTTTTTTCGTGTCAAGGGAAAAGGGACCAACATTGAGAGAAATTCTTGTGGGGAACAAGAAATACTCTCCTCGTTTTTATAGAGGTGGTACTCCTCTTTCAATATATGGATGATTATTTTATGTCTTCTGATGAATGCAATGGAAGAACACTTAATAGAAAACCCCAACAAGCCTTCCAACAAGGCTCTCATATAGGTGATTTTATTTATAAGCACATGAAGAATAGATATGTGCAATTAAACATGAATGGAAATAATTTTCATCTATTGGGTTTGATTTCAACGTATATTTTTCCTTTTAAAATAATGTAAATTCATGGTCAACTATGACTTTACAAGATCAAAAGAGAGTGCAGATTGAAAGGTCATCAACGAACATAAATAAATGTTAACTTAATGATTAATTTTAAGGTACACACATCATTCATACATTTATAAGGAGATATATCTAAGACCAAAAAATAAACAATAAATAAAGTGAATGTACAAATTGTTAGAAAATTGTAAAATAGTTTCATGCATTCTAAGATATTAAGAGCATTGGTGAAAAATCACAAGATTCCTACCACTTTTTTGGAAATTAAAGTTTTAGAACCATAAATGATATGTCATCCTGGAAAACATTCTCTGTGATAATCAAATAATAGTATAGACTCCATCCATAAGGGGCTCGAACTGGACTCTTGTGGACCATATGATAAAAGTTATCTGGAAAAATGAAAAGAACTGCAATTAAGGATCCAATTTACCAATATACAAGATAAATCATTAAGTTGGATCATCAATGAATTGGAATAAAGAAAGGGAATTTCTTAGAACAAAATAAATAACACCCATAAAATTGCAAAAGGACTGTGTACACAAGAATCCGTCACACCATATAAATTCATAAGTACAAGATAACATTCAAAAAATTCTTTTAATAAAATCTCGATGTGAAAAGTTTCAAAATGGTTGAGACTATTAGATAAATTGTAATTAAATTGTATTCACTTTTTACAAGCTAGAGGTCCTATTCTCTTGTCATGAGAGTTTTTAGAAGAATGGATAAAACATAATCGATCCTATATTACTCCAATTTCTAAGCATACATAGAGGAACCTTCTAAAAATAAATGTGAGAAGAAAATATGAAAGGGAAAGTCAAGTTGGCTTATTCAAAAAGCTATTTGACAGGAAATATGGCCTCCAACAAAAACCCAAGAAATAAAAAATTATTCAATAACAACTCAGGAGCCAAAAGACATGAGCCTCTTTGTCTCTTGTCTTCTTGTCTACTCGCTTCAATGTGCTTGGTATGCTCTTTATGGTATTCTCTTTGTCTTCACAAATGATTTATGGTTAGGTTTTTCCCTTTTGTTTCAACTAAATAAAGATCCATTTTTAGTAATATGTAGATAGAAATTCGTTCTCAAAGTCAAGTCCCAATTTAGATATTTTGGAGTTACCTTTATTTTAATAAATTACTTAAAAAATAATTTGGTGAGAGGCTCAAAATTGTTAATTATTTCAAGATGATATATATGATTTAATCCTTAGAGAACAATCCCATCATTTTCTTCATTCATTTACCTTTCTAATGAGCTCTCATTTGGTGAAAAAACACTCTTTTAACTCAAGTTATGACCTTCAAAATTTCATGACTCAACCGCTATTGATTAAAAATGACACAAAAATCATTGATCTATTCCATATAAATCTTTGTTTTTTATTTATAACTCCGCCCTACTCATCCTAGATGCATTATGGGAGAATATCAACCATCATTTATAAAGAAATAATATCCTCTATCAATTGTGTGTGAAGTAGAAGGAGTCATAGGAACTTGGGTAGCTCACACATGATGTAGTTTTTGGTTGCCCTCTCATTTCCTAGTCAAAATTTTGAGTCATTGCCAAATCATCTGTGTCCAATCACTTCCTTCCAAATGTCAACCCATGATATGTCCATTTTTATGCTATGTGTCATAAGGATATATGCCAAAGGTACTTATAATATAAATGATGTGATAAATATTAGTAGTGTGAAAGTGAGGTTCGATAAACTAGACAATAAGATAAGTGAAAAAAGTAAAAGTAAATGAGTGTAAACTTGACTAAGTAATAAAAAATGTGTCGAAAAATGGAATGAATGCAAAATAACCAAGTAATAAAACATTAATATGAGATGTGTGTAGCGAAAAGGTTTCTGTGGAAGTTAGGGTTGTGCAGAGGATGTGGTATGCAATACCTTTCACACATCATTGAAAATGGTTAATTATATAATAAACGATTATGATTATGTTCGAAGAAAGGAGTGTGCAAAGGAATATGAAGTGGGAATACACTTCTACACAACTTGGAAAATGCCTAAATAAAAAGGGAGAAGAGGAGGTAAGGAAATTCCTCATGAAGCAATATTGAGTGAAGAAAATGGACAATGGATAAGTGACATGAATAATGACAATTAAAGGAAGAAATAGTGGATATATATGGAGGAAAAATAGTGATATCTTTGGCATATGATCTTATTTTTTTCATTCTACGAAATGTTGGATGAAGATGACAAATAGCTCCATCAAATCAGAAGATAAACAAGAGAAATTTGTTTCTTTCTAATGTTTTTTCTTTTCTTCTCTCCATTCAAAGGAGAAAATTTTCTCCACATAGGTATATGGAAAAATAACTAAGTATGGAGCTTTGTTGAAGTTCACAAAAATTGAGTCAACATTTGGCTTGAATTTTTGATAGTGATGATCAAGGTGGATATTGTTGGCCACCCACCTATTCCACTTGGGGCCCCACCATTGTTTCTTTCAGTTTTTCAGTTTCCTTAATTGTAGCACAATTTACTATTTTTAGTAGTTTTTTTCGGGTCCTGAACTTCCAGAGCTGTTTTAAGGCCCTAAACGACGTTTTTTGGGAAAACCGAGAGTAACATGGGCATTCAACTGATGTTGCTCACATCAAAAGTTGTAGTCCTAGGATATATATTTCTAATGACATATTGTGCGCATCAAACATAGATCATATGCCAAAGTTATGTCCCAGGAAGTTGATGTACCAATTTAACCAAACGAGGCCCATAGTTTTGGCGCTTCATCTCCTAGGGTTAGGTTTTTGGATGTTTATGGTTTTCCATTGTTTCTAAATAATAAATAGGCCCTCAATCCTCATTGTAAGATAGTTCAGAGGCCTGTAGCTGCCACATCTCTTCTTAGAGATAAGCTACCAATGCCCTAGCTAGTTTATTTCCATTGTCTATAAGCATATTTCAGTTATGTGATATGAATGAAAAGAAGTCTTATTTATGCTACATATATGCGTTTATGTGTATTTATGTATTTTATTGCATTCATGCATAATTTTGGATCAGTGGTATTAGAGTGGTCTGCTCTTTCTCGATCCTTCTTTGCATGTCCCCAACGAGGTCGGGGTATAAGGAGTTAGGGCTCGATTTGGTGGAACCTTTGCAAGACCAGCCTCGAAAACCTCGACGGCCACCCATGGGAGATGAAAAGAGAGACGAGGGAGCAGGAGATCCTATCAAAATATTTCTCTAGGAGGCCCTCGAGAAACAAAGGAACGCGATGATGGATAACTTTGCCTAGATCCTTCAACGACTTCCCACCGACAGCGCATCTGCATCTAACAGCCACTCTGGAGGCACAAATCCTTTTAAGGTACAAGTAAACTTTAACATTTCCATATTTTAGGGCCAAATATATGCAGATATCTTTGATAGATGGTTGAATCTATTAGAAGGGTATTTCTCAGTTCATGACTTTTCCAACCGGGAAAAGATTACTTTTGCACTCCTCAAAGCCGCCCCCTATGTCAAGGACTGGTGGGAAACCTACTATGAGAAAAAGGAAGGGAGGGAAACCTATCTATTTTTGGCCGCACCCACTTGGAATTATTTCTGAGACACCATCAAGGAAAAATATTATCCTGTGGGGAGCTATGAGGACAAGTACATACATTGGATTACACTGCGGTAGTAAAGGGATCAATATGTGCTTGAGATGACGAATTTGTTCCATACTCTACACAAAAAATTGGGTATTAAAGATTCAGAGAAGCATTTGGTGCTGAAGTACCGCAGTTGTCTGCACCGATACATTCAGGAGGAAATGGAGTTCCTCGACATCTCTTTGCTTGGCACAACATATTGGTATGCTGCCCAGATTGAGGAGAAGTTGAAATAGAAGAAGTGAGACTTTGGATCTGCAAATCAGAAGAAAGAGAAAGGTTCCCCCAAACCATTGAACAAAGGAAAAAGCCAAGGTGGGGCGGTTGAGGATAACCCGCCAATGCTGCAAGAAAAGAAAAACACTACGAAGCCAAAGAAGGACACATGAAAGTGGTGTGAGTTCCATAAGATCTCCACTCACAACACAAGTGAGTGTTGGGCCAAGTAGTCACTGGTGGCCGAGCTGAAGGCTTCTGAATCAGATGCATGATTAGACTTTGAATCAGAATGTGACAAGGGGAATGATAAAGGGAATTAGATTATTAATGCGAAGCCCAACGAAACTATTTCCACCACGAAGATATAGAAGGAGGAACTAAAAGATCTAGAGGAGGGGGAGCGCCTCTTCCATTCCCAGATGTGGGTAAAGGGTTCCCCACTGCAGTTCATTGTCAACAGTGGGAGCCAAAAGAACCTTATTTCAATAAAGGTCGTGAAGTGGTTGGGCTTGTCGACTACATCACACCCACAACTGTACACCATCGGGTGGCTTCACCAAGGACGAGATCTCCATATTTTTTACATAGTAATTCATCACCATGCTCATTTTCCCATCCCTAATCCTGAAATTCCCTGTGACAAATCATGTGAAATGTTTCCATCATCAAGAAATATGATAAAATATCCCCTTGAAGATCCAAAGAATACTTCCTTAAAATATTACTAAAGAAACTTGGTCAAATTCCAAGTTTCCTGGGTCAACGCCCTTCCTGGTGCCATGACCACGCTGATGTCATTTTCCCAGTTTTGGCCCAATGCTGTCAGTGCCCTAATTTCTTGGAAAACTACACTAAACCCCTTTCTGGTAGTTCTTCCTCAAATGGAGGAGAAGCTTCAACCTGTAGAAGCTCAAGGGCGGTGAGTTGGTTATTGAACATAGATTATAAGGACAAGCTCTCTCATTTTAGAGCCTTGATCTCATCCATGTTGGATCATCCCTTAGAAAGTGGGCCTTACTCCTCCTTTCATGGGATCCCAACATCCTTCTCATTTCTATAAATGAACATCCCTCATTCCCACAAGTTTAGAGATTGGTTGATCATTGTCAGACTTGTCTGAACTCTCATCCCTTGCATGATAGCATCGTGATTAAGCCTAAGTGCATAGGAGAAGGAATGCTTTTGAGCTGGGTGAATGACTCATATTTTCACCTAAGGACGCCTCCAACATCAAGGCATGGTTGTAATCTCTCCTTTCGTAATTTATCAATACTAACATCTGATGTTTACTTTCTATATTTGTCTACATGATTATGAAAATATTCTGGTACTCGATCTTCTAGGTAGCTAGTGTTTACGTTTATTATATATTGTATCACATTTGCTATTGTCTCCTGATCATCCACAGGTATTCACGTGCCATCAGTAGCAGGACATGAGCCTACAAGGATCGTGGATCGAGGTCACCATCAACGGATCTAAGGATAACGATTGGAAAAAGGTATTTATGTCTCTTTCCTCATTGCATTGTAAGCATTAGTTAAGAAAGCTAATGTTAGAAAGAATCTCATGTTGCTAGACCCAATCTAGGTCTAGAGAGATCGCCTCTGTCCGCAGAGGGGATTTATCTTGACAACATAATTGGTGACACCATTGGGGAGCTTTAGCCTTTTAAGTTCTCCTTCCCCGAACTGATCTTGGATCAGTTTATAAGATTTTTAAAATTTAATTTTTCTTAGGCCTCTGGCAGCTTGTGTAAGGATTATTAGTCAGTTCACTGTGTTAGGTCTGGTGTTTGTGTGAGACTCTCTTTATTTTTTCCTTATTTTTAGTGACCAACGCTTTTTATTTCCTCACAGTAGCAATGGCAACATTGTTCTATATAGTACAACTACGCTGATTGGAATTTCAACACCCTTCTTCTCAGCACAAAAGCGTTGACCTTAGCCCTCGGAAAATTTGAGTTTCCCTTTTGATTTTCCAGTGTGTCCTGGTCCTTGAAGGAGTATGTGATATCTCAGTGATCTCCTTGCTCTGTGTTTGACTTACCTATCTCCTATGAGCGAGTCTGTTTCATCTCTCTGAGTTGTTGTAAGCTTGGGAAATTTTTTCCATTTCAAACACCCTTTGTCGCATTTTTATTCTCTAGTTTTGAAGAGAGTTGATGTATGCCTTGGTCATCTTTGCATTTCTGACTATTTCCCTTCAGTTTGGTGTCAAGCACAAGATTACAGTTTGTTTTGCGTACCAGTCTAGAAGAGTGTGTTTTGTCTAAATTCAAAAGAAATTGGAAGTGATTTTCTTTTTCGTTTTTTTTATTTAGATTATCTTTGTCATTTTAAAAAGAGTGAAAAACATTTCATTCGTGCATTATTTGAAGCGATTTGGTTTGGCTGAAATAAAAGTAAAGGGATTTTTCATTTCTTCATTCTTTCATTTGTTTTTCTTTTGATTACATTTCAAAGTGAAAAACACCAAAAATTATTTTCGTGCATCTTAGTGAAAGGGAAGGCATTTTCATTTTCAATAAGTTGCATTTGTTGGGAAAGTGAATTCAATTGGAAAAGCATTGCATTTTCGTAACCCTGAACTAGTTTTTTTGGGGGGGGGGGGCATTATTGTTGCTGCATTGGGTGCATTCTTGCTTATCTCTCTTCCCTAAATAGTTTAGGATTCATTGAAATTGAAAGATTATTTCTTGCATTTAGTCTGCACCATAAGGATTTAGGTGACATTCATTTTGAGCCTTGAAACTGAAACTTTAATCACGATCAACTTAAAATGAATCCAATTTACCTTAAGGAGCATTGGAATTAACGAGAATATTTAGTGGTCTAGGCTAGAGACGTGTTCTGGCGTCGTTAAGCGTAGGAGCTGTCACTAACATTATACGTTACAACCCGGGGGTGATATCTCGTTCCACATATGGAAGTATATTGATGTATGATAAGTATATTTTGGGTTCTCTCATCAAACGGTTACGCATTAGACAACACTACTACGGATTGGACTCCCATGTATCATCGCGTATATTTTGGGAGACACCACTAGGTTGCAAGCTTGCCATAGGTAACCGAGTCAGTTGCCTTGTAGATGTGATACACCAAACATGGCATTCATGGAGATTGACTGCCGTATGTTAAGTCCTTGGTAATTTCTCTTTAATTTGATCACCAAGGTGTATATTGCAATTCACGGATACTTGGTGAACCTTTATGCCCAACAAACCCTTTTTTATTTATTTTTTGTTATTTATAAAAGAAAAGGCCCACGAAAACATCTCACCTGTGTAGTTATCCATCTTTTTATTGCTTGGTAAGTTGTGATTTTTTTCACCTTTCTCCTTTTTGATCTTATTCTCGAAGGTCATTGTGGTTGAATCGTCGAATTCGCCCACTTTCTCTTCTGACGGATCTTAAGAACCTCCTCCTGAGGTCCTTCATTTTCTGGTTGGACCCCTTGAAGTGAAAGGTGAAGATCTTGTAATTGTCATCAGTGTTCAACCCATATCATCTCGAGCACCTCCTGACGATTCTCCTTGGACAACATCAGAAGAATATGAGCCGGAAAGCCCCAAACCAAATACACAATTCTCGGTCTTTTCATTGAATCTTCTCTTTGATATGATTTTAGTCTATCCTCTGCAACCTTATAGCTCCTTTGATCATCCCAGAATCCCTTTTCGTGCTTCTTCGATAGCATCTCGCTCTACCATCCATCGGTTGTTTCCTGAAGAAATGGCATCTAATGCTGACGATGTTCTGTTCATGAGTGCTCCTCAAAGAAATTTTTAGGAAACCTCTGGCTCATATATCTTGGAAGCCTCTTCATTGGTTTTCCCTCCGAGGAAGAGTTGTTCGGATCCACGCTGTAATATTCCTATTTAGGAAAATAAGCAATATAAGCACCAAAAACACAGTTTCTAGAAAATTACGTTATAATAATGAAGAACAGCACTTGGATCCATTATTTTATGTATTATAGCACTCAAATATAGAAGGGGATTAGAAACAAATCATTCTAGCTTAGTTAAATAGATCTCCCATGCCCAATATAGCCTAAAAATATCAAAAACTGCAACACATAATTTTTGAAGCATGTGACAATGAAGTTTAATGAGGGTTTCTACTACAAAAAGATAGAAACAAATATATATGATGATATATTACTCAAAGAGCTGAGAAAATGGAGATCTACTCTCTTTTACACAATCTTAAGATAACCCGACAAGGGTTTCTTGAAAATCATGAGGTACAAAAAGTAGATCTATAGATCTATGGCTGAATCACGCTGTCTGACTGAAGCTCAACATACATATGGATGGAAAATACAAAGAAATGGCTGAAACTTCTCCTTACTATATTTCCTGGAGAAAGGTTGAGGCTTTCCCTAGGAGACTAGCTCACAAACAGGGATTTTAACCCTTCCACTGCAGCACCATGAAAAATAACACAGTTTCTCTAGGGGACTGCGGTTTAGCTGTGGATGAATTCTTGACCCAATGTCTGATAGTGGAAATGAAGCCTAGAATACTCCTCTCAGATCCCTTCACCAAGTTCTCCAAGGAAGAGTGTGGAATTCCCGCATGAGAATACCCTTGCACTAAACAATGCAGCAAACCCAGCTAAACAACTGAAGCATGCAATAAGTCATAAGACTCAAACATAAACAATATTTTGAATGCCCTTCATGGCTGCCATCCCTTCCCTTATATTATTGGTGAGACTCCTCACCCTTGGCCCCACTCATTTATGAGGTTGCTTCCTTGCAAATACTCCTCCTCCAAAACTACACTGTTCCCACTAGCTCCACTCTCTCCTTTGGCAGCACTGTTGATTTGGTCAACCTTGATCTAGTCCACATGCATTTCTCCCTTTCACACCCAAGGTGACTTTATTTTTCCTACCTAAACTGATCCACATTCACACTGGAAGTGTTTTATTCCTACTAAAGAGATTTAAGGGTCTCCTTACCCCATTTATTATTCTAGACTGAAAATAGAGAAACATATAATATTCCAACTAGCAATAAGCTAATTGGGAACATTATAGTCCTCCCCTCCTAATAGTTGCTTGTCCTCAAGCAATAGTAAAGAAGGATGCTACAAAATCTTCTCTCCTTCCCACGTGGCATCCTCATCAGGAAGATTCCTCCATCGAATCAGATATTCTTTAATCACCCTGCTCCTTAGCTACCTCTCTCGAGTATTCAAGATAGCCTCTGGTTGCAAAAAAAGATGGACCTCATCATCAATGGGTGGGAAATCCATTGTGAAAACCACATGTTTTCCAATGGCCTTCTTGAGGCATGAGACATTGAAAATGTTATGGATCTTGCTCCTAATAGGAAGCTCCAACTCATATGCTACTTCCCCAACATGACGAATCACCCTGTATGGTCCATAGAGTCGGGGTTTGAGCTTCTCAGCTCCCATCTCCTTGAGTGTAGACTGTCTATAAGGCTGAAGATGAATATAGAATAAGTCATCTACCTCAATCTGTCTCTCTATCTGACCACGGTCTGCATATATTTTCTACTGGTTTTGTGTTGTAGCAATGTTTTCTTTGAGGGCCCGGAGTATATCTCGACTCTCTTGAATCCATTCCTTTGCTCTAGGAGCTTTTCTTGCCCCAAAAATCACATCAACAAAAGAAAGTGCATCATACCCATAAAGGGCTCGAAATGGGGTCATGCCAATGGACATATGAAAAGTTGTGTTGTAACAATACTCCCCCAAATGGAGCCAACGCAACCATGCTCTCTGCTGGCCTGAAACATAGTTTCTCAAGTAGCCTTCCAACCACTTGTTCACTATTTCAGTTTGTCCATTGGTTTGTGGGTGATAGCTGATACTTTGTGTTAATTCAATACCCACTAACCGAAAAATTTCTTGCCAAAAGCCACCCATGAAGCGGCTATCCCAATCACTGACTATGGTCTTTGGGAGACCATGGAGTCTAAACACATCCTTGAAGAAAATCTCAGCTACCTGTGAAGCAGTATACCATGAAAAAATAGCAAATAAATGTGAATAATTTGTTAGTCGATCAAAAACTACAAAGATACAATCCTTACCCTGAACTGTAGGTAGACCGATGATGAAGTCCATGGAAATACTCTCCCATTTTCCATCTAGAATAGGGAGTGGATGCAATAATCCTGCAAGATGGTTGTGTTCTCCTTTGTTTTTTTGGAAAACTACGCACTCCTTGATGTGTTGTAGTACATCCTCCTTGAGACCCTTCCATAAGAATCTCTCCCGAATAGCCCGATAACTCTTAGTGAATCCTTGATGCGCTGCAAGTGGGGAATCATGTGATGCTTGCAAAATATTTTCCTTGAGCTTAGAACCTCTAGCCAAGAAGACCCAATCTCAGTAATAGATGACCTCATCCATCACTCTATACCTCTCATCAGTCACCACTCCATCTAGGATTTCACATACAAAGTTGTCTTTGGAGTATTCTACTAACAACTAAGCCTTCCAATCTGCATCCATGCTCATTAAGGACAGTGTTGCTGGCCTCCTGGATAGAGAATTTGCCACTACATTACTCCTCCCTTTGACATATTCTATGCCAAAGTCATATTCTTGGATCTTACTCACCCATTTTTGCTGCCTCTCCTGAAGCTGCTTCTGCTCAAGAAAGAATCAGAGACTATTATGATCAGTCTTCACTCAGAATTTATTTCCCACCAAATACTGCCAGAACTTGGCTAAAGCATGCATAATAACCAACATCTCTTTATCATATATGGGGTATAGCCTCTCATGTGGCAGCGACTTCCGACTCTCAAAAGCTATGGGGTGTCCCCCTTGCATCAATACTGCCCCAATGCCTTTCCCTGAAGCATCACATTCCAACACAAAGGGTTGGTAAAATCAGGTAGAACTAATATCGGGCAGCTACTCATCACCTCCTTGAGCTTATCAAAAGCTCTCTGCACTGTGGGTGTCCAATTAAAAGCTCCCTTCTTGGTTATATTTGTAAGTGGTGCTGCTAGTTGAGAGAACCCTTTTACAAACTTCTTGTCATAGGTACATATGCCTACAAACCCCCGAAGTTATGTGACATTATTTGGTTCAGACCAATCTCTAATAGCACGGATCTTTTTCATGGAATCTCACTCCATCCACTCCAATGATGTGGCCCAAGTAAAGCATCTATGTGAGCCCAAATTCACATTTTGAGAGCTTAACATAGAATTGTTGCTCCTTAAGAATGTGTAATACTGCCTCAATATGCTGTAAATGCTCTTCCCATGTGTGCATATAAATAATAATGTCATCAAATAAGACCAATACAAACTTCCTCAAGTGACCACGGAAGATGTGGTTCATACAAGATTGGAATGTTGCCGGAGCATTGGTTAGCCCAAAAGGCATTACTAAAAACTCAAAATGCCCATAGTGACACCGAAATGTTGTCTTGGGGATATCTTGATCCCTCAGCTTGATTTGATGATATCCCGATCTCAAATCAATCTTGGAGAAATACTTGTATCCTCTTATTTCATCCATCAATTCATCGATCTTGGGAATTGGATATCTGTTCTTCATGGTCTTTTTGTTCAATGCTCTATAATCAATGCACATTCTCAATGTGCCATGTTTCTTCTTCACCAAGACCACTGAAGAGGAAAAAGGACTAGTGCTAGGCTGGATATGTCCTAAGGCTAAAATTTATTGAATGGATTTTTCAATCTCATCTCTATAGGCTTTGGGGTGCCTATAGGGTGTGGTGATCACTGCTTGGATCCCTTGCTCCAACTTAATAGTATGCTCAAAACCTTGATCAGGAGGTCTCCCAGGTGGAATATCTCCAAATACTGTAGAATATCGGTCCAAAATAGATTCTACATCAGGATGTATTGATGAATTCTTGCTCCCAGCTTCTGAAAAACGCAGTTCTACTTCCCACTCTATGTCCCCTCTACGCAAATCTGCTTCCATCCTATGAGATGACACAATCTGAGGTGGATAGGTATGTATGCCTTTGATTTTCTGATGTTTACCATTCCATTTTTCTGTCCATTCCATCTCTAAGGTCTCCCAATCAGTGGTAACCTTCCCTAAGGTTATTAACCACTGGACACCCAATATAACATTGGTGTCTGGAATATCAACCACAAAGAAGTGGTCTATCAACGTGTAGGTTCCCATAGTGATGGTTAATGCTGGGACATATTTGGCACACTGCATGGTTCTAGCTCCTGGAACCAAAAGTGAGAACCCATCAAAGTCCTCTATGTGAATTCCCCTCCTTTTTACCAGTTGTGTATCAATAAACTTATGAGTAGCTCCACTGTCTAACAAAATTGATACTCTTTGTCCCATAACAGTGCCCCTAACTCTTAAGTTTAGATACTTGGGAAATCCTCTCAATGCTGCAAGAGTCCCTCCCATTGGAGCAAAGGCTCTTACTACATCTTCTGTGGGAGGTTCACTTCCTTCTGCTGCTACAGCGCTGGTCTTCTCCTCCTCATCAGAAAATATCTCAATGCAATGTGCTTTCCCTGCAACACATTGGTCGTTTAGCACCCATGGCTCCCGACAGGTGAAACAAAGTTTTTTGTTCCTTAGATCCTTCCGGTCATTGTCAAGAGATGTCCTCCCCTGATTCTCCTTTGGGAATGAAGAAATATTTTGCTGAAAGGGTGCTTTGGCCTTGGGCAAGGCATGTTGCAAATCCCTAGCCTTCTCCATAACTTCTTGGAGTGTAGTGGGTCTAGTGGATTTCACCAACCCATGCAATGGTTCAGCCATCCCATCAATAAACATGCATATTATCCAGTTCATAGTGAGGTCAGATACCATAACTGAAAGCTTCAGAAACTCAAAGATATAAGTTTCTAGATCTCCCAATTGCTTGAGCTTGGTTAGCTGAACAAAGTGAGCCTTCGGATCCTTGGGATCAAATATCTCTACCAACGTCCTGGTGAAATATGAATATGAAGTGATATTAGCATGCCCAAGTGTAGATAACCCATGGAACCACCATTCATGAGCTTCACCTTCTAGTTGCAGTGCTACTATTTTGATAGCCTCCAATTCAGAAACTCTATTGAGTTGGAAATACGTGTCCAACTTCTCTACCCAAGCCTTAGCTGTGCACTTGGGTGATCCATCATAAGAGGGAAAAAATAACTTGCCCAAACTGCGTTGTAGATCTGAGTTTTGCATAAACCCTCCCTTTTTATGGTGATAGAAATATCTCCTACCATCCTTGATGTGACAGAAATCCTGGAAGCTCAAATGCTCTTTGAATCTTCGGGATTGAGATTCATATTCTACAATATAATCACCAAGGGTTTCTTCCCTCAAGGGCCTTCCTTCCTCACTTTCCAAAGATAGGAATGTGGGCATAGTGGAGCATTGTGAAGAAGGTTGTGCTGCTATTTTCTCCCACCGCAAATGTGAGGTGCCAGAGATTTCTCCATAGTGAAACCCTCTAGGGGATTCCTTCTATCTCATCTCTTTGATATCTTTGGCAATGTCCTGCACAGTCTAAAGAAAGATATTTGGGATCTCCCTCTCCTCCATGGCTGTAGATGTATTTTCCCCACAATCTGAGCTAATATCAGAGCTTTGATACCACTGTAATATTCCTATTTAGGAAAATCAGCAATATAGGCACCAAAAATGCAGTTTCTAGAAAATTACGCTGTAATAATGAAAAAAAACACTTGGATCTATAATTTTATGTATTATAGCACTCAAATATAGAAGGGTATTAGAAACAAATCATTCTAGCTTAGTTAAACAAATCTCCCATGCCCAATATAGCCTAAAAACATCAAAACCCCATGACTACTGCAACATAGAATTTATAAAGCATGTGACAATGTGTTTTAATGAGGGTTTCTGCTATATCAAGATATAAACAAATAGATATAATGATATATTACGCAAAGAGATTAGGAAATGAAGATCTAGTCTCTTTTAGACAATCTTAAGATAACTCGGCAAGGGTTTCTTGAAAATCATGAGGTACAAAAAGTAGATCTGCAGATCTATGGCTGAATCACGCTGTATGATTGAAGCTCTACACACATATGGCTGGAAGATACAAAGAAATGGCTGAAACTTCTCCTTACTAGCTTTCTGGGAGAAAGGTTGAGCCTTTCCCTAGGAGACTAGCTCACAAACAGAGATTTTAACCCTTCCACTACAACACCATGAAAAATAACACAGTTTCTCCAAGGGACTGTGCTATAGCTATAGATGAATGCTTGACCCAATGTATGATAGTGGAAATGAATCCCAGAATACTCCTCTCATATCCCTTCACCAAGTTCTCCAAGGAAGAGTGTGGAATTCCCGCATGAGAATACCCTTGCACTAAACAGTGCAACAAACCCAACTAAACAACTGAAGCATGCAATAAGTCATAAGACTCAAAGATAAATGATATTATGAATGTCTTTCATGGCTGCCATCCCTTCCCTTATATTCTTGGTGAGCCTCCTCACCCTTGGCCCCACTCATTTATGAGGTTGCTTCCTTGCAAAGACTCCTCCTCCAAAACTGCACTGTTTCCACTAGCTCCACTCTTTCCTTTAGTAGTGTTGTTGATTTGGTCAACCTTGATCTAGTCCACATGCATTGCTCCCTTTCACACCCAAGGTGACTTTATTTTTCCTACCTAAACTGATCCACATTCACACTAGAAGTGTTTTATTCCTACTAAAGAGATTTAAGGGTCTCCTTACCCCATTTATTCTTCTTGATTGAAAATAGAGCAACATATAATATTCCAACTAGCAATAAGCTAATTGGGAATATTACACACGCCTCATGATTTGAGTAGTGGAACCAAAAAACCGTCTATTTATGTTGTGTCTACACTCCCGCACGGTTACACCTCTTTGGGAAACCTTTTTTCTGGAGCTTCCGGTGGTACACCCTTATTTATGGATCCAATTTGGTCAATGGGTATTCCTCCATCTTCCGGCCCATTCCTTTCAAATCTGGCCACGGTGTCTCAACCTATTGTTCGACTGATGGTCACCATTGGTTAGATGACCGTGTCATTCGGATCCTCTGGCCCCTATTCACCATCTATGATTACTACAGTCCCACCATTCAGTAGGGACCATAGGCTAGACCCTACGTTCAATAGGGACCACAAAATAAACCCCATGTTCAACATGGACTTTATCCTGGACCCCATGTCCAGCAAGGTCCACAACTTCAGTTTCTGTAGGGGTTGTATCGACAACCCCAGCCAGGTCCCTATCAACAATATTTGCAGCAAGGTCCTTACCAGCCATGGGGGAAATATGCATATCCGGGTCAGAATCCACCCTATTTGGGGCATAATCCTTATCAATTAGGTTGGAACCCCCGAGCTTTCTAGCCTCATCATCCGCCTTTTCCATTCCTGGAAATGTTGGAATTTCCAGATGTGTCAAAGCTCACAAATGACCCCATCCAACATCAGCTACATTGGCCGCTGATTCCAACTAATATTCCAGGAGATTGTCCGGAGTTCGAAGGTAAATCTGGGGAAGACCCCCAAACCCATGTTATGACATACCACTTGTGGTGTTCCTCTAATTCTTGGGTTGACTATTGCATTCGTCTGCATCTTTTCCAAAGCACTTTGACTAGTGTTGCGGCCAAATGGTACATTGAACTCCCTCAAGGAATTTTCTTCGATTTCAATTCCTTGGATATGGCATTCCTCAATCACTTCCAGCTACCTATACGGTATGAAACCGAGACCCATTTTATCACCTAATTGAAGAAGTCGACTGCTACACATATCTCAGATCACATCCATGAATGTCGACATCACCGTCGCCTTATCAAATTTGAGATCCCTGATCAACTGTTGACCGAATGGTTCACAAAATCATTCGTTCCCAAAATGGCAAAAGATATTGCAATGAGAGAGTGTGTCACGAAAGAAGAGGTCATCACTAGAGCTCAATACCTCAGTTTGGTTTATTCCTAGTCTGAGACTCTATATGAGTTATTACCTGATGCGTCGCATCCTTCGACTAATCCTTCATCATCTTAGTCTCTTGTTATGCCTCCGGTGGATGGTGTTATTGGGACAGTGGCTCATACTGATAGTAGTGCGCCTAAGACATCTTCAAATTCAAAATCCACTACTGTCGCAGCGGCCCCTACTCCTTCCCATAACTAGAAGAATCCTTGTAAAACCTTAGAGGTAAATTCTGTTGAGTCTACTGCAGCAGACAAATCCTCGAAGGGTAAGAAAAAGGGTAAATGAAAGTATATATCCAAAAACCATAAACATGATTCAAAGAAGTCATCTGGTGGTGATTCTTCAACATGTAAGCCCAAAATTTCTTTTCTAATATGTGATGATGATCATTACACCAAGGATTGTCCTCGGTGTGCCGAAGTTTCCCGTCCTCTGAAGGGCGCACCTGGGACTCCGACCGTTTTTAAAGAACCCTTCCCTTCCCAATAGACACAAATGGTAGATCAGACTCAATCATCTAGTAGCTCTTAGGTGTTCATGGATGGAACACAATCCGTTTCCATCATCACGAGAACGAAATATTATCCCAATCCGTCCAAGGCTCCTGTGGAACCAGAAGTTACAGATCACCCTTCCTCTTCCATGCCTCCTACCTCTGGTCCTCTCCAAATCAAGAGGCTAAGTAGTGACTCCATCATCCGACCACCTCCAAAAGGTGTTCTTCGGAAATCATCTTACAATCCGAATGCGAGAGAAACACAACACTACAATATTGTAGAAGATCTGGCTCAAGTGCCTTCGGCGATGCCGACTTTGGATGTCCTTCAGTCGTGCCCATCACAACGAAAGGCACTACTCTCTGCCATTAGAGAGATTGATCCTTTATATTCTAATTTGATTATTTTTGAGATCGAGAATTTCATTTCTAACCTCCCATCTCAGGTAGCCATTCTGATTCAAGTTACCATTATGGGAAAGACTATTCATCGGATTTTCATTGATGAAGGCACTTCGACCTGCATCATGTCCATCGCATGCTGGTGTTATCAAAAAATTGCACTTGATTGGATGTTGTTCAGACAAATCTATGTAACTATTTTAAACCAGATTTTGACTGAAGCTTAGCCTCTTTAGTATGAGAGGGCTCTCTCAAGGGGGTTTATGATATTTGGTAATGATAGTGATAGATGACTAACTCTATAAAATTTGTATCTTGTTTTTATGATTGCAGGTTGAAAGAATGCAAGCTTGCCACCATTTGGATTATGGAGTCAAAAATTAGTTTTTTTAGTGGCAAGGTTTCTTGACATGGAAGCTGAGGCAGATAAGGGTCCTTAACAAAAGTAATTCACTCATAAAACACAGGAAAAAATAGTCATTTCATTACTAAAGGAAGTCAGAGCGTAGAGTTATGAATTATGAGTAATAGCAATGAAATCTACTACAAGTGGTAAAAATAAAAATACAGATAAAAAAAACATTAAAAACCCCATGAGAATCTCAGGTTTGTCAAGAAGAAAGTCCTCTGTATTACTGATATAAGTTAAAATACATAAAGCAATAGTTTTGTGAAAAAAATCTCTAACCCTTTACTACTTCGATGATTTGGCTTTAAATATACATTCTTACAGCAGGGATGATTTGCATCTTGGATAGATTCATTGAATTCTTCCTATGACACATCATATAACAAAAAAAACATGTCTTTTAACGAGAAAATGACAACTACACCCTAAAGATGACATTTCCTAATAGGACTCAAACTCCTATTTATTACATATTCTACCTTATCTTTGTGAAATAGTCACATATAAGTTGCAAATAAGCATCACATGCTCGAAAAGGCTATGACATAGTTCATCACTACTTTACAAATTAAAAACCCTCCTAAACATATGGAACAAAACCCTATTTTTCAGGAATGCAAGACCCTTATCTTCAACGAGAGCTTTAATTGATGACCTGTCTCTACAACACTATCTTCAAGTAATAAATGTTTTCTCTTAAGGTCCCTTGACCTGTTGGAGGAGTCCAAATGTCTAAACACTGTCATTAGGATGCTTCAAAACCTTCAAAGTAGCTCGCTACGAAAACATGACAGTTTCGTAGCGAGCTTTCGTAGCGTTGAAAATGAAGCTTCTACACCCAAATTTTTTGCTCCTTTTCTGTTCCATGGTATCAACCAAGACATGAAACCTCACC
The DNA here is from genome assembly GCA_034641835.2 of Pinus albicaulis. NCBI lineage: Eukaryota > Viridiplantae > Streptophyta > Pinopsida > Pinales > Pinaceae > Pinus > Pinus albicaulis. The sequence continues at coordinate 139,325,998 of CM076576.1, forward strand.
ACCATTAAAATCCCTGCTTAAAAATTGCAAAAATTGATTTTGGAAGAAAATATGCTGCTACAAAAATTTTCGTAGCATTTTCCTGGCTTTAAGCCTAGGAAACGCTATGAGACTGTGAAAAACTGCAAAATTTATAGATTTCAACACTGTCCCAAAAAATGCACCTCTAGCTGCAAAAAATTGGTCTTTAGCATGCCATGAAACTTCCAAAACATAATCAATCTCAACTTAAGACCTTTGTGTTTTTTCCTCTTCATTAATGACCAGTTGAGCTATGGGCTCCTGAATCATAGTCATCTTTAAGCCTTTTTTCTCCAGCTCTTCATGAATCAATTCTAATTGTTCTTGAAGGTATTTGAATTGGTCCTTCAGTGTCCTGTTCTTAGACTGTAGGTACAGGTTAATTTTTCTGATATGTTTCACCTCTCCTCTCAATGGCTTAGTCCATTTGATCAATTTTTCTGTGTTGTCCAAGGTCTTAGAGACACTTGTGACTTGATCCTCCCAAATCTATTTCATTTTCTCAAACTGTACCTTCTAAATGATTAGCAACATCTTTTAGAAGTTGTCTTTCATGTAGCTCCTTGGGATGGCATTTGTGAGATCAATCTCACTATGCTCTGGCTTGATAAATTCCTTACATTCCTACATGGTGAACTTGAAGCCTTTGAACCATTGTTCTCCTCCTCTAGGGATTCCTGTTGCTATTGCAATAGTCTCTGGTGTTACAGTAAGGTTCAAAATTCCCACTTTTGAAGTTGTCCCACTAAAACTGATAGCAAACTCCTTAAAAACTTGCACATGGCATCCTTACAATCTTTGGAAAAACTGCAAACACCCTGTTCTTCTGAAAACTTCTAAAGAAATTGGATATCATTAATAAAATTCATATCTGATGGCTTATATATAAGGCAGTGGCCACCTTTTTTGGTCTTCCTCTTTCCTGCCATGATGATTTTATACCTTCTTTGCCTCGCTTGATCAGTGACACTTGCAAATTATGAAAATGGCAGCAACCAACTTGGCTTGGTGAAACAACTCTCCAAAACTCAGTAGCATGTGAAGATGGAGCAAAGAATTATAAATGAATCAATTGGGTAGTGTTTTAAAGTTTCGATGACAACCCATGGCTTAATCATGACTCATACATGATAAAAATGGTAATAATGGCCTCAACCTTGACCATTGTACCTTGATTTAACCCTAATTGACTTGAATGACATCCACCCTAAAACTTCTAATAATTGAATGACACCTTGCACTGAATTTGAAAAGACAGACAAGAAAACCCCTTTTCGTAGCGTAGTTAGTTCATTTCTGGGCAGTTTCGCTATGAAAGTATTAGGAGTTTCGTAGCAAAAAATGCCTTTTTACTATGTAATTCGCTACAAAAACAAGAAATCTTGGCTAAATTGACATTTTCGAATTCAAAAGCTTTGGAAATGGAATATATCAGCAAATGATGACCGATGGGACATGATATGACTTTAATGGGGGTGGAATAGACCTTAGGATAGGCTAATATGAAAAATTTAAATTTTCCTAATGAACTCTATGACCATACCTTTTACAAATGAACTTCTAAGACTATTTCAAACGATGTTTCATTTTTTTTGAGTGATAACAGTGGCTCCACTTGGGATGGTGTGCCCCTGTGGTACACCAAAGAACCTGTAGTTCCAGTGCTATCCATCTTCTTGAAAAGAAAAACTCTGAAATTTACCAAGATTTTCTTCAAACTCTAATGGCCTTCACCTCGGGCTCAAGCTTGATGATCATCTTATATTTATTAGCAGAAAAACATATAAAAATGGAATATTTATAATGGAATGAAAGATATGTAGAACTTGAGAGGAATAGTGCTTCAAAAACTTGCCATTGACAGGCCCTCCAGCACAAGGTTGTCCATCCATCTCCTGTAGTATGTAAGTGTTGTTTCCATGAAATGCAACCACTATAAATGGACCTTTCCAGATATTATAAAACTTACCATGCTTCCCCTTTTCTTCAATCTTGGCCTCCCACTTCAAAACCATATCTTGAATTTGAAATTTTTCCTCTTTGACCTTCCTGTCAAAAGTCTTCTTAATTTTGTCTTGAGATTGCTGATTTCTGTTGTAGACTTCCTCCCATTTTTCCTGCAATGCTATCAACTGATTAATCCTCCTCTGAATTTCATTTGGCTCCTCCTCTAATCCTTGCAGGAGCTTCATGACAGACACTCCCAAGGATGTAGGGAAAATAGCTTCAGCCCCATATACTAACTCATAAGGTGAAGTTCCAATTGACCTCTTTGTGAATACTCTATCAGCCCAAAGATCATACTTCAGCTTCAAATGCCATGACTTCTTATTTTCCTGCAGCACCTTCTTAATAATCCTCACAATGATTTTGTTAAAAGATTCAGCAAGACCATTACCTTGTGGATAATATGCAATAGAATTCCCAAGTGTAATGTGATATTTATCAAAAAAACTGATCAACCTCTTGGATTTGAATGCTTGTGCATTGTAAGTGATGATCTTCATAGGGCAGCCAAACCTAGACAATATATTATTTTCTAAAAATGAAATGATAACTGAATCATTTTCTTTCCTAGTTGGGATTGCTTCAATCCACTTGGTGAAATAATTAGTTGTTGTCAAGATCCAACGATTCTGACCTGAAGATGATGGATGAATCTCAACAATAAAATCTAGCCCCCACTGCTGGAATTCCGCCTCAACATAGATATGCATCATGGGTAAAGGAACAAGATTTTTCTTACCATAAAAAATCTGGCATTCATGGCAGGCAACAATATTTTTGTAGACATCTTTGAAAATAGTAGACCAGTAGTACCCTGCTATGAGAATCTTATTTGCTGTAGCCTTCCAATAATTATGACCTCCACAATCTCCTTTATGAAACTTCGCAATCACTTTTTCATCCTCCTCTTCCAACAAACAATTAAAAAGAATACCATGAGTATCTTTCCAATACAGATTTTTATCAATGATGCAATACCTCAGGGATTTTAACTTCAAAAACCTTGCCTTACACTTTTTCAATTCAGAAGGAGCTCTATGATGATGTAAGACAAAGACAATGTCTCTATACCAGTTAGAAAGGATGTACTTCTCTTCAATGGGAATCAACTCTTCATCTTCATCTGATAATTCTGAAATTTCTGCAATTAAATTCATATCAAGACAGTAAAAATTTGATTGTGCCATCAGGTTTGATAGCCCCTAACGTTTGACCAATTTGTGGGTTTGATCTCTATATCATATTCCAGCAAGTTGGCTATCCACTTCCCTCTCTTACCATCAGTATCAGCTTGAGTTAAGATATCCTTCACAACAATATTAGGAACAAAAGCTATGACATGAGAATGTAGAATGTAAATTCTGAAATCTTTGATGGCTTTCACCAAAGCATAGGCCTGCTTCTCTAAGATGCTATACTTTAGCTCTGAATTAGCTAATGTCCTGCTAAAAAATGAAATGGGCTACTCAGTACCTTGCTGTCCTTTTTGCAGCAAAACTCCAGCAATTGTATTTTCTGATGCAAATGTAAAAACCAGAAATTCTTTTGAAAAATATGGGATGATCAACATAGGTGCTTGAGTGAGTGTCTTCTTGAATTCCTCAAATAAGTGCTTTGGTTATACCGTCCACCTGATGTTATCTCCTTTCTTCAACATCTTGGTTATGTCTTTTACAATCTCAGCAAAATTTGGAATAAATCTCCTCACAAAATTTACCCTTCGAAGGAAAGACTGAATTTCCTTCCTGCTTCTAGGTAGATCCAATTTCTAAATGGAACTTACCCTACTTGGATCAATGTTAATCTCATATTTAGAAATAAAATTCCCAAGTAACTTGCCTGAAGTTAGAGAAAAAATGTTTTTAGTGGGATTGAGAGAAATTCCAAACCTTATTAATTTCAATAGAATCTTTTCTAAATGCTTCAAATGGTCTTCTTCTCTCCTTGAGAAAAATGTTCTGTCATCCAGATAGACAACCACCAACTTATCCTTCCCCTCAGCAAAGGCAATGTCCATTGCTCTTTGAAATTTTTCTCTTGCATTCATTAGACCAAAGGGCATTTTGGCATACATGAATGTGCCCCATGGTGTGGTAAAGGCAATTTTCTCCTGATCTTCTGGATGCACAAGTTTCTGATTGTACTCTGAAAAACCATCCAACATAGACATCCTTTAGGAACTAACAATGTTTTGCAGAATTTGGTCCATCTTTGGGAGAGGGTAGTGGTCCTTCAGAGAGCCTTTGTTCAAGTTTCTCAAGTCAATGAAGATTCTTATTTCTCCACTCTTTTTCCTGAATGGAACCAATTTTGCAAGCCACTTTGAGAATCTGATTGGAAAAATAATTTTGGCATCAAAGAGCTTCTTGATTTCCTTCTCAATCAGAGGCATGAGAAGTGGACTAATCCTCCTCAACTTCTGTTTGAAAGGCTTTTCATTTTCTTTAATAGGATGGTATGTTGAATGATAGTAGGATAATACTTCTTCAAATCAGCATAACTCCATGCAAAAACATCTATGAACCTTTTCATCATCTCAATATATTTCTATTTCATGTCAACTGAAAGAAAATTTGAAAGCTTAATCATTTTTGGCATTGCTACTATACCAAGGTTATAAGTCTCTACCTCTTCCTCATCATCTTGTATCCTAGGATATTTGAACACATCATTTTGGTCAAAAAACTTTTCAAGTGATATGAGATCTTTGGGTATAGAATTATTCTTCAGTTGTAATACTTCAGAATTTCCCTTTGTTTCAACAAGAATGTTTTGCTGGTCTATTTGTGTGCTTTCAAACTCATCTTTCAATTCTATAAAGTTTTTGACTTGCTGTTCATCCTCAAAAACTCATCAATGAATTATGTTGTCAGGGATAGCAGGTCTATGGAAAACTTAAACCTCATATCTTTCAGTGGAATGATCAGGAATAATAAACAGACTTGCAGAGATAGATAGGGAGTCATCTACTGAGTTTTGGTCCCTAGTGTTCACAATAAATGAATATTCTGTAAAATTCTATAACATCTCCATGATCAAATTTATGTATGCCCTCATTCTCACATCCTTAGTTTGATATACACCCTCAACTTGGTTAATAACTAATTCAAAATATCCAAAAACATAAATCTTTTGGGCACCCATTCTTTTCAAAATTTCTAAACCCAAAAATAGAGATTCATACTTAGCCATATTATTTGTGCAATCAAAGTTCAGTTTGTAAGAAAAGAACTTTACTTTCATCATCTGGAGTTGTGATCCAAATTCCTGATCCAACCCCCTCTCTTCCTGTTGATCCATCAAAGTGTAGCAACCACCAACCTTTTGCCTTCTCTTCACTGATTTGCTGATTTTCTATTTCCTGAATTTCTGCTTTCTTTTCATCTTCTGCTTCATCAGTCAATTCATTGAAAAGAATAGCAGATCCTAATTCAGTATCAACAACATATATTTGGAAATTCTGAGGTTTTCCCTTACTACTTACCATATAAGCCATCCTTGTTTCTCTGTATAGTATTCTTTGCTCACCAAAAACATGAATGGTGGCATAAGTTAGGTCCATCTGCATGGTGCCTTTGATCTTTGCTACCCAAGACCTTGATAACATCATGCCAAACTTAGGTGGAATGTCTGCTACCACAATATCCATTACCACTGTCTTGGCAGGGACTTGTGTAAGACCAACAAAAATATATCTTATTAAACCAATGCACTGAACTCTTTTTGAATCAAAAGAAAACAAGTCCTTATATGGCCTAGTGATTTCTAATCCCATCGTTTCCATGATCACTTTGGGCATGAGGTTATGAGAGGCCCTTGAATCTAACATGGCATTGTGTAATGTCATGTCATGATTGCTAAGGCTGACATAGAAAGGAGGCACCTCCTCATTCTTCTCATGCTCTAATCTTGGTCCCAAGTATATGGTTGGATGATGTTATTAAACATTAAGGATGTCGTTGGGAATTTAGCATTTTTGGAATTTTACTTCTATATTCATTCACCTTAAGAATTTCTCGAAAAGGGACTGGGATTTTGATCTTGGAGATCTCATTTTCCAAATTGAAAACAAAAGCAAAATTTTCAGTCTCTTTGACAGGAGGAGGAGGTGGTGGATATTTTCTAACCTCAACAGCTTTAGGGGCATCTTTCTTGGGTTGTGTTTTGTTTGCAGTAATTGGAAAATTTCTATTTCTGAGGTTATATTTTTTCTGCATCTCAAAGATTGCATGTTGATATCCTTTAAGATAATCGGATGGTTCCTCACCCTTGTTTACATCATGATCTGACTCATCATGTTCTTCCTTAGTAAAATACATTCCTGACATGTTTTCATCCAAGCAATGAATAGAGTCTTTAGGTATTTTAGGCTAATCTTCTTCATCAACTAAATTTTTCTAAAAAGGAGGCCTTACTTGAGGGTCAGGTTGATTTCTATTTTCCCTCGATCTCTACTAGTTTTGAGGTCTTCTGAACTGAGGATTTGTAAATTGAGTTTCATGTTGTGCAGGAGGAGCAAAGGCATTCCCAAGGGCAAGCCTATCCATCAATTTTTCCATTGTCTTCATCATGGAGTCAAATTTATCATTAGAGGTGGAAGGCTTATCTTCTTCTTTCAATTTTGTCTTTCCCATCTTGGACTTTTTAGCAGCTATCATATTGACCTCCACCTTCACAATATCATTTTGTATTTCAGCTAGTGAAGGTGATTTTATTTCTCTTAGCAGGATAGAAAATTCATAATCAAAGGCTCCAACATATCTCAGTTGAATTTCTCCTAGAGGAGGCTTAAGATGGGAAAGGATGGAGTCATATACTTTGTTAAATCTCTTGGAGAAATTTTGAAAGTTTCATCAACAACGCTTTTCAAACTATTGTACTCAGTGAGGGCTTCTACAGGGTTGGTTCTATTTCCCCACTTTCTCAAGAAGCTATCTTCAAAATCATTCCAATTATGCAGGCTTCCTGGTGTAAGGGCTTTGAACCACTTCCTGCCATAACCAGTAAAGCTCTGAGAAAACAATATCATCTTGACATCCTCATGGTCAACCTCCTCCCTGTCTATGAAGTCATTGAACTAGTCTACATGCTCTTCAGCTGTAATCTCTTCATCACTTCCCCAAGTTTTGATTCTAGCAGAGTATTTGCTAGGAAGGGCATTTAGGACAACTGGGAGAACAAGAGGGGCATACCTAGCAGGTGCAGCAGCAGGTGGAGGTGGCACATTTCCTACCATGATGATTGGAATTGTGGTAGTTTTAGAGACAACATTGATAGAGGAAGAGGGACTGTTAGGAGGAGGGCTGGTTGATTTTTGTTGTCCAGTTACAATTGAACTCCAATCAGGTAGAGGAAAATCAGATTTACTTCTTAGTAATATTTCAAATGGGTCTAGTTCCTTCAACCTATCCAAGGATTCCCTCTCTAACAATAACTCAGATGTGACTACTTCCCAAAACTCTTCTTTATATTTTTATGTCACTAAGGATTAGGTATCAATACCTCTTCTATGTAGGTATAAGACAATTTCAATCAATTATTTTTCATTTTCAGACCTAAACAAGACTTCTTGAATTTTATCCTCAAACCTTTTATCTTCAGGACTTCTTAAAACTTCAGAGGACAAGGCTTTTGTGTGTAATGGAGTACCTGATATTGCAGAACTTCCTTGAATGCCTCTGAAAATTGTGTTTGGATTATCCACAATTGTAGGTGGATCTGGGTTAGGATTACTCCTTGTATATCTCCTTTTCAAAGCCACCTTTGAACATGATAATTTTGAATGGATTCACCAAGGTATTTGCAGCCTATAAAAACTTCTAAGCTCCTACTACCTTCAAGAGTTTAGCTTCAAAATTTGGGGAAAATTATATCTTCAGACTCCTGGCAGACGCACCAAAATGTCATCACAAAATTTCACTTGATTGGCTACTGATCAGACAACTCCATGTAACTATTTCAAACCAGCTTTTGACTGAAGCTTAACCTCTTCAGTCTGAGAGGGCTCTATCAAGGGGTTTTATGATATTTGATAATTATAGTGATAGATGGATAACTCTATAGAATTTGTATCTTGTTTTTATGATTGCAGGTTGAAAGAATGCAAGCTTGCTACCATTGGGCTTATGGAGTCAACAATCAGTATTTTAAGTGGCAAGGTTTCTTGACATGGAAGCCGAGGCAAATATGGGTCCTTAACAAAAGCAATTCACTCATAAAACACAGGAAAACACAGTCATTTCATTACTAAAGGAAGTCAGAGCATAGAGTTATGAATTCCGAGTAATAACAATGAAATCTACTACAAGTGGTAAACGTAAAAATATAGATCAGAAAAAAATTAAAAACCCCATGAGAATCTCAGGTCTGTTAAGAATAAAGTCCTATGTATTACTGATATAAGTCAACATACATAAAGCATCAGTTTTGTGCAAAAAATCTCCAATGCTTTACTAATTCGATGAATTTCCTTTTAATAGACATTCTTACAGTAGGGATGATCTTCCTCTTGGCTAGATTCACCGAATTCTTCCTATGACACATCATATAATAGAAAAACATGTCTTTTAACAAGAAAATGACAGCTACACCCTAAAGATGACATTTCCTAATAGGACTCAAACTCCTATTTATTACATATTCTACCTTATCTTTGTGAAACAGTTACATATCAATTACAAATAAGCATCACATGCTCGAAAAGGCTATGACATAGTTCATCACTACTTTACACATTAAAAACCCTCCTAAACATATGGATCAAAACCCTATTTTTCAAGAATGCAAGACCCTTATCTTGAACGAGAGCTTTAGCTGATGAGCTATCTCTACAACACTATATTCAAGTCATAAATGTTTGCTGTTAAGGTCCCTTGACCTGTTGGAGGAGTCCATATATCTAAACACTGTCATTAGGATGCTTCAAAACCTTCAAAGTAGCTCGCTACGAAAACATGATAGTTTCGTAGCGAGCTTTCGTAGCGTTGAAAATGAAGCTTCTACACCCAAAATTTTTGGTCCTTTGCTATTCCATGGTATCAACCAAGACATGACACCTCACCACCATTAAAATCCCTCCTTAAAAACTGCAAAAAGTTATTTTGGAAGCAAATAGGCTGCTACAGAAATTTTCGTAGCGTTTTCCTGGCTTTAAGCCTAGGAAACGCTATGAAACTGTGAAAAAATGCAGAATTTCCAGATTTCAACACTGTCCTAAAAAATTTACCTATAGCTGCAAAAAATTGGTCTTTAGCATGCCATGAACCTTCTGAAACATAATCAATCTCAAATTAAGACCCCTGTGTTGTTTCCTCTTCATTAATGATCAGTTGAGCTATGGGCTCCTCAATCACAGTCATCTTTAAGCCTTTTTTCTCTAGCTCTTCATGAATCAATTCTAATTGTTCTTATAGGTATTTGACTTGGTCCTTCAGTGTCTTGTTCTTATATTGTAGGTGCAGGTTCATTTTTCTGATATGTTTCACCTCTCCTCTCAATGGCTTAGTCCATTTGATCAGTTTTTCGTGTTGTCCAAGGTCTTAGAGACACTTGTGACTTGATCCTCCCAAATCTCTTTCATTTTCTCAAACTGTACCTTATAAATGATTAGTAGCATCTGTTATCACTCAGGTTTTCCTAGAAGTTGTGTAAGAGGAAAGTATACCCGAGGTAACCACAAACCAACCTTCAGATGCAGAATCTAGCCAATCTGCATCCAGAGAGGGCTCTCTCTTTATGATTTATCTTTGTTCTTAGAAGGTTTTAGGCTAGTTATATATCCAAGAGTTTGTTTGAAAAATGGTGGAATCCAAAAACTAAGGGCAAGGTTGAAAGTTTTCAGTCCATTGGGCTATGGAGTCAAAGGATGGCTTTACTAGATTTCTATTCTACACACAAGATGGCTTTACAGGGAAAGATAGCTAGACAGAGAACAATCCTTAAAATTTAAAGAGGATGGGATGATCTTGAAGGGATGAAAGGCAGCTAAGAATCTTTCACCATGTTCAAAAGAAAGAAATGAGATGACTACAAATAAAGAGCAATGAAGAATTCTTTATTATAGTAATCAACAATGTTTAAATTAGCAAAGCAAGAGCATTTAAGAATTCATGCTTATAACCAATTTAGAGGAAAACATTAAGAACAATCACATCTGAAATAAGAGTACAATTAAGTAAATTCTGATTCAATCCTTTATGTAAATTATTCAGAAATGGACATAATGATATTATAAACTGATATAAAATTTAAGACAAAGAGTAGAAAGACTTATTGAACTGCCGTCCAACACATGAATCCTGCAAAAAGTCCTGAAGCTTCAAATCGTCATCCAGTAAGCCACGAATAAACTTCTCCAAAATTATTTTATTCCGAAAATCTCAATGTTACAGCAAAGTAATAGAATCCACCCCAAATGCTTCCAAGAGTGGAGTATTTATACAAATTCTAAACTAAAATATCTTGAAACAAATATCAAAATTGGTTCACAAATCTCTCCAACTATTTACATAAATATAACTTAATTAAAGGACACTCAAACTAATGTATCTATTTGGCACTATTTTGTATGGATAGGTGATGACAAAGAGGAGAATTCTAATTTGATCCAACTCTTAGTTGATGATGAGGCATCCAAGTCACTAACTGCTTCCTTTCTTTGTGCAATCTGCTCCAACAATTCTGCAAACTTGGGGTCCAATGATATCTTTGTATTTCTCAATCCGTAATAGATATGTAAAAAGTGAAAGAGGTTATTGTAGATACATATGTTGGTGAGATAAACCTCTTTCAGTTTCCCAAAATTCTTCTCCAGCTATGCATAATAGTCTCTGTAAAACATATGTGTAAAACAGAGTTTTACAGAGTCTGAAAAATGGCCTGTAAAGATGCACATGTATCTCTCATTATAAAACCACTGTGAAAAAACTGAGATAGGTTTTTGTAGATAGGTATCTTAGGAACAAAAACCTCCTTCAGTTTTTTATGAAGTATTTTGGATTGGCCACAATCTTCTCTGAAAAATGATGACTTAAACTGGAATTTTCTGCAAAAAGTGCTTTCCAACATTGTTTAATATTTTCAAAACCATAATGGCTGTTAGAAAAGTGAGCGAGGTTTTTGTAGATGGTCCTCTTAAGAACATAAACCTCCTTCAGTTTTGTAAAATTCATCTTTTATTGATCACAATAGTTTCTGCAAAACTATGACTAAAATATGCAATTTCTGCAAAAATGTTCCTTCTTGTTATGTTTTTTCATCTTTTTACTTTTTTGCTCTTTTGACTGTTTTACTTTCACTTTAGACAAACCTCACTATTGGTGAAAGTATTCTCATCTCTTTTTACCATTTTACTGCCTTCTGTATTTACTTTTACTGTTTACCTTTGACTGCTCTGTAACTTCATTTTAACTTTTACTGAGTTTTACCTGATACACTTTAACCACTGATACTCTTTAGCTGTTATGCTTTCTAACCTTTGTTTGAATAGATTTGATAACAATCTTGGAGTAAACAAATCTTATGACTAGTATTAAGACTGTTTATCCAAGGATGTGATCTTCTAGTCACCTCTTCAGGGGACAACTGAGTAGATTTTTCAAGCAATTCCCCAATGGACAAGGGAGTGAGGTTTTAACCAGGTTCAAAATGGAGCATCATTCAAGGCTACAGGAACTCCCATTTTGGTTCTTGTGTGTTCAAAATGGTAGTTTCTGGGTTTTCTTCACAGAAATGTCGTGTTTTCAGTTTTAATGAGGGAAATTGGCACAATTGCAGGTTCGGGGGAACAATTCACAGTTTTAAAACCTCTGGGGGAAGACTCAGTGATGATTTTTAATCACTATTTCAGCGAAAAACACGGAAAAAATAGTTTTACTTGCAGTCGGGGTAGAAAAAGATAAATACCTGTTTTTTGAAGGAGGCTGGTTTTTTAACGGGTAACAGGTGATGGCGGGACTGTACTTGAACACGGGCGCAGCGAAATCTTGGAGTAAATCGGTCAATTATAGTGGAAATTCGAAAATCGCAGCGGGGAGCACTGTCATTTTCAAACAACGAAAATAACAGAAAAACACGGGAAAATGGATTATTTACAAGTTAAAAGGGTTTTTTGTTTTTCCGAGGAGTGACGTCATCGACGTACGGGCTGATGTAAGCAAGGTCAGGTGGTAAGCGGTAAGCGGTAAGTCCCCGCACTGCTTTTAGTCGAGGGTGGTTTAAGTCGGGAGGGCAACGATTCCACAAAGAGATCGCCACGTGGAGGGTGAACTGTTCAAATACCGCCCGTTTCCCGCTCGTTAAATTTCTCACAAAGGATGGGTAGCGGGGTTCACGTGGATCGTTGATCTGCGGCGGGTTTATCCGACGGTTGAAGCGATGGGGGAACAAGCGGAAGATTCAGGTGTGGGCCCGTCGGGTTTTAACATGATTTAAGGTTTAATCTAATCACCCCGGGAGATATTTAATAGGCGGAAAAGGTTATTAATTAGTCCTGATGACTAATTAATCCCGTATGCGTAAAGAAAAGGGGTTGCGGCGGGGTTTGGTTAAGTGGAATGCCAGGTGGACAAACCACGGTGGCACGAAACTTTTCGGAAGTTTTATTCATATTTTTGTATTTAAACATACATATGGCATGTTTAAAGTTTTTGTATGTATATCTTTATTTATATGGTAACAAACAAATATTATTTAATTACCATAAGGGCGGGATTATAATATCATGATAATTTTAACCAAAGGGCGTATAGTGGGTTTTTATTTAAATGTGCGGGGATATAAACACTTTGGTTAAACTTTATAATAGAGGGGTTTTTTGGGTTATTTATAAAAAAAAAAAGGGAGTTATATACTTAGGATAGGGTGTTTTACTAGGGATTTAGTAAAATAAAGTTAAACATCAATATGACAAAGGGACAAGGGAAACTCAAAACATTTTGCACATCTAAGAAAGTGAAAACTTTTGAAGTAAATTGCAATTTTTTATCTTCAACACTTAAACTTAGAATAACAAGTTATGATGAGGGATTTTTATGGAATTTTGCATGATGTTCCTAAGTAAAAGGGGGTTTTACTTAGGACCAGGTTAAGGATGGATGATTATGATGATGAATTATCTCAAGTACTTAGGTCTTTTTGATCATTAGGCCGAGGGTCCGGTCCCTCCAGAAGTCAAGGAAATGCCTTGAGCCCCGTTGATCTCCAAATACCTTAGTACTTTGGGGGAAATTAGTAAAACTTTTGAGGGGAAAGTGATGAGGGAAGTTAATGAGTTTGACTTTGCTTGCTGTGATTTTCCAGTGTATTTCCTGCTTTAGTATTTGTGATGAAGTAAAGGATTAAAAACATGTAGCAACATCATTCATCAGATAACACTTTGCAGCACCATCTACCTACCCTATCTACTACTACCATTTTCTCTTCTTTATTAGGGTGCATTTAGACTTGCAAACCCTTATCAATCTTTTCTTTTTACATGGTAAATCTATCTATTTCTACTCTTATTACATCCAAGGGCTCAGATTAAACTGTTGAGCACCTTTTATTAACTCTACCTATCTACTTATCTGCCAAGATTAAACTGTTTGGTCAGATATTTATTCTCTATTCTACAACATGAAATTGAAAATGAATGAGTCAAGTTTAAACAATTTGACTCTTCATAAATTGTGGCAAAAGTTTGACAAGCTGCACACAATTTGTTTATTACATCAGAGTAAAAAGTAGTGTTATTTAGACTTGCACACTTTCCTTGGCCTTTGTTTTTTATGGGGTTCATTTCTTTTACTTTTTGGCCATTTTTATTATTTTTACCCTTTGATTTTTCTTTTAGGGTATACCCTCTTTACATTTTTTAAAATTTTTGATTTTTTTTTTGTTTTTCAAGAATATGGAACACCTTTGCTCAAGAAAAAGGTTTGAACATATTCCATAGTTCAATCAAGACAATCATGAAAAATGACACCTATTGGTATAGGAGTCTAACACTGGCTCCACTTGGGGATGGCTTTTCCTTGTGGAAAGTCAAGAACAACAGATCAGATGCCTAAACATGTCTTCAAACTGAACTATGTAATCTCCTTCTTCTGGTAGCTTTATTGTACATATGATAGTGAAACTTTTGAAGCTTAGGGCCTTCGCTTCGGGCTTCAACTCCAAGAAGTCACCATCCAATCAAAACTGATGCATTAGCTGTGGCTAAAAATCTTGAATTGAATATAGTCCTTTTTCTGCAACCTGAAATCTAATCTTGAAACACATAAAAAATTTCAAACCAACTTAATGAAAAACTAGCTGAAAATTGAAAAACTAAAAAAAAATGCTCAAAATTCTGAGCTTATTAGCACTCATCTACCTACTCAATCTACTGTTCAACTGCTAGTTAGGTAAAATGAAATAACCAATGCAACCATTCAAGCATTATGTACTTTGATAGATTTTGTTGCATTTTCTTGTTGATTATCAAAATTGTACTTCTGCAACCTATTAGAAACTTGTCAACAAATGAGAGGATAAGGAAACACTTGATTTCCTTTGTTGACTCTAGAAAATGTACAAAAGGATCTTCCAAAATATATACACTAATGTTTAACTGATCTGAACAACTGTACATCTGTTCTGGATGGCGTCCATACCATGAATATGAAATGCTATTTTCATCTTTATCTCCCTGTAAACTTTCAGATAAGATTTGTGATGATATTCCTACTGATTGTAATGTTTGAGTGATGAATCCTTTATCATCTTGATTCTGAAAATCATAGTTAGTTAATAGAGGAATGCTTTGAATGCCTTCAATATTCAACATATCTGCTATTGGATCTTGAAAATCTTGGGAAAATTGCTGGAACCTATGACATATAAAATTCCATGGGACTTCATAAACTTCAACAAGTTTTCCATTCTTTTCTTTAAATATGTTATACCACATTTCCTTTAAAAGCTGAAATGGTTCAAAAAATAGTGGTATGGAACTTTCTTGTGTCATTTGATCATTTATTTCAATGGGAAGTGATAACTGCAATTGTGAAACTGAAAAATCTTGATCAATAGTTTCATTATCTTCTTTGTTGTCAATCACAATTCCTAAAGATTGCTGATTATTGATGGCATGATAATTGTCTCTAATGAACTGAAATGAAGCAAAACAAAGAGGTAAATAACCTTCACTTATTTCCACATTTTCTGCTCTTCCTTCCTCACTCTCATGGCTGATCTGTATTGGCTGATCACTGTCTTCAATCTGCTGAAACTGCATTTCTTCATCCTCCAAACTAGCTTCTGATATCTCTGTAAAGTTAGCTTGACTTTGGAGAACATAATTATCATCATAATGATCATACTTAGGCAAATCATCAAAATAAGGAATGTCATCAAACATACACATTAGAACAACAGATTCTTCTTCCTCATATTGATTTGTAAATTCATTTTCTGATTTATGATAATTTGAATTAGCAGGAATTTTTTCATGGCTATCAACCTCTTCTATTTCTTCATGATGATTTTGAATAAAAAATTCTTCTTTCATAGTGATCTCCTGTGTTATTTCATCTAGTTTTCTTACCAAAAGGTTGAGTTTTACCTCTGCAATGTTTTTCCTTTCCTCTTCTTCTACTTTCAACTTTTCCTGTTTGATTTGGAGATTAACTTCCACATCAACTACAATATTTTGCATCTGTACAAGTGTTTTTGGATTTCTTTCTCTTAACCGAAATTCTATTTCTGAATCAAAGGCACTTGGATAATGCAAGAGAGCTGAATCATGAGGAGGTCTAATATTTTCTGGCATTGAATAATAAACTTGATTAAATCTGTCAGAAAATAGTTGTATTGTTTCATTTGGATGTCTTTTTAATTGATTATATTCCTCCATGATCACAAAATGATTAACTTTGAT
This sequence comes from Pinus albicaulis, assembly GCA_034641835.2. Lineage (NCBI taxonomy): Eukaryota > Viridiplantae > Streptophyta > Pinopsida > Pinales > Pinaceae > Pinus > Pinus albicaulis. The sequence goes on from CM076576.1 coordinate 139,341,923, forward strand.
TATCCATCTATCAAGGAAAAGTTTGATAAACTGTTGAAAATTTGAGATGCTAGCATTAGGCAGATTTTTGAACCAACTCTTTATTATATTTTGCAAAGAAAGAGCAAAAAGTCTGATTTTAACATCATCTTCATCAATCTCAAATAAATCCAAATAATTTTCAAAACCTTGAATATGTTTTTGGGCCGTGATACCATTTTCTCCATCAAATCTAGGAAGATACTTGTAGTATTTTTCAGGAAAATCATGGAGTAAAGGAGGTAGAATAAGGGGCTTATATCTATCTGGAACTTTATATGGCACAGGGATATGTACAGGGATTGCAAGATCAGTCTTGATTATTTGAGGCTTCTTAATTGGAAAATGATCATCATTAGATTCATAAGAAAGCTGTTCAAAGAGATTAGGAGAATTATTACTTACAAACTTCAAAGGAAAATAACTAAAAACTAATCTAAGATCTTCTATAAAATACAATATACATTGAAAAAATTTCCTAATGAGAAAGAACATAATGTCTTGGATTAAGATCCAAGTTGAAAGCCTGATCTTTCCATATTGTCCTTTGAGGTTCATTCCTCCAATGGAGTCTTGATTCTGAAATTGATTTGGAGTCGCCAGGTGGATGATTTTAACCTTTGTGTGTCTGATCCCTGTCCACCATCATAGATCAGATCTAAACCTGTAAAACAATTCTGAAGAAAAAGTTAGTTCTTCAAGAAACCAAATTTTGAATATTTTATGATTATTTTATTTTTTTATGAATTTTCAAAACAACTTCTATGATTTCTTTAAGAAATTTAAGATTTTTAATTAAAATTTTCTCAAATATTTATTGAACTAGAGAGTCTGATTGAATGTTTTGAATCCAAAGTTCAGTTTATAAGCTAAACCAGAGATAGACTGAAGCAACATTTATTTACTTTTGCAATTGCAATGCAAAAGCAATTTCAAAGGCTACCTGGCTGATCTTCAGACTCTGTCTATAGCTTATAAGTGAACAATATTAACAAATAAAGATGATTCAGGTCCCCAGTATGGTCACCACTATGTTATCTCTCAGGTTTTCCTTGAAGTTGTGGAAAAGGAAAGTATACCCGAGGTAACCACAAACCAACCTTCAGATGCAGAATCTAGCCAATCTGCATCCAGAGAGGGCTCTCTCTTTATGATTTATCTTTGTTCTTAGAAGGTTTTAGGCTAGTTATCGATCCAAGAGTTTGTTTGAAAAATGGTGGAATCCACAAACTAAGGGCAAGGTTGAGGGTTTTCAGTCCATTGGGCTATGGAGTCAAAGGATGGCTTTACTGGATTTCTATTTTACGCACAAGATGGTATTACAGGGCAAGATAGCTAGACAGAGAACAATCCTTAAAATTTAAAGTGGATGGGATGATCTTGAAGGGATGAAAGGTAGCTAAGAATCTTTCACCATGTTCAAAAGAAAGAAATGAGATGACTACAAACAAAGAGCAATGAAGAATTCTTTATTACAGTAATCAACAGTGTTTAAATTAGCAAAGCAGGAGCATTTAAGAATTCATGCTTATAACTAATTTAGAAGAAAACATTAAGAATAATAACATTTGAAAACAGAGTACAATTAAGTAAATTCTGTTTCAATCCTTTTTGTAAATTATTCAGAAATGGATATGATGGTATTATAGACTAATATAAAATTTCAGACAAAGGGTAGAAAAACTTATTGAACTGTAGTCCAACACATGAATCCTGCAACAAGTCCAGTGCTTTAAATCGTCATCCAGTAAGCCACGAATAAATTTCTCCAAAATGATTTTATTCCGAAAACCTCAATGTTACAGCAAAGTAATAGAATCCACCCCAAATGCTTCCAAGAGTGGAGTATTTATACAAATTCTAAACTAAAATATCTTGAAACAAATATCAAAATTGGTTCACAAATGTCTCCAACTATTTACATAAATAGAACTTAATTAAAGGACACTCAAACTAATGCATCTATTTGGCACTATTTTGTATGGATAGGTGATGACAAAGAGAAGAATTCGAATCTGATCCAACTCTTAGTTGATGATGAGGCATCCAAGTCACTAACTGCTTCCTTTCTTTGTGCAATCTGCTCCAACAATTCTGCAAACTTGGGGTCCAATGATATATTTGTATTTCTCAATCCGTAATAGATATGTAAAAAGTGAAAGAGGATATTGTAGATAAATATGTTGGTGAGATAAACCTCTTTCCGTTTCCCAACATTCTTCTCCAGCTATGCATAATAGTCTCTGTAAAAAATATGTGTAAAACAGAGTTTTACAGAGTCTGAAAAATGACCTGTAAAGATGCGCATGTATCTCTCATTATAAAACCACTGTGCAAAAACTGAGATATGTTTTGTAGATGGGTCTCTTAGGAACAAAAACCTCCTTCAGTTTTGTAAGATGTATTTCTGATTGGCTACAATACTCTCTGCAATATGATGACTTAAACTGGAATTTTCTGCAAAAAGTGCTTTTCAACATTGTTTAATATTTCCAAAACCATAATGGCGGTTAGAAAAGTGAGAGAGGTTTTTGTAGATGGCCCTCTTAAGAACATAAACCTCCTTCAGTTTTGTAAAATTCATCTTGGATTGATCAAAATAGTTTCTGCAAAATTATGACTAAAATATGCAATTTCTGCAAAAATGTTCCTTCTTGTTATGTTTTTTCATCTTTTTACTTTCTTGCTCTTTTGACTGTTTTACTTTCACTTTAGACAAAAATCACTATTGGTGAAAGTATTCTAATCTCTTTTTACCATTTTACTACCTTCTGTATTTACTTTTACTGTTTACCTTTGACTGCTCTGTAACTTCATTTTAACTTTCACTGACTTTTACCTGATACACTTTAACCACTGATACTCTTTAGCTGTTATGCTTTCTAACCTCTGTTTGAACAGATTTGATAACAATCTTGGAGTAAACAAATCTTATGACTAGTATTAAGACTGTTTATCCAAGGATGTGATCTTTTAGTCACCTCTTCAGGGGACAACTGAGTAGATTTTTCAAGCAATTCCCCAATGGACAAGGGAGTGAGGTTTTAACCAGGTTCAAAATGGAGCATCATTCAAGACTACAGGAACTCCCATTTTGGTTCTTGTGTGTTCAAAATGGCAGTTTCTGGGTTTTCTTCACAGAAATGTCGTGTTTTCAGTTTTAATGAGGGAAATTGGCACAATTGCAGGTTCGGGGGAACAATTCACAGTTTTAAAACCTCTGGGGGAAGACTCAATGATGATTTTTAATCACTATTTCAACGAAAAACACAGAGAACTGAGTTTTACTTGCAGTCGGGGTAGAAAAAGATAAATACCTGTTTTTTGAAGGAGGGTGGTTCTTTAACGGGTAACAGGTGATGGCGGGACTGTACTTGAACACGGGCGCAGCGAAATCTTGGAGTAAATTGGTCAATTATAGTGGAAATTCGAAAATCACAGCGGGGAGCACTGTCGTTTTCAAACAACGAAAATAACAGAAAAACACGGGAAAATGGCTTATTTACAAGTTTAAAAAGGTTTTTTGTTTTTCCGAGGAGTGACGTCATCGACGTACGGGCTGATGTAAGCAAGGTCAGGTGGTAAGCGGTAAGCGGTAAGTCCCCGCACCGCTTTTAGTCGAGGGTGGTTTAAGTCGAGAGGGCAGCGATTCCACAAAGAGATCGCCACGTGGAGGGTGAACTGTTCAAATACCGCCCGTTTCCCGCTCGTTAAATTTCTCACAAAGGATGGGTAGCGGGGTTCACGTGGATCGTTGATCTGCGGCGGGTTGATCCGACGGTTGAAGCGATGGGGGGAACAAGCGGAAGATTCAGGTGTGGGCCCGTCGGGTTTTAAAATGATTTAAGATTTAATCTAATCACCCCGGGAGATATTTAATAGGCGGAAAAGGTTATTAATTAGTCCTGATGACTAATTAATCCCGTATGTGTAAAGAAAAGGGGTTGCGGCGGGGTTTGGTTAAGTGGAATGCCAGATGGACAAACCACGGTGGCACGAAACTTTTTGGAAGTTTTATTCATATTTTTGTATTTAAACATACATATGGCATGTTTAAAGTTTTTGTATGTATATTTTTATTTTTATTTATATGGTAACAAACAAATATTATTTAATTACCATAAGGGCGGGATTTATAATATAATGATAATTTTAACCAAAGGGCGTATAGTGGGTTTTTATTTAAATGTGCGGGGATATAAACACTTTGGTTAAACTTTATAATAGAGGGGTTTTTTGGGTTATTTATAAAAAAGGGAGTTATATACTTAGGATAGGGTGTTTTACTAGGGATTTAGTAAAATAAAGTTAAACATCAATATGACAAAGGGACAAGGGAAACTCAAAACATTTTGCACATCTAAGAAAGTGAAAACTTTTGAAGTAAATTGCAATTTTTTATCTTCAACACTTAAACTTAGAATAGCAAGTTATGATGAGGGATTTTTATGGAATTTTGCATGATGTTCCTAAGTAAAAGGGGATTTTACTTAGGACCAGGTTAAGGATGGATGATTATGATGATGAATTATCTCAAGTACTTAGGTCTTTTTGATCATTAGGCCGAGGGTCCGGTCCCTCCAGAAGTCAAGGAAATGCCTTGAGCCCCTTTGATCTCCAAATACCTTAGCACTTTTGGGGAAATTAGTAAAACTTTAGGGAAAAAATGATGAGGGAAGTTAATGATTTTGACTTTGCTTGCTATGATTTTCCAATGTATTTCATGCTTCAGTATTTGTGATGGAAGTAAAGGATTAAAAATATGTAGCAGCATCATTCATCAGATAAAACTTTGCAACACCATCTACCTACCCTATCTACTACTATCATTTTCTCTTCTTTATTAGGGTGCATTTAGACTTGCAAACCCTTATCAATCTTCTTTTCTTTTACATGGTAAATCTATCTATTTCTACCCTTATTACATCCAAGGGCTCAGATTAAACTATTGAGCACCTTTTATTAACTCTACCTATCTACTTATCTGCCAAGATTAAACTGTTTGGTCAGATACTTATTCTCTATTCTACAACATAAAATTGAAAATGAACGAGTCAAGTTTAAACAGTTTGACTCTTCATAAATTGTGGCAAAAGTTTGACAAGCTGCACACAATTTGTTTATTACATCAGAGTAAAAAGTAGTGGCATTTAGACTTGCACACTTTCCTTGGCCTTTGTTTTTGATGGGGTTCATTTCTTTTACTTTTTGGCCATTTTTATTATTTTTACCCTTTGATTTTTCTTTTAGGGTATACCCTCTTTACATTTTTTTAAATTTTTTGATTTTTTGGTTTTTCAAGAATATGGAACACCTTTGTCCAAGAAAAAGGTTTGAACATATTCCATAGTTCAATCAAGACAATCATGAAAAATGACACCTATTGGTATAGGAGTCTAACAACAGCTTTGAGAAGTTTTCTTTCATGTATCTCCTTGGGACGACAATTGTGAGATCAATCTCACTATGCTATGGCTTGATAAATTCCTTATAGTTCTCCATGGTGAACTTGAAGCCTTTGAACCATTGTTCTCATCCTCTAGTTATTCTTGTTGCTGCTGAAATAGTTTCTGGTGTTACAGTAAGGTTCAAAATTCCCACTTTTGAAGCTCTCCCATTGAAATTGATAGCAAAATCCTTAGAAAAATACACATGGCACCCTTGCAATCTTTGGAAAAACTGCAAACACCCTGTTCTTCTGAAAAATTCTAAAGCAGTTGGATCTTCATTAATAAAATTCATGTTTGATGGATCATATCTGAGGCAGTGGCCACCTTTTTTGGTCTTCCTCTTTGCAGCCATGATTATTTTATACCTTCTCTACCTCGCTTGATCAGTGACACCTGCAACTTTTGAAAATTCCAGCAACCAGCTTGGCTTGGTGAAACAACTCTCCAGAACTCAGTAGCATGCAAATATGGAGCAAAGAATGACAAATGACTCAATTGGGTAATGTTTTAAAGTTTCGATGATGGCCCATGGCTTAATCATGACTCATACATACTAAGAACGGTAATAATGATCTCAGCCATGACCATTGTACCTTGATTTAACCCTAACTGAATGGAATGACATCCGCCTTAAAAATTCTAATCATTGACTAACACCTTGCACCGAATTCAAAAAGATAGACAAAAAAACCCCTTTTCGTTGTGTAGTTAGTTCATTTCTGGGCAGTTTCGCTACGAAAGTATTAGCAGTTTCGTAGCGAAAACTGCCTTTTTACTGTGTAATTCGCTACGAAAACAAGAAATCTTGGCTAAAGTGACCTTTTCGAATTCAAAAGCTTGGGAAATGGAATATGTCAGCAAATGATGAATGATAGGACATGATATGACTTGAATGGGGTGGGGTTTAGACCTTAAGATAGGCTAATATGAAAAATTTAAATTTTCCTAATGAGCTCTATGACCATACCTTTTACAAATGAACTTCTAAGACTATTTCAAATGATGTTTCATTTTTTCTGAGTGATAATAGCTGGAAAGCCATCGGCTGTCCCCCATTGAGTCAGTCCATGAATACCTTAGAAGCTTTCAATAGTTTAGGTTCTCGCTGTATGACATTCTCAAGGAATTTCCCATCCTGTTGGAGGGGAAAATGCTAACCATGGAAGTCGAGGAGGTAGACACCATCTAGAACTATAATCTCTTTCTTGGACATAGTTGGACAAACACTATGGTTTGTGTAGTCTCCAACCTCTTTCGCCTCCTTTGTTTCCCTCATCAAGGGAAGATAGTGACCGTGGATCAGTTAGATTTCTTCCCCTCTGAGTCTTCATCAGGCAACATTTCTTTTGTTGGGAAGGCTGCTACTCCTTATGATAACATTGGGCCGAGTCTGTTCAAAGACTCATCTCTTATGGGAGTTTTTTCGCTTCCACCTCTAAATTTTTCCTTTGTCAATATAATTTCGTCTGGTCACGATCCATGGATTGTTCCCATTCTCGACCAAATCGAGAGTTTTTGTGACACTATGCCTCTTATCCCAGCAGAGAAAATGTATCAAGACATTCTCACGGATTTCGAGGCTGCATCCGAAACTAATACCTATTTGGTTTCTTCCTAGACACTTATGCGAAGTCTCCCTGGTTTGGTTCTTGGGACTTTGATGATCCCTTGAATGATACTTTCCCCACTAACAAGAGTATCGTGGAGGTCAAGCCTCTCAAATAAAATCCATGGGATGATGGAAATCATCGTTCCTCTTTTCTCTCAATCCCAGGTCACATCTCCGCCTCTCTAGGATCCGATGCTTCACCAGTACCAACTGACCCACTTCAGAATCTTGCTTTGATTCATGAAGTGCTGTCCAAAGGGAAGATGGGAAATATCACTCCGACCATTCCGATTGACATCTCTGTTAAACCAAGGATTTTTGAGAATGTGTGTATTGGTGCATCTTGTTCTCCCAATGAGATCAAGATCTATAAGGAATTTTTTTAGGAATTCTGTGATGTATTCAAGTGGTCATATGAAGAAATGCCTGGCATCGATCCAAGTATCATGGTGCTCAAGATTCCCACCTATCTGGAGTCGAAGCCCGTTCGCCAACGACTTCGACATGTGCACCTGAGAAAGGCTGCCACTATTAAGGGTGAAGTTGAAAAAATTCTTAAAGCTAGTTTTATGTACCCCATACCATTGACAGATTGGGTCTCCAATAATTTTCCTATCAATAAGAAGAAGGGGACCATTCGGGTTTGCGTTGATTACCGTGATATCAATCGAGCTTGTCTTAAGGACAATTACTCCACTCCTTTTATCGATCAGATCATTGATGAATGTGCCAGGAGCGATATTTTCCTTTATGGTTGGATTCTCTGGCTATAACCATGTTATCCGAAATTATGAATTACGGATAAAAAATTATTCCCTAAATGTGGTGCTATGCATTTAGAACAACATGTTAAAGAATTTTCATATACTTTTCCTAACAGTAAATAGACACACAGAATAGATCAAGAAACTTACTTGGAGTCCAAGCGCTTTCAATTCTCCTTCTGTCGCTCTTACTGCAGATTCAAATCTAATCTAGATTGCCAAAATATTTCCTGCAAGAATGAAAACTAAACAACAAAGTGATTGCAATACACAAATTCCTATTCAAGTTATTTAGTTAAATCAATGAAACATGAACCATATACATCAGATGAGAATTCATAATATGAAAGACATAAGCTTATACATATACATATGTGGGAAAGTAAGAAACAATATTTATTAATGGATAGAAGGGGAGGTTACAACCAACGATTGATTTGATGTCACCATCTCCAACATCATCCCAACCTCATCACAATCAACATCTCTCTAGCAACATAACACTCAAATCAATTCCTCAATTGAAATTCCACCAGCATTTCTCTACTCAAATTATTCCTTCTCAAGCACTAGGATCTGTGCTCAATTTATAGATGGGCTGGAGGTAGTTTCATAATCAATGACCTTCTAATAATAGGCAAGACATGTTCCCAAGCTCAGAGGTATCAAATGGACACATGGATTCAAAGTTTTGACACATGCACTCTTCTAGAAGGCACTTGCCAAGTGGAGATTCTGGAACAATGAGAATTTCACTCCCAATTGACCAACACACCCTTGAATGTTTGTAGAGAACCTTTGAATGGAGGTAACTACATCTGCAACGCACTTATCCCCTTGAGAGACTGCGTTGGTGAGTTCATAGGTGTTATAACATATGCTTCAAATCTTGGAAACCATGTAATGAAAGTCATGGATGATTTGCTCTTGTTCTTTGTCTTAGGGAATGCAGCAACTGAAATTATAGGGAATGATAGATGCTATTCATGGTTCTAGGGATGATGTCCTATTTAACCAGGTCATTGGGAATGATGCCCAAATTGACCTATAACAGATTTCCCCCAAAATCATGAAGTCAGAATAATAATAACAACATTTTTTGAATGAGATGCTTTAAATTATGATGGGCTGGAGTTGAAGTGGAGTGGCAACCTGCATCAATCTTACAATATATTACATCATGATATATCCTTTTGATCATGAATTGATGAGGGAAGGCATTCCCATGCTCAACACATAAACTATCTAATAACATGTACATATTGCAGAAAGTCATCTATATTGGAATGTTTCCCAACACAGACATGCCTACAGATATATGCCCATGTTTGGATGAAGAGCTGTATGTAAGGTCACCATATAGATGATGTGTACAACAATCCTGAAATCATAGCCTGGATGGATGAAAATAGTTCTGGGGTCTTCATATCTCGTTCACTCGATCATTCGGGTACAAGTCTAGCCATGCGAATATATGATTTGTAGTTGAACATGGTAAGACATCATTTGATTACCAGCCAATGATGTGAGCTGTTAAAAAACCTGAGAGAACCACCATTGATGTCAATGGTCCTCAAGGTACTGCAGTACATTTCGTAAGGCATGAATAGATGATTTGATGTCGAACGCCAAATAAAAATTTTCGGTCAAAAGTCTGAAAGTGAAGATCTTGTCGATGCAGTAACAAGCCTCATGGTACTGGAATATGATGTTTCTAAGTGATCTTCCTGGATGATGATTTGACGTTGATAGGAAGCCACTTTATTTTGAAATGGGAGTTACTTATTTCAGAGACAAAGGTATGACTTGATATAGAAATGTTCAGGGATGACTGTCATGAGAATGAAGGTTTATGAGTATTGCAGAAGGATGAGTATTCACTGGATGACTTCTCTTGAACATATCGGTGACACTGAGATGAGTTGGCAACATTGACCCAAAACCGAAATGAAGGTAAGATGAACCATAGGTATGAATGAACTGTCAAGAAGACTACCCAACCCAAACAATCATGGTGATGGAGTGAAGTGTCATGTTCAAGAGAACCCTGCTACCGTAAAAAGTTCTGTTCACTTTCCCAAATTTTCCCCGGTCATTTATCAACCAGTACCTCTTTATTTTTTAACAAGCTTGAGGAGGATAACATATGCTTGATCTATAATTCAACCCTTTGGGCGAACAATGTATCGCTATTTAATAATTTAATGAGTATAGCGATGAATGAAACTCGATTCTTTCCATGATCAACAAGACCGTCACTATTTTATGTTTTAACGAGCCTAACGATAGTGACAACCTGGTCCTTTTTCATATTTAAAGAGTTTGAAAAAGAGGATGAAAATAAAATTCCATAGGTACCTTTTCATAAAGTTGTTGCTCAGAGCCAAAAAAGAATAAAATAATATCTGAGAGAACCTATTTATTCATGTTTGACCAAGGTATTCCTTTTTCGTAAATAATCTATCTTAGTCTGGAAAAGGGTTAAGCTTATACTGAGTAGATATCAATTCATTTACTTTTACGAGCTCGAAAAGAGAAGTGCTTGTCAATATTTTCACATTATCGGAGTCTGAAAAGAGGTAAAAGAAGACTCCAGGGATTCCTTTTTTTCTATTCTCGAAGCTCGATAAAGAGATAAAAGTGCGCTTCAAATCCTTTTTTGTTTTTAACAAAGCTTGAAAAATAAAGATAAAAGTATTCTTTGTGGTCAAATCATTCTTGAAATAAATCTGCACGACTAATCTGTTCATCAGTTGTAAAACCTATTCAGAACAACATAAAATGGATTAAAAATACCTGTTTCATGATAAAAATATAATACAACCATAATCACAGCAACAAATATTCATTGCAAACAATTAAATGACTAAATAAAAAGAGTTTTACTATTCATTTTTATCATTCAATAGTCACCATTTTCATTTTAGAGCTCTGAACCTGTTTTTTCCCTTGAACTTCAGCTACTGATTGCGATCGATTCTGTGGACAATTTTCATCACCGTTTGGTCCAGGTTAGTGCCATGAACCCTCTATTTCTTTCAGTAATCAATTCATTTCCTTTCATTGCAAATTTTTAGAGTTTTGAGCCCCTTAGGGTAAATTTTGATTCCAAAGAGGGAAATGCACCCTTGAGCATCGAAAAGTGCATTGTGGAGCACCTAAAATGAAGTCTAGCTACATATGCAACACACTGTCCCTTGTTCAATACTGCATTGGGCGTAATCTCCATTTTTGTTTCTTGCACTATGCCCAAAATTTGTCTAATTTTTTGCATTGAAAGGAGTCTAATGAGTCTAATAGTTATATTTCAGGATTTCATCGGACTATAATGATGATTACATGGAGGGAAAGAGAGAATGAAGAATAGAATATGGTTTCCCTAAATGATCTGGGTACATTAAGAGCCCTAAGAGATTGTGGGTTGTTAAAATAATTCCGATTGTCAGGGTTGAGGCAACAGACAAAACTCTTGGAGTTCCTAGTTTGAGCATGGGATCCGGCTATCAAGGCTTTTCACATTAGGAACAAAGTGGTTCCTATTACAGTAGAGGATGTATAATTTCTCACAGGTTTGTCGAGGAGAGGCTTTCCTATTTCTCTCTTAGGGTCTGCTCTTGGAGGAGAGACTATGAGAGATTATATTTTGCAGTATTGCTATCCAAGGGCAGAGCCAAGAAAAGATGGGAAGATAAACATCTGGGACTTTCAAGATTTTCCTTTGAGAACTATTCTTTTCATGATCACAAAACTTTTTGGCACCGTTACACTACATGTAGCGAATAGATCATATATGCAGTATGCGCAAGAGTGCATGGAGCCAACAGTCTTCAATTGGCCTGAAGCTATACTTTGCCAAATAAAGGAGCAACTGAAAAAATAAAAGGGAGGAAGGAAGAAGAACTTAAGTTATGGTTCGATCCTCAATTCATTTGCCTTAGAGCGGATTCCCCTGATGTAGCCTCAACATCTAACGCTAGTTGTGTCGAATCCTAGAGATCCGAGGATGTAGAGATGGGTAGAACTAATGGGTAGGCATGTAGGCCAATCTACCATTGTGTTCTCGACTGCGTTATTTTCCTGGTTTAGATGACAAGTTGTCACCATTGATGAGAATGCATACGCAGGCATTGATTTCCGAGGAGATCCAGATTTAGCTTTACCAGAAGGCACTCAATTGCGTGCAATAGGTAAGAATGTTTTGACCATGTTTTTTGATTTTCCTAAGGTTTATACAATGTTTTTGTATTTTTGATGTTTTCCCAAGACTAAACTAAAGTTTTTATGTAATGTAGATGTTGGTCGAGTTCAACCGGTGGAGGAACTAGAGCATGGAGCAGATGAGCCAACATAGAGGGCTGTCGGGAGAGCAGTCCGTCAGGATATAGACATGGCTGAGACTCTTACTGAGCTTTGGAAGCACATATAGGGGTTGACCTTCAAGATTCTGGATTTCCGGATCGAAGAGTTACCCATGCAACTGCAATGCCATACTATAGGCATTCCTAACCTCTGGATGTGGTTACTGCATATGATAGCTAGATCTATAGCATGTTAACATAAGCACCACTAGTTTAATTTTGACATGTTGCATACATTTTGAGGTCAGATGACCAATGTGTCTTGGGCACAAATTGTTGTAAAATCCTATAACTATATATCTATTTTATTTCAGTGCTTTCCTATGTTTATTGTGTAATCCTATTCAATTATGTAAGTTTATCTTTACATGTGTTGCAAATGTCTGTCTAAAACTGGATTAGCCAAAGAATCAGTCAATGTGTTCAAATTCCTGGAAATGTGTTGATATTGAATAAAATCAAAGTGTCTTTCCAAAAGTCTAACTCTTAGGAACAAACGATGCAGCGTTGGATTTCTAACGGTATAAACACTAGTAAGTTGTAATACCACAAGTTGTGAGTCTAACCTTATAATGATGTGGTCAATACCAAATGAAATGGCATCAAAGAGAAGTTCGATCAACGCACTATAAACAATGATATTGTTTGTCAATCTACCAATACAAATCCCTTGACAACTCACTAACTCGTTGTTCAGAGCGAAAATGGCCCACACTGCAGAGGATAGATTCTATGTACTACGACTAGCACCATCAGCATATCCAACAAATGGTTTCAAAGATTCAGACATCTGCGATGAAATGTAAAGTAGATTACTAACGTTAAGAAAACTATAAAAAACAAAATAAGACAGTGAATGCAAACCAACAACATAGATATACAATTTAATACAAAAAATTACTACACATGATTAAGCATAGTAATATTTCAGATACAACCCATTTCTGGGCTGCGCTAACGGAATTCCATCGTAATCTACCAACTCATAGGCACCCTTAGCAAGAACTCTTTTGAAAATATAGGGGCCATGCTATAATGGCTCAAAATTCCCGGTACCTATTACATGTACCTATTACATCAACTTTTAGATCATAAAGAAGGACCAAGTCACCCTCTGAGAAAATGCGAGGTTGGACATTTTTATCGTATTGCACCTTTATACATCTCTTATGCGTTTCGTTGGAAAATTGGGCTTCATGACGCATTTCATCAAGATGGTTGAGGTTAAAAAAACACGCTTCTTCTTCTGAGGTGTCAGGTAACAAGTCGATTGCGAGTTTTGATGATGGTATTTCACATTGGATTGGTAAGATAGCTTCCAGACCATACACCAATTGAAAGGGAGTAAATCTGGTTGCGTTTCTCACCGAGGTTCGGTATGCCCACAAGGCCGAGTACAAGATCAAATGGCAGTTTCTTGCACAAACTCCTATCATGCGTTGAAGCATACGTTTAATAATCTTGTTGATAGCCTCAACTTGTCCATTTGATTGTCGATAATAAGGAGTAGAATTATCATGTGACAATCCTAACTTGGAAGCCAATTCCGTCATCATGTGGTTGCGAAAATGCTTTCCATGATTTGTAACTATAACCTATGGGACCCCAAACCATGCAATAACATGATTAAAAAAAAACAATGCAGCTGTTTGTCTACTGCGACAATAATATAACCATGCCCCCTGGATGAACGAGGGTTACAGGGCATGAAGTCAATACCCCATTTCGAAAATGGTCCTACAGAGAGACAACAAGATGCATTGGTGCTGGTGGTTTGCAGATTTTAAGATCAAATATTTGGCATGCATGACAACTTCTGACCACAAGAATGCAGTCGTGAAATATGGTTTGCCAAAAGTAACTTGCGCGGAGTATCTTCTGTGCGGTAGCGTATCCAGACAAGTGTCCATCACAAGCTCCAACATGAAAATCATTCAAAACCTTTTTGGCCTCCTCATGAGTGAGGCACCTTCTTAAAATTGCATCGACGCCACGACGATAAAGTGTATCACCGACGATCAGATAATATTTGGCTTGGTATCGAATACGTCGCTGTTCAGAGAGAGAGGTATCAGGTCGAAAAGTTTGATTTTTGAGATAAATGATGAAATCTCCATACTAAGGATCAGATGATCCGATCATAAATAGAGACTCGTCAAGAATTGGTGGTTCCGACGTAGTAGCAGTACTATCAGAGGGAAGGTCACAGAGAAGCTAAAAAAAAACTAAAGACTTCTTAGACTTGGATTTGATGAATTACAAATCGAATTCCTGCAAAATGACAATCCATTTTGAATATTTGACCCCAGAAATTGACGTGATAAGATATATGTCACGGGGTTGCAATCCGAAATGAAAATGGTCTTTCAGAATAGGATATAGTGGTGAAATCTTTGGACAGCTTGAACAGCTGCGAAGAAAAGATTTTCTACGTACGAATACTTAACTTCCGTATCATTGAGATTACGACTCAAATAATAGATCAGATGTTCTATCCCATTTTCTACTTGGAACAATACCATAGCAATGGTCATATTAGACGCGGCGATATATAGGAAATAATCACTCTGATAATTGGGGGGATACATTAATGATGTTCGAACAAGAGTATCCTTGACAACATCAAAATAAGCTTGTGCAACTTGGTCCCAATGGAAGGGAACCCATTTTTTCAAGAGCCAAGTAAATACTTTAGCCATTTCGGCGTAGTTGGGTATGAACCTCCTTAGGAAGTTAGCCTTTCCTTGAAGTTTCTATATCTGAAGTAAATTTGATGGCCCAGGAAAATCAAGAATGGCCTGAACCTTCAATGGGTCGATTCAAATTCCTTCTTTTAAGAAAATGAATCCAAAAAAATGACTAGAACCAACACAAAACACACATTTATATGGATTGAGGCGTATCTTTTAGTGTCGGCAGCATAAGAAGATGGCTCTCAAAGGCATCGGGTGATCATTCTGATTTCGTGAATGCATGGGTAAATCATCTAGATAGGGTTGAAAAATGTGCTTGATGTCATTGAAAGCATAATCCATTGCTCTCTGAAATGTTGCCCCAACATTCTTTAAACCAAAAGATAGTTTCCTATAAGCGAATGTGCCCCAGGGACAGATGAATGTTGTCTTATGTTGATCCTATGAGCGGATATTTATTTTATTGTAGCCGGAAAATCCTTCGATGAATAAAAAGATTTCACATCTAGCACAATCATCAATAATATGGTCGATAAAGGGAGTAGGATAGTTGTATTTCAGACAAGCCAAATTGACATCTCGATAATCGACACACACTCTGATGGTTCCTTGTTTTTTCATGACAAGAACGATTTTGGAAACCCAATCAGTTAGTGGAACAGGGTAAATGAAACCATCACGCAAAATTTTCTCAAATTCTTCTTTAATGGCAGCAGCCTTCTTTGGATGAACAGGAGGAAGGCGTTGACACACTGGTTTGACATCAGGATACACATTAATAGTGTGTTCAACGATACTAGTATCTATGCTTGGCATTTCCTTGTAAGACCAAGCAAATACATCACGGAATTCATGAAAGAGAGAGCGATATGTTTCGAGTTCTGAGGAAGAAAAAGATATGCCGACATGAATATTTTCAACAATGCCAGGTTTGGTCGAAATATTGATAGAAAAGGTTTCTTCAATATTTGACAAATTTCGTTTGGAATCGATTGCATTAATAGGTAAAGAATTTGAAAAGAAATTTTTGATTGATGGGTGATATAGTTCACTAAGATAATTTTCTTCATAATCAGGAAGATGGGAACGATGATGATAATCTTCCCATGGTTCTCCTTATGAAATCATGGTTTCCAAAATATTCTCATCTGTCAATAAAGTTGAGGAAAAAGGATCAGATGGAGTACCAGAATCTAAGTAACGATCAACCCAAACAACCAGCGACGCTGATTTTGGATTCCCCGCCCAAGCCAGATAGATTGATTTTATGCCAGCTCAGTATGGCTGGGTGGCAGAAACTCATCCAATGTAACAATTTTAGAATCACCCGTACTCTTCCTTAAGCCAAATGGAGTGGAAGAGATCATGTAGCAGGTCTCTATACTTGTAATTTCTGTCAATGTCGCAGGCGACCGTAATGCAAAGGTTCCCATGAGAGTGGAATCCTTTAAGAGTCCTACACCAATGTTCTGAAGTGCTAGTTGTGGTGCATGAATGAACGGAACACTTCCAGTTACCTACGGAGCGGAGGCAAATAAGGATAGTTGATTGATGACTGTGATGGTACCATTATATGGAAAGGCGATCATTCTAAAATATTTAGAAACAATTGTAGTCATATCATATACCCATGGCCTACCAAGTAGAATATTATAGTCAAGGGGTCTGTCAAAAACCTCGACATCAAAATTCACTATTTTTCCCCCTAGTTCAACATGCAAGTTATTGATAATACCACAAGGCTTATATGTATGTCCATCGAAAGGCTTCAATGTCGTTGATGATTGAGATAAGTGCGGTGAGCCAAGTGAATTCCAACAGTTTAGAGACATAATGCATGTAGATTATCCGTCATTAATAATAGTGCGTTGAACAAGGTTATTGAGAACATGTACTTATATGGAGAATGCCAATTATGCTGGTAATTGTGACACATAGCCCGTATAATTAAATATGACGAGATTTGAATCAGTCGGATCAATTCCACCAATAGCTGACAATAAAGCCTGTTTTTGGGAGGGGCAATTTTGTAAGACCTCAAGAGCAGACATAGCTGAAGGGGATTGAGCCAAATCTTCAACTATATTATAATTTTGAGCAGCTATTTCTCGAGGATTATATGTCTGTTTATGAACGACTCCCTTTGGTGGCTTAATCATCAATTCATGAATAACAGTAGGCGATACCGATTCCGTAGTCAGATTCGTAGTCGAGGTAGCAGGTTGATAAGTTGCCTGAATACCATAATATTTATTACATGTTGACACCAAAATATCTATTGAAGGTTTTGTGACAGATAACATAAGCACTTGGGAACTAGAAACTGGATCCGTAGCAACCAAATTTGTGTTTGGATTCGGAAATGGATTTGTCAAAACAACTGACGCATGTGAAGTATTCATTATTTTTGAGACTTCAATGCTGTGAGGAAGATCCCGAACAAAGTGTTCCTCATTACAGATTATGCATGGATAACGAGGTTTCCTAGGTCCATACGATTGATTAGATGATATTTTCTGCAGGTTAGAAGTTTTCTTTTTCTTAGATTTCCCTTTTTTCTTTCTTCCTGGTTTCTTGTCACTTTTTCCTTTGTCAAATGACATGACATTGATTTTGGAAGAAGGTGCCGGATCAGATGCGGTAGTATGATGTGTTCTTGTAGTACCAATCAAACCGTCTCTAACATGAGAGTCCTTTAATTTTGGAGGAACAGTGAAATTAGATCACGACACATTAGGAATTTTTTCATAGAGTGTGCCAGATTGGGTATAGATCAAGTCTAAATATTGGGCATGAGCAATGACTTTCTCTTCAGTGACAATTCCACCCTTAGCCACATCCTCAGTTATAGATGGTAATAGGGACTTAATGAACCACTCAGCAAGGAGCTGATCAGGAACAAATGTCTTAACCATTCTATGATGACGATGCCACTCATGAATACGATCAGAAATGTGAGTAGCATTAGTCTGTTTGAAATTGTTCAAGAGTTTCGTTCCAGTTTCATATCGTATGGGTAACTGGAAGTGAGTCAAAAAGACAGTAGCTAGGGCAGTGAAATTATCAAAAGAAGCTTTAGGTAACTCAATGTACCATTTTGCAGCTGGACCAGTGAGCATACGGTGGAAAAGACATAGTCGAATAGAGTCATCGTTCAGGGAGTTTGATGAACACCATAAATGATAAGTCATAACATGAGTCGACGAGTCTTCCCCAGGGTTTCCATTGAACTTAGGAATATCCGAGGGTAATTTGTGAGGTATCATCGACCACCAAGGAACATAATTGATTGGATCATTGGTTAGCCGATTTAAATCTGGTAACTCTAAATTTTCAACAAAGGGCAAATATCGATTAAGGCCAGGTTGAGCATAGCTAGGGTATGATGGAATTTCTTGAGCAACAGGAATTTTAGCACCAATATAAGGAATTTGCTGCTGGTAACCTAGATAGGGGTTGTTTTGATAAGCAAACGCTTGAGGATTCTGTTGACCAAAACCTGGGTATGATACTTGTTGAAATGAAGGTTGAGGCATTTGTGCTTGAGGTTGCCAAGGGGTCTGTCCACCAATGTTATAACCCAAATTAGAATAAATTGGATTCGGTTGAGGATAAGTATAACCTAGTTGTGGCTGTGACATCCCATAATATGGTAAACCAGCTTGTGAATATATGATTCCAGGTTCAGGTTTTTGTTGTAAATTGGCTAAAAGATTTGGATTATGTGGGCCCAATACTTGATGGTATTGAGTTGAAGGACCCACCTGAAATGGTTTTTGTACAACATTTTGATTCTATAACAGGGGTAAAGATGTATTAACAAGTGGAAGTGATGTGGGTGTAACAGGTTGAACTGGTTGATACGAGTGTACAACCATTTGTGGTTGGATAGGCAGAGTGGGATGCCATTGACAAACATTCATTTCGACATTAGGTTGACCAAAAAATGACGGAGTAATGTGAAAGTGGGTGACCAAAGGTTGCCCCCCAGCATGAGGAGGATAATAAGATGGAAAATATTGCTCTCCAAATGTAGGGAGTTTAGTTGATATGGTACTGGATGGAATAGACCCAGAAGGACCAGCTTGATATTGCCCTAATGATGTGTATAAATAATCAAGCCATTCAATACTCACTATAGGTTTACCAGTTAAAATACCAGATGATGACATTGGTGAAGTCCATGGGTTTGAAGGTGCACTAGAAAAAATTCCAGATAAAGATTTATAACCTGATGGGACCAAAGAGCCATCACGAAAATATGATTCTGGCAAAGTTGTGAACATAAACGGTCTAGCGAGAGCAGGTGCTGACGCAATTTGAACATATGGTCCAACCAAAGATGTTGGTTCAGGCATGGTTACTTGACCAAATGTATACCCTTTTGAATCGAGGGGAAAGTGAATAGGAATAGGATCAACAAAAGCAGAGGATGGTGATTGAGGAAAATACTCGTATAGGTAAAGATCCTCCCCAAAATGGGTTGGATTTAAAGGTGTCTCGTCTTGTGGGATTTCTTCAATTGAAATTAAACCAGGTGGAAGTATTTCACTGTCAAGCCCAAAGTCTATTTCAGGAGGTTGATTTTGTGATATGGGAGACTTAATGGCTACAGAAAATTGTGGGATGACCAATGGAGGAACAACTTCCGGTTGTTCGACTTTGAGATTCAGATTTTTTGGCAAAGAAGAGACAGGATTTTGGATCAACTTCCGGTTGAACAACGTCGGTTTTAGGAGGTATCGTCTCACTGATTGGATGGATCGTGACCACATGTAGTTGTGAGGACTCCGTCTCGACAACAGTAGATGAACCAGAATGTGTAGAAACAACTTGTGCTGACTCTGGTATATGGGAAGATGATGCTTCACCAAAGTTACCAACAGTACTTGTTTCGGTAAAGTAATGTCGCCTTCGCCAACCAAGAGTAAATTCTAGTGATAAAGGTGGTTTCAAATATAATCTACATGAATGACGGTGAAAAGGATTTTTTTCTTCCATGATGACTGATTTATTTTAACCAAAAAACAAATAAACAAAATGAAAGTGTAATGCTAGGAAAAAGGTTTACCAAGAAACTGTGAACTGTAAAATACCTCCTGGCGAACCAAGAAGTACGGGCAGGCAGTCTCCCCGAATGATGTGTTTGGTGTATCACAATTTACAAGGTAGCTGACTTGGTTCACTATGGATGGATAGAAATCTAAATTTTTCCTCCCAAATATACCCAAGGGTACGTGGAGGCCCAAGTCCGTATTTGCGCTGTCTCATGTGAAACCGCATAATGAGAGCACCCATTTAGACTTTTCGTACAGTAACGCCGCCTAATATACCTGAAAGTACGTGGATGAGCTATGATATACATACATACGTGGAGTGAGGTATCACACTCGAAATGTCTCGCAGATAATTAACGACAACTGTTATGTTTTACGACGCCGAAACATGTCTCTAGCCTAGACCTTCTAAATGTTATCGTTATGGTTCCAATGCTTTGTTAGGTAAATTGATGTAAATTTTAAGTTGATCTTGTTTATCAATTTTCCTTTCAAGGTTCACCGTGATGATGTGTTGAAAATTCCTAAAATGCAAACTAAAATGATAAGAAATCTTTTCAGTTTTAGTTTTTTCAATGAAAATCCTAGCTACTAGAGGGAAAGAGCAATCAATTTGAGAGCAAACAACAAAGATCAAAAAATAATATGAAACTTTCCTAATTGTTCCTATGAAAAACACACAATCCACAACATGCAAATGTAGGTTATTCTTTTCAGTCCCTTTAATGTGAATGCAGAAAAGGAAACTAAGTGCATCAAATCAATAAAAAAAAATTCCTTTTACTTTGAGAAATGAGGAATTGAACAAAAAATTCTCTTTTTAGGAAAAATGAAGATTTTAACTACAATTTATCCTATATGAAAGGAATAATTTAACGACAATTTCCTTTTCAAAAGAAAATGGATCTAATGCAGTAATGAAAATACTTTGAAATTAATTCATCAATGATAAAGAAAAACACTTTAAATAAACATTGAACAAACATTTCTTTCAAAGGAGGAAGAGGTAAGTAAGGTTACTGGTCTCTATGAGGCATTAGGCACTTTGAAAACACAACAAACAAAAACTAAAAGCAAATGCAATGAAAAATTCAATAGGAATTTGGTCGGCTCTACAGGGCAATGCAGTCTCTAAAGGGAGACAATGTGTTGCAAAGCACCCTTGAGTGGGAGACAGTGCTCTGCAAAGCACTGTGTCCTATTCAAAAATGCGTTGGGCGTAGCAGAAAACAACCACTCAGGCTGTTTAACACAATTCTAATGAAAATTTCATTATAAAAAGCCTAATCTTTTAGAGTAAATGCTACTGGGTTGATAAACATAGGAAACCACACCAAGGATGAAGGGTAAAATCCCCAGCGGAGTCGCCAATTTGTTATGTGGAATTATCAATTACGGATAAAACATTCTTCCCTAAATGTGGTGCTATGTATTTAGAATAACAGGTTAAAGACTTTGCATATACTTTTCCTAAAAGTAAATAGACACACAAATAGATCAAGAAACTTACTTGGAGTCCAAGCGCTTCCAATTCTCCTTCTGTCGCTCTTGCTGTAGCTTCAAATCCAAGCTAGATCGCCAAAATATTTCCTTCAAGAA
The DNA here is from genome assembly GCA_034641835.2 of Pinus albicaulis. Classification (NCBI taxonomy): domain Eukaryota; kingdom Viridiplantae; phylum Streptophyta; class Pinopsida; order Pinales; family Pinaceae; genus Pinus; species Pinus albicaulis. The sequence continues at coordinate 139,363,471 of CM076576.1, forward strand.
TGAACACTAAACAACAAAGATATTGCAATATATAGATGCCTATTCAAGTTATTCAGTTAAATCAATGAAACATGAACCATATACATCAGATAATAATTCATAATAAAGACAAAAGCTTATACAGATACATATGTGGGAAAGTAAGCAATAATATTGATTAATGGATAGAAGGGGAGGTTACAACCAGCGATTGATTGATTTCACCATCTCCAGCATCATCCCAGCCTCATCATAATGAACATCTCTCCAACAGCATATCACTCAAAGCAATTCCTTAATTGAAATTCCACCAATATTTCTCTACTCAAATTCTTCCTTCTCAAGCACTAGGATCTGCACTCAATTTATAGATGGGCTGGAGGTAGTTTCATTATCAATGACTTTCTAATAATAGGCAAGACATGTTCCCAAGCTCATAGGTATCAAATGGACACATGGATTCGAAGTTTTGACACATATGCACTCTTCTAGAAGGCACTGGCCAAGTGGAGATTCTGGAATAATGAGAATTTCACTCCTAATTGACCAATGCACCCTTGAGTGTCAGGAAGTGCTTTGCAGAGCACCTTTGAATGGAGGTAACTGCATATGCAACACACTTAGCCCCTTGAGAGATTGTGTTGGTGAGCTCATAGGTGTTATAACATATGCTTAAAATCTTGGAAACCTTGCAATGGAAGTCATGGATGATTTGTTCTTGTTCTTTGTCTTAGGGCATGTAGCAACTGAAATGATAGGGAATGATAGACCCTATTTATGGTTCTGGGGATGATGTCCAGTTTAACCAGGTCATTGGGAATGATGCCCAAATTGACCTATAACAAACCAGATTAACATCGCTCCAACTAATCAACAAAAAACCAGTTTTATCTACCTATGGGGGACTTTCGCCTATAATAAGATCCCTTTTGGCTTGAAGAATGCCGGAGCAACCTTCCAGCGAGCTATGTCTTATGAATTTCATGAAATCAAGCACATATTTCAGCCATATCTTGACGACCTTCTTGCTCATTCCGTGAACCATCGAGATCACCTGAAACACCTTAGAGCTATCTTCCAACGCCGTCGACACTATAATATCAGGTTGAATCATCATAAGTGTATCTTGTGTGTCGAATGCATCATGATCCTAGGTTTCATGGTGTACAAATAAGGAATCTGCATCGATCCTCTGAAATTTGAGGCAATCATAAATTTTCCTCCTCCCTCTTCTATCCATCAACTGTAGAGTTTGCAAGGGAAAGGTACTTTCCTCCGTCGTTTCGTACTGAAACACGTTGAGATTTCGAAAGGCTTTACACGCCTATTGAAAAAGAGAATCTTGTTCTTATGGGATGAAATTTCTCAGAGTTCTTTCGATGCAGTGAAATGAACCCTCATCACGACTTTGGTGTTGTATCCTCCCAATTATCACTGCGACTACTGTTTGTATTTGGCTGCTGCCAAAAACACTATTGGCATAGTGCTGGTTTAGGATGATGACGATGGTCAAGAACATGTATTGTACAACTTGAGCCATAATATCTTTGATACTGAGACCCGTTATTCTCATTTAGAGAAACTTGCATTAGCTGTTGTTCATTCCGTTCAATTTTTCTATCACTACATTCTCCTGCGCAAAACCTTAGTGATTTCTGATTGAAACCCCATGATTTACATTCTCACACGTCAGTTACTTGGGGGAAAGTAATCAAAATGGATCGTTATCCTTCAAGATTTTGACTTAGAATTCACTAGTGCTTATTCGAAGAAATCCTTGGTCTTTGCTGAGTTGATGTGTGATCTTCCCACCACGAATGATGAGACTCTTTTTCTCATTAGTACTCTTGATCCATGGTATGGAGACATCATCGTATATCTCCAGACCCAGAATTATCGGCCAGAGATATCACACTCCGAGTGAAGAAAAAAATGATACCAGTCCTGTTGGGGTTCCCATGTTTTTGCCAGATTGGCAAGACCAAAAGATGAGACAACATCAGAACCACTTTGGGGCCCTAGGATCTAGCCCTCCTAGGCCCTGAGAGGGACCTCTCCAAATAGAGAAAATAATGATATGTCTTTGAAGCTCAAGATGAGATGTTAGGCTAGTTATGAAGCACAAAGGGGGGTTTTAAATGATTTGGTTGGTTGGTTGCTGGGTTGGTTATGGGATTATGAACTGAGAAAGTAATGGGAGAAAAGGAACAAGGCAGCAGGATATTTCAGCAAAGGGGATAGGCCAAGAAAGTGCCATCCATTGGGCTATGGAGTCATGAAAGGTAATTACATGCAACGACTAGCCAAGGCTTTCAGAGGGCAAGTCATCTATACTAAAGGATCTTCTTAGATAGATGATGAAATGGAACATTAAGGATTGAAGGTGAAAGAAGAAAATACAACCTAATTTCTGTCTATAGATCAGGTCAGAGGTCATTTAACTCCAGACCTGCTTGGAAATACTCAAAGGCAGCTCTCAAAGAGGGACAAAGGGGCTGCTTATAGATCAGACCAGAGGTCATTTAACTCCAGGTCTACTTTAGCAACTCCAAGGGAAAGCAGAGATAATATTAACCGAAGGAATCTTAGAAAGGCCAACTGGTCGCGTAAGGATCCTAGTGGAAAGGGCTAACTCTAATCCCCAATGTTCCCAAACCTTCCAGCTTAAACCCAACAAGAACATCTAAGAAATGATCCATCCAATTCATACATCAGAGAGCAGGCAATAACATCCGCTACACTGGTTAAATCGATTGAAATCAATTCTCAGATAGCACATAAAGCAGAAAACATTAAAGGTAGGGAGAGAAGGAAACATAGGGCACCTAACAAGGGTGAATCCTATGTTATACTTATGTTTCCTACCATAAGAACATGAAACAATATGAAAATGTAATAAACAGAGTTAGGAAAAACATCACCAATAGAAATAGACCAGGATCCTGTGAAATGTGCTTTGATTAATTGATGCAAAACCATTCATATACAATAAGCCCAATGGCTAATACAATCCAAACTTTCTCCTCCTAGCCTATTACATACAAACTACTCTGTAACTCCCTCCCAAGACTGTTCTAACAGTCAGACTGAATCCCTCTAACAGCAACAGCCGAACAACTGAACAAAAACCACAACAATATGTTCTTCTGGATTCTTATAGGAGAAACAAAGCAGAAGAGGTAGGTGAAGAATTAAATGAAGAATTAACGCTCCGAAGAGGAGGAGGCCGCAACCCATTCTGCTTTAAATCTGTGCCTTTACTTCTGGCACTCTGGCTGCAGTATTAATGCCATTCTCTGTTGACTGGACAAAATGGAGAAATAATGATGCTAGGGTCGACCATACCGTGTAACTAATGCTTCCTGATGGTATAGTACTGCTGAAAGGGCATAAATATTCATTTGGGCACAATGTAGACTGAACAAATGATGTGTACCATGTCCTTTCATGGAAGAACGCTATGCTGATACGGAAACCCTAATAATATTATATCTCTGTGCATTGGATCTCTTGTTCGATCCTCGGGGTCTTCTAATTGTACCTTTGCCTTCTAAAAATCCATGAAGAAGCTCATAAGTCTTCCATTTCTTGCCTCTAGCTCTCTGCTGCTCCTGTACTATCTCTGCCTGTGCATTTCGAGCTTCAATGGCGCTGGAGGGTTGGTAGAGTTTAAACTCGGTCCTTTGATGAATTTATGGCGCAAACACCCCTCCAGACATTTCCTGTAACATCAGGCTCTAAATACAGCCTCTGCACATGGTTTTCATCGATCTCTCTGTCACTGTAACAGAGATCGTGCATCATGGTGGTCATTTACTATTGAAAACCCTGCAAAAATCCGGAAATGTGAGGAAAACCACGGACGAGGTGGTGGCTGCTGTGGACGACTGAGAGGGTGAAGGAGGGATTCGCTGAGCAACGGTGAAAGAAATACAGAGGAGCGGCGGAGAGGTGCTTTGGAATGGTGGAGAGTAGAGATGGCCTGAGGTTGGCAGAATGCGAAACAATTATACACGAAAACCTTATAAACCCCGACCTTTGAACGCTATATGTGACGGAATGAATGGGGTACGGTGGAAACACGAGGGGGTGACGTGGAGAGACCAGGTGATGAGGAATGGTCAATGGCGGATAAACAAATCTAAACCGTTGATTATGGTGGAGATCGACGGTAGAGGGCGACAAACGGTGGGCCAGCGGGCCTGGTGGAGACGAGTTAACCGGTGAGCAGCTCAGACGAATGATGACCATCAGATGGGGCACTCGAGATCTGACGGCTGACAGCAATTTCACTGGGTGACCTGGACCGAAAGATAACGCGCGGGGAGAAAGCAGTTTTTCTGTCGTACAAGGGACAGGTGGCGAGCATTGAATGGAATCGCTGGGGCTCGGTGAAAACCACTCACCGTGCATAAGCGGTGCAGAATAGACCAGGCTGTTTTGGAACAGTCGCAATGGGCGGGGACCACCGTGACAGGCAGATTCCGCACCGTCGGATCTACATAGATCAACGGTGGGAAACACGCCCGATATGGATTAACTGCGGACTGTTAGATTTGGCTGGAAAACAAATGGTGGAGATGCGGCGACGGGTGATGAACAGGGAAAACGACGGAGGCTGCGGGATTAACGAGGACCATCCGATCTATGAAGATCAACGGTCAGGAACGTCCCCAATATGGATGAAATGTGGACCGTTGATCTGCGGATTTAAACGGACGGCGAAGATGAACTGCGGGGGACCAAGGTGTACGGACATGAGAACTTGGAGTCAACCCCCCGCAGTGAATAACAGTCGTTCGATCGGGTCTTCCCAAATCCCGAGGAGTCAACTGCGGGGGTACCATGGTTTGACCTTACGGATAGAGAAAAGCCTCTGTAGGGGTAAGCGCTTTCGTCGCGGTGCTAGGTTATATGGAGAGGAAAGGCACGGGGCTAGCGGAGAAGGGGGCTTAGGCCTTTTATAAGGTCGGAAGTGGGTTTTTAACCCATTTTAATGGATTTTAAAGCTATGGGAGGGTAACGATAGAAGGACTAAGGGGGATTTTGGTGAAACAAGGGTAAGGGTAAGAAACAAAGGGGATTTTAGAGGGGTTTAGAGGGTTAATAGGGGAAGTAGAGGGGAACGAAGGCACTTTGATAGAAGGAGGAAAAGGGGGATAAAGGGACATTTTGCAGGGGTACAAGGGGTAAATGCAGGCCTTTAGGGAAAGGAACCAGCAGAGGGGAGTTGTATAAGGCAAAGCACAGAGAGACCTCAAGGATGATGTGTCTTCAGGGGAGATGCATTCCTTGAAGGTCTCCAAAATGACATAGCCCCCAGCTTGCTCGTCAAGAATTTCATAGGGGGGCTAACAAGTCCCAACCTTATCGCATCTTTGGAGACACCCTCTATCACACTGGTATTGACTATGTCCTTCATCGTTGTTTGAATCTCGAGGAAGCTGAGAAAGCTCTCAATGTTTGCCACTCTTGGGCTTGTGGTGGTCACATGTCTGGTTACACCACCGCTTAAAATATCCTTCGTGCATGTTATTTCTAGCCGTATATTTTTAAAGACTGCATTATTGCAGTATGAAGATTCCATGATTTCTAGATTTACTCTCGAAAAGAGCACCACCCACCCTCACCCTTGCACCCAGTTGTTAGGTCCCTATATTACTAGTATAATCCCTTATTGTTGTTAGTGTAACCCCCTTATTGTTATTATTGTACCCTTGTAACCCCCATATTTTTATTATTGTGCCCTTAAATTATTATTTTTAGGTCGGCTAGGATTACATTGTGGCCCCACTAGGATTACATTGTGGCCCCATGGACTCCTATATATAGAAAGGAGGTTTTTTAGTTTGAATCATCCAAGAATTGTTCATTCATGTAATGCATTGGAGGTTTCCCCCTCGAAGTGGCTTATTTCTAAGGTGTTGATATCTCTTTTCTTCTCTTTTTGGAGCTGGTTTCACAACATTTGGTATAAAAGCTTTGAGATTCTAGGGTTTCGCTGCTCCAAACAGGTCAGCGTGGAATTTTCGCTATAATCTTTTTTCTACGCAGGTTCAGAATCTGAAAGTTTTAGAGTGCGAAGCCAAAATCTGGAGGAACATCGTCAAAAAATTTCAGAGCTTGGTTCGCAATATTTTCGGAGATATGATCTGTGCAAGTTAGGTCATTTTTCAGGCTCCTAAATTTAACCTAAACAGGTCATCGTGGTATTTGCATAATAAATTTTTTTCTACCAAGGTTCAGAAGCTAAAATTTTTAGAGTTCAAAGCCACAATCCTGAGGAACATCACCGAAAAATGTCAGATATTGGTTCGTAATACTTTTGGAGATATGATCTGTGGAAGTTAGGGCTTTTTGAGGCTTCTGAATTTCATCTCAAAGAGGTGATCGTGGGAAAATATTCATATCTCTCTCTCTGAGCATCGGATTGGAATGCTGTAAAAAGTGACTGCAAGTGCACAGACTTTAGTTTTTGATCTATCAATTTCAGATCCAAAGGAGGAAACAATGACACATGGAAAGTCATAAAATTTCTCTCTACTGAACCAATCCAAAATTGGGTAATTGTGGGAGATTGGACATAACTTTTCCTTGAAGAATCCAAATCAGACCAGAATTGTGGAATTTGAAAGAAGCTTCAAAGGGATACTACAGGGCTGAATTTCAGATATTGAGGATCCACATTTATAGATATAATTCAATTTCAATATCGAGCTCCTCAAAATCAAGTAAAAGGTGTGTATTTTTTTTTTCTTTCCAAATTGCATAAGTCTTGTTTGAAGAATCAAGTTGAATTGATTCCAAGGGGAATAGATATCACTATTGGATTCTAAAATGGCCCCTAAAAAGAATTCAACACCCATTAAGCCTTTAGAAATCTCTACTTTGACTCATGAAGACGAAGAATGGCAACATGACATATCAAAATTACAAGAGCAAATGCAATAAATTTTGCTCTTGCAAAGAGCAACAAAAAATGACATGGAAGTTTTAAAGAAAGGCGTGGAAACTAAGATGGATGGTTTGAAGAAAGGCGTGGAATCTAACATGGATGGTTTGAAGAATGGCATGGAATCTAAGATAGATGGCATGGAATCTAAAATGGAAAACATGAAGAATGATCTAAAAGCAGACATGGAAGGTTTGACAAAGTTGATACAAGAAATGTTTCCTAATGGTGAAAAGACAGTAGAGGAAACTCATGATGAGAAAAAAATAAATGTTAATCATGATTTCATAAAATCTAATGTTGGCAGGAAGAACCACCATATTCCAAAAAAGGATATGAGGAAGTTTGATGGAAATGATCCTGTTACATGGATACTATAGATGGAGCGATATTTTGATCTACATAATGTGCAAAACACACAAAAGGTACGCATTGCAACCTTACATTTAGAAAAAAATACATTTGTATGGTATCGATGGCTTTGGTCCCGTATAAAAATTGTCACTTGGTCAATTTTTATGGAGGAAATGATAGCACATTATGAAGATACAAAGAGCGACACCTTATTTATCCAATTGATAAATCTAAAACAAAAGGGTTTAATGGGGGAGCACATTGAGGAATTCCAAAAATTGAATATAAGGGTAACTGATATTCCAGAGGAACACATGATTGATCTCTTCATAGGTACTTTAAAGGATAACATCCAACATGAAGTTCGCATTTTGGAACCTGATTCATTGGAGAAGGCATTCAGGTTGGCAAGAAAAATTGAATGTAAAATTATGGCGACAAGGAATCCTACCACTTACTTCTATAAAGAGGGAAGTGTTGCTACTCCTAGATTTCCACAACCTACAAGGTTGACACCACAAAAATTGGAAGAAAAAAGAGCAAAAGGGCCTTGCTACAATTGTGATAACAAATACACTAAAGGTCATAAGTGTGCTGAGAGGAAATTATTTTACATAGATTGTGAAGAGGAAGAAGAAAATGAACAAGAAGAGGATATACACCAGGAACTAACCCAAGAAGAGGAAGAAATGAGTCCGACCATATCGTGTAATGCATTGGCAGGAATTACCACTCCTAAAAATATCAAGATAGAAGGACATATCAAGAAGAAAAAGGTAATAGTGTTGATTGATTCAGGTAGTACCCATAATTTTATTCGTTGTAAGGTAGCCAAGGAATTGAATTGTTTCCTATACCCAGCACCAGAATGTCAAGTGATGGTTGCAAATGGAGGAACTATAAATTTCTCTGGAAAATGCCATAATATCAAGCTAACCATGGGGGAATATGTATTGACTAGTCCAATTCTTTCCATTCCTATGGGAGGTGCCGATGTTGTACTAGGAGTACAATGGTTACAATCTTTGGGGACGGTAGCTTTTAATTTTCAAGAACTTTTCTTGAAATTTTTTTCAGAAGGAAAGGAAGTCGAATTACGGGGTATTGCGGGGAATCCGGGAAGGATAATAAGCTCTAATGTCATTACAAAGCTTCTAAAGAAAGAAAAACGAGGCGTAATTGCACAATTATGCTCACTAGAAGTTCCAACATTAAAATCATCTATTTCTGCAGATCTCCAACAAGTCTTGGACAATCATTCCAAGGTGTTTGAAACTCCCAAAGGACTCCCACCTATTCTTGATCATGATCATGCTATTCATTTGATTCCAGGAAGTGTTCCTCCAAACATCAGGCCTTATAGATATCCTTACTTCCAAAAGAGCGAAATTGAACGTATGATTGCAGAAATGTTAGAGGCGGGTATATTCAACCTAGTCAAAGTTCTTTCTCTGCTCCTGTAGTATTGGTACACAAGAAGGATGGATCATGGCGAATGTGTCCAGATTATAGGGAGCTCAATAAGCTCACCATTAAAGACAAATTTCCCAATCCTGTGATTGATGAATTATTGGATGAATTACATGGAGCAATTTATTTTACCAAGTTGGATCTTCGTTCAGGATATCATCAAATTAGAATGAAGACTGAAGATATTCCAAAAACAGCATTTCGAACTCATGGGGGTCATTATGAATTTTTGGTCATGCCTTTTGGCCTTACCAATGCACCTTCTACATTTCAAGGGTTGATGAATTCCATTTTCAAACCCACCCTTAGAAAATTTGTGCTAGTATTTTTTGATGATATACTAATCTACAGCAGGTCTTGGAAGGATCATGTTGAACATGTTGACAGGGTGCTAAAACTATTGTAGGAGAAACAATTATATGCAAAAACATCCAAATGTTTCTTTGGAGTACAAGAGGTGGAATATCTGGGTCATATTGTATCTCACGAGGGTGTTAAAGTAGACCCTAACAAAATTAAAGCCATTAAGTAATGGAAAGTCCCCACAACCATAAAGCAGTTGCGAGGATTTCTCGGGTTAACAGGGTATTATCGCAAGTTTGTTAAGAATTATGGGAGAATAGCAGCACCTCTAACAACATTATTGAAGAAAGATGTATTTTCATGGACTCCTGAAGCAACTAAGGCCTTTGAACGTCTTAAAGAGGCAATGTGCCTAGCACCGGTCTTAGCTACACCAGACTTCACAAAAACCTTTGTTGTGGAATGTGATGCCTCAGGAAATGGAATTGGTGCAGTTTTAATGCAGGAAGGAAGACCCATTGCTTTTGAAAGTCGTCCAATCAAAGGAAAGTATTTACAGAAACCTATTTATGAGAAGGAAATGTTAGCAATAATGCATGCACTAAAGAAATGGAGAACTTACCTAATGGGAAGACACTTCAAGGTAAAAACTGATCATGATAGTCTTAAACACTTTTTGGAACAAAGACTATCTTCAGAAGAGCAGCAAAAATGGGTCACAAAGATGTTGGGTTATGACTTTGAAATAATATACAAAAAGGGAAGCTAAATGTTGTTGCAGATGCACTCTCAAGAAAGAATGAAGAGGTGGAAGCATTGCTTTGTGCCATTTCTATTATCCAACCAGATTGGATAACTGAAGCAAGAGATGAATGGAAGAAGGACAAAGATGTATGGATACTCATTCAAAAGTTGCAGCAAGATCCTAGTACATCCGATACATTTAGTTGGAAAAATGATTCCTTATGGTACAAAGATCGCTTATATCTTTGTAAGAATTCCCAACTAAAACAAAATATTCTTCTGGAATTGCACACTTCTCCTTTAGGAGGACACTCAGGATTTTTAAAAACTTACCACAGGGTGAAGAAAGAATTTTTTTGGGATGGCCTTAAATCTGATATTCAAAATTTTGTGGCGGAATGTTTGGTTTGCCAGCAGAATAAAGTGGAAACAATTAAGACCCCAGGACTTCTACAACCTTTATCCATTCCAAGTCAATGTTGGGAGGAGATTTCAATGGATTTTATCACATGTTTACCTAAGTCCGAAGGAAAGAGTGTCATCATGGTGGTAGTTGATAGACTTACCAAGTATGCACACTTTTGTGCATTATCTCATCCATTTAAAGCAAGTACAGTTGCTACTACATTTATGGACACAATTCAAAAGCTACATGGAAACCCAAGGGTTATTGTGAGCGACAGAGATCCCATTTTTACAAGAAATTTTTGGACGGAGTTATTTTCTTGTTTGGGTACTCAATTAGCTCATAGCTCATCTTATCATCCTCAATCCGATGGTCAAACTGAGATAGTAAATAAATGTTTGGAAGGATATCTTCATTGTTTTGTATATGATAAACAAACACAATGGGTCAAGTGGTTACCTCTCGCTGAATGGTGGTATAACACTTCCTTCCATACTGCAGCAAAAATGACCCCATTTATGGCACTTTATGGATATCATCCACCATCCATCACACCATATTTAAGAGAAAATTCGAAGGTTCAAGCAGTGGAAGATCACATCGAGCATCAACAAGAAGTTCTTCAACTCTTAAAGGACAACTTGAATTTGGCACAAAATCGAATGAAACAACAGGCAGATCAACATCGCAGCGAGAGAAGTTTTGATGTAGGAGACTGGGTATTTTTACGGCTACAACCATACAAACAAATGTCCCTCAAGCAAGCTAAGAAGGATAATAAATTATCGCCAAAGTACTATGGTCTTTACAAGGTGTTGCAAAAGATTGGTACTATGGCATACAAATTGGAGCTTCCTGCTTCTTCGCGAGTACATCCAGTTTTCCATGTTTCATGCTTAAAGAAGGTTATAGGTGAAAATCTTCCAGCTCAAACAGTATTGCCAGAACTTGATGGGGAAGGGAAAATCATATTGGAACCTGAAGCAGTCATGGAAAAAAGAACTCGACAACTACGGAATCGATCAATTTCAGAGTATCTCATCAAGTGGAAGAACTTACCCACCGAAGATTCTACATGGGAGGATGAGAATTTTATACAGAAGCACCCAGAGCTACTCAAGCGTTGAGGACAACACTTTTTTGAAGGAGAGGGGCATGTTAGGTCCCTATATTACTAGTATAGTCCCTTATTGTTGTTAGTGTAACCCCCTTATTGTTATTATTGTACCCCTGTAACCCCCATATTGTTATTATTGTGCCCTTAAATTTTTATTGTTAGGTTGGCTAGGATTACATTGTGGCCCCACTAGGATTACATTGTGGCCCCATGGACTCCTATATATAGAAAGGAGGTTTTGTAATTTGAATCATCCAAGAATTGTTCATTCATGTATTGTATTGGAGGTTTCCCCCTCGAAGTGGCTTATTTCTAAGGCATTGATATCTCTTTTCTTCTCTTTTTGGAGCTGGTTTCACAACACCAGTTGTGACCGTCGAACCTTTTACGAAATGGGGCATTAATTTTATGACTTGTAACCCTCACTCAGTCGGGGGGCATGGCTATATCATTATTTCTATTGACTATTTCACTAAATGGGCCGAGGCAATGCCTACATACGATAATGAAGGTCTCACTGCGACACAATTATTATTCAATCATGTCATAGATCGGTTTGGTGTCCCGAAAGCGATTGTCACTGATCATGGAACTCATTTTTGTAATAATATGATGAAAAATTTCTCTGTTCAGTTGGAGTTACGTGACGATAAATCCACCCCTTACTATCCACAGGCCAATGGCCAGGTTGAAGTTGTCAGCAAAGTCTTGGTGACATTACTTCAATGCACCATTGGGAAGCACAAGCGAGACAGGCACCTCATGCTTTTCTCCACTCTTTGGGCATACCGAACCTCCACTAAGACTACCACTAGATTCACACCATTCCAATTGGTGTACAGTATAGAGGCCACTCCCGATCGAGTGTGATATTCCTTCCCTGAAGTTGGCTATCAAACTCCTTCCTGGTACTTCGCCGGAAGAGGAGCATTTGTTGTACCTCGAGCGTCTCAACGAGACTAGAAGGCTTGTTGCTTTAGTTATTGAAGTGAAAAAATGACCGAGTTAAGGTGCAATATGAAAAATCTGTCACACATCACGTTTTCTCTGAAGGTGACTTGGTCCTGCTCTATGACCAAGCCCATGATAAGTTGGGATTTGGAAAGCTCGAGCCAAGGTGGCATGGGCCCTATATCATTCAACATGTTTTTGAGCATGGAGCCTATGAGCTAGCTTATTATGAAGGCAATCCCTTGGATGAGCCCAGAAACGGGCTCTACTTACAGAAATATTACGCTTAATCTTAAGTGTGATAATTTGTACATTAGTGTGATTTGAGTTGATTTTTGGTGTGATTGTTTGCCTTGTAGACATGTTTCCTATGCTTACCTTATGTTCCAATTGGTTTTCAGATTTATTCGGATCACTACGTTGGTTTTGTTGATTGTGCTTGACGTAGCACACAAAACCTGTCTTCTGCAGCATGGGCACTCTTTGCTCCTGATGGCGGGTTGATTAATTTACAAGGCATTTGTTTGGGTTGAACAACTAACAATATTTCCAAGTATAGTGCGGTGATTGAACTATTATTAGATGCCATTGATATTGGGATTAGAGATTTGGTTGTTAAGTTGGACTCACAACTCGTTGTGTTACAACTGAATGGGCTTTATTCTGTGTGCAATCCTAAAATTTTGCGTATGTATTTAAATGTTATATTATTGGAAAGGAATTTTGATTTTATCACATATCAACACATTCCAATGCATTTAAATACATTAACAGATTCTTTAGGAAACCATGTATTAGATAGACATTTGCATAATATGTAAATCAAGACATCATTATGATACAAAAGTAGCTATAGAAACATGCATATATATATATATATATATATATATATAGATATTGGTCTATAGGTGTGTTACATCCAAAAGCTCAAAAATATGTGTTTTTTTACAAAAATGGCTCTTTGAGCCTACATCAGTACAAAAATGTATAAATAGGGCTGCTATCCGCCCTATGGTGCTCATGGTAGCAGGTGACTGCTCGAATTAATCGCCAAAGTAATCGACACAGTTTGCCCGAAACTCCGACAATGTGTCTCTGAAAGCGCAGTTGGATCTCATCAATTGTGGGATACTTTGGAATTTCTCGCGTTAGGCCACAGGTTCCACTCTAGCTTAGCTAATGTGTCTGATCCCTCCTTATAAGGAGCATCCTCTTCTGGATGAGTTGCTCGTCTGGCAATCGATGACATGCCTGGAGGTATTTGAGGACCCATATCTATAAACAAATCATAAGTTTACGTGTCAAAACACATAACAAAAACATATAAAAAGTAAAAAATGTTTAAAAAACAATTTTTACTTGCATCGGTCCATTGTGTCCCTAGTGGGATCGGAAGGTTCGGATCTCCTCTAAATTCGATGCCCAAGTAAGCATAGTCCTCAACTACGATCAGCTGACGCCACAACCAAATGAAGAATATTTTGGGGAAATGCATCTGTTGACCCCCTCCCTATCGGGATATTATGTCGCACCATTGTATCAGCCTCAGATATCTTGGGGCTGGGTCATGGATCTCTAACCACTCATATTCGAAGAGGGGTACTCTCTCCAGAAAGTAGGTCACTAGAATTGACCCATACCCAAAATTTTTTAGTCTCCATGTCTTGCACTTGGTTAGCTGGATCTTCATGTTAGCCAACGACCCCTCACACCAGTTGAACATCGCTGGGTCCAAGAAGTCCACTGCATACTGGAACTGGGATTTCGTTGCCTCATGCAACGCCTCAGCTCCTGCCACTCTGGTGATACAATGCAGTATCATACGAAGGGGAAGCACTCTGATGGAAGATATGTCTACCTTCCCACTCTCTGTCTTCCATGCCCCGAGACAGTATCTATGGATGAGCATGCTCGTGCTCTCATCCCCTGCATGAGCTCCAGAGAGTTGGATCGTCTCCCCTCGCCTAGATAATCTGGTGATAAAATAGATATCCATCACATCTAGCTCTAACTCTTGGTCCCCGATAATGAAAAAATGTCGATCCACGTTCCAAATATTGATCAGATACTGTAGAAGATCCAGTTGAGCTCTTAGACTGGATGTTTGGAATAATTTCAATAGTCCGCAATTGCATAAAGCATTGATGCCATCTTCGTCCTGCAAGGCTTGGTGGTCTTCCACCTCATGGCATCATTGTTGGGTGTGGAGCCTGATTATCTTCTTTATTTAGATGTATCGTCGCGTCAGACCCCTATTCTTAACGGGGTGGCAATGCCGCCCATCATTTGATCACCGCCAGGGGGGTCTAGGGGGGGCGATGGGTACAAATGTAAAATTTCCTTATAAAATATTGTAATTTCATAGTCAATCTAGGCCATCATTATCCGAATGATATGACAATAGAAGTTATGTTTAATTTAGGGTTTTTTTTGCCCTAGAAGGCAACCCTTCTGTTGTATGAGGGTATTGTATTGCGTTTGTGTATGGTGTGTATACTCTGAGTGAGAAATAGTAAGGGGGATTGTTTGAGAGAGTAAAGGATATTACAAGGGATCTGCTGTAGGCTGTGTCTCTTCATTTTACTAGATAATAGAAAGGAAGGATTGGCTATTTCTGTGGATGTAGGCCAAGTTGGGTGAACCACATATATCCATGTCTCTCTCTTTTTATATGTTATTTATGTGTTTGTGTTTCCACATATTTTATGTGTTCCATTTCTCTGTAATATATAATTTTCTAAAAATTGGTATCAAAGCTGAAGGTATATTTGGCTAATAAACTTGTAGGAAAGAAGGGTTCCTAGTTCGAGTGGGAGCAATGGCAGAAAATGGCAGGTTTAGTGTTTAGAAATTTAATGGCCAAAAATACTAGCTGTGGAAGATGCAGATGGAATATTATCTATATCAGAAATATCTGTACCCACCATTGAGAGGAAAAACAAAGAAGCCGTTGGGTATGACAGACGAATAATGGGAGATTCTCGACAGAAAGGCACTTGGAACAATACGAATGTTCTTGGCGGCGTCGGTAGCCTTCAATATTTCGAAGGAAACGACAACAAAGGGTTTAATGATAGAATTTTTGAAACTATATGAAAAACCCTCGGCCTAAAATAAGGTATTTCTTATGAAACATTTATTTAATATGAAGATGTCAGAAGGTGGATCTGTTGCTGACCATTTAAATGAATTTAATATGGTTACCAGTTAGTTAAGTTATGTAGGGTTAAATTTGATGATGAAGCTAGGGATCTGTTATTTCTATGCTCATTAATAGAAAGTTGGAATGGTTTAGTTATGGCCATTAGTAACTATGTCTCTGGATCTAGTACTTTAAATTTTGATGATGTTATAGGTGCCATCCTTAGCAAGGAAATGCGACGGAAAAACTCTGGTGAGACATCGGTAAATTATTTGAGTGCAGACAATAGGGGAAGAAAAATGGAAAGAGGAAAGAGCCCAGGATATCGCATTAAATCAAGGAAAGGCAGATCTAAGTCCAGATCAGGGATAATGTGCTAGAAATGTGGGAATAAAGGACACCTGATGAAAAAATGTAAGTCTCGGAAGTGAAAAGAAGGAGACACACAACAAGAAAACAATCATGAAGCAAATGTGACAGGTGATGTGTTACAAGATGATTTGATTTCTTGTTTCAAAAATTTTATTAATGCCTGGGTGGTAGATTTAGGGGCCTCATTCCATGCCACACTTGATAAGAAACATTTTCATGGCTATGTTCAAGGAGATTTTGGACAAGTTCATATGGGCGATGATAAACCCTGTAGAATCGTTGGAAGGGGTAAAGTTCATGTAAAACAATAGAATGGAAACCAATGATTATTAAAGGAGGTAATGCATGTTCTAGATCTGAAGAAAAATCTGATTTCAATAGGGAAGTTAGGCAGTGAAGGTTGTGCGACAACTTTTTCAGATAAAACCTGGAAGGTCACTATAGGAGCCTTGGTAGTAGAAAAATGAGAAAAGGTTGGTACATTGTATTTATGCAATGGTATTTCTAATTGTGTTAATTCTTTAACCTCCATAGTATGAGATGCAACATTATGACATTATAGGCTCCGACACATGAGTGAGAAGGAGATGAATATTCTTCACTCAAGAAAGTTGCCAAGTTTGAAGAATATTGATTTGGATTTATGTGAGAATTGTGTTTATGGAAAATAGAAGAGAGTTATATTTATTAGAGTTGGGAAATAAAAGAAGAGCGAAAAATTAGATCTTGTGCATACATATATATGGGAACCTGCTCAGGTATCATCTCTTGGTGGCTCTCGTTAATATGTTACTTTTATTGATGATGCAACTAGAAAAAAATGGATTTATTGTATTCAGAATAAATCTGATGTATTTGATAATTTCAAGAAATGGAAAGATTTGGTTGACATTGAGAGAAGAAAGAAGTTGAAGTATCTCAGATCAGACAATGGAGGTGAATATTGCAACAAAGAGTTTGATAGGTACTTTTTATAGCATGGAATTCGCAGAGAGAGGACAGTTCCAAGAAAACCATTGGAAAATGGTGTGTCAAAAAGGATGAACAGGACAATCATGGGCGTGCAAGGTGCGTGAGATTGCATGTAGGATTTCCTTTAAAATTTTGGGCAAATGCTGTAGATACTGCTGTTTTTCTAATAAGCAGAGGGCCTTCAAGTTCCTTGGATGGTGGTATTCCAAAGGAGGCATGGACAGGTAAAATGGTAAACTACTCCTTTCTAAATCCTTTTGGTTATGAGGCCTTTTTCCATATTAATAAAGAAAATAGAAAAAATCTTGTGGAAAAATCAAATAAATGTACGTTTATTGGATATGGTGTTAATGATTTTGGTTATTTCTTATATGATTATGAAAATCACAAAATCATTAGGAGCAGAGATGTAATACTCAATGAGAAGGTCTTGTATAGGGATCAATTATAGGAAAAGAATCAAGAAAAAGAAAACAAAGAATACACAGTTCTTGATGAGATCACAGAAAAAGTAAAGGTGCCTGAAAATAAGAATAATCAACATCCACAACAACAACAACCACCACAACAACAACAGGCATCTCAAACACCAGAAAGTGGTTTCAGAGGATCTACTAAGATAAGTAGTTCCCCTGAACGATATTCTCCTTCATTATATTATGTATTGTTGACTGATTCTGGTGAACCTGAATGTTATGAAGAAGCAATGCAGGTAGAAACTAGGAAGAAGTGGGAGCTAGCCATGAAAGAAGAGATGGACTCCTTAATACATAACCAGACTTGGGACTTAGTCAGGTTGTCTGCAGGTAAAACAAAATTGCAGAATAAATGGGTTTACAGGTTGAAGGAAGAAGATGGAGGAAAAAAAAGGTACAAATCTAGACTTGTGGTGAAGGGGTTTGCACAAAAGAAAGGTATTTATTTTGATGAAATATTTTCTCTTGTTGTTAAAATGACTTCAATCAGAACTATTTTAAGTCTTGTAATATCAAAATATTTGCATCTTGAACAATTAGATGTAAAGACAGACTTTCTCCATGGAGATTTGGAGGAAGAGATCTGTTATCAATAATTAGTTGTAACACTTTCATTGATAGGGTTATACATGTCATTAACCTAGGTTCATGTTGTCTCATAGTCATTTTCATGAAATGACTGAAAAAATTGCATTTGGTGATGTTTACCCTAAGTCTAAAACCCACCTCAAACCATGCCATATCATTAAAATCTACCTCATCTCATTTAGTTGTCATTCCCACTCTTTTAAATCACAAAATATTTCACTTTTAAGTTTTACACAGTTTCGTAGCGAATTATATGGTAAATATACAATTTTCGCTACGAAACTGCTTGAAATGGTTTTCTCTACGAAACTGGATTTTTCCTGCAAAGAGTATTAGAGCGGTGTGAGGTGTAAAATTTTTATGGATAAAGAAAAAGGTGAGGTCAACTAAGTTAATTTTCACAATTCCCAAGCATGCAAGATCATAATTTGTCTCATCATTGTTTTTTGTGGTCACATATGTCATCATCCTCCCTCAAGTTGTCAAAATACTTTTTCAAAAATCCACCAAAGCTCCTCTCTATCATTAGCCCTTTATCCTTTGCATGTATCAGTGATTTTTCACCTCGGAAGAGTCCAGCCCATTGCAAAATAACTCTCTGTCAATTTTTTTCTTTACATGTGTCACATGTTTAAGAAGGCAACTTGGTTATAAAGGAAGATGGCCATGAAGGAGAAAGAATAAAAAGGAGGCTCTGTGCTTAGATAGAATCCCATGGAGCTTAAGCTATTCATGGAGGACCCTGGCTTTTCTGAAACATTCACCAATTCAAGTTGCTTGAATTTCTGCTAGAGCTACAAGAGAATTTGTTGTGTTTTTGGACTGTGTGAGCAGTAAATTTCAACATAAGATTATGGATGAAAAATGATAAATTCGAAAATACTGAGGGATGTTATTTTCAAGCAGAGAACAAGGAAAAATAACCTCCTTCACTTTTCTCACAGGTACTACCATCTTGACTATTCGAAGATGTCTATGGGACCTATTTTCAAAATCCAGAATTTTCCTATTTTATACATCTTTTTCTAATGCAGATTCAGGATAGTTGGAGATGGTTTCAAAAAACCAAGAGAGGTTTTTATTTAGAACATTCTGATTCACAAAAAAATTCCTCCCGTTTTGCAACAACTATCAAGTATAGGGAGATAGGAGCTCATCTCTGAACCCTATTATTTCAGAAAAAACAGAGTCATTTTATTGGTAAATTAACTTTCTAAAGGTGAAAATGATGCTTTTTGAAGAGGGTAAGAGGCAAGTTTGCCTTATCATATTTCATCATATCAATTTTCAAACATACAGGTGAAATTTTGATGGAAAAGGGATAATTTTTAATTTTCTCCATAGTCAGGTAGTTTTGTAGCGAGTTCCAGGCTTGAAGGCCAAAAAACACTATGAAATTTCTAAAGAATTCTTTATTTCTTTAAATTCAGTTTTATGGAGAACTAAGGAGGGAGTTTGATATAATTTAGATATTTTGACTTGAAAAATAATTTTGGGTAAGCAGAGGTGGCAAAAGGAAAGGTTAAAAGACAAAAATAAGCTCATTACTAAACTACGCTATGAAACTGCCTAAAGATGTTCTATTTTGCAACGAGGTGTTTTTGAAGGGTTTTTGATGTTTGGAAAGTGTATTAAAAGACATCCCACGTGGAGGAATTCCAAGGTAGCAGTGGAACATTCCAGCAGAGATTTGGTCTTCTACAAAGTTGTCTTTTTCACCAACTCAGCAAAAGACAGTCAACAAATGTCATGTCATCATCTCTTTAAAAATAGGAAGACCAGTTTCTGAATCTAGTGGAGGTATTTGTAGTTTGATCATGGTCAAGTGCCACCTAAGCACATGATCATTTTAGTTGTAAATATGTGGTCCTTTCAGTTGGAAAGTGTAATAAATAGGTAGTTGAGTCCTATTACGTCTCTAACTCCTAAATTTAATAGGTGTCATTATCATTACCATGTATTTGGCTTTTTAGTTAGATTAGGTGTCAAGAGAAGGATTTAAAGGTCCATCTTGAAGGCAGATCCAATGTGAAGGTGCTGAAGCTTATTAATAGGCAGAAGATCGAATAACAAAGGGTTGGGAGATGTTATGTAGGCACTACTCTTGTAATCTTTGTCTATAAGTAATATACAATTGTAGCAAGCTATTTTAGACCTGAGATTCTTCTCTGTATTCTTATGTATGTTTCTTATATATGTATTTTACTTTCTATCCAGGGTTATAGTTGTACAATCACTTGGAATTCATGATTACATGCTCCAACTTTCTTTATACACCTAGTCTGCTCTTTTGTCATGTTTTATTAGATTGCTTATGTATAATCACATGGAATTCATGGTGACATGCTCCAAATTCCTGTATGCATATAGCTTGTTTTTTTGTCCTTCATGTTTGGTTTAATAAGAATAAAATTGCCTCAGATTCCATGAGATAAGTTGACTTGTGACTTAGTTTTCATATTGAATGCATAAGCCCAATGGTAGTAAACCCTTTAAATATTTCACCTACACAAAAAAAACACATTCAATCCAATCCAGAGTTAGCCATCTGCTTTCAAGATTACTCATTGAATATCCTTTATCCTTTTGAGAGAGCCCTCTCAGACTGGAAATACCAATTTCTAGTTACAAGTTGGTTTGAAATAGTTACTCCAAGTTGACCATTGAAGCAGCCCAACAGGACACAATTTGGTGATAACAAGATCTATATGCAACAACCACAATGATATGAGGTCAAAGGGAAATAAAAATTAGCATGCAGGTTGAAGAAGAGTTCGTATGGCTTAAAACAGGCTCTAAGGCAATGGTATCTAAAATTTGACAGGTTTATGTCTGAACAAGGTTATACTAGATGTCACTCCGATCATTGTGTTTATCTAAAAAATCAAAATAATGGTAGCTATATTATATTCTTATTGTCTATAGATGACATGCTTGTTGCAGGGTCTAACATGCAGGAAATAAATTTTCTCAAAGGAAAATTGGCAAATTCATTTGAAATGAAGGATTTGGGAGCTACAAAACAAATCCTTAGTATGAGAATAACTAGAGACAAGAAAAATCACAAATTAACATTGTCTCAGAATGAGTACATACAAAAGGTGTTGAAAATATTTAATATGCAGATTGAAAAACCAGTTAGTACACCTTTGGCTAGCCATTTAAAACTTATTAAGGAGATGTGCCCCAAGACCCAAGAAGAAATGGATTATATATCTAAAGTTCCATATGCATCAACAATTGGTAGCTTAATGTATGCAATGGTATGCACAAGGCCTGATATTGCACATGCAATGGGAGTTGTAATCAGGTACATGAACAATCCAGGAAAAGAACATTGCATGGCAGTGAAATGGATTCTCAAATATTTGAGAGGTACCACAAATGAAGAATTATGCTTTGGTGGTTCAAAAATTACTCTACAGGGATATGTTGATGCAGATATGGTAGGTGATAGAGATAACATTAGGAGCACAGGGTATTTATTTACTGTAGGTGGAACAATTGTCATCTGGGTTTAAAAAATTCAAAGTGTTGTTGCAATTTTAACAATAGAAGTAGAGTATGTTGCTGCTACATAGGCTAGTAAAGAAATGATTTGGCTACAAAGGTTTATGGATGAATTGGTTAAGAAGAAGGATATGGGAAGGTTATACAGTGACAACCATAGTTCCATTCATCTTGAAAATAACTCAACATTTCATCCCAGGACTAAACACATACAACTCAAGTACCATTTCATATGGTCGGTGTTGGGAGATGGAGATTTGAAGCTAAAAAAGATAAACACTAGCCATAATCCTGCAGATATGCTAACAAAAGTTGTAAACATGGAGAAACTGAGATTCTGCTCAGTTTCAATTGGTCTTCAAGTATGATGATGAAGATGAGAAGCAACCAGATCCAAAGTGGAGTCATTATCCAATAAATGAAGTAGCAGTGGAGTTGCTACAATCGGTCTCCAAGTGGGATATTTTTGGGTGTGGAGCCTGATTATCTTCTTTATTTAGATGTATCACCGCGTTGGACCCCTGTTCTTAATGAGGCAGAAACACTGCCCATCGTTTGATCGCTGTCAGGGGGGTCCAAGGGGGGCACCGACGACCTTTTGGAGTCCCCCCCGGCGGGGGGTTTCGAGGGTAGCAACCTTGAAGCTAAAAATAGATGTAAAATTTTCTTGTAAAATATTGTAATTTCGTAGTCAATCTGGGCCGTTCATTAGGCAGATGATCTGACGGTAGAAGTTATGTTTAATTTAGGGTTTTTTTGCCTTGGAAGAAAACCCCTCTGTTGTATGAGGGTATTGTATTACGTCTGTATATGGTGTGTATACTTTGAGTGAGAAATGGTAAGGGGGACTGTGTGAGAGAGTAAAGGATATTACAACGGATTTGTTGTAGGTTGTGTCTCATCATTTTGCTGGATAATAGAAAGGAAGGACTGATTGTTTCTGTGGACGTAGCCCAATTTGGGTGAACCACATATATCTATGTCTCTCTTGTTTTATATGTTATTTATGTGTTTGTGTTTCCGCATATCTTATGTGTTCCATTTCTCTGTAATATATAATTTTCTAACACTCGTTCTTTCCATTCGACCGGCATCTTCACTGAAAGCACCTGCAAAACATGTCCAATTGGTCGGCACATTCATGGAATATTTTTTAGAAAATAAAGGTGGATCTCGGTGATTTTCTCTTTTTTAAATCTTTCCCGCGGCCAACGCGTCAATTCAAAATTATTCGGCGTTGATGGCGCACTGCCCTAATGGGCCGAGCGCGACCCCGATAGCTCAAAATTGTGCTGGTCGCAGGCGATTTTAAATTTTTAAATATATCACTTAAACTCCCTCATTCAAAAATCTAGATGCCAAATGAATAGGATTAAATTGAAAAGGAGGTTTTAAGCTCTTACCTGGCGCTAACGGATCGACGAATGGTGTCCCGGATCGACCGCACTGTTGATTTGAAATTCAGAGGGAAAATGGAAAAAATGCTCTTCTCAAAAAGGAAAGGTGAAAATGATTTTTTTTTGGTCTATTTATAGAGTTTTGAATTTTTTTTCCAATATTTAGATTATTTTTCCTCGATATCCGTGATGTTTTCGGTTTACATGTAGTACATGATTTTCACACTACTGATGATCGTTTCCAATGCAAATGAGTTTAATTTTATCTCTTTTTCGGGCTCGCTAAACGTGTACGAAAAAGGAACCCCCTCTTAGACTCAACTTTTAGCTCTTTCTAACTCTCGAAAGATGAAAATATTGTTGATTACTTGTCGTTTCAAACTCGTTAAAGTGAATGAATTAATGTGATCTCACTATACATTTACCCCTTTTTCGAGCTGAGGTTTAATATTTATGAAAAAGGAATAACTTGATCGAACATGGTCAAGAGGTTCTCTTGGACATAGTTTTCTACATTTTCGAATTCGAGAGACGACTTACGAAAAGGGACATGATGGAGTTTTCTTTTTGTTTCTTTTCAAACTCCTTAAACATGAAAAGTTACCGAGTTTACCTTTCCTTGGACTCGTTAAAGATTAAAAGATGAAAGACTTGTCACCATGACGATATCGAGTTCCTCCTTCCTAGGGATTGTTAAAATTAATAGGATGGATTTTGTTATATCTAAATTGGTACTGATGGGCTGCTCCACCAGAAAACTTAGAGTAACTCTTTCAAATCAAATTTTCACTGTGGATTAGCCTCTTCAACCTGAGAGGGCTCTCTCAATTTATCAAAGGATTTTCTCAATTAGGTCTCAAAACAGATGGCTAACTCTGTGAGTGTATTAATGTATGTGATTGTAGGTGAAAATGGGAAATATTCAACTACCATTGGGATCATGGAGTCAGTAAAAGGAATTCAATGACAAGCATTTCGATTTATGTAAACTGAGGCTTTTTCTGTTTCAATGATAGGACAACATTAACACATGGGAATAATTAATAAATCAATGCTAAAAGGAAGTTAGAGCATGCATAACACGAATTATGAGTAATTTAACATCAAGACTACTGGAAGCAAGATATAAAAGAAACACATAAACTCATTGAAACATCTCAAGAATCTCAGGTGAAGGAGGAAATAGTCACTGTCTGTTTATTACTGATATGAAAAATTTACAATAGTAGAAGTGTCAAAAGCATTCTCCAACCCTTTCTCATTCGATTTTATATCTATAAATAGACCATTTTTTCTTACATAGAATCTACCCAACTGGCTTGATCATCGAACCATGACTTCGACACCTAATCATAACTTAAAATTACATTTCTGGAACATAAAAAGACACCTAGTCATTTAAGACTTACTCTCCTAATAGGTCTCTACTTACATTTATTTCATTCACTTCTCTCATAGTGGAACCATTACATGGATAAAGATGAGATGCTTGAGTAGCATTCTCCATGACCAAGACATGAATGTACCCCCAAGAATTTAGAAACAATTGTCCTATTTTTTAGTAAAGGATTAACATGATCTAGAACTTTTTCTTCATGCTGATTTGTATGAGTGACATATATGCCAAGTAATGGATGTCTGCTGGGATGGCCCACTGTCTGTTTGGATGCCTCCAGGTGGCTAGTTGGCCTTCCATATGCCATTCAAACCTTCAAAACCTGTTTAAAAATACCTCGCTGCAAAACAGAGTGTCTTTAGATAGTTTCATCGCTAAATTTCTTACCGTGCCCATTTCTGCCTTTTAACCTTTTCTTCTGCCACCTCTGCTGGTCAAAAAGTGTTTGTCAGGTCAAAATAGCTAAATACCATCAAATTCCCTCCTTGGATCTCCATAAAACTGATCTTTTTGATAAAAAACATTCTTCAGAAATTTCATAGCGAATTTCGGCCCTCAAGCCTGGAGCTCGCTACGAAACTACCCGATATGGATGAAACTGCAGATTTGATAATTTTCTTCAAAACTTCTGTTGATCAGCGGTTGTCATTGATGTCAACCCAAGCAGCACCAGGGGCTAACCCAATATTGCATGGGAATTTTGACTTACCAAATTACTATATTCATGTTCAAGAATGCTTTTAATGGTTTCTACTTGTCGAGATGTTTCCGTTGATATATGGCACACCACGTAATTCTTCACGGTTTGAGAGATATTCATGTTTGAAGTTTATACCCCCAGTGAGTGGGCTAAAACCCCATAGGGTTGTGGCATGGGTCATTTAAAAGAAATAATTAATTTTTTTTAAGGTCCTAAAATCTCTCCCACGTTCACTTGTTGAAGCCCCTCTCAACCTAAGCATTTATATAAATTGTGATCCTCATTTCCTCCTTATGTAAGGGATTTTGTTATCTGAAACAGGTCGTCGTGGAATTTTCGCTCTAACTTTTTTTATATGAAGGTTAAAAAGATGAAATGTTTATGAGGTGAAGCCAAAATCCTGAGGAAGCTGCTGTGAAAATTTCAGATCAAGGTACGCAATATTTTCGGAGATATGATCTGTGGAAGGCAATGTTTTTGCAGGCTCTTGAAATTCATCTCAAAGAAGTGACCTTGGGAAAATCGTCATAACTCTCTCTATGTGTAACGGATTGGAATTCCATAAAATTTGGCAGATAGTGTACAATCTCTAGTTTTTTCTCTATCAATTTTAGTTCCAAATGAAGAAAAAGTGACACGTGGCATGCCGTACAAGTTCGCTCTGCTGAAACAGTCCACAATTAGGGCATTGTGAGAGATTGAGTATAACTCTCCCTTGAAGAATCAAAATTGGGTCAGACCTTTGGCATTGGAAAGATGACTTAGAGGACTACTACAGTGCCAAAAATTAGATATTGAGGATCTGAAATAACAGAGATACATCGGATTCAATATCGAGCTCCTAGAAGACAAAGAAAAAGCTAGATCATGTGTTGTCAAGGGCTACAAAGGACCAAAATTTATAGGGAAGTGTTGAAGCCTAGAAAATCTCTACTTCAAACATTGGGGAAAACCACCCGGTCAGGACCTTAGGACAGCTCCTTTTCCGTTTGGTATGGTGGCTCCGACTGGATTTAAATGACCAGTTTCCTTATAACTAAATGGGTTGGTGATGGGTTGATTTGGATGGGTGAAAATGGGACTAAATTGACTGAAATAAAACTATCTAATTTAAACTAAATACTGATAACGAAATTCTAACACTAACCCGGGTAATTATATGTGAATACAACTTAAGATTGTTCCAATTTAATAATAACCATGAAAATGTATTATTATATAAATTGAAATGTGCAGAAACAAATAAAGATAACTCTGTTTAAGAAATTAAACAGAGTTGTATTAACATATTGCATTCATCATCGTATACCATCTATATATACTTATGAAAAAATAACGTTTCAATTATACTCAGAAATGATATATAAAAAGAAACATTGTGAAAGCCAAATATATATAAATGATAGCAATTTTAAAGCGAATATCATAAGACAAAAGAAATCAACAGTGAACAGATAGAAATACCTTATTTATCTTGAAGACTTTCAAATGAAATCTGATACTCTAATCCAGTAACTCTGATGCAAAATCAAATTCCAAGGTATAGAAATGCAACACTTCAAAGATAATTCCTCATAAAAATCACCAGATGTGATCCTTTTTAAAAATATATAAGACAATGGAGTACATAAATGCAATCTCCAAGTCAAAACATATTAAGATCCAGGACCCTTCTCTAAATGCATGAGAAGGGTTTAAATACTACTTAGCTAAATCTAAAAATAGTCTATTACAAAAATTAAGGATTCGGTTCAATGACCGTCCTTTTCCTAGGCTAAAATACAGTAAAATTAAAACTAAATCTAACTATCTATGAACTTGATCTTTAAACTTGCAGGCATATAGCATAGTTTTGAGAAGATGTGGTTGACCGACTTCAGAATTCAACTGTCCTGAAAAGACAGAGTCGGCAAGTGTAGGCGCAATCTTCTCTGTAGAATTGATGATACAATTAAGCGCACTGTGATGACTGTGTGGCTTCACCAAGTACGTCCAGTATGAGTCCCAATTTAATCTTGTCAGCCCTTGGATTGATTTTTCTCTTTCTTCTGCCTTTTGCCTCCATTCTGTTTGCAGTTGATGTGCCTGTGGGAGATATCCTGGAACAGTTTCTGGAATCAAATTAGCTTTGTGTAAATTATCATTTACACAATCAGTAAGAGTGTTTGCCGCTGTAGCCGCCTCCTCTGCTGCCTTCTCTTTTGTGCATTCTCCTCTATTGGAGCTTTTTGCTCCGTTATTAATTTCGCAATTTCATCTCAACTTTGCTTTGCCATTTTCTCCTTTTCCCTTTTGTTTCTTTTTCACAATACTTCAGCCAAGGTAGTTTCTTCTTTATAGATTCGATCTTTCGCAGTAATTTTTCTCTTTGCCGAACACGCTCCACATCTTTTTCTTGCTCAGCATTAAGTGCCTTGATTTTGGTCATTGTTTCTTCATTTTGTTTTACAGTTATTTCAAGTCTCTTCAACTCCCGACTTATCTCAATAAGAGCTTTGTGTTTCCCTGAGAGCTCCTGATCTCCAACAACTTTTTCAGTTACTTCTTAAAAGCTCTATAGGGGATAATTTGGCAAACTCACATACCCTATCTTGTGGTAGAAACTATGTCAAATTGCCCACTTAGATATTGAACTTTGTGAACAGCGTCTAAAACCTTCTTTTTTGGTACTGTCCGTCCGTGTTTTTTTTCTTCAATGGTTCATCTCTTTTGGTCCACTCCTGTGTGCATTCTGACAAATTTGCATGTTTTCTGGCAAAATCTTCCATGAGTTGCTCATTATATGTCGCCTGAGGCTCTGGCAACTGATACATCAGCTTCAAATCTTCCGTGATGAATGACCCGATTAGCTCTTGAGTTGGAGTTCTGAATTGTCTGTCTGAAATATTGGTGCTGTCCAGCACCCATTTCATCATGTCTGTATACGGGAGAATCCTTGGCCTTGCTGCTATCCTATGCAGAAATGAACAAGCCAGTTCTTTGAGGGTTGCTTCAGATGTATTACTAGAACCTGCTGTAGCCATAACTTTCATCACCACAGGATTTTCTTCTTCTAACAGATTATACATTCCTTCCCAAGTGGATATACCGGCATCATTATTACAAGCGGTGTCTGCATACAGCGAAGCCATTTCTCTGTTTTCAGAATTCGAGCTCTTCTCCTTCTTACCCATAGTGTTTAGTGAAAGCTTTGTATAGACGTTTGCTCTTTCGTGCCTGCGTTTTACGAGTTAAAAGATATATACCATTTTGCGATGGATGCGCTATTTTGTTTAAAGAACAATTTTATTGTAATCTATCATAAACTTAAGTGTTTCTAAATGTTCTTTCTAAGGGATTTCTCTAAGTTTATGATAGAAAGTTTTATTTGAAAAGGAAAACAAATCTTAATTGATTTTTTGGATTTTTTAACTAAGGGTCTCCATTTATTTAGCATTATTACTAATATTAAATAAAAAAGGGGGGTTGTTGCTGGTCACAACAATTGGCGATTCACTGAAAGAAACAGTTATCTCTGAAAAAATAAAATGAACACTATATCTTTAGTAAGTAAAGATTTTTAAAGATAATGAAAACTATCTTAGGATAATTCAAATAAAATGTAACTTATGAAAAAGAAATAAAAATCATTCACAATTTCTTTCTAATTCCTTAAGAACAAAATCATTTTGGGTTATCTCAAGCTTTGATTGGTGTTAATAATTAAGTAAGTTGATTTCTCCAAGTTTTGGTTTTATAATATACTCTATTGCCATAGGTATTGCCTCTTCTGCCAACAAACGTTCATAGTCTCGACAGGGTTACCTTTAAACCATTAACTATTCATTGTCCCATCCAACTAAAATTATGACCTTTTAAAAGATAAATTCAAAAGATCTATTATCTCATGTTTTTTGTCTTTTACTTATTTTATTTTTAAGAGCCATTGTTCTGGTTTGGTAGCCAGTTAATAACAATGCCACTCACTAGTTATAATTAAACTGAACAAGCTGGCTCGTGATGAGACCCCTTGTCTTATATTTATAAGCCATTACCCTGTTTTGGTATGCAGTATTGGTAATGTCAGTTTTATTACTCCTTATGAACATGGCAAGTCGGCTCATAATGAGACTTCTTATCTCTTAAATTTTCATATAATTTCTTAGAATTACATTCTAAAAAATCACAACTTAAATGGATGGGGTGAAATAGTTTTATCCTTAAGAATCAATGGATGACAATTTTCAGAGTTTTTTGAGTTCCAAAACTTTGAAAAAATCTTTACTTTTGTAAATAACCTTTCTCTACTCAATAACTTATAATGATTTATATTCTCTTCAAATTTTCAAAAGGTCATGCAAATGATTGAAATAATCTTTCAAAGTTTAACATCTTATTTTAAACTATCCAAAAACTGTGATCATTCCTTTAAAAATTCTTATTTACACAAAATAAATATTTATAATATTTTTCCTAAGAATTTTTCCTAAATAGTAAACAATCAATTATAAACCTATTTAACAACTTTTATTTGCAAAAACAATTAAAAACTTTGCAGAAAGGTATATGTACAGTTTAAGAAGGGGTTACCTCCTTATGAAAAGAATTTCTTCAAGATAAGCCCATTTACAGGAAGAGATTCTCTCTTACATGTTAGATCTTGGAGTATGAATGTATTTGAGCCTATCTTTTCAACGATCTGAAATGGTCCAAGCCACATTTTCTGAAACTTGGTATGTTTACCTTTTTCTTCGTGTGCTTTATCCCATTTCAGAACAAGATCACCAATTGACAAAATTCTACCATCAAAAGAATATTTTACAAGCTGTTGATGTTTTTCATGAATAATTTTTGCTTTATCTCTATCTTCTTCTAGTTTAAGGATTTGATCATATCTCAATTGAATGGATGAAGAAGGATTTTCTTCAATAAATTGTACTAGGGCTAATGATGGAAGAGTTAAATTTGATGGTATCACAGTTTCTTTTCCATAAACTAAATTGAAAGGTGAAGTCCCTATTGAAGCTTTTTCAGTGATACGATCAACCCATAATGCAAAAATTAAAGACTTGTGCCAATTCTTTTGATTTTGATCAATGGTCCTTTTAATGATTTTGATAAGGTTTTTGTTAGTGGATTCAGCCAAACCATTACCTTGTGGATAATAATTTGCTGAATATTTTAATTTAAAACCTCTTTTGACTGCAAATTCTATTAAACTATTTCCAGAGAAATAAGATGCATTATCAAAGACTAGAGCGTTAGGTACACCACACCTGGTTATGATGAATTGATCTATGAAATCAATAATTGCATCAGAATTGGCTACCTTCAACGGGATTTCCTCTACCCATTTTGTAAAGTAATCAGTTGCAGTAAGGATGTACTTGTGCTGTTTGGAAGAATGAGGTACTATCTCACCAATAATGTCAAGCCCCCATCGTTCGAATGGTTGCTCAATAGTTACTGGTTGCAAAGGAAAAGCTGGTTTCCTTTGTCTTCCACTTGCAGTTTGACAAATTTGGCACTTCCTTACGTAATCATGTGTATCTTTAAAAAGGGTAGGCCAGTAATAACCAGCACAAATTATTTTTTGAGCTGTGGTATCACCTCCAAAATGACCTCCTGCTGGTCCATCATGCAATTCCTGCAAAACCTTTTCAGCTTCAGTCTTTTCAAGACATCTTAATAAGATTGAATCATAATTTTTTCTGAATAACACATTATCAATGATCTCATATTTAATAGCCTTTAACCTTAAAGTGCGTTTACTCTTATAGCTGAGATTAGAAGGAGCATACCCATTTTTCAAGTAATAGATAAGATCAACATACTGAGATTCAGAATCTGTAACACTTATCTGACTTACTTGAATATCTTGATTTGAATCTTGATTTTCTGGTATGTTATGAGCTCCTGCCAATAATATGAAAAAACCTTGTCCTCTAACAATCTTAGCTGGTTTAATATCAATATCATATTCTTGCAAGGCTGTTACCCAGTTAGCTCTCTTTTCTCCTACTTTTTTTTGAATTAATAATTGCCTCACTGTAGAGAATGGGACAATGATTTTTGTATGTGTTTTCAAGAGAAAAGGTCTAAAATGTTTGATTGATTTAAACACAGCAAAGGCTTGTTTTTCAACATCGGAATGATTAAGCTCAGCTCCTTGCAGATTTGAGCTAAAGAAAGAAATTGGTGCCTCGATTTCCTGATCATTGAGTTGTGTTAAAACAACTGCATAGGATGTCTCAGTGGCCAAAGTATACAAAGTAAAATCTTTAGAAAAATCTGGGGTATTCAATGTTGGTGCATTAATGATCACTTGTTTGATTGCCTCAAAAGCTTCTTTCTCTTTATGTCCCCATTTGAATACTGAATTCTTCTTGATCATATTTTGCATAGGTAAAACAATTAAAGAAAAATCAGGAATGAATCTTTTAACAAAATTGATCTGTCCAAGAAATGATTGCATGGATTTTTTGTTATGAGGTAAAGAAATATCAGAAATTTCTTTCACTCTATCTGGATCAATATATATACCATCTTTTGACAAAAAAAATCCTAAGACTTTTCCTTCATCCAAAGCAAAGAAAGATTTCTTCGGATTTAAGGAAATACCAAACCTTCTACATCTTTCAACTATTTGCTTTAAATCATGTAGATGATTGGCTCTCTTTTTTGAAAATACTGTTATGTCATCAAGATAAACAACAACTGATTTATTGATCAGACCTTTAAATGCTATGTCCATGGCTCTTTGGAAAGTTGCTCCTGCATTTATTAGACCAAAAGGCATTTTCTGATAAGCATAAGTTCCCCATTTTGTTCTGAAAGTTGTTTTCAATCTGTCATCCGGATGAACTAAAACTTGATTATAGCCCGAAAATCCATCGAGAAAGGACATAAGTTCAGAACCAGCTACCTTTTGAAGTATCTGTTCCATGGTTGGCAATGGGAAATTGTCTTTTAAACATGCCTTGTTTAAATTTCTGAAATCAATATAGATTCTTATATCACTATTCTTCTTCCTGACATGTACCATATTGGAAACCCAATTGGAGTGCCTGATCGGAAAAATGATTTTGGCTTTTAAAAGTTTATTAAGTTCTGATTTGATTTGAATTTCGAGATTTGGATGAATCTTTCTCAACTTCTGTTGAACAGGTTTAATATCAGGAAGCATTGGAATTGTGTGTTAAATAACCGAATTATCATACGTTTTTAAATCATCATAATTCCAAGCAAAAACGTTTTTATACTTGTTCAGAAGTTTAATGAACGCATTCCTTTCCTCTGGTGTTAAATTGAGTCCTAAGTTAACGTTTTGAGGTTTAGAATCAGAACCAAGATTTACTAATTCAAACTTCAAAGTGTAACTTTGAAGTTTAGCATTAGTGACTTTCTTGAATCTGTCTTTAATGTCATATAAATCCTCTAATTTAACAACAGATTTCGGAATGGTATTTTCATTACCCTTTGAAGCAATTTGTAAATCATGATCATCTTCGTCAATAATTTGCTCATCATATGATTTCTCTGAAGTCATGAAATTTAAAATATCTTGATCATGATAGAATACTCTCCAGTTTGTAACATTGTCTGGGATAGATGGACGAAAAATCAATTCTACAGAAAACCTATCAGGACTGCAATCTTCAGCAGGAAGGAGTTTAGATGCAACATTAGCTAACAAGTCAGCTGATGTATTTTGATTCCTAGGAATAGGAGAAATATTGAATGCTAAAAAATGAGTGGTAAGATATTGTACTAGGGTTTGATAGTGTTTAAGATGTCCTGAAAGGCAATGAATAGTATTCCTAACTTGTTTTATGACAATTTCGGAATCTCCAAAGACTTTCAAGTATTTAACATCTAACCCTATAGCTTTATAAAGTCCTTGAACCAAGGCTTCATACTCTGCGGTATTGTTTGTACACTCAAATTCTAATCTACATGACAGCATGGTTTTCTCTCCATATGGATCAATTAAGATGCATCCTGCTCCAGCTCCATCACTAGACTTTGATCCATCAAAATATAACGACCAAAATAAAGATTTATCTATTGACTTGTCTACAATTACATCAGAAATATTTACAATTATGGAAGATCAGATTGTGAAAAATTTTCTATTTGAGAAACAAAAGTATTTACAGAAAAAGGTGATTGAGGTGCTTCGAAGTTTCCAAGAAATGATTCAGCAGAATAACCTCCAAGAATATTGTTGTTGAATGCCACAAGCTCATTAGGTTGTTCGAATTCAGTGACAGTGTGCGTCATATGTTTTTCTCGTTCAATTTTGATTTGATTTGGTTTCCCTTTGTAGGGAAGCCACATATGTGAATAATCAGTTGAGATATAACCATTAAGTTTCGCAGACCAGTCCCTGCTCAAGATTAATCCATAGAATTCAAGAATATGAGCAATCAAAATATCAATTCTTTGGACAATATTAGGATCAGAAGCTAATCTGATAGTAACTGAATTGATTTCTCCTACAACTTGAACTTTAGAGAGATCCAATTGAACGATATGAACAGCTGATTTCTGTGGTTCGATGTTCAATTTGGCACAGACAGAAGTAGGCATTATATTGGAGGAGGCTCCAGAATCAATGAAACAATTGTGCAGATTTTTATTGTACATCTCATAAGTCAAAAGAAAATGAGGAGTTTGAGAATTTGACTTTTCCCCAATGAGCACAGTATCAGTAGCATCTACCTTATCTGGTGGCTTACCAGCTCCTCTAGCTGCTTTTGCAACTACACCACTTGGTAAAGGAGAAATTGGTGTAGCGTTTAATTCTTTCAATAGCAACTTTTGCTGGTGTTTTAGTTTGCTGAGTTCATGTAAGGAAATGTTGGCTTTGATCTTTTTCATGTCCTCGACAATGTTGTATTCCATAGGATCTGACACTACTAAAGTCTTTGTTGTTGATGTAGGAGGATTAGAAGAGGATGGCTGATTTTGAGTAGGTAATGGAGAAGTTTTATTTACTGGGGATTTGTCTTTGGTACTTGGAGTTGTAACTTTCTTTTTAGGAACTGTTTTCACTGGTTCCGATATAGATTTACTCCTAGTACTTACAGGCATAGCTTCTTCATTATCAGAATTAGGGAAGATAAAATCCCACATTCCATGCAATTCAGCTATTTCTTCATTCTCATCTTCCTCATCTGATACTAAAGATGTATCTTCTTCTTCTTCCTCTTCTTCTGATTCTGCATTAGAGATTGCATTAGGAGGTTTAGATTCAACTTGGTTTCTTCTGAAATTTCAGAATGGTTTCTTGGTAGAAGTTTCAGCTACTTGTTTTTTAATTTCAACCATTTCATTTGACATGGTTTTAAGAACTTTCTGTAAACCTTCCATGTCGTATGGATCTTTGGCCTTTTTCTTTGAATCATCTTTGAAGCTGACTTTATTTGATTTCCTTTCCTCAATAGCATTTTTCTTTTCTAGAGAGATAATTCGTTTTTCTACTGCAATAGCTTCTTTCATATTCTCGGCTAATGTAGGCTTTGCAGCTCTGTCTACGAAAATTGCTATGTTTGAGGGTAAAGCAATTATGTACCATTCACTTCTGACTTGTTCACTAGGTCTTGAATCTGTGTGAATTTTGTTCAAAAGTTTGTTGAATCTAGCGTTGAATTCTTTGATGGGTTCCTTGGGTTCTGCTTTCAAATTTGAGAGATCGTTGATTAAAGTAGCTATTGATCTGTCATCTCCAAATTTGGCTAAAAAATGATCAATAAAAATAGCCCAACTTGTTATGGATCCCGAAGGTAATGAAAAGTACCATGATCCTGCTACTCCTTGAAGAGTATAAGGGAATAGTCTGACTACAACATCTTCATGTGTGAATCCATTCAAATTTATAGCCAGCATAAAATTATTGATATGTTCTCCAGCTTGAATGTTAAGATCTGGACTAAATTTTGGAAGCCATTTTCCAGGATTGTCTGGTAAATCATGTAAAGGTGCAGCCATGTTGACTGCCCCTGGAGTAGCCCATGGTCTAGCCATTATTGGAACAACTATTGGAGGAGTAGTAGAAACTGGTGGTGTTTGAATAGAAGTTGTTGGAATAGATGATGTTGAGATTGATGATGATTGAGGAGATGATGTGGAAACAACTGTACTTTGTTGAGTTGGGATTTCGGAAACATGTATTTGAATATTAGATGTTGAACTTATATCACTTACTGATTCCGATTGAGTTTTTCTTGTCTTGAATCTACTAGGTAAAGGGAATTCTTTCGGAGAAATACCAAGTTTTTCACTTTGAAGCCTAGTAAGAGGTTTCGAAGAAACAAATTTTGAGGTTACACTACCTTCAGATATTTCAGACTCTTCTAGAGATAATGAGAATCCTTTCAATTTATGAATTAAATCTTGAACTTCAGGAGACTCAGGATTTTGATTGTCTGAATATTTTGAGATTTTGGTAGTGGGTGTATGAATATTCTTCGCAATTTCTTCTATAGGATTTTTTATTTCAGAAGAAATTGAAGAAGTTGATGAGGGTGATTTTCTCTCAGAATGGCTTGTGGGTAAATATTTACTTGCCATTCATAGCTCATGCCCTCCTTCTAGCGCCAAAAATGTTGAAGCCTAGAAAATCTCTGCTTCAAACATTGGGGAAAACCACCTGGTTGGGACCTTAGGACATCTCCTTTTCCGTTTGGTATGGTGGCTCCGACTGGATTTAAAGGACCAGTTTCCTTATAACTAAATGGGTTGGTGATGGGTTGATTTGGATGGGTGAAAATGGGACTAAATTGACTGAAATAAAACTATCTAATTTAAACTAAATACTGATAAAGAAATTCTAACACTAACCCGGGTAATTATATGTGAATACAACTTAAGATTGTTCCAATTTAATAATAACCATGAAAATGTATTATTATATAAATTGAAATGTGTAGAAACAAATAAAGATAACTCTGTTTAAGAAATTAAACAGAGTTGTATTAACATATTGCATTCATCATCGTATACCATCTATATATACTTATGAAAAAATAACGTTTCAATTATACTCAGAAATGATATATAAAAAGAAACGTTGTGAAAGCCAAATATATATAAATGATAGAAATTTTAAAGCGAATATCATAAGACAAAAGAAATCAACAGTGAACAGATAGAAATACCTTATTCATCTTGAAGACTTTCAAATGAAATCTGATACTCTAATCCAGTAACTCTGATGCAAAATCAAATTCCAAGGTACAGAAATGCAACACTTCAAAGATAATTCCGTGTTGGGAAAAATACTGAGAGGGGGGGGGGGTGAATCAATATTTACAGCATATTCAAAATTTTTTACTTTTCTTTACTTCAAAACCTATACACTACTTTCCTGAAGCATACTAGCGTATATACGCGGATACCCTTTATCAAAATCGCGTATACTCAGAGAACTAATTATGTCATTAATTCTTCACTTAAATCATTCCCTCATTTATTCATCAGATATTCAATAAACAGTAAACATGTGCAGCAAGAACAGAATAAACCATCACACAAAGCATCACACATGAACACCAGGATTTTTAGGTGGAAACCCAAGTCGGGAGAAAACCACCGCTGCAGTTGCTCAGCCTTCAATATTTTATTATAGAGAAGACATCTTACAACATATGTGCTGGCGCAGACTTGACCAGCACGCAGGCACCCACCTGCGCTCGTTTACCAGCCTCTCCTGGAAGGGAGCTCCAACCCCCTGACTCGTTTACCAGCCTCTCCTGGAAGGGAGCTGCGACCCCCCGATCTCGTTTACCAGCCTCACCTGGAAGGGAGCTACAACCCCCTGACTGAAGGCTACAACCTTCAGCACCACCTTGGACCACGTTTCATCAATTTTCACACTGGATCCAACAACTTCAATAGAACGACACTTGCAGGCCACGTTTCATCATATTTTCATACTGGACCCTTTCCATACTTTTAAGCACAAACATACATCACCAACAGATACATATCAACACAGATCAGATAGCAGAAACACAGCAGAACAGATCAGATATTTCATACCCCTTGCTTCAGCAAACCCTAGTTTGCATACGCACTTTCCCTTCACTGATGTCGCGTATATACGCGCTTCCGTCCACACAAACCAGCGTATACCTCTGTGTATATTTCATTGCGCATACGCGCTTTATCTTCAGCGAAGCCGCGTATATACGCGCTTCCTCTGCGGCGAAGTAGCGTATAGATCTTCAATCATTATAGAGCAGCATACTTCTTTAGATCAGATGTTCAGTTCAGATTTACCCTTTTACTTCAGACAGATGTTCGCCTCAATTCAGATCTAAGCCTTCCATCAGCAGATCTAGTAGATACAAGTGCAATTCAGATCTAGATCCCCTTCTTCATCATTGGTGCATCATACATTCAGATTTATCTTCAAGTGTAACCCTTTCCATTCAGATCTACTTCAGAGAGAAGTATTCATTCAAGCTTAGACATCTTGCACCCACACTCATGATTTGCATAATGAATTTCATCTCTTTATATAGGTTTATCCTTTTTCAATACCATGAGCCACTTTTTCAATACCATGGGCCAAAAAAATACCATGAGCCCAAAACTACCTGGACGGGGTCAATTAGGCGGATCATTACCCAATACAGTGGGTCAATACCATGGTGGTTACCCTTGGTTTTGCCCTTTTTGAGCGCTTTAGCCCATACGCGACTTGGAACGTTCCTTTCTGCGTGCATACGCGACTTTCCCTAGCCCAATCCACGTATACCAAAAAACATACTCTTTTTTTTTTTTTTTTTATCATAGAATTAGCACATGCTGAATTCCTTTCTTCATTGCCTTCTGTACTCTCTGTAGATACATCAGATTTAGTTCATCAAACCATATTCTATCAAGCACAACTTCATCAAGTAAGTTGCTATTATCTTCATCAAGTGGGTTGTCTTTCAAGGACAACATTCATCATCATATTGTTAACAAACATCATATCACATCAGATTTACATCATTTACCAAGTCCATCAAGTCAATAATAACTTCATCAGGTGGTTTGCCATCAAGGACAACACATGTCAATAGTTGCATGTCTTCATCTTCATTTAGTGGGTTGCCATCAAGGACAACACTCTGCATCATATTTCCAACAATCTCCCCCTTTGGACTTGATGGCAACCATGATGGTGTTTGGTTACCACAACAGATAGATACATTAAGACTACAATTACACCATGTCACTCTCCCAAATATTTGACACCATTCTGTCTCTTCATTCAAACACCATGTCACTCTCCCCCTTTGACATCAAGGGCAAAGGGCGGATCAAAAGCAACATACTCTCCCCCTTTTCTCCTAATGTGGAAGAAACGATCTG
This sequence comes from Pinus albicaulis, assembly GCA_034641835.2. Classification (NCBI taxonomy): domain Eukaryota; kingdom Viridiplantae; phylum Streptophyta; class Pinopsida; order Pinales; family Pinaceae; genus Pinus; species Pinus albicaulis. Next base: position 139,401,647 of record CM076576.1, read on the forward strand.
CAGATCTGATATGTGCTGAAGTGGCCAAGCTCCCCCTAAGTTCATTCTGAAACTTCAAACATATTTTTCAATGAAGTACATGACTCTATGAACTTCCTATCACCAAAGACTCATACTTACATCAAATACCCAACCAAGTGGGTTTACACATTTTGACTCAGCTACCCAACCAAGTGGGTTTACATATTTTGACTCAACTACCCAACCAAGTGGGTTTGCAAATTTGACAAGTCCTTACATGAATGAATATTACAATTTTACATCATGGGTCTAAACCAGACCTTTTCATCAAAATACAAATATGACTTTTCATAATTAATACCAAAATACCTCAAGAAAGATCATATATCAGAACCACCATAATGTTAGCAATGCATTATACTCAGCAAAACCAATGCTCCCCCTGAATCTGTGCATCCATGCATCCTTTTCATATGACTAAGGCTCCCCCTTAGTTTGTGCATCCTGAACACTTTCACAATCAAATCATCAAGGCATCTTCATCAAAACATTAGAAACAGATTTATGAGAACTGGAACACCACCAGAAATGCCAAACAGTACTGCAGCTGTGCTGAAGAATGCTGACTCCAATCAAAAAATTGTCAGCAATCAGACATACGCGGTTTTCTGTGCAGGAACTCTCGTATATACGCAACTGTGTTTTAGGAAACCCGCGTATCCACTATCATCTTCTAAAATTTATGCAGATTTTTTCTTTTGACTGGCAGAGAACACTCCCAGCTTCTGTCTTAGATAATCGAACGCTTCCCTGGGCAGAGGTTTGGTAAAGATATCAGCAACTTGTTCTTTGGAGGGAACATACTCCAACTTCACTTTTTTCTCAAGCACTTGTTCACGTAGAAAATGATATTTGATGGGAATGTGCTTGGTCTTCGAATGCATAACAGGATTCTTTGAGATACTGATGGCACTTGTATTATCACACATAATGGAGATAGGAGTTGCACATTTGATTTGAAAATCTTGCAAGGTTTGCATCATCCATAGGAGTTGAGTGCAACAAGATGCGGCAGCTACATACTCTGCTTCAGCTATTGATAAGGCAATAGAATTTTGCTTCTTGCTGAACCAAGATACTAACCGGGGTCCCATATAGAATGCACCACCACTAGTGCTTTTCCGATCATCAACACTTCCAACCCAATATGCATTAGTGTAAGCATGAAGAGTAAGATCAGCATTCTTTGGATACCATAGACCAAAGTCTTGAGTTCCTTGTAGATATTTGAATATTCTTTTAACAGCCTGAAGGTGAGACTCTTTTGGATTAGCTTGGAATTGTCCAACAATCCCAACTGCATGCATAATGTCTGGTCTAGTCGCAGTGAGATAAAGTAGACTTCCTATCATCGATCTGTATTCTGGTTGATTCACCATGGGAGAATCATCATGAGAACTGAGATTGCATCCGGTTATCACTGGTGTACTTACAGGTTTGCATTCTTCCATGCCATACTTCTTCAGAATTTGCTTAAGATATTTTGCTTGTGATAGGAATATACCATCTGCAGTTTGATGCACTTGCAAGCCAAGAAAGAATGTTAGTTCCCAAGTAAAGACATTTCAAATTCTTGCTGCATGACAGAAGCAAATTTTTGACTCATAGATTCTTCATTACTCCCAAAAATGATATCATCAACATATACAACTACAATCAATAGTTTATCATTTTCAACTTTTGTGTATAAGTTGCTATCAGCAGATCCTTTTGTGAAGCCTTGTTGATGAAGATATTTGTCAAGACGATAATACCAAGCCCTTGGAGCTTGTTTGAGTCCATACAGAGCCTTTTTAAGTCTACAAACAAGATTTTCATCATTCCCCAAAATGAATCCTTCCGGTTGTTCTATATATACTTCTTCTTCTAGATCACCATTAAGAAAAGAAGATTTAACATCCATTTGATAAACTTTGATTCGTTGATAGCTTGAGAAAGCAAGAAACATTCTTATGGCTTCAAGTCGAGCTACAGAAGCAAAAGTTTCTTCAAAGTCTATACCTTCTTGTTGAGTATACCCCTTGCAAACAAGTCTAGCTTTGTTCCTTACAACATCCCCATTCTCATTTAACTTGTTCTTGAAGATCCATTTAGTTCCAATGACATTTTTATCTTGTGGTCTTGGTACCAAATCCCAAGTGTCATTCTTTTCAATTTGCTCAAGCTCTTCATCCATGGCATTATTCCAACATTCATATTTGCTAGCTTCATTGACATTGTGTGGTTCAATTGTGGATAGAAGTGCCAAATTACTAGAAGATCCCGCAAGAGTTCTCCTTGTTCGTACACCTGATTCTTTGTCTCCCAAAATTTGAGATTCAGGATGATTCTTTTGAACATATATGGATGGAGCTTTTTCAGATAGATCATTTTCAGGTTCTTCATTGGATTCACTGCCTATATCATTTCCATCTGATGTAGAAGGCCATATGTCGCTATCATCTTCTTTTGTTGTTTGTTTTTATTCTTTAGGAGCTGCAGGAGACTCATCAATAACAACATCAATACATTCAACAACCTTTTGAAGCCTCTTATTGTAACATGTGAATGCTTTGCTTGAAGATGAATAACCAAGAAGTATCCCTTCATCTGATCTAGGTTCAAACTTGCCAAGCTTTTCATCATTATTTTTGATAAAGCATCTACTTCCAAAAACTTTAAAATGCTTCACAGTGGGAGAATTACCATACCAGAGTTCATATGGACTTTTGTCACTATTTACCCGAACATGAGCCTTGTTGAGAATGTTAACTGCTGTATGTGCTGCTTCACTCCAGAACATGTCAGGAACATTAGAGTCAGCAAGCATAGCTCTAGCCATTTGAACAATTGTTCTATTCATTCTTTCTGCTACACCATTCTGTTGTGGAGTGCCTGCTACAGAGAACTGTCTTTTAATGCCATGTTGTTCACAAAATTCAAAAAATTCATTTGATGAATATTCTCCTCCTCGATCAGATCTAAGACACTTGATTTTTAAATCCAATTCATTTTCTACCAGTGCTTTGAATTTCTGAAATTTTTCAAAAGCTTCATCTTTGTGTTTAATAAATGCGATCTCACACATTCTGGAGTAGTCATCAATAAATAGGATATAGTATTCTTCCCCACGTAATGACTTTTTCCTCATAGGTCCACAGATGTCAGTATGAATGAGTTCAAGAGGCTTACTTGATGATCCTTCTTTGGCATTAAATCGAACTCTGGTTTGCTTACCAAATTGACAAGATTTGCATATGGTACTTTTTGGAAGATTGATCTTGGGAAGATCACGAACAGCTTGAAGTCTGCTTGCTTTGTTGATTTGAGAGAAACTCAGATGCCCCAGCCTTCGATGCCATAGCCAATTTTCTGAAGATTTGCTCAAGTAACATTGATCTATGCCGTTGAGTACATACAGGTTGCTTGGATTTTTTTTCCCTTTTATAATGATTTTACCTGTATCAAGATCACGAACCACACATTCTTTGGAACTGAAGACCACTTCTGCTCCTTGATCACACATTTGACTAACACTTAACAGGTTATGCCTTAATCCATCCACATACATGACATCTTTAGCCTTCACCTTTTCTTTTAGAAATATTGACCCTTTTCCTTTAATTACAGCAGGAGTATCATTTCCAAATGTAACTTTCTTTTCCTTTTCAAGAGCATTATAAGTATGAAGTTTGCTTTTGTCACCTGTCATGTGTCTTGAGCACCCACTATCAATGTACCATTGATTTTCTTCACCTTCTGCAAATAGCGCTATCCCACAATTTTCAACCGGTATTTCTTTCTCTTTCCATACTTTAGAGCTTGAGGGAACATGTTCTTTTGGCTGGACCTTGTTCCTGCATTCAGATTCTTCATGACCAAAGTTATTGCAATAAGTACATTCAACTTCGTTTTGAAGAGGCGAAAAGTTGTTGTAGGCGTTCTTCTTTGGTTCGATATTCATCCTTTTATTTCTTGCTTCTCTTGTCATAATGGTTTTATATGCAACACATTGAACAACTTTATGACCAAAATTGTGACAAGTGAAACATTGTCCATTGAAGTAGAAATTTCTGTGATCATGAAATCTTCTATTAGAATTTACCTGTTGGTTGTAGCTTCTTTGAGTGATCTCCTTGTTAGTGTTTCTCGAATTGAGATGATCATGCTTTACCTGTAAGGATCCTTTGTTCCCCTGCTGAGTGGCTGAATGTAGAGAACCAGTTGTGGCTGCTTTTAGGAAATTTGGTGCTGATGTCTGGGAAGATTCCCCAGTATATCCAAGACCTGTTTTTACAAGAGGAGACCGTTGTACCTTGATAATCTCATCCAAGGTTTCTGAACCTTTAGCAAATCTAAGATTAAGAGATTTCACTTTCTCATTATCTTTCCTTAGACTCACTACTTCACACTTTAAATCCTCAATGCGTTTTCTTTCTGCTTCAAGCTGATTTTTAAGAGTCTCTATGATTATGTTCTTTTCTTCGTGGCTTACCTTGAGTTGAGTGTTTTCTTCAAGAAGATTATTGTCTTCTAGAGAATCCAAAAAAATACCCTTTTCTTCTCTAAATTCTTGTTCACATCCTTTCAAGAATGCCCATAGTTTTGTACCAAGATTTAGCAGATCCGCTTTTGTTGGTACCTTCCAGAATATCAGATTGCTTCCATTGAATAGAGGTGGCTTTATAGACATCACTCCTTCTTGACTTCCCATTGCGATGGATCTCCTTCAAGCAATCAAGCTTCTGCACAAGGACCTGCTCTGATACCAATTGTTGGGAAAAATACTGAGAGGGGGGGGTGAATCAATATTTACAGCATATTCAAAACTTTTTACTTTTCTTTACTTCAAAACCTATACGCTACTTTCCTGAAGCATACTAGCGTATATACGCGGATACCCTTTATCAAAATCGCGTATACTCAGAGAACTAATTATGTCATTAATTCTTCACTTAAATCATTCCCTCATTTATTCATCAGATATTCAATAAACAGAAAACATGTGCAGCAAGAACAGAATAAACCATCACACAAAGCATCACACATGAACACCAGGATTTTTAGGTGGAAACCCAAGTCGGGAGAAAACCACCGCTGCAGTTGCTCAGCCTTCAATATTTTATTATAGAAAAAACATCTTACAACATATGTGCTGGCGCAGACTTGACCAGCACGCAGGCACCCACCTGCGCTCGTTTACCAGCCTCTCCTGGAAGGGAGCTCCAACCCCCTGACTCGTTTACCAGCCTCACCTGGAAGGGAGCTACGACCCCCCGATCTCGTTTACCAGCCTCACCTGGAAGGGAGCTACAACCCCCTGACTGAAGGCTACAACCCTCAGCACCACCTTGGACCACGTTTCATCAATTTTCACAATAGATCCAACAACTTCAATAGAACGACACTTGCAGGTCACGTTTCACACTGGACCCTTTCCATACTTTTAAGCACAAACATACATCACTAACAGATACTTATCAACTCAGATCAGATAGTAGAAACACAGCAGAACATATTAGATATTTCATACCCCTTGCTTCAGCAAACCCTAGTTTGCATACGCGCTTTACCTTTACTGATGTCGCGTATATACGTGCTTCCATCCACACAAACCAGCGTATACCTTAGTGTATATTTCATCGCGCATATGCGTTTATCTTCTGCTGAAGCCGCGTATATACGCGCTTCCTTCCGCGGCGAAGTAGCGTATATATCTTCAATCATTACAGAGCAGCAGACTTCATCAGATCAGATCTTCAGTTCAGATTTACCCTTTTTACTTCAGACAGATGTTCACCTAGATGTTCGCCTCATCATAGATCTAGGCCTTCCATAAGCAGATCTAAGTGCATTTCAGATCTAGATCCCCTTCTTCATCATTGGTGCATCATACCTTCAGATTCATCTTCAAGTGTAACCCTTTTCATTCAGATCTACTTCAGAGAGAAGTATTCAATCAAGCTCAGACATCTTGCACCCACACTCATGATCTGCACAATGAATTTCTTCTCCTTATATAGGTTTACCCTTTTTCAATACCATGAGCCCCTTTTTCAATACCATGGGCCAAAACAATACCATGAGCCCAAAACTACCTGGACGGGGTCAATTAGGCGGATCATTACCCAATACAGTGGGTCAATACCATGGTGGTTACCCTTGGTTTTGCACTTTTTGAGCGCTTTAGCACATACGCGACTTGGAATGTTCCTTTCTGCGTGCATACGCGACTTTCCCTAGACCAATCCGCGTATACCAAAAAACATACTCTTTTTTTTTTTTTTATCATAGAATTAGCACATGCTGAATTCCTTTCTTCATTGCCTTCTGTACTCTCTGTAGATACATCAGATTTAGTTCATCAAACCATATTCTATCAAGCACAACTTCATCAAGTAAGTTGTCATTATCTTCATCAAGTGGGTTGTCTTTCAAGGACAACATTCATCATCATATTGTTAACAAACATCATATCACATCAGATTTACATCATTTACCAAGTCCATCAAGTCAAGAATAACTTCATCAGGTGGTTTGCCATCAAGGACAACACATGTCAATAGTCGCATGTCTTCATCTTCATTTAGTGGGTTGCCATCAAGGACAACACTCTGCATCATATTTCAACATTCCGCATAAAAATCACCAGATGTGATCCTTTTTAAAAATATATAAGACAATGGAGTACAGAAATGCAATCTCCAAGTCAAAACATATTAAGATCTAGGACCCTTCTCTAAATGCATGAGAAGGGTTTAAATACTACTTAGCTAAATCTAAAAATAGTCTATTACAAAAATTAAGGATTCGGTTCAATGATCGTCCTTTTCCTAGGCTAAAATACAGTAAAATTAAAACTAAATCTAACTATCTATGAACTTGATCTTTAAACTTGCAGGCATCTAGCATAGTTTTGAGAAGATGTGGTTGATCGACTTCAGAATTCAACTGTCCTGAAAAGACAGAGTCGGCAAGTGTAGGCGCAATATTCTCTGTAGAATTGATGATACAATTAAGCGCACTATGCTGACTGTGTGGCTTCACCAAGTACGTCCAGTATGAGTCCCAATTTAATCTTGTCAGCCCTTGGATTGATTTTTCTCTTTCTTCTATCTTTTGCCTCCATTCTGTTTGCAGTTGACGTGCCTGTGGGAGATATCCTGGAACAGTTTCTGGAATCAAATTAGCTTTGTGTAAATTATCATTTACACAATCAGTAAGAGTGTTTGCCGCTGTAGCCGCCTCCTCTGCTGCCTTCTCTTTTGTGCATTCTCCTCTATTGGAGCTTTTTGCTCCGTTATTAATTTCGCAATTTCATCTCAACTTTGCTTTGCCATTTTCTCCTTTTTCCTTTTGTTTCTTTTTCACAATACTTCAGCCAAGGTAGTTTCTTCTTTATAGATTCGATCTTTCGCAATAATTTTTCTCTTTGCCGAACACGCTCCACATCTTTTTCTTGCTCAGCATTAAGTGCCTTGATTTTGGTCATTGTTTCTTCATTTTGTTTTACTGTTATTTCAAGTCTCTTCAACTCCCGACTTATCTCAATAAGAGCTTTGTGTTTCCCTGAGAGCTCCTGATCTCCAACAGCTTTTTCAGTTACTTCTTAAAAGCTCTATAGGGGATAATTTGGCAAACTCACATACCCTATCTTGTGGTAGAAACTGTGTCAAATTTCCCACTTGGATATTGAACTTTGTGAACAACGTATAAAACCTTCTTTTTTGGTACTGTCCGTCCGTGTTTGTTTTTCTTCAATGGTTCATCTCTTTTGGTCCACTCCTGTGTGCATTCTGACAAATTCGCATGTTTTCTGGAAAAATCTTCCATGAGTTGCTCATTATATGTCGCCTGAGGCTCTGGAAACTGATACATCAGCTTCAAATCTTCCGTGATGAATGACCCGATTAGCTCTTGAGCTGGAGTTCTGAATTGTCTGTCTGAAATATCAGTGCTTTCCAGCACCCATTTCATCATGCCCGTATACGGGAGAATCCTTGGCCTTGCCGCTATCCTATGCAGAAATGAACAAGCCAGTTCTTTGAGGGTTGCTTCAGATGTATTACTAGAACCTGCTGTAGCCATAACTTTCATCACCATAGGATTTTCTTCTTCTAACAGATTATACATTCCTTCCCAATTGGATATACCGACATCCTTATTACAAGCGGTGTCTGCATACAGCAAAGCCATTTCTCTGTTTTCAGAATTCGAGCTCTTCTCCTTCTTACCCATAGTGTTTAGTGAAAGCTTTGTATAGACGTTTGCTCTTTCGTGCCTGCGTTTTACGAGTTAAATGAGAGTAATGACATGAGAAAGGTGATGAGACTGTTTTAAATGTGAAGGCGGATGAAATATATTATTTTAATCGTAAAACGACTTTCAATCAAAACAAAATCTCATTTACCATTAATTGTCAATCCAATCATTAAAGCGCATAACATATTTGATATATGGGAAGATTGTCTTTGAACAACGCGCTTCTATGAATTTGCGACATTGCGATCTGCGATTTGCTGCGCAATATCGAAATATCGCAAAATGAAACCATCGTAATTTTAAAAATAGCGCAAATTGCGATATAGCGCAAAAGCGCACATCGCAAATCTCGCAAAAGCGCAAAATTGAAAATAGCGCAAAAGGTATTCATTTAACATTTCTGTTTTCTGCGCTATGCGATCTGCGACCAATATGTTTATTGTATAGGCTTTTTGGGATCGCATTATCGCAGAAGCGCAAAATCGCATTTTCAGTTTTATAAAAGATATATACCATTTTGCGATGGATGCGCTATTTTGTTTAAAGAACAATTTTATTGTAATCTATCATAAACTTAAGTGTTTCTAAATGTTATTTCTAAGGGATTTCTCTAAGTTTATGATATAAAGTTTTATTTGAAAAGGAAAACAAATCTTAATTGATTTTTTGGATTTTTTAAATAAGGGTCCCCATTTATTTAGCATTATTACTAATATTAAATAAAAAAGGGGGGTTGTTGCTGGTCACAACAGGAAGCAAAGCAAGGAAAGGTACAATAGAGGGTAGCATGACAAGAGCAGCAACCAAGGTACATAAAAACAACAAGAAGTTCATCACATGAAGTCTTCAAGTGGGCAGCACTGCATACAATCATTATATAGGTATCATTGTACTAAGTCATTGTAAATACATTATTGTGCAAATTGTACTAGTGTCTATTTGCCAAGAGTTGAAGAGGCAGTGTCAGGTGGTCTAGGATCATAATTAGGCGGTTTTTTCATAATTGGGGTTATTTTTTAGTGTGTCTTCTTCTTTTACATCATTCTATATCATTGTAAAGTGGACCATTTTCCCTGGTACGGGAGTCCATTCTTCTTTTATTCTTCTACAGGGTGGTAGGGTGATGCTAGGGTGAGTTGTAGCTCATTGAGTGTTGGGGCATCTGTTCAGTTGAATACTGAAGAATCTCGAGCGTTGGAGCGTCCATCCAGTGGGAGTTCGAGAAGAATGCTTTTCTAGATTCTAAGAAGTTGGAGCTTTATTTTCAATTGGAGTTGAATATTAAAGAATTATTAGAAAATAATTAGGTGGTTTTTGTCCTGGAGTGGGTTTCCACCTTAAAAACTGTGTGCATTTGTGTTCCTCTTGTTTGCTGCTATCATTGTACAAACACTGATAATAATTGAAGATTAACTAATGCTCTAATTGAAAGGAATATTGATTCACCCCCCCTCTCAGTATTTCCAACAACTGGTATCAGAGCTTGGTTCCTTCAATAGTAGTTTAACAGCTGGAAGGAGGTCATGGAGCATACCAGGAATAGTGTACCTCTATTCAATGAAAATAATTATGCACTCTGGAAAGGAGGAATGGAGGTCTATCTCTTGGCACAAGGTTACGAAGTATGGGACAGTGTTCAAAATGGATTTACATCAATCGCGGATGAACAAGGTAAGAAGAATTTGGTAAATGATGCAAAAGCAAAGAATATTATTATCAGTGGACTTATTGAATTGACTTATCATAAGGTTTTGGGTTGTAAAACCGCCAAAAATGTATGGGACATGCTTGAGAATATATATGCAGGTGACTCCAATGTCAAAGAAGCAAAGCTTCAAATCTATAGAGCAAAATTTAAGCAACTCAGAATGAAAGAAGATTGCAACATTGCTGCATACTTCCAATATGTTGATGAAATAACCAATACTCTGGAAGGATTGGGAGATCCAGTTGATGAGAAGACTGTTATACAGAAGATTCTTAGAATGTTACCAGGGAGATTCAACCCAAAGGTATTGGTCTTAGAATACAGTGCAAATTTGGACAAACTCAGCAAAGAGGAATTACATGGAGTTCTTATAGCATATGAAATGAGACTTGATGAAGAAGAGGGTACTTCAAATCTAGAAACTGCATTCGTTGCATCTAAGAAAACCAATAAGGACAAACAACCTTCAATTGAAATGACATGCACCTGCAAGTGTGAAGAAAAGGGAGATGATGGAGAAGGTCTTTCAGATGAAGAATATGCTTACTTTACGAGAAATCTAAAAACTGGTAAGGGAAAATTCAAAGGTAAAATTCCATTGATATTTTTCGGTTGTGGTGAGGTTGGGCATTTCCCAGCAAAATGTCCGAACAAAAGTGATGGCAACTCAAAAGGAAAGAAAGAATTTAAGAAATTAAACAAGAAAGGCAAAAAGAAATGATCCAAAAGGAAATTTCTCTCTAAAGAAGATAGCTCATCATCCGATGAAGAAAGTGATAGCAAAGAAGAAGCCAATGAAAAAGTATTGTTTATGGCCAAGCACAATAAACAAGAAGTATCAAACAATAAAGAAGAAGGGTTGACCATAGAAGAGTTTTTTGAGGAGGAAATCAAGCTTATAAAAGAGCTCAATGTTGAGAAGATTCGTTCCAATACTCTTGAAGAACAAGTTCATGGTCTCAAAATTGAAGTTTAAGAACACAAATGTATTGAAGAGTCACTTCAAAAGAAGTTGGAAGAAAGCAACCAAGAAAGGGAAGCATTAGAAGCCGAAGTAGTCTCGTTGCGTAAGGAAGTGAATAAGGGAAAAACTGTCCAAAACTATGCCAATAGCTGAAGGGCATTGGAAGAAATCATCAACAATCAACAATCTTACAATGAAAGAACTGGCCTCGGTTACAAAGAAGAAGAAGCAGGACCTTCTACAACAAAATACAATGAACCTATGAGATCTGACATACATGTAGACTTCATTGGACAAGATTCGCAAGCACATCCTTGGAAGACGATTCCTCGACGAAGATTTCCATCCAGGTACCAACATATTTTTCATGGCTACTGTTATTCATGTGGAAAATTTGGTCATAAAGCTATAGAATATCGCACGTACCCTAGGAACCTATACAATTCCAGGAGATCCTTCAAATATGAACCTCTCTGGGCTCAACGAAACATAAATAGATTTGAACATTTAAGAAATAATATGGAATGTTACAAATTTCAGAACTTTGGACACATAGCCAAAGACTGCAGACTTTGAAAATCCTCCAGAAGAATCTTCGAAGCCACAGAATGAAAGAACATGGAAGAAGAAGAAGACTGATAATTGTGCTCTCACTCTCAAGACTCAAAACAACAAAGATGTGTGGTATATTGACAGCGGTTGCTCAACGCATATGACTGGAGATAGAAGGAAATTTGTATCTCTGAAAGAGAAGAAGGATGGAACCGTATCCTTTGGAAATGATGGATCTTAAAATGTTATAGGATCAGGTACCGTCACTCTCGGAAGCAAAGATGTTATAGCCAAGAATGTTTTATTGGTTGAAAACATGAATCAAAATCTGCTCAGTGTTGGACAAATGTGTGATCAAGGACACACAATGCTATTCAACTCCACAAAATGTGATATGAGGAAATGCAGGTATGGTAAAATTGTGGCTACAACAAGTCGAGCTCCAAACGACATATATGTTCTGGAGGAAGCAACTAAAGCATGTATACTAGCTAAAGAAGATGAAATATGGTTATGGCACAAACTAATGGGTCACATAAACTTTTACATTCTTGTCTGGATAAGCAAAAAGGAAGCAGTACGAAAAATTTCGAAAATCTCAAAACCTTCCAACACACTATGTGAGGCCTGTCGGCATGGCAAGTAGACAAAAGTCCATTTTAAAACAAAAGAACACTTTGCATCACATCCATTGGAATTGATACATACTGATCTATGTGGTCCTGTGAGAACAAAAGGCTTAGACGGAGAATTATATTTCATGTTAATGATAGATGACTATACCAGGATGACAACCGTTAGTTTCCTAAAGAAAAAATCTGAAGCATTTGAGTGCTTTAAGATCTACAAGGAGTTGGTTGAAAATGAAACTGATTTGAAAATAAAGTGTCTAAGATCAGATAATGGTGGAGAATTCACTTCCAAATTATTTCAACAATACTGTGACGAAAATGGAATAAAAAGACAATTTTCAACAACATGAACACCTCAGCAAAATGGAGTTGTTGAAAGAAAGAACAGAACCGTACAAGAAATGGGTAGAACAATGTTGAAGGACTCAAAATTGGATGAAATTTTTTGGGTTCAAGCAATTGATATGGCAGTATTCATTATCAACCGAAGTCTTCTCAGAAATAATTGCAACAAGACTCCATATGAATTATGGAAAGGAAAACCAGCTAATGTAAAATATTTTAGAACCTTCGGAAGAAAATGTTATGTCAAAAGAGAAGATCAAAATTTGGGTAAGTTTGAATCACGTGTTGATGAAGGTATCTTTGTTGGTTCATCATGCAAAAGAAAGGCCTATAAATGTTATAATCTAAGACGAAAATAGATAGTGGAGAGCATAAATGTTACATTTGACGAAGATGGTGTTCTAGTGAATAATTATGAGGATCTAGAATCTTTGAAACTTGAGACAGAGGCGGAAAAAGACATAGATAAAATTGTAGAACAAGAAGAAACTATCAACGAGGAAGAAGTAAACAATGATCATCAAGATATACCAGAACAACAACAAGAAGCTCCTCCAAGGAGAACAAAATAATGGATTCAAAAGAACCATCCATCAAATCAAATCATTGGTGACATAAATGAAGGTCGACAACTTTGTTCATCACAACAAGCTCATATTGCTTTTCTAGCAACCTTTGAGTCTAGTTGTTTTGATGAAGCCAGCCAGAATGAAAATTGGGTAGCAGCTATGAATGAAGAACTGGATCAAATTGAGAAGAATAACACCTGGGAATTAGTTCCACGACGAAAAGATAAAAATGTCATTGGGACTGAATGGGTGTTCAGGAGAAAATTGAATGAAGATGGGCAGGTTACCAGAAACAAAGCAAGATTGGTTTGCAAAGGCTATGCATAAGTGGAAGGAATTTATTTCTACGAAAAATTTGCACCATTTTCTAGAATGGAAGCCATCCGAATGTTTCTCGCCTATGCATGTTCAGGAAAAAATCAAAGTCTACCAAATGGATGTTAAGTCAGCATTTTTGAATGGATAATTAGAAGAAGAAGTTTACATCAAACAACCTGAAGGTTTTATACTATCAAAAAAAGAAGACTATGTTTGCAGGTTAAAAAAGGCTCTATATGGTCTCAAGCAGGCTCCCAGAGCATGGTATGCTCATCTTGATTGATATCTACATCAACAAGGCTTCAAGAAAGGTACTGTTGATATTAATCTTTATGTACAAATAGATAAAGATAATTTAACAATCGTTGAGGTATATGTGGATGATATAATATTTGGTAGCAATGATGATCGACTAGGTAAGAACTTTTCTACAAAGATGCAAAGTGAGTTCGAGATGTCTTTACTTGGTGAGCTGACATACTTCTTAGGGCTTCAAATATCTCAACAAGAGAAATGAATATTTATATGTCAAGCCAAGTACATCAAGGAAATTCTCAAGAAATTCAAAATGGAATATTGCAAACCCATCCTTAATCTGATGGTAACAGGTTGCAAATTGAGCATAGACGACTCATCTAAGGATGTGGATTAGAGGTTGTACAGATATATGATTGGTAGTCTTCTATATGTAACAGCCTCTCGGCCAGATGTTATGCAAGCAGTTGGACAAGTAGCAATATTCCAAGCAGCACCAAAAGAATCACATATTATTGCCGTCAAAAGAATTCTTCAATATCTAAAGGGCACATAAGAATATGGCTTGTGGTATCCCAAGGGTAACAATCTCATTATTCAAGCCTTTACAGATGCAGATTGGGCAAGAAGCGTTGATGAACGTAAGAGTACTAGTGGAGCAAAATTCTATCTAGGTGGTTGTCTCGTATCATGGTTGAGCAAAAAGCAAACCTCAATCTTGTTACCTACAGCGAAAGCAGAATACATTGCAACAACATCATGTTGTACTCAAGTCCTTTGGATGAAACAAACTTTGTGAGATCTTCAAGTACAATTCAGTGAGCCTATTCCCATATTCTGTGACAACACTGGTGCCATTAGCATCTCCAAGAATCCTATCATGCATTCCAAATCAAAACACATTCCGATCAAATATCATTTTGTTAGAGAACAAGTTGTTGAAAATAATATCAAACTTGATTATGTTTGTAAAAAAAAAAAAATTGCTGATATCTTCACTAAACCTTTACCTCGTGAAGCATTTGAATATCTTCGTCAGAAGCTTGGGATTCTCCCAATTTCTCATTAGATTACAGGTCTGCAGGACGGTTGTGTGTCAGGGGGAGTGGAAGTGTGTATAGGTCTGCAAGATGGCTGTGTTTAAGGGGGAGTTACCCTTCACCATTGATGTGAAAGAGGGAGAGAATGTTGTAGGAAGAGGTTTCATGATCGCAGGGGGAGTACTTGTGCTGCCATCAATGCCAAAGGGGGAGATTGTTGATCAGCGGTTGTCATTGATGTCAACCCAAGCAACACCAGGGGTTAACCCAATATTGCATGGGAATTTTGACCTACCAAATTACTATATTCAGGTTCAAGAATGATTTTTATGGTTTCTACTTGTCAAGATGTTTCCGTTGATATATGGCACGCCATGTAATTCTTCACGGTTTGAGAGATATTCATGTTTGAAGTTTATATCCCCAGTTAGTGGGCTAAAACCCCATAGGGTTGTGGCATGGGTCATTGAAAAGTCATAATTAATATTTTTTAAGGTCCTAAAATCCCTCCCACGTTCACTTGTTGAAGCCCCTCTCAACCTAAGCATTTATATAAATTGTGATCCTCATTTCCTCCTTATGTAATGGATTTCGTTATCTGAAACAGGTCATCGTGGAATTTTTGCTCTAAATTTTTTCTATGAAGGTTCAAAAGCTGAAATTTTTATGAGGCGAAGCAGAAGTCCTGAGGAAGCTGCTGTGAAAATTTCAGATCAAGGTACGCAATATTTGCGGAGATATGATCTGTGGAAGCCAGTGTTTTTGTAGGCTCTTGAAATTCATCTCAAAGAAGTGACCTTGGGAAAATCATCATAAATCTCTCTCTGAGTATCGTATTGGAATTCTGTAAAAAGTGGCAGATAGTGCACAGTACTTAGATTTTTATCTATCAATTTCAGATCCAAATGAAGAAACAGTGACACATGTAATTCCGTACAAGTTCACCCTACTGAAAAATTCCATAATTAGGGCATTGTGAGAGACTGGGTATAACTCTCCCTTGAAGAATCCAAATTGGGTCAGACCCGTGGCATTGGAAAGACGACCCAGAGGAATACTATAGTACCAAAAATTAGATATTGGGGATTTGAAATAACATAGATACACCAGATTCAATATCGAGCTCTTAGAAGGCAAAGAAAAAGCTAGATCATGTGTTGTCAAGGGCTACAAAGGACCAGAATTTCTAGGAAAGAAAAGCAAAGCAAGGTGCAGAAGAGGGTAGCATGACAAGAGAAAAAACCAAGGTACATAACAACAACAAGAATTTCATCACATGAAGTCTTCAAGTGGGCAGCACTGCATACAATCATTGTAAAGGTATCATTGTACTAAGCATTGTAAATACATTATTTTACAAATTGTACTAATGTTTATCTGCCAAGAGTTGAAGAGGCAGTGTCAGGTGGTCTAGGATCATCATTAGGTGGCTATGTCATAGTTGGGGTTATGTTCTAGTGTGTCTTCTTCTTCTACATCATTCTATATCATTGTAAAGTGGACCATTTTCCCTGGTACGGGAGTCCATTCTTCTTTTATTCTTCTACAGGATGGTAGGGTGGTGCTAGGGTGAGTTGTAGCTCATTGGGTGTTGGGGCATATGTTCAATTGACTACTGAAGAATCTTGGGCATTGGAGCGTCCATCCAGTGGGAGCTGGAGAAGACTTTTCTAGATTCTAGGAAGTTGGAGCTTTATTTTCAATTGGAGTTGAATATTAAAGAATTATTAGAAAATAATTCGGTGGTTTTTGTCCTGGAGTGGGTTTCCACCTTAAAAACTATGTGCATTTGTGTTCCTCTTGTTTGCTGCTATCATTGTACAAACACTGATAATAATTGAAGATTAACTAATGCTCTAATTGAAAGGAATACTGATTCACCCCCCCTCTCAGTATTTCCAACAAATTCACCTTCTAATCCAAAATTTGTGTTACCTGTAACCTGTAAAATTAAAAAAAAATTCTTTGGATCAACTTCTCAGCCCT
Organism: Pinus albicaulis; assembly: GCA_034641835.2. Classification (NCBI taxonomy): domain Eukaryota; kingdom Viridiplantae; phylum Streptophyta; class Pinopsida; order Pinales; family Pinaceae; genus Pinus; species Pinus albicaulis. The sequence continues at coordinate 139,418,278 of CM076576.1, forward strand.
TGGGTGCTTCATCTTCATTAACAACAGGTTGTACCTCAGGTTCATCTACCAATCTCATTTTCAGTCCTCTTCTTTTTAGTTCTTCTTGAATCATGTGCATTTGGTCTTCCAACTCTTTGACCCGCCCTTTGAGCTTTTTCCTCTCAGACTATAACCCAAAATTCCTTTTCCTTGTGATTTTTACCACCCTCCTTAAGGGAAGGTTTCTCTTCAGCATATTTTTAGCATTTGACAAAGTATTATCATATTTATCCAGCTGCTCCTTCATCTCTTTCTCAAAATATGCCATCAGTTGTCTATCCACCTTGGCTTATTTTAATTCCAGCTTCACTTCAACTACTTCTTCCCTAGCCTTTCTTAATTGTTCTTGCAAAATTTGTACTTCAGTCTTTTCTTCAACATGTTCTTTCCCTTTTCTCTGTACAAAGACTTCTTCTGCTGCTGGGGATAAATCTATGATGTTCTCTGGCTGCTTACCTTCACCAAACTTTTCTTCTCCTTTGCTTTCCATGGAATCCTTTACAATCTATGACCTGGTCATTGGCTTCCTTGGTTTGAAAATGAAGCCAAAATCCTCTCCCGCAAAATCCAAATTCTTGATAGACTTACCTTTCTTCAATTTTCTTCTATCTCCTTCAATGCCTTCTGCCTATACAATTGGTAATTCTTTAATATCTATTGCCTGGAGGATGTCTTCTATGTTTCCTTTGGAAAATGTTTTGATTCTTGTTACCCTCCTGCTCCTTTGTTTAACTCTCTATTTTTTTCTTGTAGGTGATGGTTGAGAGATATTAGTCTCTTGCAGAGGTTCAACTTCAATGTCCATTGGTTCAACAGGAGGTTGTCCTCTTGCTTCATCAATCTCTTCTATTACATCTAGAGATGGAGTAGTTTTTGGTTTTGAAATTTTCTTTGGTGTCACTGAATCTACTTTATATCCACTCATAAAAAGAAAAGAGGCCTAATCTCTATTTAGCCTTTTTAATTCCTCTAGTACTAACAATTTAATCATACCATGGTGAAAGACTGATGTTTCACTACCGTCTGCCTTGACCTAGACTTTATCTGACATCTTCCCCAAACTTCTATATAAAAAGAAAGGTAGGTCAAGTGGTTGCTTACCAACAAAATGAAAAAGGAGTCTAAAATGATAAGAATAAACCATGTGGAATCTCCCTTCATAGGTGAAGTATTTTTTGACCACCAACATCAATTTTGCATAATTTTCTTGCATATAACCCCCAGGGTTGCCATTTTTCATGTCAATGCCTCTGTGCTCCTGGTTGAGAAATTATTCACAGCTTTGCATTCTAAATTTTGTGCCTTTGAACCATTATTCACCACATTTTGGTATTTACATAACTTGGGATATGACATCTGGTGACACCGTGAGGTTAAAAGCTCCAACTTTTGAGGTTGTCCTTGTAAAATTTGTTGCAAAGTCTTTGGATACCTCGACATGGAAACCCTGCAGGTTTTGACAAAACTGTAGGCAACCTACCTTCGTGAAGGCCTCCATAACACTGGGATATTCATTTAATAACTTTAAATCCATAGGTTCGTACCTCACACAATAAATACCCTTATTTTATTTCTTCTTTGATGCCATTGATCGTTTATAATTCTCGCTACCTCCTTGCTTATGACACCCGCAAAATAAAAAATAAACATCAAATTACTTTGCGTGGTGAACTAGCGCTCGAAAAGTGACACTGAGATGCTTTACATGCAAGAATTGGATGATGAATGACAAAGAGCAAGTTGGGGGAAAGGTTTAAAAGGTAGTTTGACAACTCGAGGGGAAAAGATGACACATGTGACCATAAGAGGCAATGATTACAAAAGATACGACCTTGCATGATTCAGAATTATGATAACTAACTCGCATGGCCTCAAATTTGTCTTCATCCATAAAAAATTGACACCTCACACCGCTCTGTCAATCTCTACAGGAAAAAACCTAGTTTCGTAGCGAAAACAATTAAACTGCTAACATATTCGCTATGAAAATATAAGGCAGTTTTGTAGCGAAATATGCTGATTTTCCATATAATTCTCTACGAAACTGTGTAAATGACAAGTGGAATATATTTTTGATTTAAAAGAGTGGGAATGAAAACTAAATGATATGAGGTGGAATTGACTGATATGACAAGGTTCAAGGTGGATTTAGACTTAGGGTATACATCACCACATGCAATTTTTTTTTTTTTCAATTTAATTTCCTGAAACTGACTATGAGACAACATGAGCCTAGGTGAATGACATGTAAAACCCTATCAATGAAAGTGTTAATACTAATGAGTGAAAACAAATTTATTCGAAGAGTGAACTTACATGCTCAGCACATGCTTACGACCCTCTTTCAACGAATCACTTCTTGTCGGCTTTAGCTCATTATTTGGGAAGGTGGTTTAGAAACTTCTATTCAATACCTGTGAGCTTGCATGCCTCAAAGGAAATTTATTCGTGTTTGAAGATAGGTTCACATGATTAGCCTTCGATCGAATGATTCTGCAAGTGTTCGACTCAACACATTTATTCACACTTGTAGATTGTGTTGTTGTACCTTGAGGTCCATCGTCATTATTGGTGGTATTTCTCATGCATGCTAACTGTTCTCATCATTGACCGGTAATCAGGTGGTTCTTACCATGTTCGACACCAACACATTTATTCACATGGATAGATTCATACATTGGGTTGATTGAGATCGCAGTGAAGACCTTGGGTCACATCTGATTTTTGGTCTAGGCTGCAAGGAGATATTGAGTATTCATGATTGTATACATGATATTATATATACATATGGTTGCATCCATACAGTGGATCCATTTCTATGATCTCTTTTATATGGATGGTTGCGACCATACCGTGGGCTTGTGTGTCATTTGATGCCTAGTGCAACATTATGTGGTTTGGCATATTTATACCAGAGATGTCATATATTGTAAAATGTTGATTTGGAAGGTTCTCCGAAGGTGGTCTGCATTCTTTTCCTTGGTTCATAAGGAATTTTAGCAATGACTCCTTGTTATGCCTTCATGCTTTAGGGGGAATCTTCTACATAGTAATTTGTCGCCATGCTCATTTTCCCATCCCTGATCCTGAAATGCCCCGTGATGAATCTTGTGCAATGTTTCCATCATCAATAAATATGATAACATATCCCCTTGAAGCTCCAAATAAGACTTCCTTGAAATATTATTGAAGAAACTTGGTCAAATTCCTAGTTTCCTGGGTCATCTCCCTTCCTGGTGCCATGACCGCACTGATGTCCTTTTCCTAGTTTTGGCCCAACGTTGTCAGCGCTCCAATTTCTTGGAAAATCGTGCTGATCCCCTTTCTGGAAGTTCTTCCTCAAATGGAGGAGAAACTTCGACCTCTAGAAGCTCAAGGCGGTGATTTGGTTGTTGAACATAGATGATAAGGTCGAGCTCTCTCATTTTAGAGCCTTGATCTCATCCATGAGGGATCATCCCTTAGAAAGTGGGCCTTCCTCCTCCTTTCATGGTTGTTGGTGTCCAAGTGTGAACGAACATTCAAACCCTTTTTCCACATTAATTATTAATCCAAGTGCGTTGGTTATTGCAAGACTAATGTGCAAATTATATGCAAGAGAAATAACATAATCCGCTATTGAATCACAGGTTTAATAATTAAAACAAGAAAACTATTGTAACATCAATTAAAGGTAAATCACCGAACTATAAAATAATTCACAGCAATTACATAATCATATTGGAGCAAAAATTACAATAAAAAACATACATGCGAAATAAACGGAGGGAAATAACACAACACCTGATCAGAAGAGTGGGCCCAACTCTCTGATCAGGGCTGCGGTAAACTCACAGCTCACAAATAGAATGGTAAAACGATATGCATTCAATTGATTAAAAATAATTCTGTTACAATATCAGTCTCTTCATGCTTAACCCCAATTTACATCCCTAAGGACCTTCTTATACAAATGTTCTAGATAACCGTCTTTCCCATCTAACAACTAATTATCTACAAATATACAATTGTTACAACGACCAACTAGTTTCCGAGAGAAAGCCACGAAAGGCCTGAAATAGATCTGGGGTAAGTTGGAATCTTTTGTGCTGTTACAGCATATCGAGATAATGCTGAGAATTCAGAGTTGCTTCATAACTTGCAGATGTGATCCCTTTACTTGCTGAATTTGTGGAAATAACAGAGTTAATACTTGCATAGGTAAAATCTCCACGACTATTATTTCATTAATCAAACATTCCATATAAGACAGTGGGAAGGGATTTACCTCGTGTGTTTAGAACAATTAATGATACAAAGAGGTAGAAAGGTGGGTGAGAATAGAAGAGAAAAGTATACATATTTGGTACCCAACAATGGGCTCCCAACATCCTTCTCCTTGCTATAAATTCACATCCCTCATTCCCCCAAATTTAGAGCTTGGTCGATCATTTTCAGACTCGTCTAAACTCTCATCCCTTTGCATGCTAGCATCGTGATTAAGCCTAAGTGCATGGGAGAAGGAATTCTTTTGAGCAAGGTGAAGGACTCAAATTTTCACCTAAGGACGCCTCCAACATCAAGGCTTGGTTATAAGCTCTCCTTTTGTAATTTATCAACAATAAAATTTGATGTTTGATTTCTATATTAATCTACATGATTATGCAAATATTTAGGTACTCCTTGATCTGCTAGATAGCTATTGTGTATGTTTATTATATATTGTATAAAATTTTCTATTGTCTCTCGATCATCCCCAGGTATTCGCACGCCATCAGTAGTAGGAAGTGGGCCTACAAGGATCGTGGATCGAGGTTACCATGAATGGATCCAAGGATACCGATTAGAAAAAGATATTTATGTCTCTTTCCTTATTGAATTGTAAGAATTATTTAAGAATGATAATGTTAGAAAGAATTTCATGTTGTTAGACCCACTCTAGGGCTAGAGAGATTACCTCCATCCGTAGAGGGGATTTTTCTTGACAACAACGTCAGCTAGCAGTGATGCCTTCCCTACAACGTCAAGCCCTTCTCGGATGAGGTATTATGTGACATTGATCCTATTGATGTTTCTGAGGTATTATTAGGCCAACCATACTTGTGGAAGGGACATGCTGTGTATGAGTCTCGACCTCACGTTGTTATTGTTACTTTGGGCAATAATTTGTACAAGATACTGGAGGTAGCACCGCCTGCGTGATCTCTTTGGTTACTACAAAACAATGTAGTACGCTCATTTCCAAAACTGGGAAATTTGTTTTCCTGATAATATACCCTTAAGGAAAGAAGAAGACTGTGGCCACGACCTCTAGATAGAGCTCCTCCACACGACAACAACAGATGGACAAGGTCGTGGAGGAGTATGGGGAAATCTTCACCTAACCCGAAAGGGTGCCTTTACACTGTTAGGTTAATAACACCATCGATCTGACCACATGTGTGTCATTGTCCAATGGACCAATCTATCAATGCTCTGTTATGGAGAACAACAAAATCAAAAGGCAGATTCAGGAGATGCTGCAGAAAGGTCACATCTGGCCAATTTCATCGACCTGTGGGAGCCCGGTCGTGTTGGTGAAGAAGAAGGATGGGACTTGGAGGATCTGTATTGACTATCAGGCGTTGAAAAAGATCGTTGTTTGGAATAGGTACCCGATCCCATGAATTGATGACCCTATGGACCAACTCAAGGGGGAAAATATTTCAGCAAGATCGACTTGAAGTTTGGGTATCAACAGGTACCAATCGAACCCTCCGATGTGTGGAAAACTGCCCTCAAAGCCAAGGAGGGCCTTTTCGAATGGTTGGTCATGCCTTTCGGGTTGACGAATGCTTCCGCAACCTTCATGAGGCTAATGGAAAACATCTTGCAACCATTCATTAACTAATTTGCAGTAGTGTACTTGGATGTCATCCTGATCTTCAGCGATACTTGGGAAGAGCTCCTCCACCATATCCAACAGGTCCTCCAAACACTATAGCAACACTATTTGTGTGCCAATTTGGTGAAGTGAAATTTTGGCATGACCTAGGTTCAGTATTTGGGATACATTATTGATGAGTGGGGGGTGCATGTGGATCCAACCAAGTTCCAAGTAATTCGAGATTTACCAGCGCCAACCACTCTAACAAAGCTCCACAATTTTCTGGGTCTTGCCAATTTCTACTGCAGGTTCGTGTTGGGATTCTCTCATATCACTTGGCCCTTGAGTCAAGTCAACAAGGGAGGAGAGAAAGACAAATTATTTTGGTCCGAATCTCAACAGAAGGCGTTCATCGAGTTGAAACGTCGCCTCTACTCTTCCCTAGTGCTCACATTAATAGACTTGCAACAACCATTTGAGATTGAGACCGATGCCTCAGACTATGCTATTGGGGTAGTTCTTACTCAACAGGGGCATCTAGTGGCATATCATAGTCAGACACTGTCCGACATAGTCCGGAAGTATCCGACTTATGACAAAGATATGTATTCCATTGTGCAAGCTTGCCAACAATGGAAGGATTAAATTTTGGGGAAGGAAACAGTCATCCACACAGACCACCGAACCCTATAGTTCATACAGACACAAGGGAATTTGTAGAATGATCGCCATTAGAAGTGGTCCACATATTTTCAACAGTTTTATTTGAAAATCAAGTACAAGAAGGGAAGCAAAAATAATGTTGCAGACTTCCGTAGTCGACCGCTAATCATGGTGCTAACCACCATGCTCAACTCTTGTGGGCATGAGAATTTTGATTGGATGCTTCTCTGCAAGAGCGATCCAGATTTCAGCCAGACATACAAGATTCTCTTGAAGGGTAATCAAGTTCCAAAATTTCACCTCCAGGATGCACTGTTATGTCACCTGGGACACCTTTGTGTTCCTTCAAGTGATCATGCTAAGATGATTTGGGAAGCACACTACAGTCGGGTCGATGGGCATTTCAGGGTCAAGAAAATAGTGGCAACACTGCAAAAGTATTTTTGTTGGCTGAACCTTCGACAGGATATCAGGAAGTACATCAGATCTTGCAGTGCCTGTGCCGTTGCCAAATTGATCATTAAGAATCAAGGCCAATATAATCCACTGCCTACCCCTTGTCGACCTTGGGAATCCATATCCATGGATTACATGTCTGACCTTCCTTCTACTAAGCATGGCAATCGCTATTTTTTTGTGGTCATCGAAATATTCTCGAAGATGGCCATTATGGCGGCCTGCAAGAAGAATATCACAACAAAAACCACTGCTAAACTCTTTTTTGAATGAGTGTGGGTACACTTTGGGATCCCACAGTCTATCCTATCAGATCGGGACAACAGGTTCCTTAGTACATTTTGGTCTAGCCTCTGGTCAATGCTGGACACCAAGCTTACCAAGTCCACAACTTTCTATTCCCAAACTGATGGCCAGATAAAGGTCATCAACAGGATGATCGTACACATTATGCACATGTACAACTCAAAGCATCCACACACATTGGATGAGATCCTCCCCTATGTACAACACAACTATAATCGGGCTCTCCACAACTCAACCAAACACATCCCCTTTTAGGTGGGCTTGGGATTCAAGCCACAATGTCCCATTGACGTAGCCATGCCATTTGTAGTTACTCAGGCCGATTCATGTCATGTCCATTCTAAAGTTGACAAGGCGAACAACTTCATTAAGTGCATTCAACAAATCCTCCAATAGGTTCATGACATATTGGATAGAGCCAATTCCAAGTACAAGTAGCGACATGATCAACATCGGGTGCAAGATAACTTCCATGTGGGCGACAAAGTGTGGCTACATTTGCAGAAGGAGTGCCTCGTTGGACCCCACTGTAAGATTCACCTGCTCCGATATGGGCCATACACCATCATCAAGGCTATAGGGGACAATTCCTTCGAGCTCAGTATTCCACCATTCCTTGGTCTCTGCCGAGTGTTCAATGTGGACCGCCTTCTGCCCTACTTCCCACCTCTAATGGACACCTCTGAAATTGTAGAACAACTCAAAAAAATAGAATTAAACCCATAATACATGGAACAGGTCACCACAGATCGTATCATGGACATGAAATTCAAGAAAAATCGCCAACAGAAGATCCAACTATATCGGGTTGTCAAAGCTGTCCAACTCCTGCACCAAGGCAAGTGGTTCACCAGGGACCAAGTTCAGTAGAAGTTTCCTCATCTCATGGAGGAACTCAACGCAATGGGATCCATTGCTTCCTAAGGGGCGAGGAATGATCCAGGTGGGTGTTGGTGGCCACCTGCCTATTCCACTTTGGGCCCCATCATTGTTTCTTTCAGTTTTTTAGTTTCCTTAATTGTAGCATAGTTTACTATTTTTAGCAATTTGTTTCAGGTCCTGAACTTCTGGAGTCGCTTTGTGGCCCTAAACGAAATTTTTTTGGAAAACTGGGAGCAATATGAGTCTTGATTGACGTTGCTCGCATAAAAATTTGTATTCCTCAAATATATCTTTCTAACGAGGTATTGTGCGTATCAAACGAAGATCATATGCCAAAGTTACGTCCCTGGGAAGTTGATGTACCAATTTACCCAAGCAGGGCCCATAGTTTTGGCACTTCATCTCCTAGGGTTAGGTTTTGGATGTTTAGGGTTTTCTATTCTTTCTCAATAATAAATAGGCCCTCGAGCCTCATTGTAAGACAATTCAGAGGCCTGCAGCCGCCACATCTCTTCTCAGAGATACACTACCATCGTCCTAGCTACTTTTTTTTTTCGATTATGTCTGTAAGAATATTTCAGTTATGTGATATTAATGAAATGAAGTCTTATTTTTTATGCATCTTTCTGTTTATGTGTATTTCTATATTTTATTGCATTCCTGCATAAGTCCGGATCAAGCGACCCCTTGCGGGTTACTAAAAACTCAAAATCTGACCAATTATCTTCACCATTGGGCTCTGGAGTCATCCAAAACTATTATATTGATTTAGAAAATGCTTATTAGGCACACTTTATTGAAAAAGAAAAAGAAAAAGAAATCTTCCCACTCTGGCTTACTTGTAGAGAAGGGTTACTCTCAAGTATAAGTAGACTTCCAATGGAGCCATGTTCATAACCAACTTATCTTCTTGCTCCAACCATGCTTGAAAGTCTTCATTGCAATAATTGACTTATGCCCAAAATTCTGAATACAAAATATTGAAGGTTATTTGATAGAAAAACCCACTTCATCTTCAACTGTTAGAACTTTAATCAAACAACTTCCAATTTCCCAAGAAATTCATGTCTCTTAAAAATAAATCGATCACTAATATGGTTGCCAAAAAATTCTATCCTTTTTCTTGTTAAAGGGAAAAGATACCAATATTGAGCGAAAATATTATGGGGAATAAGAAATTCTCTCCTCATTTTTATAGAGTTGTACTCCGCTTTCGATATATGGAAAAATTATTTTAAATGTCTTTTGATGAATGCAATGGAAGCTTGCTAAATATCAAACCCCAATAAGTCTTCCAGCAAGGCTCTCATATACATATTTTTTTTATAAGCACATGAAGAATATATATATATATATATATATATATGAAAATAATTTTCATCTATTGGGTTTGGTTTTGACAAATATTTTTCTTCCTTTTAAAATAATGTAAATCTAGGGTTAACTACGAATTTACAAGACGAAGAGAGAGTGAAGATGGAAAAGACATCAAAGAATATATATATGAAAATAATTTTCGTCTACTGGGTTTGCTTTTGACAAATATTTTGCTTCCTTTTAAAATAATGTAAATTCAGGGCTAACTATGGCTTTACAAGATGAAGAAAGAGTGAAGATGGAAAAGTCATCAAAGAACAAAAAGAAATGTGAACTTAATGATTCATTTTAAGGTACACACATACATTCATACATTTGAGGATATATATCTAAAACAAAACAATAAACAAATGGTAAAATGAGGGTCTAGATCGTTAGAGCACTCTGAAATAATTTCATGCATTCTAAGATCTCAAGAGAATTGATGAACAATCACAAGATTCCTACTACTAGTTTGGAAATTAAAGTTTAAGAACCAAAAATAACATGTCCTCCTAGAAATAATTCTCTACGAGAGTCAAATAATAGTATATACTCCATCCCTAGGGGACTGAAACTGGACTCCCATGGACCATATGATAAAATTTATCTGGGAGAATGAAAAACATTACAGTCAATGATCATATTTACAAATATACATGATAATTCATATATATGGATGATTAATGAACCGGAAGAAATAAAGGTAATTTTTTAGAACAAAATAAAGAATAGCCATAAAATTGCAGAAGGATAGTGTACATAAAAATCAATCACTGTATAAGTTCATAAGTACAAGATAACACTCAAATAGTTCTTGTAATAAAATCCTGAAGTGATAAGTCACATTAGAGAAATTTTGGGGTCTAAAATGGGCCTCCTAAGAAAAATGTACAACCAAAATAAAATTTATAAGAACCAATAGGATTCAAGATGATGATGTCAACCATGGGGGATGATTCACCATTTTTGGGGTAAAAAAGTAAAACGATTAAAAAATAATAAAATAACAAAACTACTTTTTCAACTTGAATTTTCAACTTATCTCCCTAAGGTTTTACTTAAATTTCGAGCAGGAGTAATCATTGGATGCAAAATTTAATTCCTCATTCAAGAAGTACTCATGTTGCATACTTTCGAGGGACCTTACAACACAAAAAAAGAGAAATACATGAAAAAACAAGATTGCAATCACGTTTTTTCATGTATTTGTCATTTTTCGTGTTGCAAGGTCCCTCTAAAGTATGCAACATGGGTACTCCTTGGATGAGGAACCAAATTATGCATCCAATGAGTGTTCCCGCTCGAATTTTGAGTAAATCTATAGGGGGATAAGTTGAAAATGCGAGTTGAAAAAATAATTTTTTCCTTTTTTCCCTCTTAAATTTAATGATGTAATCAATTCTTATTTTATTATTTCCACTATTATTTTATAATTTCCTTAGGAGGCCCATTTTAGACCTCAAAATTCCCCTAATTTAACAATTTCTAAGTCTATTACATAAATTGTATTTAAACTGCATTCAATTTTTACAAGCTAGGGATATTATTCGTCTATCTTGAAAGTTTTCAGAAGAATGGAGAAAACATAATCAGTCCTAGATTAGTCCCGTTGCTCATCATACATAGACTAACCTACTATAGAGAAATATGAGAAGAAAATATGAAAGGAAAAGTCAAGTTGGCTAATTCACAAAACTCTTTGAAAGGGAAAAATCACCTCCAACGAAAATCCGAAAGAGAAAAACTTCTGCAATAATAGCCTAGGGACCAAAATATCAGAGCCTCTTCACCTCTTGACCTCTTGTCTTCTCGCTTAAATGTTCTTGGAATATTCTTTATAGTATTATCTTTTTCTTCACAAGTTTTTTATGGTTATTTTTTCCCTTTTGTTTCAACTGAATAAAGATCCATATTTAGTAGTGTAGTTAGGAATTCATTCTCAAATATAGTTCCTACTTCAGATATTCCAGAGTTTCCATTTTTTATAAACTATTTTAAAAATAATTTGGTGAGAGGCCCAAAATTTATCACAATTATTCTATTAATTTTCTAAGCTGATATCTATGATATCAACCTTGGATATCACTCCCATCATATTCTTCGTTGTTTTAGCTTTCAAACCAACTCCCTTTTTGTTGAAAATGGATAGTCAAAAAGCAAGTTATGACACTCAAAAATTCATGACTTAGTGTTGTCTAGGTAAATCCCCTATACGGACAGAGGTGACCCCTCTAGCCCTAGAGTGGGTCTAGAAACTACGGGAACATACTAACATCTACCTTCCTAGATTGTAAATGAAATTCTTAGCAAGGAAGATGGCCTACCTTGTTCTGATGCTATGTTGTCGTCTTCCATCGACGATTATTGATCCATCACTCTTCTCAAGCTTGATGCACACTGCTACTAACGTTCGATTACCTGTACAGATAGTCAAGACACCACGACAAGCATAAAATCACGACAAACATAAAAAAATTACAACCTATCTAACTAATCAAGGAATGTTAGAAATCTCATTATAAATGTAAACAAGAGTGGAAGATAAACATCAGTTGCATTTTATTATGATAAAGACAAGGGGAGTTTACAACCAAGCCTTGATGTTGAGGCTCTCCTTCGGTAGGTTCATATCCAAGCATGTTTGCAACACCCTCATACACAAAGGTCCAAGATCTCACTTTGTTCCAAACACACAAAAGCAATCACACTCTGCACTACTCTCTTGAAGCTATGATTGCTTCTTCTCTCTATGCTAACTAAGGCAGCAAAGGTGAAAGAGGTCTCCTTACATAACAATGGAGGAGGAGGTTATGGGCCCTCAAATAATGGGAAAAGATCTTATCCTTTGGATTAGTTCCTATTTCTTGGGAACAAGAAGCCCAAAGGGGAATTCCTTGGCCATATCCTTAAAACAAACTTCCAACTCATCACCTCGCGAAGCTTCTAGTCGCGAAAGCTTCCTTTCTATTTAAAAAATTTTCCAAAAGAGGATCAACGCAGGTCCAACATTAAGAAAGGGCGCCATCGGCGCGGGTCTCAGTGAAAATATCTGCTATCGGCACGTGTCAGACATTGAGAAAAAGTGTTTACCTTGAAAAATAGGTTTATATAGGGATCTTCTGAAAAAGTTGTAAAGGGAGATGAATTGGTAGACAAAGTGTGGTTCAGGGGTATGTATTCCATGCTTGGAAAGTACACAAGGGTCACTGTATGGGTCCTCTAGGATCAAGGAATAGGGAGTACATGGAGAGTGACAAATTACTCTGTAACATATGCCCCCTAAAGTATTTAGTCCGAACACAAGTGAGGGGTGAAATTATTTTCAAGTACGTGCAAGGAACCAGACGCTGCCATCGAGAGAACTGCAAATCAAGCATAGATACATATATATAACTGAAATCTCTGATGAAAATACATGAATCAAGGTATGGATGTAGCCATCCATAAAATAGACCATGGTATGGTCACAACCATCCAATCAAAAGAGTCATGCATATAGTCATGATAAACCAAAATATCTCGTAGCTTGGATTTTATCGAACAAAACCCAGGGTCTTGCTCTCCATCTCGACTCGAACAAGTAAAAATTCAAGCATGCGAATATGTGAGCTGAAGTCAAACATGCAAGAAGGTCACTTGATTACTAGCCAATGATGAAATTTGTTAACAGGCACGAGAGAAAGAATGGATCTGAAGGTACAACAAGTACAATCCACAAAATGCGAACAGTGATCTAGTGTCGAACATCCGCAGAGTCACTCGATCGAAGGCCAATGATGAGGACATGTCATCGAATGCGAAGAACTTGCCATTAAGGCATGCAAGCTCCAAGGTACCAGAAGGGAGTCTTTAGATCAACTTCTTGGATAATGAATTGAAGTCGGCAGGAAGCAATCCATTGAACGAGAGTCATAATGAATCACACATCATCAACATGAAACAGAAGATGTAATTTGAGTGTTAATCAAGACTAAAACAAAGGATTAGGAATGTACAAACTGTAGAAGGATTTTCTCTTGAACATATCGGTGACACGACTCTAGAATTTGGCAGCATTTGACTCAAATAGGATCAGAGGTAATATTGAAAAGATTGGTAATCGAATGAGAGGCAAATGGATTTCGCAAACCCATGGAGGCAAAGTGACAGAGTGAAGATATCCCAACCCGACATGAAACTGATAAGTGTCATGTTCAAGAGTGACATACCGCTGACACAACTGATGAATAACTTCCATTTTCCCCCACCATTTCTGGCGTGTACCTCTTTATTTTTATACAAGCTTGAAGAGGATAGCATATGCTTATCGTATATGTTTGTCCTTCGAACAAATCAATCCTAGTACATTTTACGAGCTCTAGGAAGGAGGAACTCGGGTACGTCATGGTGACGATTTTTGATTTCATTTATTTTTAACGAGTCTGACAAAGGAAGAACTCGTCATATTTTCATGTTTAGAGAGTTTAAAAAGAAGCGGAAAAGGAAAATCCAGCAGGTCCCTTTTCGTAAATAATCCCTCATACCCGAAAAGGTAGAAAACAAAGTATGAGAGACCCTCTTAGTCGCGATTGGCTAAGGTATTCCTTTTTCGTAAATAATATTTTCCAACTCGAAAAATGGCCAAACGTATACTGGGCAGATGACGTTTCGCAGCCTTTAATGAGTTTAAAAGGACAAGAGTCTCAACAATCTTTTCAATTTTTGAGAGTTAGAAAAGAGCTGAAGGTTGACTCCGGAGGAATGAGTGGCATTAAGGGTAGCAACTAGTTCTAGTGATGGTGGAACTACTCATAACAAGTAAAGGTCAAGAGGCTGGCTAAAAATACCACTCATTTCAGTTGTTCCTTAGGAATCGGTAAAACAATCAAGTGAAGGCGTATGATCGGCCAAGCAGATGGTGACGATGGAATGAGAAAACTAAGGTTCATCTCGCAAAACAGGCTGATAAAATGGAAATCACAAGAGGTAAAATAATAATGGTTTCATTTTTACACAAGCTTTAAATCAGGAAACTCTTCTTGAAGTTGGTTTCATTTTTACACAAGCTTGAAACTTTTTAGAAAACTATGCTTGAAACCGGTTTCATTTTTACACAAGCTTGAAATGGAAATAGACTATGCCTGAAATAAGTTTGCATGCCCCTAGCATGGTGACTCAATTCGAGGTACATGCCCCCAAGCTTTAGTCCATTCACCTAAGTAGACAACTAGTTACTGACAGTTGGATGGAGTGAAGGTTCAAATACGAGATCAAGTGAAAGACTCGACTGGGATTTTACGAGATCAGATCAAAGACTTGAATCGAAAAGGGAACTTGTTTCATTTTTTTAACGTGGTTGAAACAATAAAAGAACTATCCTCAGAATACCTTGTTTCATTTTTTAAGGAGCTTGACACAAGAAAACGAACTCTGCTCCGACGAACTTGTTTCATTTTTTAAGGAGCTTAACATAACGAAACGAACTATGCTCCGACAACCTTGTTTCATTTTTTAAGGAGCTTGACACAACAAAAGGAACTCTGCTCTGACGACCTTATCATGATGAATAAGAAGTTATCGCTTCCAAGAGTTTCTCATCTGACGGGAGAATAACACTCTAGAAATTAAGACCCAATTCCCCCTGTAGATCGTGTACTACCTCACTGACTGAATCATCAACAGATGCGAACACGGAATAGGTGGCCACATAATTTACCTGTGGCAGGGAGGATATCACTAGTAGGTAAGGACCAGGAAGGCATGATGGTAGACTAGATGTCACATTAGGACCAAACAATGAAAGATGATCAATGGTCACACTCCGACCTTCATGTGGAAAACAGATCACCACGAAAGAGGGAAGAGACAAGCGCGCCCATGGCATAAGCATGGTCGTACCTAAGTAAATTAAAATCCAAGGGGCCTTGGACCACCATCACATATATATAGACAGTTTTCCCTCCCAAGGTAATAGGAAAAGTTCGGAAGGATCCCTAATGGTTGACTTGTTCCTCTATTAAAAGCCAACATATTCTGAGTAACAGGCACAAGCTGCGGAGAACCCAAAGTTTTCCATGTAGTTGGGGACAAAATACGAACCGAGGTGCCTTCATCTATAATCGTGCCTGGTACAACCATATTGCAGGCCTGTACAATGATATCAAAGGTCACTTAAGAAGGAAGATGATATCCCATAAATCGACTCCAATCAAAGGAAGTGACCAAACTACATGGAGGGGGTGCCATACGAATAAGAATATTATCCCCCTGTGTTAAGGGAGAAGAAAGACCATCCTCCTGGGTTCTGGGAACGAGAGGATGAGGATCACTTTCTATAATGGTGGCAACAGGAGTCGAAGGATCACCCTCCTGGATTATGGAAACAGGACAATCGCCCTCTGATCCCGGGGAACCAGAGGAAACAAAAAGAACCTAACTTAGATGAGACCCACTATCGACAGACAATACCTGATGGACCGTAGGTGGAACCAGGTCGTCCTTCTTCTCAACCAATGATTGGTTAGGAACGGATTTGGGAGATTGACTTTCAGGGAGAGTGGAATTTACCGCAGATGAATCCTGATCAATGGGTTGATCAACGATGGAAGGAGTTGAAGAAAAATTTCGGTAACCAATGGGAAGACAGGGCTCAGAAGCCGAAAGGGTATCCAACACTTTAGAAGCTTCATCCATATGAGGAAAAATGTGAATGGGATGGTTCCCTTCACACAACCTACAGGGAAATTTTATCGTACCCTGTTTCTTATGAGTCTCATTATCTTTAGTTGAAGACTCATCATCAGCATGATGCCCAGAGGTTGATGATGAAGGACGAATCGGGCCAACGAACCACATTTCTAGCACCTTGGGAATACTAGGGCAGTCGTGAAGAAGGTGGTCACCCTCACATAGCTTGTAAGGGAATTTGACTCTGTGAGATGGAGTGGGAGGTTTCTCGATATTAGCTACATGGGTAGAAATAGTTGTTGATTTTCCCCTTAGCTTATTTTCCTTCGACTTCTTCTTCTTCTTCTTATCCACTTGGGTACTAGAATCCAAACTTTCACCAGGTGAAGAGGAAGAACGAGGTGAAGAAATGGGAGAAGAAGGTGAGGGGTCAACCTTAGGATCAACATGGGGTTGACATGGTTTAGGCGGAGGAGAACTCGGTTGAGAAGCCGTTTGGATGTTCAGAACCACCGAGATTCGAAAATGACCAAAAGGGTAGACCAATAGTTAACCCAGGAAGGGACAACATGGCCATATATGGGGCACCAACATTCCCAAACGAAGGAAAAGGACAAGGATTCCCATCTGAGGGGATTCCTTGGTTGGTGAACCCTGGAAATGTCACCATTTGCCTCAATCCTAATGAATCACTAAGGAATGTAACTTTAGCCTGGAATATTTCATGGGAAGTTAATTTTATGACATTGAAACGAAACTTTGTTGTTTCATGTTTTAAGAGTTGAGAAACAGGAAAAATATGACTCTAGTCACTTTTAGATTGAACGAGAGTGAAAGGACAAGTGCTCGATGATATTTTCACTTTTAGAGAGTCACGAAAAGACCAAAATGACTACTCAGGTAATCTATGCAAGAGGGTGTACCAAGTTTCAGTGAACTGCCATATACACCTTGGTGATCAAATGAAAGAGAAATGACCAAGGACTTGACGTATGTGTAGGTAGTCTCCCCGAATGCTGTGTTCAGTGTATCATGATTACAGGGCGGTAGACTCGGCTTCCTATGGATAAAGGATTGCAACCTATGAGGGTCTCCCTTTATATATGTGACGGTACGGGGAGCACAAGTCCATGCTAGTACTATCTAATGCCAGATGGCGAACGACATCTACTAGGTTTAACGACGCTGGAACACGTCACTAGCTTAGACCTCTAAATTTGTGCGTTAAGTTTCAATGATTCCTTAGGTTAATTGAGTTCATTTTATGGTTGATTTGGAATTATGTCTCGGTTTCAAAGCCCTACCACTGTCATCAGAGAACTCCTATATGCAACTATATGAGAAAATAACTCTTTCAATTCGATGAATGTGATCGAGTCTCAAACAACGATGCAACAAACAGTGATATTGCAAACGAAACTTTTCCAAACTAGATGACTTTAACTATCAAAAAGTAATATAAAACATTCAAATATGCCAATTATGCAATGTAATCTATGCAAAATTCTCTTTTTGAAAACTATGCAATTGTAATCTATGCACAATTTCCTTTTTGAAAAATATGCAATTGTAATCTATGCACAATTTTCCTTTTTTTTTTTGAATGAATAAGAATGCACTCAACTCATTTTTCGATGAAATGAGAATCTAATTAATTCAAGCTTTTAATGAAAGAGAATGCACTCAATGTGACCTTTAGTTTCCAATCATTAAACAATGTAATATAAGTTCAGTGATAAATTTCAAACATGACTTTTCAATGCAACTTAATCTAATGCATTTTAACGAAAAGAAAACTTTGAGACGAAAACTAAATGAACGCAAATTCACTTAATGCAAAAGGGATGCAACAAAAATTAAGAATACAATCCTGTTTTGAACACTTTGTAATGAAATTCCTCAAAAGGCTATGAGACATATGAGTTCAAGGACAAATAGGACTTCCAAAGCATGGGATCAAAACAAGGCATTCATTCCCTTTTACATCAAGAAATCAGAGAAAGAAGACTTTTTAGTTGAATAATGAGCAATGTAATCTATGCTCACAAGCGAACAAGCGGACCAAATGAACTCGGAAGACACTTGAGATTTGAACACTCAATAAACCAAAAATAAAAAAGTAAGCAACTAGAGATGGCTCACCAAGCAAGGAAACTAACTCAATCAGCAGGGCGATGTCCTGCGAAGCATGCAACCAGGTAATTGATGCACGATCCTAGAAAAAATAGGATGTAAGGATGCACGTCCCAAAAAACAATAAAAAAAGAAGCCAATGAGTCAATAAAAACAACTTGAGTGAAGGGGAGAAAATGTAAATCATATAAAGAAAAATACCGGAGGGGCAAGACACACTAGTGAAAGACTTAGGGAAAAAATCTTAATTTTTCACACATGCTGGAATTGGCACGACTTTAGGGGCTGAAACTAGTGCCAACGGCCCATTGGCGCGGCTTTATAAGTAAAAAATAGCGCCAATCGGCATGACTGTTAGACAAATAAAAGCGCCAATGCCTCAAAAAGAAAAAAACAAATAATTTCTACAAACCAAGGCCAGACTCACCACTTCAAGAAAAAACTAAAGGATTCTAATTGATGAAAATCATAGGAACAACAGAGAAATATTCGTTTGACTAAACTCCTTGAATGAATAAGACCTTAAAGAGTGACACACTCAAAGGAAACTTCCCAACGGAGTCGTTAGTTTTTTGTCCAGGTAAATCCCCTCTACGGATAGAGGTGATCCCTCTAGCCCTAGAGTGGGTCTAGCAACTATGGGAACATACTAATATGTGCCTTCCTAGATTGTAAATTAAATTCAGAGCAAGGAAGATGACCTAACTTGTTCTGATGCTATGTTGTCATCTTCCGTCAAAGATTCTTGATCCATCTCTCTTCTCAAGCTCAATGCATGCTGCTACCAATGTTCGATTACCTGTACAAACAGTCAAGACACCATGACAAGTGTAAAATCACGACAAACATAAAATGACTCAACACTTAGCCATCATCGATCTACATTAAATGACTCAACAATCATTGATATATCCCATATAAATCTTTGCTTTTTGATTGACTATTCCTCCCTATTCATCCCACATGCATTATGGGAGAACATTAGCAATAATTTATAAATAAATTAGCTTCTCATATTACTTGTGAGTGAAATAGAAAGGGTCATGAGAATTTGTATAACTCATGCATAATGTCGTTTTTGGTTGCCCTCTCATTTCCCAGTCATCTATGTATGATTACTACCTTCCAAATGTCTTTCCATGATATGTCCAATTTCTACCACATGTGATAAGGAGATATGCCAAGGGTACTTAGGATAGAAGTGATACGAGAAATATTAATAGTGTGAAAGTGAAATGCGACAAAATAGACAATAAGATAAGTGCAAAAAGTGAAATTCAATGAGGGTAAAATTGACTATGTAAAAGAAATATGTGTGGAGAAGTGGAATGAAGGTAAAGTAACTGAATACTAAAGCATGAATATGAGAGGCATACAAAGAAAATGTTTGCGTAAAATTTAGGGTTGTACAAAGGTAATGGTGTGTAGACGTTAGGGTTGTGCGAAGGATGTGATATGCAAGAATTTTTGCACATCCTTGAAAATGATTCATTATATAATAAATGGTTATGGTTATGTGCGGAGAAAGGAGTGTTTAGAGGAATATGAAGTGGGGATATAATTCTGCACAACTTGGAAAATGACTAAGTAAAAAGTGAGAAGAGGAGGTAAGCTAATTCTTCATATAAAAATACTTAGTAATGAAAATGGACAACGAATAAATGACGTGAAAAATGATAGAGGAGGAGATAATGGAGATATGTGTAGAAAAAATAATGATATCTTTGGCATATGATCTTCATTTTAGATTCTGCGAAATGTTGGATGAGGTTGAGAAATAGGGAAATCAAATGAAAAGATAAACAAGAGAAATTTATTTGTTTCTAATGTATTTTATTTTCTTCTCTCTATTCAAAGGAGAAACATTTCTCCACAATATAGAAAAATAACTATTCACAAAGTCATTCAAATTATGAAAATTGTAATGATCTTCTAGGATTTCAGCATGTAGTTTAGTTGTTGCAACGAGTTTCTGACCAGAATCCTCAGAATGCTTGAATTCTCGTGTTTCAGCAATACAAGAATCCCCTGACCCCTTTTGAAAATCCTTATTCATCTCTGAATTTGCATTCTCTTGTAAAGAAATTCCAATGTTTTCTTGACAGGCCCTCTTGTCTTCAACAAAACTTGTTCTTTCAACATGTGAGGAGAAATTTCTACAAGCCCACACATTATCTTCAATTTCTTGTGCATAAAGAAACATTAGCTCTAGAGTGCAAGGCTTTCTCTCCTTGAGACAAAAAGGCAAGACAACAAAAAGAAACCTCAAATAGTAAACCATAGTTGCAGCTTCATGAGGCTGAATCTCTTTTGGCATGTTGAAATACATTTTTTTAAACCTCCTATTAAACTTAGCGATTGATTCATTGCTCTGCCTCTGGATAGAATATAATTCCAAAAGGTGTTTTTTCATATGACTTACTTTTGCCCCAATATCCAAGAAAGATATCTTGAAAACCTTGCCAGGAACTAATTGAAATTTCTTCCAAACACTGGAACCATTGTTGAGCACCCTAATTTAATGAATGACAAAACATCCTTAAAGCCACGTCTTCGTAAATAATTTGAAATTTGTCCAAAAATTACTCAAATTCCAAGATATGTTGTTCAACTGAAATATATTCCTCCTCTCTAGAAAAACTTGGCAAAAATTTGAATCCTTTTGAAGGATATTGATGGAGGATTATGGGCAGCACCAAGGGTTTGAAAATCACCTTGGTTCCAAGCTGGAAAGAAGAATATTGCTTATGAGGTAGAATTTTACCACCCAAAGATGATGAATCATCACCTTTATGCCCAGATTGTGACATATTACCTTCAGGAATAGTTATGCAACAATCATCTCTCCTTTCGTATTTAGGAGATAAAGTTGTGTCAAGATCAATAATACAATCGGAAGAAACATCTTCTTTCTCCAATAAAGAATGTACATTTTGGGCCTTATAATCTTCTGATAAAATAAAGCATGAAACAATCTTCTTGATATGTAAGGGAAAATAGACCACCAAACTGATAGTGAAAAATAAAACTTCCTTTAAAAGATTCAAACTCTGATATCTGTATTTTCCACAATGCTTTCTCATTTTCTTGCCTGCAGTATTCGTCATCTAATGAAACATTAATTAGTGGAGTCACCAGGTGAATAATACACAACCAAATTTGTATCTAAATCTTGTTCACCATCAAGAAATAGATTCAATACCCAAGGAAACATAACTTCGTGCCTTCTTCCCCGACAACGGTGCAAATTTTTTTTGTATCTTAAGAGATAATCCCTCGATTGTGAAAGGAATCAGCGCTTAAGACATTTTAAAAGTGTGTCACAAAAATTATTTTATCATGAGGTCCTTGTTCTATCCCTCTGGAGACTAGTTTTCAAAAACCCTTAATGATCTGGAATAATAAAAGATATCATAATGCCATTCACTGCTGATATATGAGTGAAAATAAGCATTGCAGGGGAAACTCAAAGTAATATGCTGAAAACATAGAATCTACCACTTTTAAGTTTCAGAGGAAATTCATGGAGAGAGAGGAAACTCGAAATAATATGATGTAAACACAAAATCTATTAATTTTAAGTTTCAGAGAGAATTTGTGAATGGAGAAGAGATGGAGTGAAGGAGCACAAATTAAGGTTATTTAACTCTTACTCATAGATGTAATTAAGAGACCGGATGCTACATTACTTCACTTCATTCAAATAAGAAGGCACACAAAATGGCACAAGAAAAACAAATCACCATCAATAGTTGTAGGAAACTTACTGCTTCTTTTATTTACCCATTAGAAAAAGAAGTACAAAATGTAATACCCAAGAGGTCTAGAACTCGGAACCCTCCTTCCCTATTTCTCCCTTCCTTAAATACAAAAAACAATAGTTTGTAACTTCTCTAGCTTCTTGAAAATCCTAAACTTCCTAAACTGTTAAACTACTTATTCAATGCAATCAAGGACACCATTGTAGCTTCAATCTTAACAAAGAAAACAAAATGAACTTGGAATATAATCCTTTTGCTGAGTCTAATTTGTTGCTGATGTTTCTCCTTCCATTTCAGCTGTGATGTCCTAACAGTCTGCATAAACACATCTCCACCTGACTGTGCCCATGCTTTTGCGTTTTGAACGTTGTCATCATGTCACCTGCTATCTAACTTGCGTCTTCTACATGTGCCTGTTGTGTTTGGTCTTCTCTTCTCCTTTGCTTTGCGTCGGGTCACTTACCTGAGTCCCTTTGCCATGTTTTTCCTATTTCTTCATAAAATGGTGCAAAAAACTCACAAGCCCGGACTTGAAATCCTTTAGATTTCATCTTGGAACCACATCGCGTCTGTGCCAACATCGCAATTCACATTTTGCTGTCTCTAACTTTTCCTTAGCACTTTTCTTTTAAAACTTGTAATTTTCAAGTTGGCCCCACTGCATCACGAAACTGCATTTTAAACCTTACTGTGGACCTGTGGGTTATGGCCCATATAAGCTCCCTTTACATATGTAGTGGCCTACAATACGCGCGCAATCAACAACGATTTACTTTAAAACGGACCGCACATAACTCAAACAACTTACATATACATGGAAAAATGGTTGTAGGGTCCCACAATATGGTGACCAATAACGGTGCATCGCATATCAGCGAAATTAAAATATAAATTAAATGGTAAACAATACAAATGCTGATGCGAAGTTGCGACGTAATCTGCATCGTAGATCTTCGCCAGATCTAATGGCCCCGCAGTACCGTCTCACACTGCCATCTCTCGTCCTTGTCGCATCACAACCAAAATACTTTACCTTACGAAGTCTTAATGCTAAAATCTAAACCCTGCCGATGTGCGATACGTGTGGGATCGTTGTGCCAACACGTGGCTCCTCCCTTTATCGCATCACAAGTTTCAATTCTTACCGCATCGCAATTTTTTTTTTTAACTTGCGAAGTCCTTAACACATATACTCAATAATCGCCGATGAAAAATTGCGCTATGTTGACACATGGCCCTTCTCATCATCGCATCGCAAGATATATTGTTTAACTTGTGATGCCATCTCAGTTTTCGGTCTCTTCCCCTTCAGATATGTGATTCGATCCTCACCATCTGATCACCCCCTTTGGAAATCTTCGAAGTGTTTATGTCTTAGTCGATTTCTCTGCTTTCTACCATCGCCGCTCTGCAAATCCACTATCCTTTGTGATATTTATTCAGTCTTTAAAAGCACTGATCTCTCCTAAGCTCATTCTCCTATTTGTTATTCATTCAAACTTGGGATTATCACGCTTGCTACATGCCTTACTCACTATTTCAATCCCGAATACAGACCACCATTTTGTATTACGTCTCTGAATCCAGAATTCGTGATTTGTTTCTTACTCGACCTGTAAGAGAATATTACAGGTCTTCTTGAAATTCTAATAATTGTTCCTAAAACAGTGAATTTCTCAGAACCTCTGTTGACTTTTAGCTGAGCCGAAATAGGCTACAACATCTGGCTCCAATTGGGGACAAGATTTTGGTAACAAAGTGCTGAGAACTTGTAGATCAATAGCCTTTATTGGGCATGGAGTCAAGGAGCACTTGTAGATCAGTAGCCTTTATCGGGCATGGAGTCAAAGAGCACTTGTAGATTAACAAACTTTATTGGGCATGGAGTTAATCCCAAATGGGAGATGATCTAGTATGAAAACCTCCAGAAACCTGCTACACTTTGGAATCCTTCCTTTATTCTTAAACTGAAAATACCGAAATGAAAATACTAAAACTAAAAATAGTCATCTTTTGAGCTTATTTATGCACAAATCCTATCTATATACATTTCTGAACTTAATCAGTTGAATTCAACCTTCCAATGACACTAATCCAACATCTATGTGTTAGACTTAATGCCCCCATACTGTGGAAATTTGAAAATAAAAACATGGATGTATAATGAAAATTTTCTAGATACAGAGCTTAGCACATACCCTTGCATAAATGCTTGTTGCTGAAAAAAGAAATTTGTCATATAGTCAGCCATTGGATCATAGAAATGATGAGACAAATTTTCGGCTGCCTCCTTTTCTTGAACGTCTTGCTGATGTAGAATTATTTGAACATGGCAACCTCCTTCACTGTTAGAATCCTCAATTTGAGGTTGTATGTGAGAAGATTGATTGTTGTTTTCTGCTGATAACCATTTAGGCCGGAAAGATAAATCTAAGGTTTGTTCCTCATAATGCTGATGTTCTTCATATAATTCCAATTCTTGAAAAAAATATTCCCCCTCCTACAAACACACTTGAGAATATCCATTAGTCTCTGCTCTATTCACAAAATCATTCAAATTATGAAAATTGTAATGATATTCTAGGCTTTCAACGTGTAGTTCAGTTATTGCAATGAATTTCTTACCAAAATCCTCAGAATGCTTGAATTATTATGTTTTAGCAATACAAGAATCCCCTGACCCCTTTTGAAAATCCTTATTCATCTCTGAATTCACATTCTCTTGTAAAGCAATTCTAATGTTTTCTTGACAAGCCCTCTTGTCTTCAACAAAATGTGTTCTTTCAACATGACAGGAGAAATTTCTACAAGCCCACACAATATATTTGATTTCGTGTGCATAAAGAAACAGCAGCTCTAGAGTGCAAATATTTCTCTCCTTGAGACAAAAAATGAAGACAACAAAAAGAACCCTCAAATAGTAAACCATAGTTGCAGCTTCAGGAGGCTGAATCACTTTTGGCATGCTGAAATAAATTTTTTGAAACCTCCTATTAAACTCAACGATTGATTCATTGATCTGCCTTTGGATAGAATATAATTCCAAAAGGTGTTTTTCATATGACTTACGCTCGCCACAATATCCAAGAAATATATCTTGAAAACCTTTCCAGGAACTAATTGAAATTGCTTCCAAACACTGGAACCATTGTTGAGCACCCTGCTTCAATGAATGAAAAAACATCCTTAAAGCCATGTCTTCGTAAATAATTTGGAATTTGTGCATAAAATACTCAAATTCCAAGATATTTTTTTCAGCTGAAATATCTTCCTCCTCTCGAGAAAAACTTGGCAAAAATTTGAATCCTTTTAAAGGATATTGATGGAGGATTGTGGGCAGTACCAAGTGTTTGAAAATCACCTTGGTTCCAAGCTGGAAAGAAGCAGATTTCTTATGAGGTAGAATGTTATCACCCAAAGATGATGAATCCTCACCTTTATGCCCAGATTGTGACAGATTACCTTCAGGAATAGTAATGCAAATGTCATCTCTCCTTTCATATTTAGGAGATAAAGTTATGTCAAGATCAATAACACAATCGAAAGAAAAATCTTCTTTCTCCAATAAAGAATGTACATTTTGGACCTTATAATCTTTTGAGAAAATAAAGTAGGAAACAATCTTCTTGATATGTAAGGAAAAATAGACCACCAAACTGATAGTGAAAAATAAAATTTCCTTTAAAAGATTCAAACTATGATATTTGTATTTTCTATCGTGCTTTCTCATTTTATTGCCCGCAGAATTCCTCATCTAATGAAACCTTCATTAGTGGAGTCGCCAGGTGAATAATACACAACCAATTTTGTATATAAATCTTGTTCTTCACCATCAAGAAATAGATTTCAATACCCAGGGAAAAAATAAATTCTTGCCTTCGTCCCCTGCAACGATGCCAAAAAGTGTTGTATCTTAAGAGACAATCCCTCGGTTGTGAAAGGAATCAGTGCTTAAGACATTTTAAAAGTGTGTCATAGAAATGATTTTATCATGAGGTCTTTGTTCTATCCCTTTGGAGACTAGTTTTCTAAAACCCTTAATGGTATGGAATAATAAAAGATTTCATAATGGCATTCACTGCTGATATCAGAATGAAAAGAATAACCACAGGGGAAACTCAAAGTAATATGATGAAAACATAGAATCTACCACTTTTAAGTTTCAGAGGAAATTCATGGAGGGGGAGGAAACTCGAAATAATATGTTGTAAACACAAAATCTATTACTTTTAAGTTTCAGAGAGAATTTGTGAAGGGAGAGGATATGGAGTGAAGGATTGCAAATTAAGGTTATTTAACTCTTACTCAAAGATGTAATTAAGAGATCGGCTGCTACATTACTTCATTCAAAGAAGAAGGGACACAAAATGGCACAACAAAAACGAATCACCATCAACAGTTGCAAGAAACTTGCTGCTTCTTTTATTTACCCATCAGAAAAAGAAGTAAAAAATGTAATACCCAAGAGGTCTAGAACTCAGAACCCTCATTTCCTCTTTCTCCCTTCTGTAAATACAAACAACAGTAGTTTGTAACTGCTCCAGCTTCTTGAAACTCCTAAACTGCCTAAACTATTAAACTATTTATTACATTGCAATCGAGGACACCATTGTAGCTTTGATCTTAACAAAGAAAACAAAATACACTTGGAATATAATCCTTTTGTTGAGTCTGATTTGTTTCTGATGTGTCTCCTTCTATTTGGGATGTGATGTCCTAATAGTCTCCATAAAAACATCTTCCCCTGACTTTGCTCATGCTTTTGTGTTTCGATCACTGTCATCATGTCACCTACTACCCGACTCTGCTCATGCTTTTGTGTTTCGAATGCTGTCATCATGTCACCTACTACCTGACTCTGCCTCTTCTACGTGTGCCTACTGTGTTTGGTCTTATCTTCTCCTTTGCTCTGCATCAGGTCACTTACCAGAGTCTCTATGTCGTGTTTTGCCTATTTCTTCATAAATTGGTGCATAAAACTCACAAGCCCGAACTTGAAATCCTTTATATTTAATATTGCAACCACATCGCGTCCATGCAACCATCGTACTTCACATTTTGTTGTCTTTAAATTTTCCTTAGCACTTATCTTTTAAACTTTGTGATTTGCGATTTGGCCCCACCGCATCACGAAACTGCATTTTAAACCTTATCGTGGACTTGTGGGTTATGGCCCACATAAACTCCCTTTACATACTGAAAAAACTATAATACTGGAGTTTATTCAACATACATACGCGCACAATCAACAACGATTTACTTTAAAATAGATCGCACATAACTCAAACCACTTACATATACACGGAACAACGGTTGTAGGGTCCCACAATATGGTGACCAATCACGATGCATCACATATCGACGAACTTAACATATAAATTAAATGGTAAATAATAGAAATGTCGATGTGAAGTTGCGACGTAATCTCCATCATAGATCTTCGCCAGATCTAATGGCCCCGCTGTACCGTCTCACACTGCCATCTCCCATCCTTGTTGCATCGCAACCAAAATAATTTACCTTGTGAAGTATTAATGCTAAAATCTAAACCCGCCAATGTGAAATATGTGTTGGATCACTATGCCAACATGTGGCTCTTCCCTTTATTGCATCGCAAGTTTAAATTCTTACCACATCGCAAGTTATTTTGTTTAACTTGCAAAGTCCTTAACATATAAACTCAATAATCGCCGATGTGAAATTGAGCTATGCTGACATGTGGCCCTTCTCCTCATCGCAACGCAAGATATTTTTTTTAACTTGCGATGACATCTCAGCCTTCGGTCTCTTCCCCTTTAGATCTGCGATTCGATCCTTGCCATCCGATCGCCTCCTTTGGAAATCTTCTAAGTGTTTCTATCTTAGTCGATTTCTCTAATTTCTACCGTCGCTGCTCTACAACTCCGCTATCCTTCCTGAGCTTTATTCAATATTTAAAAGTGTTTATCTCTCCTGATATTTTTCTCCTATTTTCAATTCACTCAAACAAGAGATTATCACGGTTTTTGCATGCCTTACTCACTATTTCAATCTCGAATACATATCACCATTCTATATTACGTCTCTGAATCCAGAATTCGTGATTTGTTTCTTACTCGACTTGTAAGAGAATATTATAGGACTTCTTCAAATTTTAACAGCTATTCGTTAATAAAATTGAATCTCTCAGAACCTCTTTTAACTTTTAGCTGAGTCGAATGACATAGAAGTGGGATTGAATCACATAGCCCCGGAAGTGATGATCAACGTTACATGATTCATTTCACTAGTTTCAATCCCACTTCTTCACCCCTGTGAGCATCACCCGATGCAATGAGTGCTAAGTGGACTATTCTAAAATCATAATAAATTAGTCAGTTATGACTACCTCTCATGGAAATGGTCACAGATGAATGAATAAATTAATGCAGTTGAATCCCAAAAATGATATCTAATATTTTTATGGTGTTTTCAGTTTATTTCCATATTGCTGTAGTTTCCAGTTTATTGTGTTTTGTATTACTGTATTTTCAATTTTGGAATATTACAATGGTATTAGAGCTCATATGATTGGCTCATCTTGTCGAAAAACCGGTCTATGACACTCAAATATAGAGAATACATTACGGACCAGACAATGAGGTACAAAAACAGAGAACACATAAATTCGCTGGAATAAAAAGTGACAGTTTTGCGTTAGATATTTTGGGAAAATGAAGATGAATATCGACAATTCGAGACATGGGTTTTGTGCAGAATGGAGCAATTTTGTTTCCGTTCGAGCATTTTTTCCAAATTCATTATGGACTAAGAGAAACAAAAGGTTCTATGAGAGATACAAAAATAGAAAACGCAAAAATTCGCTAGGATAAAAAGTGACGGTTTTGCGTTGGATGTTTCGGGCAAATGAAGATGAATCTCGAAAATATGAGACATGGGTTTTGTGCATAAAATACCAATTATAATTCCATATGACCCATTTTTCGAAATTTGGTCTGGATTTAGAGAAACAAAAGGTTCTATGAAGATGATTTTTTTAGATTTGTTGTGGTGGCCGTTTTTCAAATTCTTCCAATTGCAATACCATATTCAACTTGTTTCAGAGTTCACATCCGACAAAGAAAAATGTGTTCCAGTAGAGGAGGATAAAGGGATTCTATAATGGGAGAAGAAGGTTATGGGAAGGAGTTTTGCAATCTCCTTCTCAGAACTATGCAAGATCTTGCCAGAGAGATCAAGGAGATGAGAGTGGAGAGACAAAGGGAAACCCCAAGAGGGTTACAAAGTGGAGAAAGTTTCGGTACTTCACATCATTGGTGTGAGAAACTGTCAGTGTAGCAATATTCACAATGTCCCACTATGCCTACCTTCCTAGCAATAGGAAATGGGGTTGGAGGACCACAAGAGAAGGAGGCTCTCAATGATTATTTTCTAGAATATGAATCTCAGTCTCAAAAATTCAAAGAACATCTGAATTTCCAGGAATTTTTCCAGATTAAGGAAAACCAAAGAACTCACAGCTATAACAAAGGAAGAGGGTACATGCAGGGAAATGACCTGCAACATACCGTGGGTATAATTTTTCTACCTACTTTTTATGGGTCATCAAAGAGTACGACAAAGACTTGGGAGGAGACAACTGAGCATACACTAGTTGATGAGACACCAACCGTTGTTGAGGTATCCATTGATGGGGTATCTAGGGTTGTGACCGAGTTCTTTGATGATAAAAGTGCATCACAGGTTGATGAGGTGTTGGGAGACAACTCCACCATTGTTGAGGAGCCGATAGGTACATAGGCCTCTAGGTTTATGGCATATTTGTTGGATGACAATCACATGCAGCTGACTAATGAGCATGCCTTGCGTATTGGAGTATCTATGGAGGAGGGTGTGCAACCATCCTTTGGGCTAGCCGTTGAGGAGTTGCTAGGAGATACAAAGGTATTGGATGATGGTCATACACAATAGGGCCATTATTCTTGGGTCGAACTTTTAGCTTTGAAGGTGAAGGTCACATTAGTACGAGAGGCTATCCTATGACAAAATGAGGAGTTGGATGGCATGAGAGTGGTTTGTGCTGAGTCAGCGACAAAGTTGGTCCACATTGGGGAAATATTTGATTCCCTAATGGTGTAGTTAGAGGACACATTGGAGTGTCAGAGTACCCCCCTTTAGGCATACATTGACAGGGTACATCACTTGCATGATGGAGGTGCTATTCTATCTGCGGGGATTCTTGCATCTGATTATTTTCTCGAGGTCGGATGGCGAGAGGTACTGAGATGGTACCCCATGGAGCAGGATAGGCAGCTGGATACATCCATGGACACATTTCAGTAGAGTCCATGGATTACCAGAGGGACAAAAGGGGCAGATTACTGTTGGGATCCAGGTGGGATTTACCATCACATGATAGAGTCAGTAGGTTATGGTAGTCATTGTGAAATGGGTTTGATGTTTGGGCGCACACACATTTTCAGATCTCTATTAGAGCCCTAGAAAACCCTAGTGATAGGATGGTTCGAGAGGAGGGTACACCATTTTCGGGAGCTATCTCAACATAAAAAGAATGCATGGAGTCACAGGGTGATTACCCTACTTTGGTAGGAGCTGGTCAAAGGAGGTGGCATTGACAGGCCACCAGACATGGTGGTATGTAGAGATGATGATCTCTCATGGGTATATGATACATTTGAGCTATGGAGGATAGCAGAAGTGATGTCATTGTCATTAGCATGTGAGGAGTTGAGCTGCTTCGATCCTTTAGAGTAGATGGGGAGATGTAGCCCACCTCATGGGGGGTTTACTAGCAGAGTGGTGGATATTTTTGCCCATGCAGGATACTATACTGTACATGATGGTATAGCTGAAGCCAAAAGTATCCGTTGGTGTACAGGGGCAGGTTGCAACATACAGTGGCATGATGAGGAGTGCATAGAAACTTGGTGGTATGTAGTGACACATGATACCGCGTAGTAGGCACTTGGAGAATTGCATCCAAGGGGACTTATGGACAAGGGAATTAGATGTACTCTGGGATGAAACTCACCTAGGATTGATGAGGATATTATTGAGCATATGGAGACACCAAATTTAGCAGAGATAGGGCTATGAGGGTGTTATCGGCAGATCTGAGGCAGAGGGAGTGTCGTCTGGAGGATTACTCTGGAGCAGTTAGGCAACAAGAACGAGTTGAGGAGGAAGGGACGTTGCTTCATCTGCAAAGAACCTTGGCAGATTGATGACTCATGCTTGAGTGATGCAGATGATGTGGCAGAGGTAGAGTAGAGGGAAATTTTTTCTGTATGCCAGGACGAGGACTCTTCTTCAGATGAGTCCATGGGGTCATATGAAGGTGATTTTGGGGAGCATGAGCAGTCATGTGGAGTTGATGATAGTAGGTTGGATTTGTCTTCTAGCATATAGGATGAGTATTCAGAGGACTTGATGAGAGATATTTAGATGATGAGTCACTTGTGATGATTCAGCCTGAGCAACATATGGTGGAGCATGGGGTACCTGACGAGGAGGCTATGAAAATCATGCATGATAGTCCTTTGGGGGAGAGCTAGATGGAGGCTCACAGTGAGCCATTTTTAGATATGCGACTAAAATTGGGATCAACCATGGAGGAGGAGTTGTTGGATATGGTGGTGCATCCATCTTTGGGCGAGCATCCATCTTAGTATAATTGCAGTACTTTTAGGGAGCAACAATCTCCAGGAGTAAATCGATGGGGCTAGTAGTAAACCTTTCCCACTTGAGCCTATTATAGAGAGACGGGCCTTCCCTTTGAGGAATTTCTCGTTGACAGGTGGGATAGAGCAACATGAATTGAGTGTGAGTTGGCGAACACACTCCAAACATGTTCCGTATGCAGATATCACCACATTGGATTCTTCGACTAGGATAGACTTACAGGATATAATGAGTTGGTATAATATTGATGATACAATATTCTTAGTCAGGTGCATAGCATATTAGGGACCCGTAGACATGATAGGTACTACGGTTTACATTTTGCAGTGGGGCACATGTTGACAAATTTTTAGCATTCCATCCCGACTTCAGGAGAACAGGATCAACAGTGGATTGAGTTAGTGAAGAGAGGTGATGAGTTGGTACGTAGTTGGTGGGACATCTTATGCAGTCAGATCTATGGCACAATAGGGGCCATGGATAATTGATGCATGTTGGCGGTCTTCACCTCATGAGGCAGTAGTTATAGCCAGATGCAGTGCGCAATCTGAGCTAGGGGACTTAAACGATGATTGGCCATGGTGGCGTTGGGATACGGGAGGATTGATTGATGATAGGTATGGTGAGAGATCCATTTGGGATCCCGACATTGAGGGGTCTATTCCAGGTATCCTGACACAGGGGTATAGCTGCACTGAGGGTTTGTATGGGATCTGGGCATTGATATATGTTGCATTGGGTCAACAGGGTGGCCCACATATTTGCAGTTGCTTCGGGACAAGCAATGTTTTGGAGGGGAGGACTGTAATATTCCTAATTTAGCTTTTAACTAATTATAATATTAAATTTTGTCTTCCTTAATTAATAAATTAATAAAAGGGTAGAGGGAGCCATAAATCCCTTTAGTAGGAATAAAACCGCTTCTTAATGTGAATGTGGATTAATGCATATAGATAGGGCCAAGATGAATAAACCACTCCTTGGTGTGAATGTGGGTCAGTGCATGTGGATGGGGTCAATATGACCAAATCAACATCGTAGTCCTGGAGGTAGTGGAGACAATGGAGGGCAACACAGTCATAATGGAGGTTAGTGGCCATGGGATTAGCATCATTATTGTGTGGGGCCAAGGATGTGAGGGTTCCAAAAGTATAAGAAAAGGGTGAGGGCATCCATGGATATCATTCTGGATTATTATTATTTTCTTGTCGTTCACGACTTGAGCATGCTTGGGCTGTTTAGCCGAGTCTGCAGTGTTGTTTAGCACAAGGGTGTCTCTGATCAGAGATCCAAACCTCATCCTTGAGGGACTTTGAGTGCCTACTCAGGAGAGGATTCTTGTTGTCCATTTTAGTTGATCTCACCATCTAGCATTCAGGCCACTTGCACACCCTCTAGTGTTGCGCAGTCACTCAGTGACTCATGAAGTCCAGTAGCAGAGTTCATTAGAAGAGGGGGAAATTCCATAACATTTCCACTTGGAATCCATTGAAGGGTTCAACCCTTCAATATTTTGGCTTGGGAGTAATTGCAAATATTCTATCTTTTAGTTTAGCCCATAGTCCGACATACCCAAAAATTATGGATCGAAAACCCTAGGAGGGCGATTTTCTGAGGTCAGCGAATCCAGAAATCATTTCTGGGTTATTCTGGTTTTTTCCATAGAGTCTGGATTCTAAATCACAGATTTTTCTGAGCATAAGAGCATCCTCATCTATGTAGTCCTATTCCCCCAGCATCAAAATTTCTAGCATGGTAGCATAGAGGGAGAGCTCCAGCAGCGCAATAGAGAACAATGTTCTTAGTGCGAGAGCTTGAGGCCATTCCAGCTCACTTTTTCCTGCTTGAGTGCTATCTATTTTGAAGCAATGTTGTATTTTTTTCACCTCCATATTAATAAAATGGCTCATCTGATCTGTTTATTTTTATGGCGTTTTCAGTTTATTTCCATATTGTTGTAGTTTCCAGTTTATTGTGTTTTGTTTTACTGTCTTTTCCATTTTGGAATATTACATGAAGAAAGAAACTGGTTGGAAAAATATGGGTTAGAGTTGAATTTTGAATACAATGTAGTTTAAATAAGAGGTTAATTCCTTAAGGAAATGTGAGGCCTGATATATCAATTATCTTTTATTATAAAGGTACTTGGTCATTAATTACCGACCAAGGTAAAGTAGTCATTGATACCTTCTATTGACAATCAAAATGACACTATCCCAAGTTCATTACTACCTACTATGCTTAATCAATACCAGGTAAAGTAGATTGTGAGTTTCAAAATCAATTGGGTCCTAAGTTTGAGATCAAGTAATGGCTCTTCTTGTATTTTATATAATATCAAGAATTATATATGTGAATCTAGTTCTAGAAATGAGCTCAAAACTACTTCTATGAAAGGAAGAAATAATACTCCAACACAATTTAGTTACTACTACCATGATTATAAATTTAACCAAAGAAAATAATTACAAATATCTGTCACATAGTAAGGATCAAACAATCACAATAATAATTCTATAGCACTCACCCATATATTGAGAAATTCACAACAATAACTAACATCTACAATCACCACATTAACGAAAGTGAATGAAAATGAGAAAAAATATAAGAATACATATATGTATGTTAGCATAGATCCTTGGAATGGGCCCTACTCTAGCCTCATGTTACCCTAAACATTACATATCTACTATGAATTTGCAGATTCATATGGAGCACAAAAACTAGTCTTATACTTACAAAAGGGACTTGATCAAATTGCATGTGCATAGAGTTTTTAATCCCTTGTCTATTAGCCAGTAATACATTATATAGCTCTAATTGAAGCCCAATTTTTAGAAAACATACAAAAATCAATAAATGCTAAGGCAATTTGTCTTTTGAATCATCCATAGTTGGTTGAAGGAAAAAAATAATCCATTTTTCATTTGTAACTTATGCATCATGTGGGTAGTGGTATCATTACTCAAAATGGTTTTCCATCGCTGGTAATGGTTCTATACTTTCTAGAATAGAATTGAGCCTCCAAAGCATGAATGGGGAAAATGATCCATGGCACACATGTTTCCATAACAATAAAAACGTGGAGTTAGATTCATACTAGTCACTTGAACACTTTCCAAACTGGAGGATGATTTCCAAAAAATAGGGTAACAATTCTAACAAGGTCTATTGCAAAAATTCTCACAAATCCTCCTGATTCATGCTTGAAATTTTGAGAAAATTAGCCTGTGCTTAACCATAATTCAGTATTAATTATTGCAAGGAGATATCACTCCAAAATATTCCTTTTTCATCAAACTACAAAGAGAAACAAATAAAATATAATTCATAAAATTCATGAGCCAAAATCACAAAAATGTAAGGATGCTAAAAGGGTAAAGAAGGATGGAAAATGATTTTTGTAGTTTTAAATTATATGATATAGGGAAACTAATAGGGAGGATGAAATTCAAGACAACAATCACCTTGGTATTCCTCTTACCAACCGTCAATTCTAATTAGGATGAAAGGAAATGTAGGGAGAGGTGGATAGGCGAAGACCAAAACATGAAAGAGTTGCACCTGAGAGTCATGGTGGACAATGGAAATAGGTGGTAGAATATTTCCAAAATAAAATGGGAAAGCATGACAATGAATCTGGAGATAGACCTCTCCTTGAAATATTTTTGGGCATTGATGACACAAACATAATTAATGCATGACGAGATGCAAGTTGGTTGGTATATCATCCAATGCATGAATTACTGTTGATGTAGAACAGGTCACACATTGGAGAGGATTTATTCCTAGATTTGAGGCCCACTATCCAACAACCACATCATTTTTGGCAATCGTTATCCCCAACAGGGAGAGCTTCCCACGAGCAATTGATTATGGAGGAAGGATTTTTAAACCCTTTATTAGCTAGCCTATCTATTACTTTATTTCCTTAACACCTAACATGATAATGAAGAACAATTGGAATTTTAAGGATAGTGGAAATTTGAGATAAGAAACATTGTAGCCTTTAGCTATAAGATATTTGAATGAATGAGGAGCTAAAAGAAAGATTATGTGCCATTGAAACAACTAGCTATGAGTCACCCTCAATGCAAATCTTGGTGAAATTAAATTTTGTTGAAATATGTAACTAGATTCGATCTTCATAATGACACATGTAATCATGATTTTATGTAAATGATGTAATGAGAAAAATAAATTATTATTTTTCTTAAGGCATGGGTTTCATGCTCAATGAAATTTATTTTTAGGTCAAGCTCCCATTGTGAGCTTTTATGGCTTGTCATTGAGTCTACAAGTCATTAAGTTAATGTCATGTATGAATGAACTAATTGGGGTATTGTTGAGATTCAACAAGAAGATTCAACACCCACACTAATGCATTCATCACTTGGTTGCGTTAAGCACCTGGTTGCATTAAGTACCTACACTAGGGTGGGGCCCACAGGGCTATTTTTGGGTGCATGTCTATTTTTATTATCCCTTAATTTACATTGACATTAAACTGTAATCTATTCTCAATGTGGAATTTAAATAGTTAACTAAAATGGAAAAATCAGTTAGATAGTAAATTTTGAGTTAGAGTTTGTGACTGGATAGAATTCAAATTTGCAGAAATACTTTCTTGGTGCTATAGCTTATTCAAGATCGAAATGGCTTTCAATGGCTTGAGGTTAGAGTATGCACTCGAGGGCAGATCGAATTACATTTCTTGGAAGGACAGGATGGATGCAGTAGTCGAAGACAATGGCTTGAAGGAATTCATTGAAAAAGATGTTCCTAAGCTAGACGCTGCAGATGCTGCCAATCTTGATGCATGGCAAAAGGAAGTGGCAAAGGCGAGGATGATCCTGTTGGAGGGAGTACGAGACCACATTGTCTCAAGCATCCATGGGAAAGCCACACCATATGCTATGTGAAAGGCTTTGAAAGATCTATTCCAAAGAAACAACGACCATAGGAAATTGGTGCTCAAAGATAAACTCAGGAAGATCAAGATGGAAAAGGGCGACACCATTCCAAAGTATCTCACAAAGTTTGTCCAATGTTTGGATGAATAGGGGAGTGTGGGGATAATAGTTTCTGATGATGATTTGGTGAGATTTTATCTCCTAGGACTTCCTAAGAGTTGGCACAGTTATGAGACTCTGTCAACGGATGGGAAAAATTGCCGCATTGGGAATGATTGTGGTTAGATATGGTGCAGGAGGAGTTCAGGTGGAACAATAGAGATGGCTCTTCATAAAAGCATGATGATGAAGAGTATTGTGCTTTGGCTTCCAAGGCGAAGAAGGGGAAGGGGAAGAAATTTCCTTCAAAATCCAAGTCTAAAGGCAAGAAGCAGGACATGTCCAAGGTGAAGTGTTTTTATTGTCACAAACATGGGAATTTCGCAACCAACTTTCCACAAAATAAGAAGAACAAGAAGTTTGTTGGAGCTGTAGCTGGTGAGGCCCTTGCCTCAAAATTTGAGCTTGACTTATCCTTGATTGCATGCATGGTGTTAAGTGCATTGGGATCAATGTGGTATTTGGATAGTGGCACTTCCTTTCACATGACGGGAGATAAGGAACTTTAAAGTGACTTGGAGGAGAAGGATCTCCAGATGCATATTAATATGGGCGACGACGAATGGTACAGTGCTACCGGGATTAGTACCATTACATTTCAGAGGGAGTCAGGTAAACTATTTCAATTAAAATTTTTAATGCATGTACCAGGTCTGAAGAAAAATTTGGTCTCAGTTGCAATGTTGGAGGACAGAGCCTATGACATTGTTTATAGTGATGGAAAATATTTCCTGCGACATAAAACAATGGGTCACGCCAAGAGGATATGGATTCGAGTTAAGAATCTCTACAATCTGGAAGTAGATGGCTATGCTACAATGGTGGGAAAGGTGGAGAAAGTGGTGAGCCGGGATGAGGGCGAATTATGGCACAGGCGATTGGGCCATCTTCATCATGGAGCCTTGAAAGTCATGCATCAAATATCTACTGGACTTCCAATAGGAACACTTTCTCAGTTAGATCAGTGAAAGGGTTGCACCATGGCGAAGTATGTAAAGTACACATTTCATGAGAAGGAGAACCGAGCTTCGGGGATCCTCGAGAGAGTTCACATAGGCGTGTGTGGACCATTCTCGGTTGCTTCAACGGAAAAACATAAGTACTATGTAATATGTGTTGATGACTTTTCTCGTAAATGCTGGATCTTCTTCATGCAGAAGAATGATCAAACATTCTCTAAGTTCTATGAGTTTAAGGCATTGTTGGAGTAAGAGTCGGGGAAGCAAGTGAAGGCTCTTAGGAGCGATAATGGTGGAGAATACATCTCTAATGAATTCAAGAACTTATGCAGCAAAGAAGGGATTTGAAGAGAACTCATAGCGCCTCATAACCCACAGCAGAATGGATTCACAGAGAGGAAGAAAAGACTGATCGTGGGTGCAGCACGAGCGATGTTGCATGATTAGGGCCTACCAATGCATTTGTCGGTGGAAGCATGCAACACTACAGATTATGTGCAAAACCGTTGTCCTCATAGAGTACTTGGCATCAGTGCACCTGAAAAAGCTTTCAATGGTAAGAAACTAGATGTTTCACACTTTAAGATTTTTTGCTCATCTGTTTATGTGCATGTGACCAAGGACACTAGGAAGAATATGTAAATGACTGTTGAAGTTGGGGATTTTGAGGGGTCCATAGAAACACCCCATAATTATCGTGTGTATTTTCCAAACAATAGAATGAATGTTGTGCGATGGGATATAAAATGATGAGGGGAAAGCCATGCGTTTGTCCCTTGAGAGGGAGTTGGACTTGCTTGCGGAGGAGGAACTACTGGTTCCCAAAGATGAGTCTGAAGATGTGGATCAACCACATGAGGAGGTTCATGGAGTGGAGGAAATAACTCATGCAGATCCATCTATCAGAAATGTTAGAAATCACACGACAGAATATGATAGGCTGAGACTTGATGCTGCAGATAATGTAGGAGCCCGTACTTCACAATGCAGACATATACAATCTCCTAACCGATTTACTGGATACATGGATCTTATGAGAAAATGTATTGTGACTGAACCATATTCCTGTCAGGAAGCAGTGTAGCAGCGTACTTGGGTTGATGCAATGGTGGAGGAGTATGACTCCATTGTCAAAAATATTTCATGGGAAACTGTCCCAAGACCGGTTGAAAAATTAGTGGTAGGTTCGAGATGGATCTAGAAGGTAACTAGTTCTCAATGTGGACTTGAAATAGTTAACTAAAGTGGAAAATTCAGTTAGATAGTAAATTTTGAGTTAGATTTTGTGACTGGATAGAATTCGAATTTGTAGAAAGACTTTCTTGGTGCTACAACTAATTCAAGATTGAAATGGCTTTCAATGGCTTGATGTTAGAGTAGGCACTCGAGGGTATCTCAAATTAAACTACTTGGAAGGAAAGGATGGAGGTATTACTCGAAGATAATGGTTGAAGGAATTCATTGAAAAAGATGTTCCTAAGCTAGATGCTGCAGATGCTCCCAATCTTGATGCATGGAAGAAGAAAGTGGCAAAGGCGAGGAGGATCCTGTTGGAGGGAGTACGAGACCACATTGTCTCAAGCCTCCATTTGAAAGCCACACCATATGCTATGTGGAAGTCTTTGATGGATCTATTCCAAAGCAACAACGACCATAGGAAATTGGCGCTCAAAGATAAACTCAGGAAGATCAAGATGGAAAAGGGAGACACCATTCCAAAGTATCTCACAAAGTTTGTCCCATGTCGGGATGAACTGGGGAGTGTGGGGATAAAAATCAATGATGATGATTTGGTGAGTTTGGCTCTCATAAGGCTTCCTAAGAGTTGGCATAGTTATGAAGACTCTGTAAATGGATGAGAAAAATTTCCAGGTTGGGAACGACTGTGGTCGGATTTGGTGCAGGAGGAGTTCAGGTGGAACACCAGAGATGGCTCTTCATCAAAGCATGATGATGAAGAGGATTGTGCTTTGGCTGCCAAGGCGAAGAAGGGGAAAGGGAAGAAATTCCATTCAAAATCTGAGTCTAAAGGCAATAAGCAAGACATGTCCAAGGTGAAGTGTTTTCACTGTCACAAACATGGGAATTTTTCTACTACCTATCCACAAAAGAAGAAGAAGAACAAGAAGGTTGTTGGAGATGCAGTTGATGAGGCCCTTGCCTCGCAATTTGAGCTTGAATTATCCTTTATTTCATGCATGGTGTCAAGTGCATTTGGATCAGTGTGGTATTTGGATAGTGACACTTCCTTTCACATGACGGGAGATAAGGAAAATTTCAGTGACTTGGAGGAGAAAGATCTCTAGATGCATATTGAGATGGGCAACGACAGATGGTACAATGCTACCGAGATTGGTACCATTACCTTTCAAAGGGATTCAGGTAAACCATTTCAATTAGAAGATGTAATGCATGTACTAGGTCTGAAGAAAAATTTAGTCTCAGTCGCAATGTTGGAGGACAGAGGCTATGACATTGTTTTTAGTGATGAAAAAGCATTCCTACGACATAAAACAACAAGTGATGCCAATAGGACAGGGATTCAAGTTAAGAATATCTACAATCTGGAGGTAGATGGCTATGTTACCATGGTGGGCAAGGAAAAGAAAGTGGTGAGCTAGGATGAGGGCGAATTATGGCACAGGCGATTGGGCCATCTTCATCATGGAGCCTTGAAAGTCATGCAACAAATATCTACTGGACTTCCAATGGGAGCACTTTCTCAGTTAGATCAGTGCAAGGGTTTCACCATGGGGAAGTATGTAAATTCCACCTTTCATGAGAAGGAGAATCAAGCTTCGGGGATCCTTGAGAGAGTTCACATAAACGTGTGTGGACCATTCTTGGTTGTTTCAATGGAAAAACATAAGTACTATGTAACATTTTTTGATGAATTTTCTCGTAAATGATGGATCTTCTTCATGCAGAATAAAGATCAAACGTTCTCTAAGTTTTGTGAGTTTAAGGCATTGGTGGAGTAAGAGTCGGGGAAGTAAGTGAAGGCTCTTAGGAGCGACAATGGTGGAGAATACATCTCTCACGAATTCAAGAACATCTGCAGCAAAGAAGTAATTCTAAGAGAACTCATAGCGCCTCATAACCCACAATAGAATGGGGTCGCAAAGAGGAAGAACAGAATGATTGTGGGTGTAGCACAAGCAATGTTGCATGATCACGACCTACCAATGCATTTTTGGGTAGAAGCATGCAACACTGTGGTTTATGTTCAAAACCATTGTCCTCATAGAGTACTTGGCATGAGTACACTTGAAGAATATTTCACTGGTAAGAAACCAGATGTTTCACACTTTAAGATTTTTGGCTCATCTGTTTATGTGCATGTGACCAAGGACACCAAGAAGAAGTTGTAACTGATTGCTGAAGTTGGGAATTTTGTGGGGTACACAGAAACACCCCGTAATTATCGTGTGTATTTTCCAAACAACACAATGATTGTTGTGTGATGGGATATAAAATTTTATGAGGGGAAAGCCATGCATTTGTCACTTGAGAGGGAGCTAAACTTGCATGCGGAGGAGGAACTACTAGTTCCCACAGATGAGTCTCAAGATGTGGATCAGACACATGACGAGGTTGATGAAGTGTAGGAAATCACTCATGCAGAGCCATTCATCAGAAATGGCAGAAAGCGCAACATGAAAGCTGATAGGTTGAGACTTGATGCTGCAGAGAATGTAGGAGCCCCTACTTCACAACATAGATAGAGAGAGTCTTCTGACCAATTTACTAGATAAATGGCTCTTATGAGAAAATGTATTGTGACTGAACCATCTTCCTTTCAGGAAGAAGTGCAAAAACCTACTTAGGTTGATGCAATGGTGAAGGAGTATGACTCCACTATCAAAAACAGTGCATGGGAAATTATCCCAAGACCGGTTTACAAATTAGTGGTAGGTTCGAGATGGATCTACAAGGTAAAGAAAGCTACTGATGGGAGTGTGGAGAAATACAAGGCTAGATTTGTGGCTCGTGGCTTCTCACAGATCGAGGGGATAGATTATGATGAGACTTTTATGCCTGTCACAAGGTACTCTTCCATAAGGTCCATCCTTGCACTCTCAGCGTAGATGGGCTGGCACATTCATCAGATGAATGTGAAAATTATGTTTTTAATTGGGTTCATTGAGAAGGAGGTGTATATAAAGTAGCCTGAAGGTTTTGAGATCTTCAACAACGAGTTTCATGTGTGCAAGCTCAAAAGATCATTGTATGGGCTAAAGTAAGCACCCCATGCTTGGTACACTTAGATAGACAACTATTTCACTAGACCGGGCTTCACCAAAAGTGAAGCAGATGAAAACCTGTACCAGATCGTGGTTGAGGGTAAGCTATTGATCATTTTTATTTATGTTTATGATCTAATTTTGATTGGTGATGAGCAGCTGATACACTTATGCAAGGAGGATCTTGCAAGGGAGTTCAAAATGAAGGATATCGGCCTCCTTCATTATTTCCTTGGATTGGAAATATGGCAGTGGGATGGTGAAATTTTTGTGTCTCAAGGGACGCATGCAAAGGAGATACTGGGTAAGTTTAACATGGAGAGCTGCAAACCCATGGATACTCCTCTTCCAAGAAACTGGAGGAAAGAGGATGCTACTTTTGGAGAGGTAGTGGATGCTACTGTCTATCGACAGTTAGTGGGTTCGCTAATGTGTCTAGTGAACATGAGACCAGACATTTTCTATGTGGTTAACCAGTTGAGCCAAGCTATGGTTAAGCCTACCAAGATATTTTGAAAGGCGGGGAAGCATGTCCTAAGATACCTGAAGGCCACATCAGAGTATGGTCTATGGTACAGAAGAACAGATGAAGTGAAGTTGCATGGCTTCACGGATGTAGATTGGGTTGGAAGTCCATTAGACATAAAGAGCACATCAGGAGGGATCTTTA
This sequence comes from Pinus albicaulis, assembly GCA_034641835.2. Lineage (NCBI taxonomy): Eukaryota > Viridiplantae > Streptophyta > Pinopsida > Pinales > Pinaceae > Pinus > Pinus albicaulis. The sequence continues at coordinate 139,460,999 of CM076576.1, forward strand.
GTATCCGGTCTACAACTATTTCTTGGTATAACAGGAAGCAGAGATCTGTGGCACTTGGTTCAGCAGAAGCAGAATACATGGCAGCAAGCCAAGCTGCATGTGAGGCTATTTGGATGAGCAAGATCTTGGTTGGTTTGTTTGGTTCTCAGATGGATCCGATAATGATTCATTGTGATAATCAGAGTTGATTTAAACTCTTAATTAATCCATGTATGTTTCATGATAGGTCCAAGCATATAGATATCTGGTACCATCATCTCAGAGATTATGTGTAGAGGAGGATCATGTTGCTTCAGTACATTCCCATGGAAGATCAGGATGAAAATCTTTTGACAAAGGCGCTCACGAGGAGTAATTCGAATACCATAGAGATAGGATCAGGGTGAAGGATAATCCATTTCTAGTTGAGAAGGAGTGTTGAGATTCAACAAGAAGATTCAGCACCCACACTAGTGCATTAAGCACCTGGTTTCATTAAGCACCTGGTTGCATTAAGCACCTACACTAGGGTGGGGCCCATAGGGCTATTTTTGTGTGCATGTCTATTTTTATTATCCCTTAATTTATATGAACATTAAATTGTAATCTATTCTCAATGTGGACTTGAAATAATTAACGGAAGTGGAAAAATCAGTTAGCTAGTGAATTTCGAGTTAGAGGTTGGTTGGTGGGACATGCAGAGTAATTCTAGTTGTAACAGAGTTCGAATAGCAATGGTGCATGAGTTGGTACAAGTTGCAAATAATTTTCACTAAGTTAAGTGAGTTAAATTCAGTTGTGATAGTTTTAACTGAAGATACACTAGTGAGAGATCTATTGAATTAAATATTAATTAATTCACAATTAGTGATCTCACATGCAATTGAGGATTTACTAATATTAGTTGCATGCATGTCAGATCCAGTGGAGACCTAGATGAGTTCTAGGTGAAAGGGAAGCTGACTATCAGTTGTAACATTATCCGCTTGCACACATGCAAGTAAACACACATTGGATGCGCCCATGATACTTGCGCAATCAAGGTAGGAAGGATTGCATCAATTCAGGGATTTCATTCAGAAGCGATTCTGCAGTGAAGGTAGGTTGTCTAGAGACAGTAAATTGGTTAAGGGATTTGCCAATTTTTGTATGACAGTGTGAGACAGTTAGTTGATGTACTGAGGGCTCTTGTGAGAAGATTTTTGTATATAAATGTTTCATGATCCATGATATAATATACAATAGAAGATAGTGGGGTTTTTAGCTGTAAGCTTTCCCCAAGAAATTATCTGTGTTGTGTGTGATTGATCTTTCTTCATGTTCATGTGATTAGCGATTGTGTTTTTAATTCCGCATAATATTTGTAGAGGCGATTTAGTATTTAACTTTTGCACATTGTTAGATCGGGTGAATCCAAGATATACATGCTTCTTGTATAATTTCTACATGTTACATATTGTAAAAGAAATTTTTATTTGAGTCAAATAGAGTCAAATGACCCTGCAAGTCTAAGCCAAGATGCAACCTTGAAGTCAACCTTCAAAAGCGCTAGTCGGCCTACCTAGAGGAACATGTCAGCCTATTAAGGTACCCCAGGAAGACCATAAAAAGGAGGAATTGAACTCACTCAAGGAGGCATGCATTAAAGCAATAAGAAGTTCAATCAAAGGAAGAAAAGTTGACCTAAAAGGAAACAAAGGAAGAGAAAAAAATCTTGAAGAAGAATCCAAAAATTTGAAGTTTTTTTTGGGTTGAAGTTACTCACACGTGCGAAGAAGAATGTGTATCATTTTTTGCAGCAAAAGAATAATTATTGCAATCACCCAAGGAGGCCAAAAACAAGTGATAAGACAAGTCATATTTCTAGGCAATTTGAAGAATAAGGAGCATCTATCCAAGCGAAGAAGAGAAAAAGGTAAAATATCCATATTTCTCCCACACATGCAAAAAATAGGGTTTTAGCAGTGACCAAAAATTGCATTCAGAAGTTGCAGGGGTTGAAAAATAGGTTGAAGAAGCAATTGCTACTATTGGAAGGAATATTGACTAAATTTGACTTTATGAAAGAGAAGCTGATCAAGGAGAGGCATGGACTTGGTCTTGGAGGGTTCTTGGTCAAGGATCTAGGTCTTGGAATTCATCAATTGAAGGTCTATAAGAAGATAATAATTCTTCTGGGTTTTCCTCTCAATTGGAGAGGTTTTGGCCCTGGATGATCACTTATATCTTGTTTCCTTTGTCTTATTGTTATTTATAGTTTGGTAGTTGTACGATGAAGAAAACACTAATAGTAAACAAGTGAAAGAAGAACTAACTAAGTGAAGTAAAAATATATCAAAAATAGTTATAAAAGTAAGAGAAATCATCCTATGTTGCTTCCCCTAGATTTATCAACATTGTATCTAGCTAAGGTGACAAGTCAAGAAAAGGCAGCTTAAAGAAGGACAGTAAAAGGTCAAAGCACTAGAATATAATCTAGAGCATCAATCATCAAGAAGGACCTCTCATCTCAAAGACACTTCAAGGACAAGGATTACATCATCATCTTGAAATAAGTTTCTAAATAAGTCATCAAAGTCCTAGTTCATTCAAAGAAGGAATCTACACTTGAAGCATTCTCGAATTCAAAAAAATCATCACCTCATGGAAAAAGGAGACCTCAAAGATCCCATCTACAAAGAATGGGAAGAACTACAAATTGAGTCATCATGACATCTCACGCCCAAGGAATCAAGAATAAGTGTTATCATCATCATCAAGGAATCAAGGTGATCTCCTCTTGAAGGACCACCTTGAAGGAAGACATCTTCATCAAGAAGACATATTCTATCAACATTGTCATTTCAAAATAAGAAGGTATCAAGATGAAGATATTGTCATCAAGAAGAACATTAGCTTGAAAAGTAAGTTCCTTTATATCCACGATTGAATCTGATATTACAATGACTTCACTTTAAAGGAAAACAACAAATTGGTTGGGTCATCAAACTTTCTTACATGGAACAAGTGGACATATTTGATCCTCATAGAAAATGATGTTGTTGACCATGTCAAGGGTGAAATCACTAAACCTACAAGGAATAAGCTCAATCTATTGCAAAATACATGAAAGGGGAAGTAAGGGCTCAAATTTTCCTTATATAATCCATCAAATATCCCCTCATACCCTATGCATCAAAGTTGGAGACATAAAAAAAAATATAAGATAAACTAGTAGAATTATTCTCCGTAAGTACTGGTGGAGAAGAGATTTTATTAAGACAAGAACTAATCCAAGTGTATATTGGTGGCCACCCTCCCATTCTACTTAGAACTCTAGTCAGTTTCATTATTTTCCTTGTTTATAACAATATCTACTATTTTTAGCAGTTTGTTATGAAACCAACTCCAAAAATATAAGAAAATCCTAGATCAACGCCTTAGAAATAAGCCAATTCGAGGGGGAAACCTCAAGTTTACATTACATAAATGAATAATTCTTGGATGATTCAAATGAAAAAAACTCCTTTCTATATATAGGAGCCCATGGGGTCACAATATAATACTAGCCGACCTAACAATAATAATGTAAGGGCATAATAATAACAATATGGGGGTTACAGGGGTACACCAATAACAATAAGGGGGCTACACTAACAACAATAATGGACTACACTAGTAATATAGTGACCTAACATCCCCCCCCCCCTTCAAAAAGGTGTTGTCCTCAACGCTTGAGTAGCTCTGGATGCCTTTGTATAAAATTCTCATCCTCCCATGTTGAATATTTAGTGGGTAAGTTTATCACTTGATGAGGTACTCTGAAAATGATTGATTTCATAGCTGTCGAGTTCTTGTTTCTGTGACTGCTTCAGGTTCCAATATGATTTTTCCTTCCTCGTCAAGTTCTAGAAATATTGTTTGAACTAGAATTTTGTCACTCATAACCTTCTTTTAAGCATGAAACATGGAAACCGGATGCACTCCTCGAGAAGAAGCAGGAAGTCTAATTATATGCCATACTACCAATATTTTGCAACACCTTGTAAGGACCATAGTACTTTGGCGATAATTTATTATCCTTCTAGTTTTAGCTTGCTTGAGGGACATTTGTTTATATGGTTGTAGCCGTAAAAATGTTCAGTCTCCTACATTAAAACTTCTCTCACTGTGATGTTGATCTGCCTATTGTTTCAGTTGCTTTTGTGCCAAATTGAGGTTATCCTTTAAGAGTTGGAGAACTTGCTTTTGATGCTTGATGTGATTGTCCATTGCTTGCACCTTAGAATTTTCTCTTAAAAATGATGTGATGGACGGTGGATGATATCCATAAAGTGCCATAAATGGGGTCATTTTTGTTGCAGTATGGAAGGAAGTGTTATACCACCATTCAACCAAAGGTAACCACTTGACCCATTGTGTTTGTTTATCAGATATCCTTCCAAACATTCTTTGCTCATCATCTCATTTTTTCCACCTCTTCATCCTTTTTTTTGAGTACATCACAACAACTTTTAGCTTCCATTTTTTATAGATGATTTCAAAGTCATAACCCAACATCTTTGACCATTTTGTTGCTCTTCTAAAACATAGTATCCGTTCCAAGAAGTATTTATGATTATCATGATCAATTTTTAACTGAAGTGTCTTTCCATTAGGTAAGTTCACCATTTATTTAGGCATAGTGTTGCTAACATTTTCCTTTCTCATAAATAACTTTCTCTCGTAAATACTTTCCTTTGATTGACGACTTTAAAAGCAATGAGTCTTCCTTCTGCATTAAACCGCACTAATTCCATTTCCCGAGTCATCACATTCCACAATAAAGGTTTTTGTGAAGTCTGGAGTAGCTAAGACCGGTGCTAGGCACATTGCCTCTTTAAGATGCTCAAAGGCCTTAGTTTCTTCAGGAGTCCATCAAATTGCATCTTTCTTCAATAATGTTGTTAGATGTGTTGCTATTCTCCCATAATTCCTAACAAACTTGCGATAATACCCTGTTAACCCGAAAAATCCTCGCAACTGCTTTATGGTTATGGGAGCTTTCCATTCCTTAATGGATTTAATTTTGTTAGGGTCCACCTTAACACCCTCGTGAGATACAATATGACCCAGATATTCCACCTCTTGTACTCTAAAGAAACATTTGGAGGTTTTTGTATATAATTATTTCTCTTCCAATAGTTTGAGCACCTGTCAACATGTTGAACATGATCCTTCCAAGACCTACTGTAAATTAGTATATCATAAAAAAATACTAACATAAATTTTCTAAGGGTTCGAAAATGGAATTCATCAACCCTTGAAATATAGCAGGTGCACTGGGAAGGCCAAAAGGCATGATCAAAAATTCATAATGACCCTCATGAGTTTGAAATGTTGTTTTGAGAATATCTTCAGTCTTCATTCTAATTTGATGATATCCTGAACGAAGATCCAACTTGGTAAAATAAATTTCTCCTTGTAATTCATCCAATAATTCATTAATCACGGGAATGGGAAATTTATCTTTAATAGTGAGCTTATTGAGCTTTCTATAATCCAGACACATGCACCATGATCCATTCTTCTTGTGCACCAATACTACTAGAGTAGAGAAAGAACTTTGACTAGGTTGAATTATACCAGCCTCTAACATTTATGCAATCATACGTTCAATTTCGCTCTTTTGGACAGAAGGATATCTGTAAGGCCTGATGTTCAGAGGAAAAATTCTTGGAATCAAATGAATAGCATGATCATGATCACGAATAGGTGGGATTACTTTAGGAGTTTTAAACACCTTGGAATGATTTTCCAAGAGTTTTTGGAGATCTGGAGAAATAGATGATTTTGATGTTGGAACTTTTAGTGAGCATAATTGTGCAATTACGCCTCGTTCTTCTTTTTTTAGAAGCTTTGTCATGACATTAGAGCTTATTATCTTTCCGAGCTTCCCTACAATACTCTGTAATTCAACTTCCTTTCCTTCCGAAACAAAATTCAAGAGAAGTTCTTGAAAATTAAAAGCTACCATCCCCAAAGATTGTAACCATTGTACTTCTAGTACAACATCAACACCTCCCATTGGAATGGAATTCATTGGACTATTAAATACATATTCCCCCATGGTTAGCGTGATGTTATGGCATTTTCCAGAGCAATTTATAGTTCCTCCATTTGCAACCATCACTTGACATTCTGGTGCTGGGTATAGGAAACAATTTAATTCCTTGGCTACCTTACAATGAATAAAATTATGGGTGCTACCTGAATCAATCAACACCATTACCTTTTTCTTCTTGATTTGTCCTTGTATCTTGAGAGTTTGAGGAGTGGTAATTCCTGCCAGTGCATTACACGATATGGTCGGATTCATTTCTTCCTCTTCTAGGGTTGGTTCCTTGTGTATATCCTCTTCTTGTTCATTTTCTTCTTCCTCTTCACAATCTATGTAAAATAATTTCTTCTCAGCACACTTATGACCTTTAGTGTATTTGCTATCACAACTGTAGCAAAGCCCTTTTGCTCTTTTTTCTTCCAATTGTTGTGGTGTCAACCTTGTAGGTTGTGGAAATCTAGGCGTAGAAACACTTCCTTCTTTATAGAATTGAGTTGTAGGCTTCCTTGTCGCCATAATTTTACATTCAACTTTTCTTGCCAACCTGAATGCCTTCTCCAATGAATCAGGTTCCAAAACGCGAACTTCATGTTGGATGTTATCCTTTAAAGTGCCTAGGAAGAGATCAATCCTGTGTTCCTCTGTAAGATCAGTTACCCTTATATTCAATTTTTGGAAGTCCACAATGTGCTGCCCCACTAAACCCTTTTGTTTGAGATTTATCAATTGGGTAAAGAAGGTGTTGCTCTTTGTATCCTCATAATGTGCTATCATTTCCTCCGTAAAAAATGACCAAGTGACAATTTTTTTACGGGAGCAAAGCCATCGATACCATACAAATGTATTTTGTTCTAAATGTAAAGTTGCAATGCGTACCTTTTGTGTGTTTTGCACATTATTGAGATCAAAATATTGCTCCATCTTTAGTATCCATGTTACGGGATCCTTGCCATCAAACTTCCTCATATCCATCTTTGGAATATGGTGGTTCTTCCATCCAACATTAGAGTTTATGAAATCACGATTAACATTTATTTTATTCTCATCATGAGTTTCCTCTACTATCTTTTTTCCATTAGGAAACATTTCTTGTATCAACTTTTCCAAACCTTTCTTCAAACCTTCTTCATATGCCTTTTAGATCATTCTTCATGTCTTCCATGTTGTCTTTCAATTTTCTTCGATCTTAGCTTCTATGTCTTCCATGCCATTATTCAAACCATTCATCTTAGCTTCCATGCCTTTCTTAAACCATCTATTTTATCTTTGGCCTTTCTTCAAACCATCCATGTGCTTCCATGCTCTTCTTCAAGCCATCCATCTTAGCTTCCACACCTTTTTTCAAAACTTCTATTTCATTTTTTGTTGCTCTTTGCGAGAGCGAAATTTGGTTCACCTGCTCTTGTAATTTTGATATAGCATGTTGCACTTATTCATCTTCACGATGTAGGTAAGATAATTTTAAAATAGTGGGTGGATTGCTGAGAGATTTTAGGACTCTGAAATATATAATATGCTTCAATATGCCCTTGGAATCACTTCAAACTGATTTTTCATACAAGACTTATGAAATTTGAAAAAAATACACACCTTTTTCTTGCTTTTAAGGATATTGATATTGAAATTGAATTATCTCTGTGATTTTGGATCTTCAATATCTGAAATTTGGTCTTGTAGTATCCTTCTGAATCTTCTTTCCAATGCCACAAGTATGACCTGATTTGGATGCTTCAAGACAAAGTTATGCCCAAACTCCCACAATGACCAAATTATTGATTGGTTCAGTAGAGCTAACTTGCATGGCATGCCACGTGTCACTGTTTCCTCCTTCAACTCTGAAATTGATATACAGGAAACTAAAGTCTATTTACTTTTGGCCACTTTTACAAAATTCCAATATGATGCTCAAAGAGAGAGTTATGGAAATTTTCCCAAGGTCACCTCTTTTAGATGAAATTCGAGAGCCTGCAAAAACCCTAACTTCCACAGATCATATCTCTGAAAATATTGTGAACCAAGATCTGAAATATTTACACGAAGTTCCTCAGGATTTCGGCTTTGTGTGGTAAAAATTTCAGCTTTTGAACTTTCGTAGCAAAAACGTTTTAGCAAAAATTCCACGATGACATGTTTGAGCAGTGAAACCCTAGAATCCAAAGCTCTCATACCAAATGTTATGAAACCAACTCCAAAAATAGAATAACTAGAATAAGAGATAAACTCCTTAGAAATAAGCCACTTTGAGGGGAAACCTCCTTTTATAAACTAAATGAAAAATTCTTGGATGATTCAAATGACAAAACCTCCTTTCTATATATAGGAGTCCATGGGAGTCCTGATATAATCCTGATGACCTATGATAATAATGTAAGAGGGCACAATAATAACAATATGGGAGGTTACGGGGGTACAAAAATAAAAACAAGGGGCTACACTAACAACAATAAGGGACTACACTAGTAATATAGGGACCTAACACAGTTTTTCGGGTCGTGAACTTCAGGAGCAGTTTTGACGCCATAAATGACATTTTTTTTGAGGTCCGCAGCAGGCTTATATCCATAGGAAAGGTTCTACCACAAATCATATAGTACTCAAAGATATATTTACAATGAGATATCGTAGGTGCCAAACTAAGTTCATATGGTCAAGTTACAATCTCGGGAAGTTGGCTGCCCAACTAACCCCAATGGGGCCCATAAACTCTTGGTGTTCCATCTCCTGTGTTAGGTTTTTGGTTGTTTTGGGTTTTCCCCTTGTTCTTAAATAATAAAAAGTCCCTTGAGCCTTAGTGTAACATATTTCAGAGTCATGTAGCATCCACATCTCTTCTTATAGATAAGCTACCATTGCTCGAGCTAGTTTATTTCCATTTTGAATGTAAGCATATTTCAGTTCTATATTAATGAAATGAAGTTTTATTTCTGCTACATATCTATGTGTGGTTATATTTGTATTCTTTTGTGTTCCTATATAATTCTTGATCAGTGGTATCAGAGTGGTCTGCTCTTTCTCTGTGTTTCTTTGCATGTTCTCGACAAGGTCAAGGTATAAGGATTTAGGGCTCGAATTGGTTGGACCTTTGCAATACCAACCTGACAAACCCCGACGAACTCCCATGGTGGAAGAAAAGAAAGATGAGGGAGAAAGAGATCCTTTAAAAATATTGCTCGAAGAAGCCCTATAGTGACAAAGGAATGCGATGATGGAAATTTTTTCCCATATCCTTTGGTGGCTACCCACAGGCAGCGCTTCTTCATCCAACAACCATTATGGAGGTGCCACTCCCTTTAAGGTACAAGTAAACTTTGACATCCCCATATTTTAAGGCCAGATAGATGTGGACACCGTAGATAAATTTATAAATATGTTAGAAGGATATTTTTTGGTTCATGATGTTTCCAATCGGGAAAATATTACTTTTTCACTCCTCAAAGCCACCCCCCATGTCAAGGACTCGTCAGGAGCCTACTGTGAGAAGAGGGATGAGAGGGAACTCTCACTATTTTCAACCACATGAACTTGGAATTATTTCTGAGATGGCATTAAGGATAAATATTACCCTATAGGGAGATATATAGATAAATACATCAAGTGGACCACACTGCGACAGGGAAGGGACCAAGACACGCCAGAGTTCACAAATATTTTGAATACCCTTTGCACGAAGTTGGGTATCAAGGATTATGAGTGGAATTTGGTCCTCTAGTACCGCGACTGTCTACACAATTACATCCAGAAAGAGATGGATTTCCTGGACATCTCCTCATTCGATGCCATCTATTGATATCCTATCAAGATCAAGCATAAATTTAAATAGAAGAAGTGAGACTTGGAGATGTGAATCCTAAACAAGGGAAAGACACCCAAAAACCATATAGAACAAAGGAAAAATCTAAGGCGGGGTGACCCAAGACAACCCGTTAAAGCCATAAAAAAATAACAACACCACAAAGACAAAGAAGGACACGTGAAAATGGCGTGAGTTCCATAAGATCCCCAATAACAACACGAGTGCGTGTCGGGCCAAGTAGTCACTAGTTGCTGAGCTGAAGGCTTCTGAATTAGATGCACGATTTGACTCTAATTTAGAACTTGATAAGAGGAACGACAAAGGGAAGCATATTATTGACATGAAGCATAGTGCCATCGTTTCCACCACCCAGATCCAGAATATTGAGCACGAAGATCCATAGGAGGGGGAGCACCTCTTCCACTCAAATATGTGGGTGAAGGGTTCTTTGTTGAATTTCATTGTTGAAAATGAGAGCCAAAATAACCTCATTTCAACATAGGTCATGAAGTGGCTAGGAATACCAAGCACCAAAAACCCACAACCGTACACCATCAGGTGGATTCACCAAGGACGAGATATTCAAGTCATCCAACAATGACACCTTCCCTACAACATGAATCCCTTCACAAATGAGGTACTGTGTGATTTTCTCCTCTTGAGGTTTGTCATGTATTATTAGGCCAACCATACTTGTGGAAGCGTCATGCTGTGTGTGAGTCTAGGCCTCACATTATTATTATTACTTTGGGAAATAAGTTATACAGGATACCAGAGGTATCCCTGCCTACCACCATCACTTTGATCTCTACGAATAAATGCAATACTATCATTTCCCAGACCGGGAAATTTTTCTTCCTTATGATTCACCCACAGGGAAAGAAGAAGGTTGTGACCACATCAAAGGCCTCTAGAGATGACTCCTTCGCATGACAACAACATATGGAAAAGGTAGTGTAGGAGTACAGGGACCTATTCACCTCACCCACAGGGGTACCCCTACACTGTCAAGTCAAACACTCCATCGATATGACCTCGGGCGCTCTGCTACCTAACCGACTGATCTATCGATTCTCTTTTTTGGAGAACTATGAAATCAAGAGGAAGATTCAGGAGCTATTGCAGAAAGGGCACATAAGGCCAAGTTCATCACCTATGGGAGATCGATCATTTTTGTATAGAAGAAGGATGAGACCTGGAGACTCTGTATTGAATATCAGGCACTGAATAATATCACTACCCGAAATAGGTATCCAATCCCATGGATCGGTGACCTTCTAGACCAAATCAAGGGGGGAAAATATTTCAGCAAGATTGAATTGAATTTTGGTCATCAATAGGTACCAATCAAACACTTTGATGTGTGGAAAAATACCTTCAAATCCAAGGAGGGCCTTTTCAAATGGTTAGTCATACCTTTCGGGTTGACAAATGACCTTGCAACCTTTAATGAGGCTAATGGACAATATATTGTGTCCCTTCACCAACTCATTTGTGGTAGTGTATCTGGATGACATCCTAATATTCAGTTAGAGTTGGGAAGAGCACCTCCACAATATTTTACAAGTCCTCCAAACCTTGCGACAAGAAAAATTGGGTGCCAATTTGGAGAAACACACTTTTGGTATGACCCAGGTCCAATACCTAGGGTACATCATTTATGAGAGAGGTGCTCATATGGAACCAACCAAGATACAATTTATTCTAGATTGGCCAACCCAAACCACTCTAACAAAGCTCCACATATTTCTAGGTATTGCCAATTTCTACCACAGGTTCATGTTGGGGTTATCTCATATCACTTGGTCTTTGATTCAAGTCACCAAGGGTGGAAAAAAAGAAAAGTTATTTTGGTATGAATCCCAACAAAAGGCATTTTCCGAGTTGAAGCTTCGCCTCTCCTCTACACCAATGCTTACATTACCAGACCTGAAACAACCATTTGAGATTGAGACAGATGCCTATGAATATGCTATTGGTGTAGTTCTTACTCAACAGGGGCATCCAGTGGCATATCACAATGATGCACTTTCAGACATAGTCCAAAATTATCCACCTATGACAAAGAGATGTATTCCATTATGAAGACCTGACGAAAATGGAAGCATTATATTTAGTGGAAGGAAACGATCATACACACAGACCACCGACCCCTACAGTTCATACATACACAAGGAAATTTGTAGAATGATCGCCATCATAAATGGTCCACATACCTGAAATAGTTCCATTTGAACATTAAGTACAAGAAGAGAAACACCAATAACATTGCAAAATTGATCCGGATTTATGCAGGAACGAAACAAGATACACATATAACCATAAATACAAATATGCAGTAGAAATAACACTTCATTTCATTAATATCAAAGAACTAAAATTTGCTTACAGACAGAATGGAAATAAACTAGCTAGGGCGCTGGTAGCCTATCTCAAAGAAGAGATGTGGCGGCTATAGGCCTCTAAACTATGTTACAATAAGGCTTGAAGGCCTATTTATTGCTGAGAAACAAGGAAAAATCCTAAAAATCCAAAAACCTAACCGTAGGAGATGAAGTGCCAAAACTATGGGCCCTGTTTGGGTAAATTGGTGTTTCAACTTCCTGGGGACGTAGCTTTGGCATACGATATCCGTTTGACGCGCATCATACCTTGTTAGAAAGATCTATCCAAGGAGTATACATTTTTTTGTGAGAAACATTGGTCCATAGACCCATGTTGCTCCTGGTTTTCCCAAAAAATGTTGTTTAGGGCCTCAAAACGGTTCTGGAAGTTCAAGACTCGAAAAACTGCTAAAAATAGTAAGTTGTGTTGAAATTGAAAAACTGAAAGAAATGATGGTGCGGGTCCAAATGGAATAGGTGGGTGGCCACCAATATCCACGTGGCTTATTATTGCCTCCAAACGGCTACAAAAGTTTAGGAACCGAGAACCTGCTAAAAATAGTAAGTTGTGCTGAAAGTAAAAAGCTGCAAGAATTGATGGTGCGGGTCCAAATGGAATAGGTGGGTGGCCACTGCTATCAACCTGGATTAAAAATGCCTCATCCATCTACTAGTCATGGCACTGACCACTGTGCTCGACTCTTGTGGACACAAGTCTTTGGGGTGGCCACATATTTACAAGAGCGATCCAGAATTCAACACACATACCCGATGCTCCTTTAAGATAAGCAAGTTTCCAGTTATCACCTCCAGGGTGCACTATTATTCCACGTAGGACACCTATGTGTTCCTTCAAGCGAGCTTTCAAAGATGATTTGGGAGGTGCACTACAGTTAGGATGCTGGAAATTTTGGAGTAGAGAAAATAGTGACAATGCTATAGAAGTATTTTTATTGGTCGAACCTTCGACAGGATGTTGGGAAGTACATCAAATCCTGAACTTCCTCCATCGCTTCCAAAATGACCACCAAGAAGAAAGGCATATATACTCCTCTTCCTACTCCTAGCTAACCTTGGGAATCCATCTTGATGGTTACATGTCGAGCCTTCCTTCTACTAAGCATGGAAATGAATGTGTTTTTGTGATCATTGATAAATTCTCTAAGATGGCCATTCTAGTGACCTACAAGAAGAGTATCACAACAAAATCCATTGCTATAATCTTCTTTGAATTAGTGTGGGTACACTTTGGGATCACATAGTCCATTATCTTAGATCAGGACAACAGGGTTCTAAGTACATTTTGTTCAAGCTTACGGTCGATGCTGGATACCAAGCTCACTAAGGCCACAACCTTCCACCCCCAAACTAATGGCCAAACAGAGGTCGTCAACAGGATGATCGTGCACATTATGCGCATGTAAAAATCAAAACATCCACGCACATGGAATGAAAGCCTCCCCTATTTCTAGCACATCTACAACATAACTCTCCATAGCTCAACTTGCCACATCCACTTTCAGGTGGTGTTCGGATTCTAGCCTCTATGTCCCATTGATGTGGCCATACCATTTGTAGCTACTCAGGTAGATTTGGCTCATGTATAGTCTGAAGCTGACGGGGATAAAAACTTCATTGATATGATTCAGCACATCCGCCAACATGTCCATGACATAATGGACAAAGCCAATGCAAAGTACAAGCAACATCATAATCAACATGGGTGCCGCACAAGTTCCAAATGGATGAAAAAGTTTGGTTATATTTTCAAAGAGAGCACCACACTGGGCCCAACCGCAAGCTTTAGCCACTCCGATATGCATTGTACACCATCACCAAGGGTGTAGGGGACAATTCCTTCGAGCTCATCATTCCATCATTCCTTAGGCTACACCTAGTATTCAATGTGGACTGAGAGTGACCATACTTTCCCCCATTGTTGGAAACATCTGACGTTTTTGCGCAAATAACACTAACATAGCTCAACATCATTTGCAAGAAATATGCGAGAACTGATAGTATCATGGACACATAGATCAAGAACACTCACCAATAGAGGATCTAACTATACTGGGTTGTCAAAGCAAGCCAAATCCTTCACCAGGGCAAGTGGGTCACTAGGGACCAGGTTCAACAAAAATTTCCTCACCTCATGGAGGCTTTGCATGCAATGGGGACCATTGCTTCTTACTAGAGGGAGAAATTATCCAACTAGATATTTTCTTTCACCCTCCTATTCCACCTAGACCTCGAGTAGGTTTAATTAGTTTCCTTGTTTATAGCAACATTTACTATTTTTAGCAATTTTTCAGGTCCTGAACTTTCAGAACATTTTTGATCCCCTAAACAATGTTTTTTTGAGGTCCACAGTAGGCCATCTATGGGCCTACCACAAATATTATAGTACTCAGAGAGATATTTCCAACGAGGTATCATACGTGCCAAATGTAGATCATATGGCCAAGTTATGATCCCAGGAAGTTAGCTGCCCAACTAACCTCATCGGGGCCCGCAAAATCTTGGCGTTCCATCTCTTGGGGTTAGGGTTTTGGTTGTTTAGGGTTTTCTATTTGTTTTTCAATAGTAAAAATTCCCTTGAGTCTCCTTGTAACACAATTCAAAGGCATGTAGCTTCCACATCCCTTCTCACAAATAAGCTACCATCGCCCAGGCTAGTTTATTTCCATTTTGTATGTAAGCGTATTTCAATTCTTTGATATTAATGAAATGTATTTTTATTTCCGTTGCATATATATGTGTACGATTATATATGTATTTTGTTGTGTTCTTGTAGAAGTCTGGATAAATAACTCTACAAGATGAAAATATCAAAGGAAGAAGGAATAACCATACTTTAGGAGGGTGTCAAAAATAAGATGCCAACTACAAGAGTTGGGAGAAATAATGTCCGACAAAGAAATGAACACCATAGTGCTTAATGCACTACCAGAGGAATGGGGCAACTTAACATCATTAATCTATGGAAATAAGGAAGCTACCCTATTCAATGAACTATGGTCATTATGTAAGATTTAAGAAACTCAATTAAAGAAAAAAAGTGATGTAGGATCAAACGAGCAAGCTCAAGAATTTTTTGCCATGACTAGGAAGAAAGGAAAGTTTGGAAAGTTTGGTCTTCAGAAAAAAAAACAAGAAGAATATGTCAAAGATCTAATGCTATCTCTATCATGAATATGGGCACTACAAGAGATATTTTCCTAAACTCAAGAAGGAAAACAACAAAATAGGAAAGGAAGAGGCCCATATCACCGTAGAAGTGGAAGAAGCTGAAAATAAGAAGTCAAAGAAAGGGTAAGTAAAAGAACTCTACTATGCTTGAGGTAATATCATCCACCTAGTTCTTTTAGTTTTTGTAAAGTACAAATGTCATGGTATGAAACATTAGAAGCATGATAGGATGCATCATTTTAGGATATGACATCATAGTAGAATACCATTGAAGAAAGAACTCATGATATCATTAGAAAATCTAGAAAGAATAGCTGATGTATAAGTATACATGGATGTAGGAATCATCATATAAATTAGCTCTTGGTAACCTCATTGCAAGCATGTGTAGTGCATATGGTTGAAAGAAATCCATCTAGCGTGATAGAAATAATTCATCACAAATCATCATCATGAGAAAAGAACTTCTACCAAATGAAGACAATCTAGATCCTCTGTTGGAATCTTGATTGGAAGGTTCACCTCTCTTGAAGGAAGCAAGTGTCTCGTTGAGAATTCCACCTTGTATAGGATTCCTTGTTTAGAAGGATGATGATATGGTGACAAAGGAATGCAGCATTTCGAGATGGTTGAAGTAATATCAATCAAGAAAAGGAAGTTTTTGAAGGAAGCCTAGATCAAAAAAAGAAGGAAAGAGGTATGTATGCATGTATTTAATTGAGTCATGTCATCATAAAGTTGCATGAGTAAATATTCTATCTCATGAGAATGATCAAAGAAAAGGGATCTCCTCCTTTGAAAATATGCATGAAGGCATGGTTCACATATTAACTAGATGAAATCAACATAATATTCCCTCATATAGAATATGAGGTGGTTGACAAAGATGAAGGAACTATGGATGGAAGTTCCCAAGGAAAAATATGTGAAGACATAAAGAAGATATCATAACAGATGCAACTATGGTCACATAGAAATGAAAATCAACATCCAATAACTAGAAGAATTGGCCATGACATCTCCAAATATAAGGCATGGAGACCCTGATAAGGTATGTAAAGAAAGACCCTTGACATTGAATATCTTGGAGATGCATCAATATGTATGTAGGATGTTGATGGTGCAACAAGTAGATGTTATGATGAATGACCATCACAAAAGGTAATTTTTATCTAATGTTAATTTTTAAATTTTTGAACAATATCTAGATGGGATGATATAGGGCTACTGAAAGAGAGTTGTGGATGTCACCTACAACTATTACTCATGAGGAGGGATGGAAGTACTTGAAGGAAACATGATGTGGAAAAGGTAGTTGTATGAAGAAAATCCATATATGGATTAGTAGATCACTTTCTGATGAAATAAAGGATGACATGAATGACATGGTTTGTGAATGAAAGTGATGGATGATCAATGACCTATGAATAATTCCAAAGAGTTGAAGGCTCCATAATGATAAATATTAAATTCATGACATCAAAATGAGGAGCTCCTCTAGCAACAGATAGTTTCATGATCTCCACCAAAGAGATGTTGTTGGAGAACAAGTCCCTGGTTGAGAGGGAGCTTGGAATCAAGTCCCTAGTTAAAAGGGAGCTTGGACAAGTTCCAAAATAAGAGGATATTGGGTACATTCCTTTTTATAGGAATGAGTACTTCCCTTTATAGGAAAGGGTACATCCTCCCTAGTTGAGACGGAAATATAGACACACCATTCTTGTCTTCACTTTGGGAAGAAAGAATGGAGGATTGGGTAAGAATATGGAATTCAATACTCTCTAAGGATGTGGTAGGGAAAACAAGATAAGAGAAGTCATAGAGGACCGATATTCTTTGAGGACTGGGAATCCAAGATACAAATAGTCTTGGAAGGACATACCCTATGAACACCCAGGTGGGGTATGTTCCTTGAGAGACAATGCTGATGGTGTCTATAAATCATTGGGCTCACCAGCATTGTGATATGATCTTGTGGAGATATAGAGTTTTTAGTCAAGGCCTTGCTATGTCACAATTCTAGTTGGTATAATGCTAAAAAAATGGGTTACCGATTTGACTCTTCTTTTGAGAATTCTTCAAATTGAGAATGTCCAAGTACCTTGTATGGATTATGAAATCCCTAGTGTTACACAATTTTAGTTAATATTTTTAAAGGAGATGAAAGTTTCAATGTTAATGCTGATTTGTGAAAAATAGTGTTAAAACATTGACAGATAGAATATCAATGCTATTATAAGATTTGAAAAAAAAAAATGCACTAACAACCAAAGTAGCAAGACAAAACTGTGAAGATGGGAAATTAAATGCTGACAGCTAGAGTATCAACGCCAAATGTCAAATTCAAATTTTTTATGGAAAAAGAAAAGCGTTGATGGGGCACATGTCAGCAAAGGAGCGAACATTTGATCAAGTGAGTGTTGGCTAAACAAATGGTGACATGTTGTGTCATGATTTCTCATTGGATTATTTCTACCATTGGAGGATAGTCATCATGGGTTAAGAGTCATGTAGGGTTAATGCATTACATTATATTATTTACCAAGGTTACTCTCTCAAACATAATGACACAAACTCAATAGTCAAAGGGAAAATATTTCTAAGCATGTTTTGCTTTCACTTGATAAAACTCTGTTTTTTATACTGTTTTTTCTGTAAAAACAATAACTTCGGGCATAGTTTTGGAACAAATGGGAACAAATTTTTGAACACTAAAATATGTTTTTGTTTGGAAAGGGACCATTAACAAAAAAAGCTCTTTTAGTTTTCACATATGTCACAGTTTGGAATATTCTAAGGATTATTTGCAACCCATTTTTCTAGATTTAAATATTAAATAATTTCATGTTTTAGTTATCAACTTTGGACGCGGTTTTAGAGAATTTGAAAAATAATTTTCCAATATGGAAGAGGATTTTGTCAAAATATACCCATTAATAAAAACCTTTCACTGTTTTTACACAAGTTTCAGTGTTTGAGATATACAAAGGAATATTTGGAGCCTATCTTTTAGGAATTCGCCAGAATTATTTTTTTTCTATATTTAAAAAAACGCCTAATCTACTTTCAATTGGAGAGACACCTCATCAAATACGACGTGGGAATTGAATAAAAAAATGGAAATTAGATCCACATCCTCATACAACACCTTAGTGTTCAAATGCAAAATTTTGGTGAAAGATCAACTCTAGCATTCAAGACTTTTTTGCAAATAATTTTAGATTTAGTTTAATTTTAATTTATGATTTGATTTTGTTTCGAGAAATATAAAAAAAATCTGGGATATTATTTTTATTATTTAAGTAAGGCTATGTAATGTAACAGGGGTTCAGTTTTTGTTGAAAAAATTATTGCGCGTTGCGTATTTTGGTATATGTTTAATGAATAAATATTGAAGTTACAACAAAGATTCATGTGTTGAGTGTGATGAATGTGTTTTCTCCTATTTAATTTGTCTTTTCTTGCTATGGTGTATCATATTATAATGATAAGATAAAAGTAATAAAAAATCATTCGTTGTAATGCTTTGTTCATAGATTTAATTATTTGCACTCTTCTTTCTAAAGCTGGCATTGGAATTCATCTGTTTGATGCTCCTTCTTAGTGGACTATTTATCTCAAATTCTACCTTTTATTACAACAAATCAATGATTCATATTTCCTTAGCTACCTTTCCTTTACTAGATGTTTTAGTGTGATCTTAAAATTAAGAAAAAATAGACTCCATCGCCCACTGGTATGTATTTTTCTCCATATTGCAACCAACATCAACAACTTTTACATTAATCTGGCCATAGAGCATTTAATAGACTTGCTACTGTTATGAAATAGGGTAGTTGAGTTTTAGGAGAGATCCCCCTCCATATTTATGGTACAACTTCAATCCCAAAGTGGTTAGATGTCACCTTAGAGTCCCCCCCTCCCCCCCACAACCAGGGTTTTCTCCAAGTGATAACACCTAGTTAAGGGGGAGTGTTGAAATATGTAACTAGGTTTGGTCTTCATAATGACACATGTAATCATGATTTTATGTAATTGATGTAATGAGAAAAATAAATTTTTTATTATTCTTTATGCATGGGTTTCATACTCAACGAAATTTGTTGTTAGGTCAAGCTCCCATTGTGAGCTTCTAGGGCTTGTCATTGAGTCTACAAGTCATTAAGTTATTGTCATGTATGAATGGCCTAATTGGGGCATGTTACATATTGTAAGATAAATTTTTATTTGAGTCAAATAGAGTCAAATGACCCTCCAAGACCAAGCCAAGATAAAGAGTGGCACAGTGATGCAAGAGTGTTTTCTCTCATTTGGTTGCCTTTGATGTGCCAGGCAACCTAGCAGATGAAGTTGTTCTTGATGGAAACCTATTGAACTTGATGGAAACCTACTTGATGAGTTAAGGGGGATATTGTTGGCAATATGATACAATGTATTGACTTTGATGAAGATACAATTCAGAAAGTGCTAGAATAATGTTGAACAAGGTATGTCACAAGGCATACGCGGTTTTATTAAGGAGAAGTCGCGTATGTATGCGTATATTAACATTCCAAGTCGCGTATGCCAATTTGCGCTCTAATTTTATAATACCAGGGGGCATTACCATGGTATTGGCCGAAATTATTGAGCGCTTGATTATTTATTTGATCCCGTCCAGGAATACCATTGGAAGTGGTGTGGTTTTGGCTCATGGTATTGATAAAGGCTAAATCTATTTAAGGAGAAGAAAATCATAGTGCGAGGTGAGGAGCAAGTCTGGGCTTTAATGACTACTTCACTCTGAAGTATATCTGCATGGTTGAAATCTGTTATTAATTGATATATTTGAATCTATGATGCACCTATGAATATGATGAAGGTTCAAGATCTCTAGATCTAGAAATGATGAATCTCTAGGATGATCTAAAAAGAAGTGATGAAGACCTGGCGCAAATCTGATGAAGAAATTGAAAAATCTAGGTAAGTTCATAGATCTGATCTGTTCTGCAAAGTTTATCTTTTATAGATCTATACGCAGGTTAGTTTCATGAAAATCGTGTGTATACGCAGATCTGATGAAATAAAAGCGCATATGGGCAGTTAGGGTTTTCTGAGAAATGCACAGATGTATACGCGGGTTCGTTTCATGAAAAGCGTGTGTATACGTGGGTCTGATTAAATAAAAGCACGTATGGTATCTGATATAATGATTGCTCAAGGTTGAATGTGTTTCTGCATATCTATTCTGAAGTCTGGGTTATCTCTGATATTCTGGTTACAGTGGTTTCACTGTTCTGTTTGAAGCATTGGGCAAAGTATATTTGTTGATAAGTGAAGAGTTGAGTTGAAGCTATTTGATCCAGTTTGAAAATTTATGAAACATGTTCTGCAGTGGTGCTGAGGATCAAAGCCTTCAGTGAGGGGGTAGTAGCTCCCTTCCAGTGGTAGCTGGTAAACAAGAGCAGGGGGTTGTAGCTCCCTTCCAGGAGAGGCTGGTAAACGAGAGCAGGGGGTTGTAGCTCCCTTCCAGGAAAGGCTGGTAAACGAGAAGGTTGTAGCCTTCTGCAGGTGGGTGCCTGCGTGCTGGTATGAGTCTGCGCCAGTACATGGTTGTAAGAAGTTTTCTTTATAATAAATATTGAAGGCTGAGACAAAGACAGTGGTGGTTTTCTCCTGACTTGGGTTTCCACCTTAAATCCTGGTGTTCATGTGTGTTTCTTATGTGTGATGGTTTATTTTGATTTTACTGCACATGCTTACTGCTTAACATCTGATGAATAAATGATGCAATGATTTAAGAATCAAATTCATAATAAAAGCTCTGAGCATACGCGAGTTTCCTTAAGGATATCCGCGTATATACGCTAGTTTTGTTCTGTAAAGTAGCATATGGGTTTTGAGAAAAGAAAAGTAAAAATTTTATCAGTTAGCTCTAAATACTGATTCACCCCCCCTCTCAGTATTTTTCCCAACAATTGGTATCAGAGCAGGTCCTTCTGAAAAAGCTTAGCTACTAGAAGGAAGATCAAGCAAGATGAGCAATCAAGATGGAACAACATCTATCAAGCCTCCGCTCTTTAATGGAAGCAATTTAATCTTCTAGAAAACAAGGATGAGATCCTATCTTCAGTCTATGGGAACAGATGTATGGGCCATTGTTCAACAAGGATATCAATATCCAGCTACAATACCAACATATCTGACTGAAAAGAAGAATTATGAATCAAATGAAAAGGAGGTCAATGCTATAATGGGAAGTCTGACTGAATCTGAATTTTTCAAAGTTATGCAGCTAAATATAGCAAAGGAAATGTGGGACAAAATCATTCTAAGTTATGAAGGTGATGCAAAGGTAAAAAGTGCAAAACTCCAAACTCTCAGAATTGAATATGAAAATTTAAAGATGCATAGTGATGAGAGTATTGCCAGTTTCTTTTTACGTGTTGATGATGTTGTAAATCATATGAAAAATCTGGGAGAAACAATAACCGAATCTACTTTGGTTGAGAAAATTTTAAGATCGCTAACAGCAAAATTTGAGTCAAAAGTTTTTGCTCTTGAAGAAAAACAGGATCTTCAGAATCTTACTGTAGTAAAACTTCATGGCATACTAACCGCATATGAAATGAGAAGAGGAGGACCATTTGAAGTCAAAGAAGCCATATTTAGAGCCTCTACAAAAGGGAAAGAAGTGCAAGAAGCAGAAGGATCAGGATATATCTCAGAAGAAGATGAGGTAAATTTTGTAAAGAAACTTCAACTTGGCACAGGACGGTTCAGAGGTAAGCTTCCTTTCAAATGTTTTGATTATGGAAGAGTTGGTCATTATGCTGCTAAGTGTCCTCATAAAGAAACACTTGCAAAAGGGAAGGAAGTAGCAAGAAGGAATAAGAACCGGTCTAGCACTAGAAAAAGTTACTATACTCATGAAGACAATGATGGGTTATCTGATAGTGAGGAAGAATGTGAACAAGATCTTAGACTTCTCATGGCATTTGAATCTAGAGAAGAAAATGATACTTTTGTGGATGCTCTAGAGGACAATGACTTTCTTGAAGAAAACAATCAACTCAAAATACGCTTAGAAGAAAGTAAAATACTCTTATAAGAAAGGAAAATAACCATAGAGACTCTGGAAAAGCAGGTTGAAGAAGCAAAGAAACACATTGAGAAATTAGAATGTGAAGTGGTAAGTCTAAGAAAAGATTTTGAGAAAGTAAAGACTCTGAATCTTAGATTTGCTAAAGGATCTGAAACCTTAGATGATATTATCAAGGTACAACGTTCTCCTCTTATAAAGACAGGTCTTGGATATACCAGAGAATCTTCTCAGGCTTCAGCACCAAATTATCTAAAAGCAGCTACAGCTGGTTTACAAAATTCTGCCACTCAGCAAGGGAATAAAGAATCATTACAGGTAAAGCATGATCATCTCAATTCAAAGAACACTAACAGGAATATCTCTCAAAGAAACACTAATCAACAGGTAAATCCAAGTAGAATATTTCATGATCGCAGAAATTTCTTCTTCAATGGACAATGTTTCTCATGTCACAATTTTGGTCATAAAGCTGTTCAATGTGTTGCATATAAAACCATCATGACTAGAGAAGCAAGAAAGAAAATGATTGAATTTGAGAAGAATACCTATAACAACTTTTCTCCTCTTCTAAATGAAGTTGAATGTGCTTATTGCAATAACTTTGGGCATGAAGAATCTGAATGCAGGAGCAAAATTCAGCCAAAAGAGCATTATCCTTCAAATTCCAAAGTATGGAAAAAGAAGGAATTACAGGTTGAAAATTGTGGCATAGCGTTATTTGTAGAAGGTGAAGAAAATCAATGGTACATTGATAATGTATGCTCAAGACACATGACAGGTGACAAAAACAAACTTCTTGCATATAGTGCTCTAGAAAAGGAAAAGAAAGTTACATTTGGAAATGATACTCCTGCTGTAATTAAAGGAAAAGGGTCTGTGTTTCTAAAAGAAAAGGTGAAGGCTAATGACATCATGTATGTGGATGGATTAAGGCATAACCTGTTAAGTTTAAGTCAAATGTGTGATCAAGGAACTGAAGTTGTCTTTAGTTCAAAAGAATGTGTGGTTCGTGATCTTGATACAGGTAAAACAATTATAAAAGGAAAAAGAACTCCAAGCAACCTGTATGTATTGAAGAACTGCAAAGAACAATGTTACTTAAGTCAATCTTCAGAAAACTGGCTATGGCATAGAAGGTTGGGGCATCTAAGCTTCTCTCAAATCAACAAATCAAGCAGACTTAATGTTGTTCGTGGTCTTCCCAATATTACTCTACTTGAAAGTATCATATGCAAATCCTACCAATTCGGCAAGCAGACCAGAGTGAAATTTAATGCCAAGGAAGGATCATCAAGTAGGCCTCTTGAACTCATTCATATTGACATATGTGGACCTATGAGGAAAAAGTCACCTCGTGGTGAACAATACTATATCTTATTTATTGATGATTTCTCTAGAATGTGTTGGATTGGGTTGCTTAAACACAAAGACGAAGCATTTGAGAAATTTCAGATCTTCAAGGCTCTGGTTGAAAATGAATTAGATCTAAAACTCAAATGTCTTAGATCTGATCGAGGAGGAGAATATACTTCAAACGAATTCCTTGAATTTTGTGAACATCATGGCATAAAAAGACAATTCTCTGTAGCTGGCACTTCACAACAAAATGGTGTAGCAGAAAGAATGAATAGAACAGTTCAACAAATGGCTAGAGCTATGCTTGATGATTCTAGAACACCTGACACATTTTGGGGAGAAGTAGCACATACAATGGTAAACATTCTCAACAAGGCACATGTTCGTGTAAATAGTGACAAAACTCCATATGAACTCTGGTATGGTAATTCTCCCTCTGTGAAGCATTTTAGAGTTTTTGGAAGTAAATGCTTTATCAAAAATAATGATGAAAAACTTGGAAAGTTTGAACCTAGAGCAGATGAAGGAATACTTCTTGGTTACTCCTCTACGAGTAGAGCTTATAAATGTTACAATAAAAGACTTCAGAAGATTGTTGAATGTATTGATGTTGTTATTGATGAGTCTCCTGCAGCCCCAAAAGAAGAAAAACAAATAACAAATGAAGACGATGGTGACTTATGTCCTTTTACATCAAATAGCAATGATATAGACAGTGAACCCAATGAAGAACCTGAAGATGATTTATCTGGAAAAACTCCATCCAGATATGTTCAAAAGAATCATCCAGAATCTCAAATTTTGGGAGATAAGGGATCAAGTGTACAAACAAGAAGGACTCTTGTGAGATCTTCTAGCTATCTGGCATTTCTATCCACTATTGAACCACACAATGTCAATCAAGCTAGCAAAGATGAATGTTGGATTCAAGCCATGAATGAAGAGCTTGATAAAATTGAAAAGAATCACACTTGGGAATTAGTACCAAGACCTCATGACAAAAATGTCATTGGAACTAAATGGATATTCAAAAACAAGTTAAATGAGAATGGGGATGTTATAAGAAATAAAGCTAGACTTTTTTGCAAGGGGTATGCTCAACAAGAAGGTATAGACTTTGAAGAAAATTTTTCTCCTGTAGCTAGACATGAAGCCATAAGAATGTTTCTTGCTTTTTCAAGCTTCCAACAAATCAAAGTTTATCAAATGGATGTTAAATCTGCTTTTCTCAATGGAGATCTAGAAGAAGAAGTTTATATAGAACAACCAGAAGGATTCATTTTGGGAAATGATGAAAATATTTTTTGTAGACTTAAAAAGGCTCTATATGGTCTCAAACAAGCTCCAAGGGCATGGTATTATCGTCTTGACAAATATCTTCATCAACAAGGATTTTCAAAGGGGTCTGCTGATAGCAACTTATACAGAAAAACAGAAAATGATAAACTATTGATTGTGGTTGTATATGTTAATGATATCATTTTTGGAAGTAATGAAGAATCTATGAGTCAGAAATTTGCTTCTGTTATGCAGCAAGAATTTGAAATGTCTTTACTTGGGGAACTAACATTATTTCTTGGCTTGCAAGTGCATCAAACTACAGATGGCATATTCTTATCACAAGAAAAATACCTTAAGCAAATTCTGAAGAAGTATGGCATGGAAGAGTGCAAACCTGTAAGTACACCAATGATAATCGGATGTAATCTCAGTTCTCATGATGATTCTCCCACGGTGAATCAACCAGAATACAAATCTATGATAGGAAGTCTACTTTATCTCACTGGGACTAGACCAGACATTATGCATGCAGTTGGGATTGTTGGACAATTCCAAGCTAATCCAAAAGAGTCTCACCTTCAGGATGTCAAAAGAATATTAAAATATCTACAAGGAACTCAAGACTTTGGACTATGGTATCCAAAGAATGCTGATCTTACTCTTCATGCTTACACTGATGCAGATTGGGCTGGAAATGTTGATGATCGGAAAAGCACTAGTGGTGGTGCATTCTATATGGGGCCCCAGTTAGTATCTTGGTTCAGCAAGAAGCAAAACTCTATTGCCTTATCTACAGCAGAAGCAGAATATGTGGCTACCACATCATGTTGCACTCAACTTCTTTGGATGATGCAAACCTTACAAGACTTTCAAATCAAATTTTCACCTCCTATCTCCATTATGTGTGATAATACAAGTGCCATCAGTATCTCAAAGAATCCTATTATGCATTCCAAGACCAAGCACATTCCCATCAAGTATCACTTTTTACGTGAACAAGTGCTTGAACAAAAGGTGAAGTTGGAGTATGTTCCCTCCAAAGAACAAGTTGTTGATATACTGACCAAACCTCTGCCCAGGGAAGCATTCGAATATCTCAGATAGAAGCTGGGAGTAGTCTCTGCCATGCAGAAAATCGGAACTGCTTAAATTCAGAAGATTAAATTGGATACGCGGGTTTCCTGAAAGACATTTGCGTATATACACGAGTTTATAGAAAGAAAACCGTGTATGGTTAGTTGCTGACAAATTTTACTTGGGATCAGCATTCTTCAGCACAGCTGCAGTACTGTTTGGTATCTCTGATGCTGTATGATATCTCTGGTGATGTTTCAGCTCTTATATTTCTGTTTCATTCTATGATATTGGGTGAAGATGCCTTGATGATTTGCTGTTGAAAGTGTTCAGGATGCACAAGCTAAGGGGGAGATGAAGGAGTGAAATGGCTCAAGAATAGGTGCACAGTTTCAGGGGGAGCATTAGCCTTGCTGAATGTAATGCATTGTTGGCATTATGATGATTCTGAAATATGATCTCTCTTGAGGTCTTTTTGATATTGGTTATAAAAAGTCATATGTGTAATTTGATGAAAAGGCTATGACCTATGATGTAAATTGTAATATTCAGTCATGTAAAGGGCTTGTTCAAGTTTGTAAACCCACTTGGTTGGGTAGTTGAGTCAAAATGTGTAAACCCACTTGATTGGGTACATGAGTCATATATGTAAATCCACTTGGTTGGATCTTTGATGTAAGTATGAGTCCTTGGTTATAGAGTCATGTACTTCATTGAAAAATATGTTTGAAGATTCAGCATGAACTCAGGGGGAGCATGGTAACTTTAGTGCACAACAGATCTACAGAGCTCTTCTTTCTACATGAGAAGAAAAACCTTGTTTTGGTTTTGATCTGCCCTTTTCCCTTGATTTCAAAGGGGGAGAGTAGTATCATGTTGTTTGAATAGGGGGAGAATTGGTGCTTGCATAATGATTATAATCAATGTATATATCTGTTGCGATGATTAAACACCATCATGGTTGCCATCAAGTCCAAAGGGGGAGATTGTTGGCAATATGATGCAGAGTGTTGTCCTTGATGGAAACCTACTTGATAAAGTTGATGGCAACCTATTTGATCAGGTTGTTCCTATTCGAAACAACTAGCTGTCAGAGTCACCCTCGGTAAAATCTTGGTGAAATTCAATTTTGTTGAAATATGTAACTAGGTTTGGTCTTCATAATGACATATGTAATCATGATTTTATGTATTTGATGTAATGAGAAAAATAAATTTATTATTGTTGTTGAGGCATGGGTTTCATGCTCAAGGAAATTTATTTTTTAGCTCTAGCTCCAATTGTGAGCTCCTAGGGCTTGTTAGCTATTCTACAAGTCAAGAAAGTCATTGTCATGTATGAATGACCCATTTGGGGTATTGTTGAGATTCAACAGAATATTCCAACATCAACACCCACACTAATGCATTAATCACTTGGTTGCGTTAAACACTGAACACATGCTTACCTACACTAGGGTGGGGCCAGACTATTTTTGAGTGCATGTCATTTTTATTATCCCTTAATTTACATTGACATTAAGCCTTAATATATTCTCAATGTGGACTTTAAATGATTAACTAAAGTGGAAAAATCGAGTTAGATAGTAAATTTTGAGTTAGAGTTTGTTGGTGGATAGAATTCAAATTTGCAGAAATACCTTCTTGGTGCTATAGCTGATTCAAGATCGATATGGATTTCAATGGCTTCAGGTTAGAGTATGCACTCGAGGGCAGCTCGAAACACATTTCTTGGAAGGACTTGATGGAGGTGGTACTCGAAGACAATGGCTTGAAGGAATTCATTGAAAAAGATGTTCCTAAGCTAGATGTTGCAGATGCTACCAATCTTGGTGCTTGGCAAAAGAAAGTGGAAAAGGCGAGGAGGATCCTATTGGAGGGAGTATGAGACTACATTGTCTCAAGCCTCCATGGGAAAGCCACACCATATGCTATGTGGAAGGATTTGACGGATCTATTCCAAAGCAGCAACGACCATAGGAAATTGGCGCTCAAAGATAAACTCAGGAAGGTCAAGATGGAAAAGGGCGACACCATTCCAAAGTATCTCACAAAGTTTGTCCAATGTTTGGATGAATAGGGGAGTGTGGGGATAATAGTTTCTGATGATGATTTGGTGAGATTTTATCTCCTAGGACTTCCTAAGAGTTGGCACAGTTATGAGACTCTGTCAACGGATGGGAAAAATTGCCGCATTGGGAATGATTGTGGTTAGATATGGTGCAGGAGGAGTTCAGGTGGAACAATAGAGATGGCTCTTCATAAAAGCATGATGATGAAGAGTATTGTGCTTTGGCTTCCAAGGCGAAGAAGGGGAAGGGGAAGAAATTTCCTTCAAAATCCAAGTCTAAAGGCAAGAAGCAGGACATGTCCAAGGTGAAGTGTTTTTATTGTCACAAACATGGGAATTTCGCAACCAACTTTCCACAAAATAAGAAGAACAAGAAGTTTGTTGGAGCTGTAGCTGGTGAGGCCCTTGCCTCAAAATTTGAGCTTGACTTATCCTTGATTGCATGCATGGTGTTAAGTGCATTGGGATCAATGTGGTATTTGGATAGTGGCACTTCCTTTCACATGACGGGAGATAAGGAACTTTAAAGTGACTTGGAGGAGAAGGATCTCCAGATGCATATTAATATGGGCGACGACGAATGGTACAGTGCTACCGGGATTAGTACCATTACATTTCAGAGGGAGTCAGGTAAACTATTTCAATTAAAATTTTTAATGCATGTACCAGGTCTGAAGAAAAATTTGGTCTCAGTTGCAATGTTGGAGGACAGAGCCTATGACATTGTTTATAGTGATGGAAAATATTTCCTGCGACATAAAACAATGGGTCACGCCAAGAGGATATGGATTCGAGTTAAGAATCTCTACAATCTGGAAGTAGATGGCTATGCTACAATGGTGGGAAAGGTGGAGAAAGTGGTGAGCCGGGATGAGGGCGAATTATGGCACAGGCGATTGGGCCATCTTCATCATGGAGCCTTGAAAGTCATGCATCAAATATCTACTGGACTTCCAATAGGAACACTTTCTCAGTTAGATCAGTGAAAGGGTTGCACCATGGCGAAGTATGTAAAGTACACATTTCATGAGAAGGAGAACCGAGCTTCGGGGATCCTCGAGAGAGTTCACATAGGCGTGTGTGGACCATTCTCGGTTGCTTCAACGGAAAAACATAAGTACTATGTAATATGTGTTGATGACTTTTCTCGTAAATGCTGGATCTTCTTCATGCAGAAGAATGATCAAACATTCTCTAAGTTCTATGAGTTTAAGGCATTGTTGGAGTAAGAGTCGGGGAAGCAAGTGAAGGCTCTTAGGAGCGATAATGGTGGAGAATACATCTCTAATGAATTCAAGAACTTATGCAGCAAAGAAGGGATTTGAAGAGAACTCATAGCGCCTCATAACCCACAGCAGAATGGATTCACAGAGAGGAAGAAAAGACTGATCGTGGGTGCAGCACGAGCGATGTTGCATGATTAGGGCCTACCAATGCATTTGTCGGTGGAAGCATGCAACACTACAGATTATGTGCAAAACCGTTGTCCTCATAGAGTACTTGGCATCAGTGCACCTGAAAAAGCTTTCAATGGTAAGAAACTAGATGTTTCACACTTTAAGATTTTTTGCTCATCTGTTTATGTGCATGTGACCAAGGACACTAGGAAGAATATGTAAATGACTGTTGAAGTTGGGGATTTTGAGGGGTCCATAGAAACACCCCATAATTATCGTGTGTATTTTCCAAACAATAGAATGAATGTTGTGCGATGGGATATAAAATGATGAGGGGAAAGCCATGCGTTTGTCCCTTGAGAGGGAGTTGGACTTGCTTGCGGAGGAGGAACTACTGGTTCCCAAAGATGAGTCTGAAGATGTGGATCAACCACATGAGGAGGTTCATGGAGTGGAGGAAATAACTCATGCAGATCCATCTATCAGAAATGTTAGAAATCACACGACAGAATATGATAGGCTGAGACTTGATGCTGCAGATAATGTAGGAGCCCGTACTTCACAATGCAGACATATACAATCTCCTAACCGATTTACTGGATACATGGATCTTATGAGAAAATGTATTGTGACTGAACCATATTCCTGTCAGGAAGCAGTGTAGCAGCGTACTTGGGTTGATGCAATGGTGGAGGAGTATGACTCCATTGTCAAAAATATTTCATGGGAAACTGTCCCAAGACCGGTTGAAAAATTAGTGGTAGGTTCGAGATGGATCTAGAAGGTAACTAGTTCTCAATGTGGACTTGAAATAGTTAACTAAAGTGGAAAATTCAGTTAGATAGTAAATTTTGAGTTAGATTTTGTGACTGGATAGAATTCGAATTTGTAGAAAGACTTTCTTGGTGCTACAACTAATTCAAGATTGAAATGGCTTTCAATGGCTTGATGTTAGAGTAGGCACTCGAGGGTATCTCAAATTAAACTACTTGGAAGGAAAGGATGGAGGTATTACTCGAAGATAATGGTTGAAGGAATTCATTGAAAAAGATGTTCCTAAGCTAGATGCTGCAGATGCTCCCAATCTTGATGCATGGAAGAAGAAAGTGGCAAAGGCGAGGAGGATCCTGTTGGAGGGAGTACGAGACCACATTGTCTCAAGCCTCCATTTGAAAGCCACACCATATGCTATGTGGAAGTCTTTGATGGATCTATTCCAAAGCAACAACGACCATAGGAAATTGGCGCTCAAAGATAAACTCAGGAAGATCAAGATGGAAAAGGGAGACACCATTCCAAAGTATCTCACAAAGTTTGTCCCATGTCGGGATGAACTGGGGAGTGTGGGGATAAAAATCAATGATGATGATTTGGTGAGTTTGGCTCTCATAAGGCTTCCTAAGAGTTGGCATAGTTATGAAGACTCTGTAAATGGATGAGAAAAATTTCCAGGTTGGGAACGACTGTGGTCGGATTTGGTGCAGGAGGAGTTCAGGTGGAACACCAGAGATGGCTCTTCATCAAAGCATGATGATGAAGAGGATTGTGCTTTGGCTGCCAAGGCGAAGAAGGGGAAAGGGAAGAAATTCCATTCAAAATCTGAGTCTAAAGGCAATAAGCAAGACATGTCCAAGGTGAAGTGTTTTCACTGTCACAAACATGGGAATTTTTCTACTACCTATCCACAAAAGAAGAAGAAGAACAAGAAGGTTGTTGGAGATGCAGTTGATGAGGCCCTTGCCTCGCAATTTGAGCTTGAATTATCCTTTATTTCATGCATGGTGTCAAGTGCATTTGGATCAGTGTGGTATTTGGATAGTGACACTTCCTTTCACATGACGGGAGATAAGGAAAATTTCAGTGACTTGGAGGAGAAAGATCTCTAGATGCATATTGAGATGGGCAACGACAGATGGTACAATGCTACCGAGATTGGTACCATTACCTTTCAAAGGGATTCAGGTAAACCATTTCAATTAGAAGATGTAATGCATGTACTAGGTCTGAAGAAAAATTTAGTCTCAGTCGCAATGTTGGAGGACAGAGGCTATGACATTGTTTTTAGTGATGAAAAAGCATTCCTACGACATAAAACAACAAGTGATGCCAATAGGACAGGGATTCAAGTTAAGAATATCTACAATCTGGAGGTAGATGGCTATGTTACCATGGTGGGCAAGGAAAAGAAAGTGGTGAGCTAGGATGAGGGCGAATTATGGCACAGGCGATTGGGCCATCTTCATCATGGAGCCTTGAAAGTCATGCAACAAATATCTACTGGACTTCCAATGGGAGCACTTTCTCAGTTAGATCAGTGCAAGGGTTTCACCATGGGGAAGTATGTAAATTCCACCTTTCATGAGAAGGAGAATCAAGCTTCGGGGATCCTTGAGAGAGTTCACATAAACGTGTGTGGACCATTCTTGGTTGTTTCAATGGAAAAACATAAGTACTATGTAACATTTTTTGATGAATTTTCTCGTAAATGATGGATCTTCTTCATGCAGAATAAAGATCAAACGTTCTCTAAGTTTTGTGAGTTTAAGGCATTGGTGGAGTAAGAGTCGGGGAAGTAAGTGAAGGCTCTTAGGAGCGACAATGGTGGAGAATACATCTCTCACGAATTCAAGAACATCTGCAGCAAAGAAGTAATTCTAAGAGAACTCATAGCGCCTCATAACCCACAATAGAATGGGGTCGCAAAGAGGAAGAACAGAATGATTGTGGGTGTAGCACAAGCAATGTTGCATGATCACGACCTACCAATGCATTTTTGGGTAGAAGCATGCAACACTGTGGTTTATGTTCAAAACCATTGTCCTCATAGAGTACTTGGCATGAGTACACTTGAAGAATATTTCACTGGTAAGAAACCAGATGTTTCACACTTTAAGATTTTTGGCTCATCTGTTTATGTGCATGTGACCAAGGACACCAAGAAGAAGTTGTAACTGATTGCTGAAGTTGGGAATTTTGTGGGGTACACAGAAACACCCCGTAATTATCGTGTGTATTTTCCAAACAACACAATGATTGTTGTGTGATGGGATATAAAATTTTATGAGGGGAAAGCCATGCATTTGTCACTTGAGAGGGAGCTAAACTTGCATGCGGAGGAGGAACTACTAGTTCCCACAGATGAGTCTCAAGATGTGGATCAGACACATGACGAGGTTGATGAAGTGTAGGAAATCACTCATGCAGAGCCATTCATCAGAAATGGCAGAAAGCGCAACATGAAAGCTGATAGGTTGAGACTTGATGCTGCAGAGAATGTAGGAGCCCCTACTTCACAACATAGATAGAGAGAGTCTTCTGACCAATTTACTAGATAAATGGCTCTTATGAGAAAATGTATTGTGACTGAACCATCTTCCTTTCAGGAAGAAGTGCAAAAACCTACTTAGGTTGATGCAATGGTGAAGGAGTATGACTCCACTATCAAAAACAGTGCATGGGAAATTATCCCAAGACCGGTTTACAAATTAGTGGTAGGTTCGAGATGGATCTACAAGGTAAAGAAAGCTACTGATGGGAGTGTGGAGAAATACAAGGCTAGATTTGTGGCTCGTGGCTTCTCACAGATCGAGGGGATAGATTATGATGAGACTTTTATGCCTGTCACAAGGTACTCTTCCATAAGGTCCATCCTTGCACTCTCAGCGTAGATGGGCTGGCACATTCATCAGATGAATGTGAAAATTATGTTTTTAATTGGGTTCATTGAGAAGGAGGTGTATATAAAGTAGCCTGAAGGTTTTGAGATCTTCAACAACGAGTTTCATGTGTGCAAGCTCAAAAGATCATTGTATGGGCTAAAGTAAGCACCCCATGCTTGGTACACTTAGATAGACAACTATTTCACTAGACCGGGCTTCACCAAAAGTGAAGCAGATGAAAACCTGTACCAGATCGTGGTTGAGGGTAAGCTATTGATCATTTTTATTTATGTTTATGATCTAATTTTGATTGGTGATGAGCAGCTGATACACTTATGCAAGGAGGATCTTGCAAGGGAGTTCAAAATGAAGGATATCGGCCTCCTTCATTATTTCCTTGGATTGGAAATATGGCAGTGGGATGGTGAAATTTTTGTGTCTCAAGGGACGCATGCAAAGGAGATACTGGGTAAGTTTAACATGGAGAGCTGCAAACCCATGGATACTCCTCTTCCAAGAAACTGGAGGAAAGAGGATGCTACTTTTGGAGAGGTAGTGGATGCTACTGTCTATCGACAGTTAGTGGGTTCGCTAATGTGTCTAGTGAACATGAGACCAGACATTTTCTATGTGGTTAACCAGTTGAGCCAAGCTATGGTTAAGCCTACCAAGATATTTTGAAAGGCGGGGAAGCATGTCCTAAGATACCTGAAGGCCACATCAGAGTATGGTCTATGGTACAGAAGAACAGATGAAGTGAAGTTGCATGGCTTCACGGATGTAGATTGGGTTGGAAGTCCATTAGACATAAAGAGCACATCAGGAGGGATCTTTAGTATCCGGTCTACAACTATTTCTTGGTATAACAGGAAGCAGAGATCTGTGGCACTTGGTTCAGCAGAAGCAGAATACATGGCAGCAAGCCAAGCTGCATGTGAGGCTATTTGGATGAGCAAGATCTTGGTTGGTTTGTTTGGTTCTCAGATGGATCCGATAATGATTCATTGTGATAATCAGAGTTGATTTAAACTCTTAATTAATCCATGTATGTTTCATGATAGGTCCAAGCATATAGATATCTGGTACCATCATCTCAGAGATTATGTGTAGAGGAGGATCATGTTGCTTCAGTACATTCCCATGGAAGATCAGGATGAAAATCTTTTGACAAAGGCGCTCACGAGGAGTAATTCGAATACCATAGAGATAGGATCAGGGTGAAGGATAATCCATTTCTAGTTGAGAAGGAGTGTTGAGATTCAACAAGAAGATTCAGCACCCACACTAGTGCATTAAGCACCTGGTTTCATTAAGCACCTGGTTGCATTAAGCACCTACACTAGGGTGGGGCCCATAGGGCTATTTTTGTGTGCATGTCTATTTTTATTATCCCTTAATTTATATGAACATTAAATTGTAATCTATTCTCAATGTGGACTTGAAATAATTAACGGAAGTGGAAAAATCAGTTAGCTAGTGAATTTCGAGTTAGAGGTTGGTTGGTGGGACATGCAGAGTAATTCTAGTTGTAACAGAGTTCGAATAGCAATGGTGCATGAGTTGGTACAAGTTGCAAATAATTTTCACTAAGTTAAGTGAGTTAAATTCAGTTGTGATAGTTTTAACTGAAGATACACTAGTGAGAGATCTATTGAATTAAATATTAATTAATTCACAATTAGTGATCTCACATGCAATTGAGGATTTACTAATATTAGTTGCATGCATGTCAGATCCAGTGGAGACCTAGATGAGTTCTAGGTGAAAGGGAAGCTGACTATCAGTTGTAACATTATCCGCTTGCACACATGCAAGTAAACACACATTGGATGCGCCCATGATACTTGCGCAATCAAGGTAGGAAGGATTGCATCAATTCAGGGATTTCATTCAGAAGCGATTCTGCAGTGAAGGTAGGTTGTCTAGAGACAGTAAATTGGTTAAGGGATTTGCCAATTTTTGTATGACAGTGTGAGACAGTTAGTTGATGTACTGAGGGCTCTTGTGAGAAGATTTTTGTATATAAATGTTTCATGATCCATGATATAATATACAATAGAAGATAGTGGGGTTTTTAGCTGTAAGCTTTCCCCAAGAAATTATCTGTGTTGTGTGTGATTGATCTTTCTTCATGTTCATGTGATTAGCGATTGTGTTTTTAATTCCGCATAATATTTGTAGAGGCGATTTAGTATTTAACTTTTGCACATTGTTAGATCGGGTGAATCCAAGATATACATGCTTCTTGTATAATTTCTACATGTTACATATTGTAAAAGAAATTTTTATTTGAGTCAAATAGAGTCAAATGACCCTGCAAGTCTAAGCCAAGATGCAACCTTGAAGTCAACCTTCAAAAGCGCTAGTCGGCCTACCTAGAGGAACATGTCAGCCTATTAAGGTACCCCAGGAAGACCATAAAAAGGAGGAATTGAACTCACTCAAGGAGGCATGCATTAAAGCAATAAGAAGTTCAATCAAAGGAAGAAAAGTTGACCTAAAAGGAAACAAAGGAAGAGAAAAAAATCTTGAAGAAGAATCCAAAAATTTGAAGTTTTTTTTGGGTTGAAGTTACTCACACGTGCGAAGAAGAATGTGTATCATTTTTTGCAGCAAAAGAATAATTATTGCAATCACCCAAGGAGGCCAAAAACAAGTGATAAGACAAGTCATATTTCTAGGCAATTTGAAGAATAAGGAGCATCTATCCAAGCGAAGAAGAGAAAAAGGTAAAATATCCATATTTCTCCCACACATGCAAAAAATAGGGTTTTAGCAGTGACCAAAAATTGCATTCAGAAGTTGCAGGGGTTGAAAAATAGGTTGAAGAAGCAATTGCTACTATTGGAAGGAATATTGACTAAATTTGACTTTATGAAAGAGAAGCTGATCAAGGAGAGGCATGGACTTGGTCTTGGAGGGTTCTTGGTCAAGGATCTAGGTCTTGGAATTCATCAATTGAAGGTCTATAAGAAGATAATAATTCTTCTGGGTTTTCCTCTCAATTGGAGAGGTTTTGGCCCTGGATGATCACTTATATCTTGTTTCCTTTGTCTTATTGTTATTTATAGTTTGGTAGTTGTACGATGAAGAAAACACTAATAGTAAACAAGTGAAAGAAGAACTAACTAAGTGAAGTAAAAATATATCAAAAATAGTTATAAAAGTAAGAGAAATCATCCTATGTTGCTTCCCCTAGATTTATCAACATTGTATCTAGCTAAGGTGACAAGTCAAGAAAAGGCAGCTTAAAGAAGGACAGTAAAAGGTCAAAGCACTAGAATATAATCTAGAGCATCAATCATCAAGAAGGACCTCTCATCTCAAAGGAACCACAAGGACAAAGAATACATCATCATATTGAAATAAGTTTCTAAATAAGACATCAAAGTCCTAGCTCATTCAAAGAAGGACTCTACACTTGAAGCATTCTTGGAATCTCGAAAAATCATCACCTCATGGAAAAAGGAGACCTCAAAGACCCTACCTCTATGCAAAGAAGGAAGAACTAAAAATTGAATCATCATGATGTCTCTACACCCAAGGGAATCAAGAATAAGTGTTATCATCATCATCAAGGAATCAAGGTGATCTCCCTCTCTTTGAAGGACCACCTTTGAAGGAAGACATCTTCATCAAGAAGACATATTCTATCAACACCATCATCAAAATAAAGAAGGCATCAAGATGAATATATTGTCATCAAGAAGAACATTACCTTGAAAAGTAAGTTCCTTTATATCCACGATTGAATCTGATATTACAATGACTTCACTTTAAAGGAAAACAACAAATTGGTTGGGTCATCAAACTTTCTTACATGGAACAAGTGGACATATTTGATCCTCATAGAAAATGATGTTGTTGACCATGTCAAGGGTGAAATCACTAAACCTACAAGGAATAAGCTCAATCTATTGCAAAATACATGAAAGGGGAAGTAAGGGCTCAAATTTTCCTTATATAATCCATCAAATATCCCCTCATACCCTATGCATCAAAGTTGGAGACATAAAAAAAAATATAAGATAAACTAGTAGAATTATTCTCCGTAAGTACTGGTGGAGAAGAGATTTTATTAAGACAAGAACTAATCCAAGTGTATATTGGTGGCCACCCTCCCATTCTACTTAGAACTCTAGTCAGTTTCATTATTTTCCTTGTTTATAACAATATCTACTATTTTTAGCAGTTTGTTATGAAACCAACTCCAAAAATATAAGAAAATCCTAGATCAACGCCTTAGAAATAAGCCAATTCGAGGGGGAAACCTCAAGTTTACATTACATAAATGAATAATTCTTGGATGATTCAAATGAAAAAAACTCCTTTCTATATATAGGAGCCCATGGGGTCACAATATAATACTAGCCGACCTAACAATAATAATGTAAGGGCATAATAATAACAATATGGGGGTTACAGGGGTACACCAATAACAATAAGGGGGCTACACTAACAACAATAATGGACTACACTAGTAATATAGTGACCTAACATCCCCCCCCCCCTTCAAAAAGGTGTTGTCCTCAACGCTTGAGTAGCTCTGGATGCCTTTGTATAAAATTCTCATCCTCCCATGTTGAATATTTAGTGGGTAAGTTTATCACTTGATGAGGTACTCTGAAAATGATTGATTTCATAGCTGTCGAGTTCTTGTTTCTGTGACTGCTTCAGGTTCCAATATGATTTTTCCTTCCTCGTCAAGTTCTAGAAATATTGTTTGAACTAGAATTTTGTCACCTATGACCTTCTTTAAGCATGAAACATGGAAAACTGGATGCACTCGAGAAGAAGCAGGAAGCTCCAATTTGTATGCCATACTGCCAATCTTTTGCAACACCTTGTAAGGACCATAGTACTTTGGCGATAATTTATTATCCTTCTTAGTTTTCTTGAGGGACATTTATTTGTATGGTTTTAGCAGTAAAAATACCCAGTCTCCTGCATCAAAACTTCTCTCGTTGCGATGTTGATCTTCCTGTTGTTTCATTCGATTTTGTGCCAAATTTAGGTTACCATTTAAGAGTTGGAGAACTTGTTGTTGATGCTCGATGTGTTCTTCCACTGCTTGAAACTTATAATTTTCTCTTAAAAATGATGTGATGGATGGTGGATGATATCCATAAAGTGCATGAAATGGGGTCATATTTGCTGCAATATGAAAGGAAGTGTTATACCACCATTCAACCAGAGGTAACCACTTGACCCATTGTGTTTGTTTATCAGATATCCTTCCAAAAATTTGTTCACTATCTCAGTTTTCCACCTCTTCATCCTTTTTTTAGAGTGCATCTACAACAAATTTTAGCTTCCATTTTTTATATATGATTTCAAAGTCATAACCCAACATCTTTGTGACCCATTTTTGCTGCTCTTCTGAACATAGTATTTGTTCCAAAAAGTATTTAAGACTATCATGATCAATTTTTATCTTGAAGTGTCTTTCCATTAGGTAAGTTCACCATTTAGTTAGTGCATGTAGTATTGCCAACATTTCCTTCTCATAAATAGCTTTATGTAAATACTTTCCTTTGATTGGATGACTTTTTAAAAGCAATGAGGCTTCCTTCTTGCATTAAAACCGCACCAATTCCATTTCCTGAGTCATCACATTCCACAATAAATGTTTTTGTGAAGTCTAGCATAGCTAATACAAGCGCTAGGCACATTGCCTCTTTAAGATGCTCAAAGGCCTTAGTTGCTTCAGGAGTCCATGAAAATGCATATTTCCTCAATAATGCAATTAGAGTTGTTGCTATTCTCCCATAATTATTAACAAACTTGCAATAATACCTTGTTAACTTGAGAAATCCTCGCAACTGCTTTATCATTGTGAGGACTTTCCATTCCTTAATGGATTTAATTTTGTTAGGGTCTACCTTAACACCCCCATGAGATACAATACGACTGATATATTCCATCTCTTGTACTCCAAAGAAACATTTTGAGGTTTTCGCATATAATTGTTTTTCTTCCAATAGTTTGAGCACCCTGTCAACCTGTTGAACATGATCCTTCCAAGACCTACAGTAGATTAGTATATCATAAAAAAATACTAACATAAATTTTCTAAGGAAGGGTTTGAAAATGGAATTCATCAACCCTTTAAATGTAGAAGGTGCACTGGGAAGGCCAAAAGGCATGATCAAAAATTCATAATGACCCTCATGAGTTTGAAATGTTGTTTTGAGAATATCTTCAGTCTTCATTCTAATTTGATGATATCCTGAACGAAGATCCAACTTGGTAAAATAAATTTCTCCTTGTAATTCATCCAATAATTCATTAATCACGGGAATGGGAAATTTATCTTTAATAGTGAGCTTATTGAGCTTTCTATAATCCAGACACATGCACCATGATCCATTCTTCTTGTGCACCAATACTACTAGAGTAGAGAAAGAACTTTGACTAGGTTGAATTATACCAGCCTCTAACATTTATGCAATCATACGTTCAATTTCGCTCTTTTGGACAGAAGGATATCTGTAAGGCCTGATGTTCAGAGGAAAAATTCTTGGAATCAAATGAATAGCATGATCATGATCACGAATAGGTGGGATTACTTTAGGAGTTTTAAACACCTTGGAATGATTTTCCAAGAGTTTTTGGAGATCTGGAGAAATAGATGATTTTGATGTTGGAACTTTTAGTGAGCATAATTGTGCAATTACGCCTCGTTC
Source organism: Pinus albicaulis (assembly GCA_034641835.2). Lineage (NCBI taxonomy): Eukaryota > Viridiplantae > Streptophyta > Pinopsida > Pinales > Pinaceae > Pinus > Pinus albicaulis. The sequence continues at coordinate 139,501,030 of CM076576.1, forward strand.
TTCTTTTTTTAGAAGCTTTGTCATGACATTAGAGCTTATTATCTTTCCGAGCTTCCCTACAATACTCTGTAATTCAACTTCCTTTCCTTCCGAAACAAAATTCAAGAGAAGTTCTTGAAAATTAAAAGCTACCATCCCCAAAGATTGTAACCATTGTACTTCTAGTACAACATCAACACCTCCCATTGGAATGGAATTCATTGGACTATTAAATACATATTCCCCCATGGTTAGCGTGATATTATGGCATTTTCTAGAGAAATTTATAGTTACTCCATTTTCAAACATCACTTGAAATTATGGTGCTGGGTATAGGAATCAATTCAATTCCTTGGCTACATTACAATGAAAACAATTATGAGTACTACCCGAATCAATCAACACTATTACCTTTTTCTTCTTTATATTTCCTTCTATCTCGAGAGTTTGAGGAGTGGTAATTCTTGCCAATGCATTACATGATATGGTTAGACTCATTTCTTCTTTCTCTAGGGTTGGTTCCTTGTGTATATCCTCTTCTTTTGAAGTTTATTGTTCATTTTATTCCTGCTCTTCACAATCTATGTAAAGTAATTTCTTCTCAGAACACTTATGACCTTTAGTGTATTTTCTATCACAATTGTAGCAAATCCCTTTTCCTTTTTTTTCTTCCAATTGTTGTGATGTCAACCTTGTAGGTTGTGGAAGTCTAGGAGTAGCAACACTTCCATCTTTATAGATGTGAGTTGTAGGCTTCCTTGTCGCCATGATAATTTTACATTCAATTTTTCTTGCCAACCTAAATGCCTTCTCCAATGAATCAAGTTCCTAAAGGTGATCCTCATGTTGGTTGTTATCCTTTAAAGACCCTATGAAGACATCAATCCTGTGCTCCTATAAAGTATCAGTTACCCTTATATTCAATTTTTGGAAGTCCACAATGTGCTCCACCACTGAACCCTTTTGTTTGAGATTTATCAATTGGCTAAAGAAGGTATTTCTCTTCGTATCCTCATAATGTGCTATCATTTCTTCCATAAAAAATTACCAAGTGACAATTTTTTTACGGGAGCAAAGCCATCAATACCATACAAATGTATTTTGTTCTAAATATAAAGTTGCAATGCATGCCTTTTGTGTGTTTTGCACATTTATTGAGATCAAAATATTTCTCCATATTTAGTATCCATGTTACGAGATCCTTGCCATCAAACTTCCTCATATCGATCTTTGGAATATGGTAGGTCTTCAATCCAACATTAAAGTTTATGAAATCATGATTAACATTTATTTTATTATCATCATGAGTTTCCTCTACTATCTTTTTTCCATTAGGAATAATTTATTGTATAAACTTTGTCAAATCTTCCTTCAAACCTTCCATGTCTGCTTTTAGATCATTCTTCATGTCTTCCATGTTGTCTTTCAATTTTCTTCGATCTTAACTTCTATGTCTTCCATGCCATTATTCAAACCATCCATCTTAGCTTCCACACCTTTCTTCAAACCATCCATATTAGCTTCGATGCCTTTATTCAAACCATCCATATTAGCTTCCATGCTCTTCTTCAAAATATCCATCTTAGCTTCCACACCTTTTTTCAAGACATCCATTTCATTTTTTGCTGCGCTTTGCGAGAGTGAAATTTGGTGCACTTGCTCTTGTAATTTTGATATATCATGTTGCACTTATTCATATTCATGAGTCAGAGTAGAGTAATTTAAGGGCTTAATGGGTGTTGGATTCTTGTTAGGGGGAATTTTAGAACCAAATACTAATATCTATGCTTCAATATGCCCTTGGAATCACTTCAAACTTATTTTTCAAACAAGACTTATGCAATTTGAAAACAACATACACTTTTTTCTTAATTTTGAGGAGCTTGATATTGAAACTGAATTATATCTGTGATTTTCGATCTTGAATATGTGAAATTCAGTCATGTAGTATCCCTCTAAATTTTCTTTCAAATTCCATAGGTCTGACCTGATTTGGATGCTTCAAGACAAAGTTATGCTCAATCTCCCATAATGACCTAATTATGGACTGGTTCAGTAGAGAGAACTTGTACGGCATGCCACATGTCACTGTTTCCTCCTTCGGATCTAAAATTCATACACAGGAAACTACAATTTGTGAAATTTTCGCCACCTTTTGCAGAATTCCAATCCGATGCTCAGAGAGTGAGTTATGATGATTTTCCCAAGATCAACTCTTTTAGATGAAATTCGAGAGCCTGAAAAAATCATAACTTACACAGCTCATATCTCAGAAAATAATGCGAAACAAGATCTAAATTTTTTGCAAGAAGTTCCTTAGGATTGTGGCTTTGTGTGGTAAAAATTTCAGCTTTTGAACCTTCGTAGAAAAAAAGTTATAGCGAAAATGGCACGATGACCTGTTTGGAGCAACAAAACCCTAGAATCCAAAGCTTTGATACCAAATATTATGAAACCAGCTCCAAAAATAGAATAAAAGAGAGATCAACGCCTTAGAAATAAGCCACTTTGAGGGGGAAACCTCCTTTACATGACATAAATGAAAAATTCTTGGATGATTCAAATGACAAAACCTCCTTTCTATATATAGGAGTCCATGGGGTCACAATATAATCCTAGCTGACCTAACAATAATAATGTAAGGGCACAATAATAAAAATATGGGGGTTACAGGGGTACAACAATAAAAACAAGGGGGCTACACTAACAACAATAAGGGACTACACTAGTAATATAGGGACCTAACACAGTTTTTCGGGTCGTGAACTTCAGGAGCAGTTTTGACGCCATAAATGACATTTTTTTTGAGGTCCGCAGCAGGCTTATATCCATAGGAAAGGTTCTACCACAAATCATATAGTACTCAAAGATATATTTACAATGAGATATCGTAGGTGCCAAACTAAGTTCATATGGTCAAGTTACAATCTCGGGAAGTTGGCTGCCCAACTAACCCCAATGGGGCCCATAAACTCTTGGTGTTCCATCTCCTGTGTTAGGTTTTTGGTTGTTTTGGGTTTTCCCCTTGTTCTTAAATAATAAAAAGTCCCTTGAGCCTTAGTGTAACATATTTCAGAGTCATGTAGCATCCACATCTCTTCTTATAGATAAGCTACCATTGCTCGAGCTAGTTTATTTCCATTTTGAATGTAAGCATATTTCAGTTCTATATTAATGAAATGAAGTTTTATTTCTGCTACATATCTATGTGTGGTTATATTTGTATTCTTTTGTGTTCCTATATAATTCTTGATCAGTGGTATCAGAGTGGTCTGCTCTTTCTCTGTGTTTCTTTGCATGTTCTCGACAAGGTCAAGGTATAAGGATTTAGGGCTCGAATTGGTTGGACCTTTGCAATACCAACCTGACAAACCCCGACGAACTCCCATGGTGGAAGAAAAGAAAGATGAGGGAGAAAGAGATCCTTTAAAAATATTGCTCGAAGAAGCCCTATAGTGACAAAGGAATGCGATGATGGAAATTTTTTCCCATATCCTTTGGTGGCTACCCACAGGCAGCGCTTCTTCATCCAACAACCATTATGGAGGTGCCACTCCCTTTAAGGTACAAGTAAACTTTGACATCCCCATATTTTAAGGCCAGATAGATGTGGACACCGTAGATAAATTTATAAATATGTTAGAAGGATATTTTTTGGTTCATGATGTTTCCAATCGGGAAAATATTACTTTTTCACTCCTCAAAGCCACCCCCCATGTCAAGGACTCGTCAGGAGCCTACTGTGAGAAGAGGGATGAGAGGGAACTCTCACTATTTTCAACCACATGAACTTGGAATTATTTCTGAGATGGCATTAAGGATAAATATTACCCTATAGGGAGATATATAGATAAATACATCAAGTGGACCACACTGCGACAGGGAAGGGACCAAGACACGCCAGAGTTCACAAATATTTTGAATACCCTTTGCACGAAGTTGGGTATCAAGGATTATGAGTGGAATTTGGTCCTCTAGTACCGCGACTGTCTACACAATTACATCCAGAAAGAGATGGATTTCCTGGACATCTCCTCATTCGATGCCATCTATTGATATCCTATCAAGATCAAGCATAAATTTAAATAGAAGAAGTGAGACTTGGAGATGTGAATCCTAAACAAGGGAAAGACACCCAAAAACCATATAGAACAAAGGAAAAATCTAAGGCGGGGTGACCCAAGACAACCCGTTAAAGCCATAAAAAAATAACAACACCACAAAGACAAAGAAGGACACGTGAAAATGGCGTGAGTTCCATAAGATCCCCAATAACAACACGAGTGCGTGTCGGGCCAAGTAGTCACTAGTTGCTGAGCTGAAGGCTTCTGAATTAGATGCACGATTTGACTCTAATTTAGAACTTGATAAGAGGAACGACAAAGGGAAGCATATTATTGACATGAAGCATAGTGCCATCGTTTCCACCACCCAGATCCAGAATATTGAGCACGAAGATCCATAGGAGGGGGAGCACCTCTTCCACTCAAATATGTGGGTGAAGGGTTCTTTGTTGAATTTCATTGTTGAAAATGAGAGCCAAAATAACCTCATTTCAACATAGGTCATGAAGTGGCTAGGAATACCAAGCACCAAAAACCCACAACCGTACACCATCAGGTGGATTCACCAAGGACGAGATATTCAAGTCATCCAACAATGACACCTTCCCTACAACATGAATCCCTTCACAAATGAGGTACTGTGTGATTTTCTCCTCTTGAGGTTTGTCATGTATTATTAGGCCAACCATACTTGTGGAAGCGTCATGCTGTGTGTGAGTCTAGGCCTCACATTATTATTATTACTTTGGGAAATAAGTTATACAGGATACCAGAGGTATCCCTGCCTACCACCATCACTTTGATCTCTACGAATAAATGCAATACTATCATTTCCCAGACCGGGAAATTTTTCTTCCTTATGATTCACCCACAGGGAAAGAAGAAGGTTGTGACCACATCAAAGGCCTCTAGAGATGACTCCTTCGCATGACAACAACATATGGAAAAGGTAGTGTAGGAGTACAGGGACCTATTCACCTCACCCACAGGGGTACCCCTACACTGTCAAGTCAAACACTCCATCGATATGACCTCGGGCGCTCTGCTACCTAACCGACTGATCTATCGATTCTCTTTTTTGGAGAACTATGAAATCAAGAGGAAGATTCAGGAGCTATTGCAGAAAGGGCACATAAGGCCAAGTTCATCACCTATGGGAGATCGATCATTTTTGTATAGAAGAAGGATGAGACCTGGAGACTCTGTATTGAATATCAGGCACTGAATAATATCACTACCCGAAATAGGTATCCAATCCCATGGATCGGTGACCTTCTAGACCAAATCAAGGGGGGAAAATATTTCAGCAAGATTGAATTGAATTTTGGTCATCAATAGGTACCAATCAAACACTTTGATGTGTGGAAAAATACCTTCAAATCCAAGGAGGGCCTTTTCAAATGGTTAGTCATACCTTTCGGGTTGACAAATGACCTTGCAACCTTTAATGAGGCTAATGGATTTTTATCCATGTTTCCCCCTCATTTAAATTTTTGGCCTAATGCTCCTCATGAACCCTTTGAATCAGCCATCGTGGCCATAAACCCTCATATTCTGTCTACCATTACCCTTTCCGCCCGAAAAATACACTCTTCAAAGGTTAAAAACCCGCATCCAAAAACATATCGGGCCTAGCCCTTTAGCCTTAGCCACTCTTATTTTGTCTTCCACATGACTCGGGTGCAAAACCATATGCCAGAGGGAAAGGGGCTTAATATTCAAAGTTTCGGGCTCGTCCGGAGCCGTCCGATCAAATCCAATCGACGGAGCGGAGTTGGTTTTCCATGGTGGTCCCCGCACCCGCGCGCATTGCCAAAACCGGTGGTTAATTCCGCACCACCATTGCTGGGCGAGCGGTATTCTCCATAGAGCCAGTGATTCCACACATCGCTGGACAAGTGTCCAAATGTATGATGACTGAAACCACCCATTTCGCGCATTAAAGGTCAGAACAAAGATGGGCAGCGGAATTCACCAGCGTCGTTGGATCTCAATCCCTCTATCCAGACATTCAAACTCTGATAATGCACATCTTCATTGTTTCCCTGCAGATAATTTTTGAAGCAAAGGACGTATGCGTAAATCAATCATCGCTGGCCCGATCTCAGTCATCTAACGGTAAGGATATTTCTCCAAGCCGCACGCGCTTTAACTCACGCTTCCATTTGCAGCCCCCGGGCCCACTACTGCCTCTCCCACTCATTTTTTAACGATCGATCTCATTCGGGAGATCATGTGGCCCATATCATCCGGCTGACCACCGGGCCGACCGATGCCTCCCACTCACGAATAACGTTATAAACGTTTCACGTGTTCACTGCGTCATACCTCCACCTTTCATATATCCAATTCATTCATCGTATTTGAAAATTTTTACGTTACAAACCTCCACCAGTTCATTCTTCACTATTCTATTATGTTTTCTTCACCCTACTGTAATTCCTCCGCCACCCTGCACTGTTTTACCTCTTTGTAAACCTGCTCCACCATCTCCATGTCTGCCATCCCTGTGATTGATTTTATTTAACGGGTTTTTGATTTTGCAGGATCACCATGGCTAAAATTATCATGACTCGTCATTGCCATTACAGAGGCCGAGAATGCACGACAAGACCATGTTTCAGGAGCAGAATTGGTGGGAAAAGATCCGGGAGTTGCTGTGATCTGACCACCATTAAAGAAAGCGAGGATATGAATCTATAGAACCCTCCAGAGAAAATCAAGAGACAGATTTGGGCAGGCGAGGGTATTAATGGGGCAGCATGAAATATCAGCGAAAGATCAAGAAACACAGAGCCCTGCATTAAAGATCTGGGGTTTAAATTCGAAGTTAGAGGGCCGAGAGTACCATGTACAAATACAAGCAACCTCAAGGTTTTATTACAGCAAATTTTTCTCTTTCAGTCAAGTACAGAACGTTTGTATATTTTATTCTTTATGTCTTGTTCATGAGGAGATTTTTATCCTAAATATTTATTTCATAAAACAGCAGCAGAGTACTTGCACCAGTTCAGCACCATCAAACAGCATAGGCGGGTTTTTCTTTCAAGATTGTTTTAAATTAGATCATTAAATGTATATCACCTACCTCATTCTCGAGAGATTTCTATTTCCTCTATAAAAACCAGAAAGAAAGACATGGTAAGGGTTCCAGATTTCTATCAGTAAACTGTGCAGTGAGAATTTCTTGTATACATCTTGTAACACTTCTGTATGAAGGCACGGAGCCCGTAGGGTCTCAGTGAGGAGGAGTTATAACTATAATGAGGATTCTGGTCTTTGGTATCTCACAGTATGTAATTTTCTCTTATGTGTTAATATAAAATCTCATTCCATGCTATTTATCTTCTTGTATCATGTTCTAGAATGCGAGTGGCTCATCGGTCTTAAGTAAGGATTCATCCTAGTTGGTGCCCATACTTGGATTAGTCAAGCGCTTTAAATAGGCCTAGTCATGATATACTGTTCCATGTTCATTTCATCCATATTTTCTGCTATATTAGTTACTTGAGGAGGGTGCTTTTAAAACTCCATTTTCATGTATGGATTCTTAGTTGGATAAGCCCATATGTGGTTTTGTTGTGTATCTCGGTATCAACCTCATGCTAACTAGTATCCTCTTCATGTTTCTTCACTGCATCCACTTTCTGATATTTGATCTCTGTGGCATATTATTTGAACTGGCCCTCTTTGCAGTAAGCTGTCTCTTAACTGTCTGATGCTTTTGTATTGGAGTTTTTCATGTTGTTCCTACATTATTCTTATATTTGTATCAACTTCTGAGAGAGTTTGGTTCCATTTAAACTAATTTCCTTGTTTTACAAGAGATAGTAAGAGAGCTTTTGGATTGACACCCAAGCTATATTTCATGTTCTCTTGCTATGATAAGATGTCCTAGGCACTGGTCTATGGCAACTCTAGACTGTCTCTAGGGGATGACAAAATTGTCTACAACATCTTTCTGGCGCCGTTGCCGGGGAACGAATTTAAGAATATCAGCTTCCCTGGGCCTCGAAAATTTGTATTCACTCTCTAATCAGGTGAGCACAGAGAGTTGAAGAGTTGCATATCTCTCACCTTGGCGACTCCACTGCTATTTATTTTATAAATCAATCGGAAGTCCTGGCTCCTCGAAAGCCACATTTGAGGTCAGATACTGCTAAATCAAAGATATCTTTTGTGCCTGACCCAGAAAATATTGTACATAGGAGAAGTTGGAGAGAAAGACAGTCAGTTCGTGCTGAAAACCCTGAACATTCTGTAGAAGACTTCCCATCCTCCTCTTCTCAAGAAATCCTGGTTGAAAATTTCGACTCCACCGAGGAAAATCCTGAATATTACTCAGATAGTCCACCCCGGGGAAGTGCAAGAACTAAAGTGAACTTTCATCCTACCCCTGAGGCTGAAGAAGTTAAAGAAGTCACAGAAGTAGCTGTTGTTAACCGTGAACTATTCCCATCTACACCTCAGGCTTCTGTGCAATTTATTCCCATTGTTATACATACTCCTCTCCCACCTCCTCCACTTCCTCCATTTGTAAATCAAACTGTTGCACAGCTCCCACCTCCTCCAATGGCTAATGTTCCTGCTTTCCTATTGAACAAATACGCTCCACTGGCCTTACCCCAAGTGCTAAATGATATGCCACAGGATTATTTGAAGATTTTGCCTAGATTTAATGGAGAAAATGATATTGACGCTCAGAAACATATTGAGGCTTTCTGCTCTTTTGCAGAAAACTTAAATGTAGAACATTTGGATGTGGTCCTGAGATTGTTTGTGCAATCTTTGGATGGTGAAGCCAGAAAATGGTTCAAGACATTGGGAAACCGTTCAGTAACCACCTGGGATGACATGGAGAATACTTTTCTCAGGAAATGGGGGGAAAAGAAAGATCATGGGATGTGTCTTACTGAGTTTAATACTCTGAAGAGGAAACACAATGAAGGGGTGTCGGAGTTTATTAAGAGATTTAATAAATTATATCTAAATATCCCTGCATATATGAAGCCTCATCAGAACACTGCAAAAGTTGTTTTCATTGCAGCTTTTGACTCAGATTTCGGTTTCTCCCTCAGGGAGAGAAATCCTGCCACCCTAGATGATGCTCAGTCAGATGCCCTGGAATTAGAAGCAAACTTCGCCTCCACTGGGAGATCAAAAGGAAAAGTTGAACAGGACACCAGGAGAAGAGGCAAGGAAGAAGTTTCTACCTCCAATCAAGACAAAGACGTAGACAGAATTGAAGAAATGAGCAAAATGATCAAAAATATGTCTAATAATTTGGGTAAGCTCGAATTGGAGGCCAAGAGTTCAGCTCCCAATAATTTTTATAATGCTCCAAACAGAGGATACAATCCTCAGTACAAGATACCACCACTGCAGATATTGCCAAGAGAAGCAAAAGAGCAACCAGATCGGGTACCACACCCATTGTACCTGGAAGGTCCAGCAGATGACTCCACTGAAGATGATGCTTATGAACTAGAAGATTCAAATCTTGCTTTCTCAAACAATGATGAAATGGAATGCCCATTGCAAGAAGAAGAAGAAGAAGCAGAGATTGATCATTGTTGTAAACAATTTGCTGATTTCATGCAAGCACACTTCAATAGAAAATATGATCTCAGATCTTCAAGGAAGAGGACCCGAACTCAAGATCAAGAAGAGGAGCCACCTCAGAAGGAGGTACCTACTCAGAAGGAATCAGCAACAAAGAGAAACACAGAAAAAGGTAACAGTCCTCTAAATACTCCCTTGCATCCTAATGACGAGATTCCTTCTTCTTCAAAAGTAGTCAGTCCTCCTAATGATGAATCTGTGTCAAAAGAAATTAAATTTTCAGCTGAAAATAAAGAGTCAAAAGAAGTTGTGATAGAAAATCCCCCTCCTGCTTTTAGTTTGCAAAAAGAACTTGAGAAAATTAAAATTCCAGTCCCCTTGACCGAGCTGCTAAAACAACCTGCATATCAGTCTCAAGTTACTTCTTTTATACTCCCTCCTGAAATATCAATTGTGCCTGATAGTTTAAACCTTCAAGAAGAAAGACCCATGGTAGTCTTTGGCCCACATGTTGAGGAAGTAGATCCTTCTACTCCTCCTTTTTATGTGTCTCTAGTTATTCATGACCTGTTGTTACACAATTGTATGTTAGATTCTGGGGCTTCCCATAATCTTATGCCTCTATCTGTCATGGAAGAACTAGGACTGCAAATCACACGCCCATATAAATACCTTTATTCATTTGATTCCAAAAGAGTCAAATGCTTGGGGATGATTAAAGATTTAGTGGTCAATTTGGCCCAAATTCCAGCAAAGAGTGTGGTCATGGACATTGTGGTGGGCAGATAAATACGACTGCTTTTGGCATGTTTTTGTCAAGATCTGGGAATTTCAAATTGATGGAATCCAGTCATTAGTTAACATGTATACCATCCCGATTTTTGGTGGACGGGGAAGGAGGTTATACGAGAGAGACTAAATTTTTCAGGTAGTTACTGGGTGATAACTACGAGAATTCACCAGGTCTAAAGTAAAGAAGGAGATTTTTCATGCTTTATGCTGAAGATCAAAGTCATGTTACCATGAATCCTCCTTCAAAATTAAGGATGAGCAGCCTATTGCCTTTTTCAGTCAAGTATTACATGATGCAGAATTGAAGTATAACATACTAGAAAAACAGGCATATGCCTTGGTGAAGTCCCTCAAAGCCTTTAGGACATATGTTTTGCAATCCCACATTACTGCATATGTTCCTACAGCAGCTGTCAAGGACATCCTTGTTCAAGGAGATAGTGAAGGCAAAAGAGGAAGATGGATAGCAAAAATACAAGAATATGATTTGGACATCAGACCTACTAGGCTGATTAAAGGACAGGGACTTGCTAAAATGTTATCTGAATCAAATCATCAAGCCTTGGGCATTAATTTATCTATGATAGAAAATGAAGAGCCTGAGAAAGGAGAAGAGCAGCATGGACTAGAGATGGCCACTCAAAAGATACACATAAAATATCTCACTAGTCCTTGGTACAAAGAAATAGTTGAATATATTTTAACACTCAGCTGTCCACCCAACTGTGATAAATCAAAATACAGGGCTTTGAGGCTGAAATCACAAAAGTATATAGTTGCCAATGGTCAGTTATATTGGAGAGATCCTTCAGGCATACTATTATTGTGCCTCACAGAGGATGAAGTAGAAAATATAATGGTGGAGTTTCATGAGGTAATTTGTGGAGGTCATTACAGTTGGAGGGCCACAGCACATAAAATTCTGAGAGCTGGTTTTTATTGGCCTCAATTATTTGGAGATGTTTTTAATTGGGTTAGAGCATGTGATAAATGTCAAAAATTTGCTGAGAGACAAAAGCTGCCCGCTCTGCCACTAATCCCAGTTCATATAGATGAACCATTTCAGCAATGGGGATTAGATTTTATTGGAGAAATACATCCCCCTTCAAGTGGCCAACATAAATGGATATTGACTGCAATAGATTACTTTACAAAGTGGGTGGAAGCCATACCTGTGAGAAATGCTACAGATGCTGTAATCATCAAATTCACGGAAGAGAACATCATATCCAGGTTTGGCTGTCCAGCTAGAATTGTAACTGATAATGCACAGGCCTTCAAGTCCAATAAATTTTTAAATTTCTGCCAGCAGTATAATATTGCATTAAATCACTCCACAGCTTACTATCCACAGGGGAATGGCTTGGCAGAATCTTCCAACAAAACTCTAGTGAGGGCCTTGAAGAAGACAATTAATGAGAATCAAAAGAATTGGGATTCCCAATTGAAATTTGCTCTGTGGGCGAATAGAGTAACTAGCAAGAGAGCAACTGGGAAATCTCCTTATGAACTGGTATATGGGCGAGCAGTTGTGTTTCCTGTGCAATTGGCTTTGCCAGTGGCACGTTTCATGCAGGAAAGTCAGGAAGAACCAGATGACATGGTCAGAAGAATTAACCAACTGGTAGAATTAGAGGAAACACGGAGCCAAGTGAATCAGAGATTAGAGGAGTATCAGGAGAAAATGAAAAACATCTTTGATCAGCATGCAAAAGACAAGAAATTTCAAATTGGTGATCTGGTTCTCAGATGGGATATCCGGAGGGCTGAAAAGGGCAAACATGCTAAATTTGATCCACTTTGGTTTGGCCCATTTAAGATTATGGAGCTAAAAGGTAATAATACATTTATTTTAGAAAAGTTGCAGGGTGACTTGTTAGATGCCCCTGTGAACGGCCAATTCCTAAAGCCCTACTTTCAATTTTGATTCGGGCAGAGTATGCCTGTTGTATTATATTGTATATAGACTTTGTTTCAGTTTTTATTTTAATAAGGGATGTGTGCTAATGAGTTTTGAAGAAAAAGCAAAAGGGCTGAAGAGCGGAATCTACATACAAGATGATCAGTGGTCTGCAGGTTCTCGACGTGTCCAAGAAGGAACATGCCGTCCCCAGCTGGAGCCGATGTTATCCATGTTTCCCCCTCATTTAAATTTTTGGCCTAATGCTCCTCATGAACCCTTTGAATCAGCCATCGTGGCCATAAACCCTCATATTCTGTCTACCATTACCCTTTCCGCCCGAAAAATACACTCTTCAAAGGTTAAAAACCCGCATCCAAAAACATATCGGGCCTAGCCCTTTAGCCTTAGCCACTCTTATTTTGTCTTCCACATGACTCGGGTGCAAAACCATATGCCAGAGGGAAAGGGGCTTAATATTCAAAGTTTCGGGCTCGTCCGGAGCCGTCCGATCAAATCCAATCGACGGAGCGGAGTTGGTTTTCCATGGTGGTCCCCGCACCCGCGCGCATTGCCAAAACCGGTGGTTAATTCCGCACCACCATTGCTGGGCGAGCGGTATTCTCCATAGAGCCAGTGATTCCACACATCGCTGGACAAGTGTCCAAATGTATGATGACTGAAACCACCCATTTCGCGCATTAAAGGTCAGAACAAAGATGGGCAGCGGAATTCACCAGCGTCGTTGGATCTGTCGACCTCCATCCGACGGCCATCGTGCCCCGAAGGTGCACGCGCTTTATCTCTGGCCTCCGCTCTCCCTGCGCATTAACTTTCAGCCAAAGGATGTGTAGTGAAATCAATCATCGTCGTTCGATCCTGCGCCTTTCTTCCAACGGTGGATATCCTCCGAAGCTGCACGCGCTTTAACTCATGTCTATTGCATCCCTGGCCCACCTTTGATTGCCCTCCGGCTCATTTTAACCGTCGATCTCATTCAGAGATCGTGTGGCCCATATCATCCGCTTGACCACCTGCTGACCGAGCCTCCCACCACGACAGCATTACACGTGTTCTTTGTGTCATACCTCCACCTTTCATATATCCAATTCATTCATCGTATTTAAACATTTTTACATTACAAACCTCTGCCAGTTCATTCTTCACTATTCTATTACATTTTCTTCACCCTACTGTAATTCCTCCGCCACCCTACATTGTTTTACCTCTTTGTAAACCTACTCCACCATCTCCATGTCTGCCATCCCTGTGATTGGTTTTATTTAACGGGTTTTTGTTTTTGCAAGATCACCATGGCTAAAATTATCATGACTCGTCATTGCCATTACAGAGGCCGAGAATGCACGACAAGACCATGTTTCAGGAGAAGAATTGGTGGGAAAAGATCTGAGAGCTGCTACGATGTGACCACCATTAAAGAAAGCGAGGATATGAATCTATAGAACCCTCCAGAGAAAATCAAGAGACAAATTTGGGCAGGCGAGAGTATTAATGGGGCAGCATGAAATATCAGCGAAAGATCAAGAGACACAAAGCCCTGCATTAAAGATCTGGGGTTTAAATTCGAAGTTAGAGGGCCGAGAGTACCATGCACAAATACAAGCAACCTCAAGGTTTTATTGCAGAAAATTTTTCTCTTTCAGTCAAGTACAGAACAATTGTATATTTTATTCCTTATGTCTTGTTCATGAGGAGATTTTTATCCTCAACATTTATTTCATAAAACAGCAGCAGAGTACTTGCACCAGTTCAGCACCGTCAAATAGCATAGGCGGGTTTTTCTTTCAAGTTTGTTTTAAATTAGATCATTAAATGTATATCACCTACCTCATTCTCGAGAGCTTTCTATTTCCTCTATAAAAACCAGAAAGAAAGACATTGTAAGGGTTCCAGATTTCTATCAGCAAACTGTGCAGTGAAAGGCTTTGTATACATCTTGTAAAGTTTATGTATGAAGGCTCAGAGCCCGTAGGGTCTCAGTGAGGAGGAGTTATAACTGTAATGAGGATTCTGGTCTTTGGTATCCCACATTATGTAATCTTTTCTTATGTGTTAATATAATATCTCATTTCATGCTATTTATCTTCTTGTATCATGTTCTAGAATGCGAGTGGCTCATTGGTCTTAAGTAAGGATTCATCCTAGTTGGTGCCCATACTTGGATTAGTCAAGCGCTTTAAATAGGCCTAGTCATGATATATTGTTCCATGTTCATTTCATCCATATTTTCTGCTATATTAGTTACTTGAGGAGGGTGTTTTTAAAACGCCATTGTCATGTATGGATTCTTAGTTGGATAAGCCCATATTTGGTTTTGTTGTGTATCTGGGTATCAGCCTCATGCTAACTAGTATCTTCTTCATGTTTCTTCATTGCATCCATGTTCTGATATTTGATTTCTGTGGCATATTATTTGAACTAGCCCTCTTTGCAGTAAGCTGTCTCTAAACTGTCTGATGCTTTTGTATTGGAGTTTTGCATGCTGTTCCTACATTATTCTTATCTTTGTATCAACTTCTGAGAGAGAGTTTGGTCCCATTTAAACTAATTTCCTTGTTTTACAAGAGATAGTAAGAGAGCTTTTGGATTGACACCCAAGCTATATTTCATGTTCTCTTGCTATGATAAGATGTCCTAGGAACTGGTCTATGGAAACTCTAGACTGTCTCTAGGGGATGACAAAATTGTCTACAACATGGACAATATATTGTGTCCCTTCACCAACTCATTTGTGGTAGTGTATCTGGATGACATCCTAATATTCAGTTAGAGTTGGGAAGAGCACCTCCACAATATTTTACAAGTCCTCCAAACCTTGCGACAAGAAAAATTGGGTGCCAATTTGGAGAAACACACTTTTGGTATGACCCAGGTCCAATACCTAGGGTACATCATTTATGAGAGAGGTGCTCATATGGAACCAACCAAGATACAATTTATTCTAGATTGGCCAACCCAAACCACTCTAACAAAGCTCCACATATTTCTAGGTATTGCCAATTTCTACCACAGGTTCATGTTGGGGTTATCTCATATCACTTGGTCTTTGATTCAAGTCACCAAGGGTGGAAAAAAAGAAAAGTTATTTTGGTATGAATCCCAACAAAAGGCATTTTCCGAGTTGAAGCTTCGCCTCTCCTCTACACCAATGCTTACATTACCAGACCTGAAACAACCATTTGAGATTGAGACAGATGCCTATGAATATGCTATTGGTGTAGTTCTTACTCAACAGGGGCATCCAGTGGCATATCACAATGATGCACTTTCAGACATAGTCCAAAATTATCCACCTATGACAAAGAGATGTATTCCATTATGAAGACCTGACGAAAATGGAAGCATTATATTTAGTGGAAGGAAACGATCATACACACAGACCACCGACCCCTACAGTTCATACATACACAAGGAAATTTGTAGAATGATCGCCATCATAAATGGTCCACATACCTGAAATAGTTCCATTTGAACATTAAGTACAAGAAGAGAAACACCAATAACATTGCAAAATTGATCCGGATTTATGCAGGAACGAAACAAGATACACATATAACCATAAATACAAATATGCAGTAGAAATAACACTTCATTTCATTAATATCAAAGAACTAAAATTTGCTTACAGACAGAATGGAAATAAACTAGCTAGGGCGCTGGTAGCCTATCTCAAAGAAGAGATGTGGCGGCTATAGGCCTCTAAACTATGTTACAATAAGGCTTGAAGGCCTATTTATTGCTGAGAAACAAGGAAAAATCCTAAAAATCCAAAAACCTAACCGTAGGAGATGAAGTGCCAAAACTATGGGCCCTGTTTGGGTAAATTGGTGTTTCAACTTCCTGGGGACGTAGCTTTGGCATACGATATCCGTTTGACGCGCATCATACCTTGTTAGAAAGATCTATCCAAGGAGTATACATTTTTTTGTGAGAAACATTGGTCCATAGACCCATGTTGCTCCTGGTTTTCCCAAAAAATGTTGTTTAGGGCCTCAAAACGGTTCTGGAAGTTCAAGACTCGAAAAACTGCTAAAAATAGTAAGTTGTGTTGAAATTGAAAAACTGAAAGAAATGATGGTGCGGGTCCAAATGGAATAGGTGGGTGGCCACCAATATCCACGTGGCTTATTATTGCCTCCAAACGGCTACAAAAGTTTAGGAACCGAGAACCTGCTAAAAATAGTAAGTTGTGCTGAAAGTAAAAAGCTGCAAGAATTGATGGTGCGGGTCCAAATGGAATAGGTGGGTGGCCACTGCTATCAACCTGGATTAAAAATGCCTCATCCATCTACTAGTCATGGCACTGACCACTGTGCTCGACTCTTGTGGACACAAGTCTTTGGGGTGGCCACATATTTACAAGAGCGATCCAGAATTCAACACACATACCCGATGCTCCTTTAAGATAAGCAAGTTTCCAGTTATCACCTCCAGGGTGCACTATTATTCCACGTAGGACACCTATGTGTTCCTTCAAGCGAGCTTTCAAAGATGATTTGGGAGGTGCACTACAGTTAGGATGCTGGAAATTTTGGAGTAGAGAAAATAGTGACAATGCTATAGAAGTATTTTTATTGGTCGAACCTTCGACAGGATGTTGGGAAGTACATCAAATCCTGAACTTCCTCCATCGCTTCCAAAATGACCACCAAGAAGAAAGGCATATATACTCCTCTTCCTACTCCTAGCTAACCTTGGGAATCCATCTTGATGGTTACATGTCGAGCCTTCCTTCTACTAAGCATGGAAATGAATGTGTTTTTGTGATCATTGATAAATTCTCTAAGATGGCCATTCTAGTGACCTACAAGAAGAGTATCACAACAAAATCCATTGCTATAATCTTCTTTGAATTAGTGTGGGTACACTTTGGGATCACATAGTCCATTATCTTAGATCAGGACAACAGGGTTCTAAGTACATTTTGTTCAAGCTTACGGTCGATGCTGGATACCAAGCTCACTAAGGCCACAACCTTCCACCCCCAAACTAATGGCCAAACAGAGGTCGTCAACAGGATGATCGTGCACATTATGCGCATGTAAAAATCAAAACATCCACGCACATGGAATGAAAGCCTCCCCTATTTCTAGCACATCTACAACATAACTCTCCATAGCTCAACTTGCCACATCCACTTTCAGGTGGTGTTCGGATTCTAGCCTCTATGTCCCATTGATGTGGCCATACCATTTGTAGCTACTCAGGTAGATTTGGCTCATGTATAGTCTGAAGCTGACGGGGATAAAAACTTCATTGATATGATTCAGCACATCCGCCAACATGTCCATGACATAATGGACAAAGCCAATGCAAAGTACAAGCAACATCATAATCAACATGGGTGCCGCACAAGTTCCAAATGGATGAAAAAGTTTGGTTATATTTTCAAAGAGAGCACCACACTGGGCCCAACCGCAAGCTTTAGCCACTCCGATATGCATTGTACACCATCACCAAGGGTGTAGGGGACAATTCCTTCGAGCTCATCATTCCATCATTCCTTAGGCTACACCTAGTATTCAATGTGGACTGAGAGTGACCATACTTTCCCCCATTGTTGGAAACATCTGACGTTTTTGCGCAAATAACACTAACATAGCTCAACATCATTTGCAAGAAATATGCGAGAACTGATAGTATCATGGACACATAGATCAAGAACACTCACCAATAGAGGATCTAACTATACTGGGTTGTCAAAGCAAGCCAAATCCTTCACCAGGGCAAGTGGGTCACTAGGGACCAGGTTCAACAAAAATTTCCTCACCTCATGGAGGCTTTGCATGCAATGGGGACCATTGCTTCTTACTAGAGGGAGAAATTATCCAACTAGATATTTTCTTTCACCCTCCTATTCCACCTAGACCTCGAGTAGGTTTAATTAGTTTCCTTGTTTATAGCAACATTTACTATTTTTAGCAATTTTTCAGGTCCTGAACTTTCAGAACATTTTTGATCCCCTAAACAATGTTTTTTTGAGGTCCACAGTAGGCCATCTATGGGCCTACCACAAATATTATAGTACTCAGAGAGATATTTCCAACGAGGTATCATACGTGCCAAATGTAGATCATATGGCCAAGTTATGATCCCAGGAAGTTAGCTGCCCAACTAACCTCATCGGGGCCCGCAAAATCTTGGCGTTCCATCTCTTGGGGTTAGGGTTTTGGTTGTTTAGGGTTTTCTATTTGTTTTTCAATAGTAAAAATTCCCTTGAGTCTCCTTGTAACACAATTCAAAGGCATGTAGCTTCCACATCCCTTCTCACAAATAAGCTACCATCGCCCAGGCTAGTTTATTTCCATTTTGTATGTAAGCGTATTTCAATTCTTTGATATTAATGAAATGTATTTTTATTTCCGTTGCATATATATGTGTACGATTATATATGTATTTTGTTGTGTTCTTGTAGAAGTCTGGATAAATAACTCTACAAGATGAAAATATCAAAGGAAGAAGGAATAACCATACTTTAGGAGGGTGTCAAAAATAAGATGCCAACTACAAGAGTTGGGAGAAATAATGTCCGACAAAGAAATGAACACCATAGTGCTTAATGCACTACCAGAGGAATGGGGCAACTTAACATCATTAATCTATGGAAATAAGGAAGCTACCCTATTCAATGAACTATGGTCATTATGTAAGATTTAAGAAACTCAATTAAAGAAAAAAAGTGATGTAGGATCAAACGAGCAAGCTCAAGAATTTTTTGCCATGACTAGGAAGAAAGGAAAGTTTGGAAAGTTTGGTCTTCAGAAAAAAAAACAAGAAGAATATGTCAAAGATCTAATGCTATCTCTATCATGAATATGGGCACTACAAGAGATATTTTCCTAAACTCAAGAAGGAAAACAACAAAATAGGAAAGGAAGAGGCCCATATCACCGTAGAAGTGGAAGAAGCTGAAAATAAGAAGTCAAAGAAAGGGTAAGTAAAAGAACTCTACTATGCTTGAGGTAATATCATCCACCTAGTTCTTTTAGTTTTTGTAAAGTACAAATGTCATGGTATGAAACATTAGAAGCATGATAGGATGCATCATTTTAGGATATGACATCATAGTAGAATACCATTGAAGAAAGAACTCATGATATCATTAGAAAATCTAGAAAGAATAGCTGATGTATAAGTATACATGGATGTAGGAATCATCATATAAATTAGCTCTTGGTAACCTCATTGCAAGCATGTGTAGTGCATATGGTTGAAAGAAATCCATCTAGCGTGATAGAAATAATTCATCACAAATCATCATCATGAGAAAAGAACTTCTACCAAATGAAGACAATCTAGATCCTCTGTTGGAATCTTGATTGGAAGGTTCACCTCTCTTGAAGGAAGCAAGTGTCTCGTTGAGAATTCCACCTTGTATAGGATTCCTTGTTTAGAAGGATGATGATATGGTGACAAAGGAATGCAGCATTTCGAGATGGTTGAAGTAATATCAATCAAGAAAAGGAAGTTTTTGAAGGAAGCCTAGATCAAAAAAAGAAGGAAAGAGGTATGTATGCATGTATTTAATTGAGTCATGTCATCATAAAGTTGCATGAGTAAATATTCTATCTCATGAGAATGATCAAAGAAAAGGGATCTCCTCCTTTGAAAATATGCATGAAGGCATGGTTCACATATTAACTAGATGAAATCAACATAATATTCCCTCATATAGAATATGAGGTGGTTGACAAAGATGAAGGAACTATGGATGGAAGTTCCCAAGGAAAAATATGTGAAGACATAAAGAAGATATCATAACAGATGCAACTATGGTCACATAGAAATGAAAATCAACATCCAATAACTAGAAGAATTGGCCATGACATCTCCAAATATAAGGCATGGAGACCCTGATAAGGTATGTAAAGAAAGACCCTTGACATTGAATATCTTGGAGATGCATCAATATGTATGTAGGATGTTGATGGTGCAACAAGTAGATGTTATGATGAATGACCATCACAAAAGGTAATTTTTATCTAATGTTAATTTTTAAATTTTTGAACAATATCTAGATGGGATGATATAGGGCTACTGAAAGAGAGTTGTGGATGTCACCTACAACTATTACTCATGAGGAGGGATGGAAGTACTTGAAGGAAACATGATGTGGAAAAGGTAGTTGTATGAAGAAAATCCATATATGGATTAGTAGATCACTTTCTGATGAAATAAAGGATGACATGAATGACATGGTTTGTGAATGAAAGTGATGGATGATCAATGACCTATGAATAATTCCAAAGAGTTGAAGGCTCCATAATGATAAATATTAAATTCATGACATCAAAATGAGGAGCTCCTCTAGCAACAGATAGTTTCATGATCTCCACCAAAGAGATGTTGTTGGAGAACAAGTCCCTGGTTGAGAGGGAGCTTGGAATCAAGTCCCTAGTTAAAAGGGAGCTTGGACAAGTTCCAAAATAAGAGGATATTGGGTACATTCCTTTTTATAGGAATGAGTACTTCCCTTTATAGGAAAGGGTACATCCTCCCTAGTTGAGACGGAAATATAGACACACCATTCTTGTCTTCACTTTGGGAAGAAAGAATGGAGGATTGGGTAAGAATATGGAATTCAATACTCTCTAAGGATGTGGTAGGGAAAACAAGATAAGAGAAGTCATAGAGGACCGATATTCTTTGAGGACTGGGAATCCAAGATACAAATAGTCTTGGAAGGACATACCCTATGAACACCCAGGTGGGGTATGTTCCTTGAGAGACAATGCTGATGGTGTCTATAAATCATTGGGCTCACCAGCATTGTGATATGATCTTGTGGAGATATAGAGTTTTTAGTCAAGGCCTTGCTATGTCACAATTCTAGTTGGTATAATGCTAAAAAAATGGGTTACCGATTTGACTCTTCTTTTGAGAATTCTTCAAATTGAGAATGTCCAAGTACCTTGTATGGATTATGAAATCCCTAGTGTTACACAATTTTAGTTAATATTTTTAAAGGAGATGAAAGTTTCAATGTTAATGCTGATTTGTGAAAAATAGTGTTAAAACATTGACAGATAGAATATCAATGCTATTATAAGATTTGAAAAAAAAAAATGCACTAACAACCAAAGTAGCAAGACAAAACTGTGAAGATGGGAAATTAAATGCTGACAGCTAGAGTATCAACGCCAAATGTCAAATTCAAATTTTTTATGGAAAAAGAAAAGCGTTGATGGGGCACATGTCAGCAAAGGAGCGAACATTTGATCAAGTGAGTGTTGGCTAAACAAATGGTGACATGTTGTGTCATGATTTCTCATTGGATTATTTCTACCATTGGAGGATAGTCATCATGGGTTAAGAGTCATGTAGGGTTAATGCATTACATTATATTATTTACCAAGGTTACTCTCTCAAACATAATGACACAAACTCAATAGTCAAAGGGAAAATATTTCTAAGCATGTTTTGCTTTCACTTGATAAAACTCTGTTTTTTATACTGTTTTTTCTGTAAAAACAATAACTTCGGGCATAGTTTTGGAACAAATGGGAACAAATTTTTGAACACTAAAATATGTTTTTGTTTGGAAAGGGACCATTAACAAAAAAAGCTCTTTTAGTTTTCACATATGTCACAGTTTGGAATATTCTAAGGATTATTTGCAACCCATTTTTCTAGATTTAAATATTAAATAATTTCATGTTTTAGTTATCAACTTTGGACGCGGTTTTAGAGAATTTGAAAAATAATTTTCCAATATGGAAGAGGATTTTGTCAAAATATACCCATTAATAAAAACCTTTCACTGTTTTTACACAAGTTTCAGTGTTTGAGATATACAAAGGAATATTTGGAGCCTATCTTTTAGGAATTCGCCAGAATTATTTTTTTTCTATATTTAAAAAAACGCCTAATCTACTTTCAATTGGAGAGACACCTCATCAAATACGACGTGGGAATTGAATAAAAAAATGGAAATTAGATCCACATCCTCATACAACACCTTAGTGTTCAAATGCAAAATTTTGGTGAAAGATCAACTCTAGCATTCAAGACTTTTTTGCAAATAATTTTAGATTTAGTTTAATTTTAATTTATGATTTGATTTTGTTTCGAGAAATATAAAAAAAATCTGGGATATTATTTTTATTATTTAAGTAAGGCTATGTAATGTAACAGGGGTTCAGTTTTTGTTGAAAAAATTATTGCGCGTTGCGTATTTTGGTATATGTTTAATGAATAAATATTGAAGTTACAACAAAGATTCATGTGTTGAGTGTGATGAATGTGTTTTCTCCTATTTAATTTGTCTTTTCTTGCTATGGTGTATCATATTATAATGATAAGATAAAAGTAATAAAAAATCATTCGTTGTAATGCTTTGTTCATAGATTTAATTATTTGCACTCTTCTTTCTAAAGCTGGCATTGGAATTCATCTGTTTGATGCTCCTTCTTAGTGGACTATTTATCTCAAATTCTACCTTTTATTACAACAAATCAATGATTCATATTTCCTTAGCTACCTTTCCTTTACTAGATGTTTTAGTGTGATCTTAAAATTAAGAAAAAATAGACTCCATCGCCCACTGGTATGTATTTTTCTCCATATTGCAACCAACATCAACAACTTTTACATTAATCTGGCCATAGAGCATTTAATAGACTTGCTACTGTTATGAAATAGGGTAGTTGAGTTTTAGGAGAGATCCCCCTCCATATTTATGGTACAACTTCAATCCCAAAGTGGTTAGATGTCACCTTAGAGTCCCCCCCTCCCCCCCACAACCAGGGTTTTCTCCAAGTGATAACACCTAGTTAAGGGGGAGTGTTGAAATATGTAACTAGGTTTGGTCTTCATAATGACACATGTAATCATGATTTTATGTAATTGATGTAATGAGAAAAATAAATTTTTTATTATTCTTTATGCATGGGTTTCATACTCAACGAAATTTGTTGTTAGGTCAAGCTCCCATTGTGAGCTTCTAGGGCTTGTCATTGAGTCTACAAGTCATTAAGTTATTGTCATGTATGAATGGCCTAATTGGGGCATGTTACATATTGTAAGATAAATTTTTATTTGAGTCAAATAGAGTCAAATGACCCTCCAAGACCAAGCCAAGATGCAAGCTTGAAGTCAGCCTACCTAGAAGAACATGTCGGTCTATCAAGGGACCCCAGGAAGACTATAAAAAGGAGTAATCAGACTCACTCAAGGACGCATGCATTCAAGAAATAAAAATTTAGATCAAAGGAAGAAAATATGACCTAAAATTGCAGTAAGAAGTTGCAGGGGTTGAAAAAGAGGTCGAAGAAGAAATTGCTACTACTGGAAGGAAGATTGACTAAAGTTGACTTTGTGAAAGATGATAAAATCAAGGAGAGGCATAGAATTGGTCTTGGAGGGGTCTTGGTCAAGGGTCTAGGTCTTGGAATTCGTCAATTGATGGTCTATAAGAAGAAAATAATTCTTGTGGGTTTTCCTCTCAATTGGAGAGGTTTTAGCCCTGAATCATCATGTATATCTTGTATTCTTCATCTCATTTTTCTTTATGGTTTGGTAGTTTTTTGATGAATAAAACACTAATAATAAAAAAGTGAAAGAAGAAACTAATTAAGTGAAGTAAAAATATACCAAAACAAATTATCAAAGCAAGATAAATCATCCTATGTTGATGCCCCTAGATTTCTCAGCAAATTTTAGGGTTTGTATAAGATTAAATGCAAGGAAAAATAAATTTATGGATTTGTTACTATTAACCCCCATATAGCTCATATAGAGATGAAGGATAACCCTCAAATATGAGTGAAATACACCACCGAACCGAACCTCTCTAGGATTTTCTTTCATCGCTCCTTCAAATTTAAGCTTAACAAAGCTTATTGGAGGGGACATCCAATGTTGAGAAGAGGAAAGAAGATATTTTCTAAAAGAGTGAGAGGATACACTAATATTTGGAGAGCTTTGTAAACCCTGTAGTATTATAGCCTCTTCTTTAGTCACTTCAAAATATGAGGATGACCAAGGACTTATGAGAATGGTTAACTTGATATTCTTAAGAAGAAGATTCCAAATAGAGTCCACCATGGTGCAACATTCATAGAAAATTCTATTACTAATTTATTTCCATATTTTCCATAAGAGGAATCCTAGGAGCATGGTTCATGCCTGATTGAGAATTGAGCTCAAAAAGTGTGAAAATCAGCATATGAATAGAGTGTTAAGAATATTGGTTGGATCTCTACTAGTTTGACAAAATAGAGTCGTCGATATCTACCGAAGGTGATCCAAAACATGACAGAGATTGAACATGTGTTCTTTGGTTTCCTAATAATTATGATAGAGGAATCACATTGAAGGGCCTTAAAATTAGTTAAAGAAGAGCCTATTCCATGTAATAGTTTTCTTGTGAGAAAGGATCCAAAGAAATTGGGGAACCCTACACCATGATTTTTGTCCTCAAATTTGAGTCCAAATGTGCAGGTGAAGAGTTTGATCATGCTTAGATTCTATTTGATAGGCCTCTTTGATGGATAAAGTGCCTTGGGGGTGTATCCCCACCTCAATTTATTAGTATTCTCTAAGAGGGAGATGTACCTTTTCTAGATAATATCCCCTAGCTTTCCCCAATCAATGTGTGATGGAATGTAACCCCATGAATCTTTTTATTTCAAATTGTGTTGGCTAGTTTTAGTTGAGGATCCAATCTAGTAATCGACTATTAAGAGATGCTTATGAGACTTCATGATGGAGCATACATCATGGATTTATGAATAGATAGAAATTCTAGGAAATTTATGCTAAGAGTCCTCCTATAATTGAGTTGTTATACCATCCCTAACTTCCCAAAAATAATGGTTTTGAGCAAGGTGCTTTCCTGCGCAAGTGAGGTTCTATATGGATGAATCAATGGGGAAATGCTACACCTTGACACATTGTTGTGTTAGTATATTTTCATTGTATTTTTTATTCCAAATTTTGCATTCAAGATCTCTACTCCCTTGGAGCCATCTCAACCAAAGTTCATCTCCTAGTATAATTCTAAGAGTCTCTAGATCATACATACCAAGCCCTCCCTTGGTTTTGGTAAGGTAGAAAATTTCCTAGGATAAAAACGCTTATATTTTTTCCCTTAAGGGTATCTCCCCACATAAAGGAGGATTGAATGGAGTGGATTTAATATATAATGCACTTAGGAGCATCAAGGTATGAAAATAGATAAAAGAAGAGGTATTGGAGAACTGATTTGAGAAGAACCAACCGACTTGTAATCTTAAGATAATAGAAGGTATAAATATCTAATCGATTAGTGATATTTTTAATGAGTTATTTCTAGGACTTTGTATCAGGAAATTTTTCAGTAAGAATGGATCCCATGTTTTAGAAGGAAACATGTATATCTTATATCCCAACAGTATGGAAATGTGTCCCTCAATAGCCAATGTACTATTCAAGAAGAAGATTTCAAATTTAAGGAGATTAAGTTTAGTCTTGAAGGAAACCATGAATTCTTCGAAAACCTTATTAAAGGTGGTGGAATCTTTGAATGCGGGATAACAAATTAACATTGTTCCATCAAAAAAATATTGGTGGGAGGCTAGGTCAATTCATCCAAACAAGTTTAGTCCCTTGATATTCCACTTTGCTAGAGCTACCTTGATAGCTCATCCCATGCCTTTAAATGTAAAGATAAAGAGAAAGGGTTATAAGGGATCACACTTCCTTATGCCATGGGATAGGTTGAAAATTTAGGAGGGGGATTCATTACCTAGAATAGAGAAGCCTAGAAGAAGAAATGAGGGAGTGAATCCAAGAAGCCTAGGGAACAAAGAAACCAAAAGTTAGAAACATTTCATGAAGGAAGGACCAAATTAATATATCAAAATTTTTAGATAGATAAAACTTGATGATAATACCTTATTTTTTTATTTTTTATAGCAAGTGAATCACCTCATGAGCTAAGATGATTCCATCTAATATTTTCCTTCCTTCAACATAGCAAACTACTCTATAGAGATGAGAGATGGTATGATTAGTTCATTAGAGGAAATAGCCTAAAAATTCCCATGAAATTTTCATGTAATTTCCACGTCATAATATGTAAACCAATCGAAATCCTTTAAATTTAAAAAGAGGTACATGTAAATATTTTGGACGGAAAAGAAGAAAAACTACCTTTTTTAATTGTATTTTTGGCTTATCTCCCTATAGGTTTTCTCAAATTTCAAGCGTTGACACTTGTTGGATGTGGAATTAAATTCCACATCCAACGAGCACCCATTATGCATAATTTTGAGAAGACCCACATTGATAAAAAAATGCAAACACATTAAAAAAGCGTGTTGAACACAATTTTTTTAATGTATATGCAATTTTTATCAGCGTGGGTCTTCTCAAAAGTATGCATAATGGGTAATCGTTGGACGTGGAATTTAATTCCGCATCCAACGAGTGTCCACAATTGAAATTTGAGTAAACCTATAAGGAGATAAGACAAAAATACAATTAAAAAAAGTAGTTTTCTTCTTTGCCCTCCAAAATTCACAACTCTTATTTAATTATTTTTCCTTAGGAGGCCACTTTTAGGTTGAAATTTCCTCTAATGTTCAGTCTGTTGGAAATTACCTTGGAGATTATCTTGTAGATAGTAATGCATAGGTAAATGGAATGAAATATACTAAGATCACTTTCTTTTTCTTTATTTTGAGCCAATGGAAAGAATGTGGCATTGAGGGAAGGTAGAACCAAGGTTGTTCTCTAGGATTCCTCCATTACCTCCCATATTGTGTATCCCAAAAAGGGCTAACAAGTCTAGTATAAATCATAGGTAAACCCATCTAGGTTAGGTGCCTTATTTTTTTGCATTCCCAAGACTACTTTCTCCATAGAAATTTACCTCATAAAGGCTTCATTTTGATATTGGATCACTAGAGAGGGAATAATGTATAATGATCGATGGTCAACACAACACTAATGGGAATCACAAAAAATTTTATTCCTGATCTCCCACGATTATTCAAGGTAAAGTTATTCCCGATCTTCAAGGTAAAGTTATTCCCGATCTCCCACAATTCCCATTTGTTCTAGACACCATTCATTTTATTCCTCAAGTTTCTTATGTTTTATGATCCTAGAGCCATAAACACCATTGAGAGAGGAGATTCCATTTATACAAAAATGGTTGATGATGCATTTGTCAAAGAATTTGGTATTTGTTTTCCTCTTTGAGCCACCTAATTCTAGATTTTTGGTGCCATAGGAATCCTTCTTGACTTCTTTTATCGTCTAGTTGGGGAGGTAGAGTTTTCTCTTCTTTAGCCAAATATATTTTCCATACATCCGATGTAATTTTCCATTGAATACAAGCCAATATCTCTTCAAGTTGTTGGTGGGAAGAATATATTTCCAAGCTCCTCTTTATTCCATTTTTTGATGTTGGATATTAAATATTTAAGTTTATGCTAGAAAGTTTGCATGGCCGAGTCAATTTTCAGATTTAATTCACGCAATATGTCCTTTACTTGTCTAGAAAAGTTTGATCTTATATCCAAACACTCTTAAATCATAATTATCTTTTCTTCGGTGGAGCTTTGATACCTAAGTTCAAGAAAATAGGCTAATGATTTGATCATATGTAAGGGAGGATGAAGGCTTCCAAGAAAAGGTATTTTTCTAGAAGGGTCTCAAAGACAAGGAACCTATATAGATGGGAGGCGAATTCCTGGGATACCCTTCTATGATTATTCCATGTGAAGACACTGCTGAAAATTTCTATATTGACAAGTTGCAGATTCTGCATTGTTTCTTTTAATTGATTCATGTATAGGTATAATATTGTAACTCTCCCTCTCTTTTCCTCCATATATTTAATGAGGTTAAAGTCATTTCCTACAATCCTAGGGAGCCCAAGCATCGATGGGTGTAGATTTCTAAGTTCACAAAGGAAACTTGGTTTTTCTCCTAGAATATGAGGGTCATAGACATTGGATATGTAAGCTTCCTCAATTTATCCAAGGAGTCTGAATTTTGCGGATAATATTATTGATGCATTCGAAAAGTCTATGAGAGAAAATTCTTCTAGATGCCAAATAATCTCCAACTTGATGGCTTGGCCATTTTCCTTGATTTATATACTCTTTTCTCCAAACCAACATTTGCACCCTAAGGATGCTACTCAGTCACTAAAACACTTTGTCTTTTGAATCATAATTATTGTTGGACGATATTGTCGAATTTTGCTATGGAGGGCCTTATGCATGCCTATGCATTTGAGACTTCTCATATTCCATAATATAATATTCATTAAGAAGAGGGAGAAGGGTGGGGGGGAATTCCTCTATCATCAATGTGATTCTTGTTGTATTCACAAGTATTTTGCTTAGTTCCTGTAAGATTTGTTTGTTGCTTCATAGATCACAAAACTTTTTTCAGTAGTGGGATTTTGTTAATATTTAGAGGTGTGCCTGCTAATACCGAAACTAGAAGAGGAAGACATGTTACCTAATGGATCTTAAGGGTGGAAACACTTGGATTTGAGTAGGGATTTCTTGAGAATTTAGATCTCATGCTCTTAGATTGCATTCATGTCCTTAACTTTTCCATTCCATTGACATTCCTCTAAGACTGAGGGAGTCTAAGTCCAAGTATTTTGACCCATATTATGAGTCACACGTTAATATTTATATCATGACCACTTTATTCTTTGATAGAGGACCATTTCTATTGGCATCAAAGATGTTGAAGGCTGCAAATTGTTCTATAGGTAATCCTTTTTCCTTTTATTTCTTATAGTTGAAGGTTCATTGGTTTCATCGCTGGTCCCCTCCCCCACATTTTTTGCTTCTATATTTTCTAGTTTATGAAACCTATTCTAAGTTGGAATCATTAGATCTGATCCTTTAGATAGTTGGGAGTGAAAATGTTTGCATATTTAGTTTGGTTGCATGAATTTATCCTTGTCCTTTGTTGTGTCTTGCTTTTGGGGAGGGTCCAATTATAATAGTTGGAAATATCTAAATAAAGGTCCATGCTAATGAGATATTTGGAATCATAACAAGATGTGTTCATAGTCCAAACGCTGCTTCTAGAGCTTATATTGATATTAGCTCCAAATCAATTTTCCCTTTAGACTTCCATTTTTTTTATCCAAGTGATTACATATTTTTCTATAGAAAAAACTCTTAGGTACTTTCAGATCAGTGTTATCCTGCCTGTATTACATATAACCTCCAATTTTACTTGACTTGACTTCAAATTTGGGGTTTTTAGTTGCTCTAGAAACCATATTCCAACTCCTTGCAATTTCCATACCACTCTTGTCAGTGGCTCTATAGGAGATTCTTGTTAAGAATTAACCTGGGAGAGATGAGACAAGAAAGATGGTTGAAAAGGATTGATGCCCATATTTTATACTGTATTGATTTCAACATGTGAATTTATAATACATCAATTTACCTTCTAGATCTTCTATATCTAGATCTAGATCACACTGGAAACTCGTTAGTGGATCATCAAGGCACCTATTCAACATAAGAATGATAATTGTAGTCTCAAACTTTGTGATTATCCAGGAACTCACAATCTAACATTCACCCCTTCAATTATGAGTTTGAATAATTGAATAACACATGTACCACTACATTTTTTCATTTTCAATATGAAATTGATGAACTGAGTTTCGATGAAGATATGCCTGAAAAAAAACCAATATTTAAATGTTTTGAAGTGATAAAGTGCTATTTATGAACATTTTCATTGAAATGATTGTTTAAGAGACTAATTGCTATGTTATAATTCTTCATTATTGTTTGAATTTCCATTGATTTGACTTTCAATAGTTGATTCTTGAAAGGATCTAAGATGGGGCTTTGAATTCTTTAGGTGGTGGTTTTTCTATTTGACCCTAACCATCTTCCACGGAAAATATTGGTTTAAGGTTTACCACTAACCAATTTTCTTTGAATGATGTGGTGGTTTTTGGATGACCACTAACCAATTTTATTTAATTGATATGGTGGTTTTTGGATGACCACTAAGTAATCATCACTTGAATAATATGGTGGTTTTGGTGTACCACTAACCCTTTTCTTTGATTTGAATCATGCACTGGTTTATGGTTTACCACCAACCATCTTCACTTAATCAATTTATCACCTCTTAAAGGTGTAGGAGGATTTAATTTATCATTATGCTCCCCCTTTGAGGTATGAAGAGTACCATATTTTTTGGAATTACTGGTTGAATTGTTTTTTCTTTGTTCATTTTTTCAAGAAAATTTATTATCTTATCACTATCTTGACCAAACTATAGGAGTTATGCAACTTATTTACTTATAGATTCTATCTCTAGGAATTTATCCATCCATAATTGACTATTGTATTAACTTTATTTTTCTTTAGAAACCTTTTTGATAAATGAATAGTCCTCCCGCAATGAAGAAAAGGATGGAGATGAAAACACAATTTCTCCATGTGACCATTTATTTGACAATGTTGCCACTTTTAATCAATACTCTTGACTTCATCTAGAAATATTGCACTCACAAACTAAACTATTTTGGAGAAATATGAAACATTAACGTTGTTTCTTTGGTGTATCCCAATCCATGTTGATTTCTATTGAATGATATTTCTTCCCAATGTTTAATAACCATATTGGAAAGATCATTTTCTTGTTTTTTCCTTCAAAATTGTTGTTGTTGCTGATATTCTATACTTAACTGATTAAATTAATTCATTTGTATCACTTTGTGCATGAATCACTTGGGTATCACAAGTTACATCAAATTTTTCCTTTATTCAACTATATCATGTGTTGCATCAAAATTTTGAATAAGGTCCTTTGTATCATAGGTTGCATCACTTTGCATTATCAACTCTCTTGTTGCACAACTTACATTAGGTGTATGGATGAACTCATGTGTATCATAGGATTCATTAACTTAGTCTATTATATATTTTGTATCACAAATTTCATCTACCTTCATTGTGTACGCTACATCAATCATATCATCAATCTGATCTTTGCTTTTGTCTTAATTTGGTTAGAAGAGCATCAAGTAATTGGTGCTTCATATCTATTTCTTTTTTAAGATCTTTTGTAGGTGCTAGTGTGACAACGATTTAATTAATTATGATTTTGTTTTTTTGTAATTTACACTCAAGTAATTTAATTTTATTGTGAAATTCAAGGTTTCAATCTTGAAAATATTTAATTTCTTGATAAACATTTAGTATATGTTTTTCGCCTTTAACCATTTTTCACTTGACACGCTTGCTTGATGTTATGTTACTTTAGGGTGTCAGGTGATACTGATAATTCACCTTGAAGTTTGACTAATATTTAATTTAATGACTTAATTAACTTAGTTGACTCACTTCGGCTCCTTAAAAATATTTTACTCTCCACAAATGCTATGTTGCGAGTCCTCATATAATCACAAAGTCTAAGAATACTATTGTCATGACTTGTAATTATTATCTTGATGAGGTGTCACAACAATCCACTGATGAGTTATTAGTGTGATTTAGATCTATATTATAGGATCTAGAATGGTAATTTATGTATTACAAATTAATAATTTTAGATTAATAGAGTATAAAAACAGATGGTCTTAAGGCCTTTTCTGCCATATAGCTTATCTCGTCTCACCCAAGTTAATCCTTAACATGGTATCAGAGCCATGGAAAATAGATATCGGGAGCTTAACATGGTATTAGAGCCATGGGAAATAAATATCGGGAGCTTGATATTATCAAATATTTTGTGTTGTGAAGGCAAGCTATCCTTTCTAAGAGTTTTGATTGAGTTGAGATTTGATTTGTGGTATGGTGGGCAGTGCAAACCCAAATACAAAATTTGAAATCTAGTTTGGTCGAGGAGACCACCTTAACTTTTATTTTTGACATGGAGCACATGTAATGTGGGAATCAACATGGAAACCTATGAAACTATTTTGCATTGTCAATACACACTCTATATTTTATATTTGTATCTAGATTCGAGCTCAATGCAATGGACTTTGTGTGGTTGGGAGGTATGAAAACAATTTCTGTTGAGGGAGATTTGTGAACTTGTAAGCTTATCTCCAATATATATCTTGATTATCAAAGAAAGGTTTTTCCATGGTAGTAATCCATAGAAGATGAAGTGTAAAAATAATTATATTCCAAGTAAAGAGAGATTTGTGAACCACAACCAGATCATAAATATCTTGTGT
The DNA here is from genome assembly GCA_034641835.2 of Pinus albicaulis. Classification (NCBI taxonomy): domain Eukaryota; kingdom Viridiplantae; phylum Streptophyta; class Pinopsida; order Pinales; family Pinaceae; genus Pinus; species Pinus albicaulis. Next base: position 139,533,524 of record CM076576.1, read on the forward strand.
ATAGTTTGGTTTCTTTTTGGTCATATGGTCTAATTTGTGGTTGCTTGCATATCAAAGCAAGAGGGTCAAGATCTAAGAGGCCCAAAGGAAATGAATTATTATAGAGGGTGAAATCAATCTCAGTGGGATTTTTGTACCTTATTAGAGGAAATAAAAACTTTCAACAATCTATGGCTCTTGTGATAAGCTTTTACTACATTTTTGTAAGAGCCCGAAGGTGTAAAAATATGATCCTCCTTATGTTGTTTGTACATTCATTTACGAGAATCAAGAATTGGTACCTAATATCGAGCTCATGTTTGATGGGTTAATTGGGATTTTCCATTGAATTGATTTGTACAATATTTATGCCAACGAAGGCCAAATTTTACCTGGATCATGGACAATTTTTTCTTGGGTCATGAGGATGCAACGAAAATATCTCTCAATTGTAGAAAATTTCACTTGTTATTCTTCTATGCATACTTATCGAAGGGTTTCAAAGTGTTTCATTAATGCCCAACAACTGGAGGGTTTCTAGGCACAATCAAAGTGCCACACAGTTCATGATTAAATTATTCTAATCATATCAAGTCTGTAACGAGTGCGTTCTTTGAAATAAAACTATGACGATCATCGATTGAGGCTATGGGATGTGTCATTTTTTTTAAATTTCAATCTCCACTCCAAGGGTAAACCCCAATATCTACTTACACAAGTATAGCACATGTTAATTATAATGATTTCATTGATCTAATTCAAATCAACGCTCAAACCATAGATAATCATTGTCACATGGTCCATATTTTGAGACAAATCCATCTACATTAGTGCTTGAAGTAATAGATATGGATGACAAGAAATGATATTCACTATGGTGGGGTATTTGCATCAAGAGACCGTTATAGAGAAAGTATTTTTTTTTCATGAATTCGTCACATCCAGTGAAATACAACCACACTTATTCCTGTTGAATATACCATAACATCCTTGAAGAAATGTTGTAGAGCCTATAATTTTTTATGGTTTATAAAGATTCATTAAAAAATATCTAGATGGTGAAGAATAATTCCATGGGTATATACATAAATCCTTATGAAGGTTTATGTGTTCAAGTTTATGTATTTGTGGTTTACCTTAGTTACAAGTGGAGGAAAACAAGTTAATTTGCAAAGACCACTATTTTGGTCACTTCCATTGTTGAGATAGAGTTGTTGGAGATTAATTTTTTCTACTCAACTTCCTTTATGACCCATGCATAATTTGAATCGTTGGTTGGATTTTTTAGCTAAAACCAGTTTAGAGTATACATAGGAATCGAGAAATTTTTTTATGCATAAAGTCAACACCTTCAAGGAATAACACAAACTCCACGTTCTAGTGAAGAACAAAATGATTTGAAGGAAACATGTAAGATTTTTTTTTTTTTTTTTTTTTTTTTCTCTGAATGAAAAGATAGTTGAATTATTTTTTTCAAGTTGAAATTTTATATGCATTTAAGTGAAGTGGGAGCAATAAAGGTTATTTTGAACTTATTTTTTTAAGTATTTATTTATTAAAAAATGAAGGAGATGAAGTAAAAGTAATTTTTATTATTTAAGTATTTGAAAGTTGTAAGGGTTTATGTGGATTATTATTATTATTATATTATATTATATTGATTCACTTCTAACAGGGGTACAAGTGTTTGTTACAAAATTTGTACCATGGTCCTTGGTGTGTTGGGACATGATTGAAAAAGGAAAACTTGTTTAATTTGAGTCAAAGATTTGTTGTAAAGAGACTATCCTAGAGTTGAATAAGGCGGTCAACATAGTCATCAAAGAAAGACATTGTAATCACACTTTAGGGTGAATTATCAGTAGTACCTTACACCCTAAGGTGACATAAATACAATCCAATGAGTAAAACTAAGTATCTGAGTGTGTCAATACAAGTGTGTAAATTTCTAAATGCATCTCATGAAATTAAATATTTCCAAGAGTGCAACCATGAATTATGCAATAAAATTAAAGTACTTGAGCAGAAATTACAATACAATTATATCATAATTGATCAAATGGCTGACACACTAGCATCTGCAAAAGATATCCAAAGAGAAATGGAAATGAAGGATCAATTTCTTGATTCTATTTAGACTAAATCAAGAGAAAATCATAATCAAATTGATGATATGATTGATGCAACATCTACATTGGTAGATGAAACTTGTGATGCAAAAGATCTAATAGAAAATATTAATGCATATTGTGATACAAATGGATTCATCCATACGACTAATGCAAGTTATGGAACAAAAGGGAAAATAGAGAAAGTGATGCAACACATTATACAAATGACCTTAATTAAAAGTTGACAACAAGTGATACAACTGAACTAATAACCAAATTTGATGGAATACATGTGATTCTTGGGCTTAAAACTTAATATCTATGACCACCCATTTCTTGAAATAATCACATTCATTTGAACCTCTATTTCACATCATTTTACTAGTTTTGTTAAGGAAATGACATTTAAAGGATGAAGTTAGTGGTAAAATCACTTGCGAAATTGTTCGTTTCTTCTTAATTTTAAATGTTTAAAAAGAATATTCTTGTTACTAATAAAGTTGAAAGGTCCAAACTTGTCAACAAAGGAATTTATCCACCATAATGCTCCAAATCAACAAGAAAGATTCTAACACTTGGAGGCTGATCCATATCAATTCATTCTAGAAGTCAAAGACAAGGCGCACCAAATCAACATGTTATGCAAAATATCTTGGGAGTTTCCATAATATTCTCCAACGAGTTAAGGATAAGTCACTAGAATTCAAGAAGCAGAATACACATTGTGGGTGTTGGGCCTCGTAATTGTCACATTTTCATCATGTTTATCCTCACCATTTCTCACATTCCATCACCTCATTTAACCATTCATCATACCATTTCCATGGGTTCACCTCATTATTTTCCAATTTATTTATTTTTAATATTATAAGAGAATGTGTGATTAATTATTGGAAAATTGAAATATTTCTCTAATATCTTAAATGTGGATGAGCTTTGTAAATGTGTAGGATTATTTGGAAGAATTATTCAAAATGCTCTTGAATATTTCCTCCACTATTTCAATAATTCAAAGGATAATTGTTCAAGATTATTCTAAGGAGAAAATCATGGAAATTCCAAGGAAGAAATTATGGAGATTTCAAGGAGAAGATCATGGAAGATTCCAAGGAGAAGATCATGGAAGATTCCAAGGAGAAGATCATGGATATTTGGATAACATATCTTATCCAAGATTTGTGAGATATGAGTGAGGATTTAAAGGGATCATATTTTGTAATTATAGGGATATTGGTTGAGAGAAAAGTGGATTTGTAATTATGAGTTTCTTATCTTGTTTTCAAAGCACTCATGTATAAATAGGAGTGCTCTTTCTCCAAGTAAGGAGATGTAATATAGAATGGAATAGAATAGAGTAGAGTAGAAGGAAGGAGATTCTTATTTTCTAAAGTTAATTTTCTGAAGCATATTGTGAAGTTTTAAAACTCTGTTTTCATTCCTTTTTAATGAAGAAATGACTTGAAGATTTGATGTGTAGCTGACTGTTCGTATGAAGCTTTGAAGACCACCTGTTTGTGGAGGGCCCCTGCAAACAGTGAAGGTTTTGCATTTTATGTTTTTAATGTAGTTTTCATGTTTTAATTTTATCATTTGTTGTAGTTGTTTCCAAAATTCCATTTTGCTATTTGATGTAGATGCTTTCATAAGTCTTATTTTATCATTTTAAGTAGATTCATCAATCTTTCATTTCGAATTGTCAAATTGCAGAAGATTCATAGTTTTACTTCTAGAGCAGCAGTGATTTATTTTAGAGTAGTTTTACAAGTTCATGAGTGATTTCTTTCAAGAGCTATAGTGGTTTCTTTACAAGTTTCATTGCCATAATATTTAATTTTCTAGACAAACTAAATATTTGATTATGTTTTGTAAGTTTCTTAGGATCTTCTTGATTTTTATTTGAATTTGCATGTTGATCAGGAACAATAATAATTTTCTCCAAAATATCAGGGTCATTAGATTTCATTTGAGGAGTTTCAACTTGCTGTTTTTCTTTTTCTTTTTCTTGATTCATGGGCTGTTTCCCCTTGTCTGATTTCTTAATTTGGTTTTTCTGTAGTGGAGTCGCCATTGGAGTAGGTACTAATTCTGATTCCTCTCCTTCATCATCCTGAGTTCTCAACCTCTTTTTTGACCTCAAATCATATTTATTATGCAACTCTGCCTGCATAAAATCAGTAAATTGTTTTCAATAATCATCCATTTCTTCCTGATCAAATGAAATATCAGCTTCTTTACATTCTTCTGCATATTTTTTCTCACTCTCTTCTTCTATTTCATCAACTTGCATATGTACAGCAGAAATTTGATCTTCATCTTCTTTCTGATCATTATCAGCAGAATGTGATGGGGCTGCTTCTATATATAAAGGTGCTTGGACTTGATCTCGATCTTTTCTTTCTCTCTGTAAAATCTGAAGGGGTTGTTTTATGAATTGGGGATTGAAAACCCCTCTGTTTTGTTGTGAAGGTTTCTTGTTATCTATTTCCAGCTTTACGAGTTTGTTTGAAATTTTTTTAATGACCTTTGTCATATCATCTATCCTCTGATCTTGAGATGAGGTTCCTTCTTTATCTTGAACTTTCCCAGTAGCAGACATATTTGCCTCAATCTCTAAGCTGTCAGTTTGAATATGTTCAAGAGTGGGGGATCTTATTTCTCTCAATGTAAAACTAAAATCTGACTCAAATTCTCTAGCAAAAACAACCCTTGCTCCAATAGGAGGAGGTTTCATTTCCACAGGAAAACTATTGTACAACTTATTAAATCTTTTGACAAAATCACTCATACTTTCATTTGATTTTTTCTTTATAGCATTAAATTACGTTAAAGAGTAACCATGGTCTCTTTTCTCACCCCATCTCTGGATGCATTGTCTTTCTAATTCATCCCAATCATTGATTGAACCATTGGGTAATCATTTAAACCATTTTCTTGCCTCTCCTCTTAGAGACTGTACAAAAAGTCTCATTACCACATCAAGATGTTCTACATTAAAAATTTCAACAAATGTGCAAAACAAGGGTAAGTGCTGTTCTGCAGTTATTTCATCTTCATCAGTAAATCTAGGGAGCAACTTGAGATACTCCTGAGGCATTGCATTCATGGGTTGGGGTAGATTTAATGGTGCATATCTATTCATCAAGAAAGTAGGGGTTGCCATGTTTATGCCCTGATTGACTCCTCCTTGAGCGGGGTAAAATGGATACCTGTTGTAGATGTGGATGAATGAGGTGGAACAACTGATATAGGGATAGGTGTATGAACGATAGTAGAAGAACTGGAAAATGTATGAGGTTGAGTTTCTGTAAGAGGAAATGATACAAACTAAAAAGATTGTTCTTCTAATGTTGGTTCTTGGAAATGAATGGGTGAAGGTGAGCATTATTTTTTCTGGGAAAATGAGTTTCTGAGAAATATCCTTGGACGAAAATGTATGTGAACTGCTCCGTAGTGCAAGCAGTGTGGCATCAGGTGTAGAAAATATTTTTGTTTTCTGGCCCTTCTTTGAAACTAGCTTTTATGGGTCAGACAAAATAGGAGCTTTTTGCAGAGAGGTATCTGACCTCGTGTGAGGCTTCTTAGGAGCCAGAGTTATTTTAAAGAAGCACAGCTTAGTATTTCCTCCTCTCTAAACAACCAGAGGAAATATGTACAAATCCCAGGGAAAAATTTGAATCTTCGGTCCCCGGAAACGACGCCAATTAATGTTGTACCTTAAGAGACAATCCCTTAGCTGTGATAAGGAATCAGTGCTTAAGACATTTTATAATTATATCACAAATTCTTTATGTCTCTGTTTTATTAGCCCTCAAGTATTTATAATCACACCCTTAAATATAAAATATTATGAATGCTTTGCAATGCTACCGTCTGTTAATGTTGAATGAAATGACTGGAAGAAAATGTAAGGAGAAGTCCAAACTGATATGCTTCTTTATCCAGAAAAAAACCATTCCAAACTTCGGAAGAAACATGTGAAAGAAATAGTTAAAACAAAGGAGCGCAATTAAGGTTTTTAACTCTCATACACAGAAGTAAGAAGAGACCTGCTTCTCATAACCTTGTTTTATTCATTGAAGGAAATACATAATGAAAACTGGAATACATTTCAACATAAACAAATTGCCAGAAACTTGCTTACTCATTCATTAATCTTTGAATCTTTGAGTACAAAAATATTTTTCCAGGAGGTACAAAACACGGAACCTTCCTTCCTCTTGGAAATTACATTAAATACAATAAAAAGCAGTTTGGAACTACTGTAACCAATTCTAACTACCAAAAATACTTCATGACTTCGAAGGCTGTCTATTACATGCCTTGAAAATGTATTTTTACAATTACATTGACTTCATAAAATAACATAAAGTAAATATCCTAATCTATAGGAATTGCTGATGAAGTGGCTTATTTTCCTTGATCAACTGATTTGTCTTTCTTTGCTGTTGATCCCTTTGGCAAGTCCATAGTCCAAGCTCTGCACTTTTTCCATATTTCTACCTTCGTCTTGGATGAATGTGTCAGATTGTGATACTCCAATATGAATGAAATAATTCAGTCATAAGATGGCCTTTCAGAGAAAATAGTTTTTACCATCCACAAGAGTTGAAAATGTCTTTGCAAGAAGTTAACCATTGTCTCTCCTTTTAGTATCTGAGTCTTCTCATGCTTGTTGTCAATCTTGCTTTTTGTCATCACCTGTAAATTCTCATAAGAGCTCCATGGAAGAAGATTCCCCTCAGCTCCCCAACATGATGGTAGGCCTACCCTTGTCATTTTATCAAAAGAGTTATCAAATTCACTTACTGCTTCTTTGATTTCTATTAGTTTCTTTTCCGCAGCCTTTCTAAGATCATTCCTGATAATCATTTTATTAATTTCCACTGCATACAAAATTCTATCAAGCATATCATTCTCCTCTAATTCCTTATTTGATTTGGAATTGATATAATCAATAAATATTTTAGCCCAAATGGCTCTGTTAATCCCTTTCTGCTTATCAGACATAATCGGTTCTTCACACTCCATAATAAGGCTCTTTTATTTTGCAATAATCATCAGGAAGCACCAATTGGACTTCATTTCTGAGATGATATCAGTCCAAATGATATCCTTAACTTGTATTAATGAAACATTACCTTTCATTCTTTCTTTGAGATTCTTGATCTTAGCTTCAGCATTTCTGAAATCCATTTTGTACTTATCTGCTTCGTTTTCTATGACCTTCATCAATTTTGTAGCAGTCTCCAAATATGTTTAAGCCTTCTTTCTATCTCTTTCAGCCATCTGCAACTCAGTATTTAATTGAATAATTTGTGCTTGAGGATCTGCATCACCCGTAGGAAAAAAAAAGGTATAGTTATGATTATCAATGTGATTTTGTAAAGAAATTGTTGTCTACTTCACTTTGGAAAGTTATTCATCCTTCTGCATAAGTTGCTGCAACAACTTCTCTTTTTCCTTCTCTACCTCTGCAATCTCTGCAGCCATTGAGTGTTCACCAGTAGGTAACCTTAATATCTTCCTTAATGTAGATATCTCTACTTCAACACTTTGCAAGAATTTCTGCACAACAGTCTTGTCACTAGGGTCTACACCAATCTTAATAATAATCTTCTTCAACTCTTCATTTTGGACTGTTAAGGCTCTTGAAGTGGCCTTTTCCAGCTTCAATTGTTTGATAACTTTCCCTAACATGTTTTCAGCTTTAACTGCCTTTTCATTTGTCTTTGTGAGATCATTAACAATCAATTTCCCGATTTGCATATGCAAATCCATTTTTTCCATTAGTGGAATATTTTTAACATCCATAGTCACATTTACAATATTAAAACTGTTTGAGGACCCAATTGACATTCCCATGGGATGTGACAGAGTAATCCTAAATTTATCTTTTTCAGGATCCATTATAGTCAACGACCTTGTCTGATCGGTAGTAACCTGATTTTCTGCTTGGGCCTCCATGCTGGCCTTCATTCTTTGATTTCTCTCTTCAATTTGAGAAAATGCCTATTTGATTAAGGGTACCTGTTCATGAGAGGATTCATGACCTCTAGGGGAAGAGGGAGCATTCTGCTCTTCACCCAAATTCAAGGAAAAACCAGGTGAATTAGAAGAATGATCCTCAGCAAATTTTGTCCTTTTCTCACCTCTTGGTGCCTCATCATCCAAGTAAATAATAGCTTCTTTACCTCTTTTATTTGTTTTTTCAGTTATAATAGGAGTTTGAATGCTTGTATTTACTCAACTTATTTCACCTTTGTTTTCTACCTTTCCCTAGTCAGGTCTACTTTCATGAATGAAAGCAGAGTATCCATTCTCAATTCTTCTCTGTGAAATTATACCATGGGGATCATAAGCCCATTTTTCTCCTAGTAGAAAATGTGTTTCCTCCAACAATTTTGTTACTTCCTCAAACGCTTGCCTCATATTAACTATGAGAGGTCCCACACACATAGGCAATTTATACATATGGCTCTTCTTCATAGGGACAAAGTGCTCATGATCAACATTCAGGCTCTGTCTGATAAATTCTAAGGCGAAAAGCCTCATTGGTACAAACGTTGGGAGCCTGTAAGGTTCAATATTTGCTCCATACAACCTTATTTCTGAATATTCTTCAATTACAAACCAGTCCCCAAATTTACAGCTAGTTCCTAAATGTAGAAACTCCTGGGATTTGGGTAAAAAACAAGGGGGATGAGCTCCATTTAATATTTTATATGTAATGGACATATACTGACTAGCAAAATCAAATAACCCCTCTTCATTTTGCTCCCTTCTGATTATATCTGTCCAGAATACAACTGACTGTCTTTGCTTGTTTACATCCATTATATTTAGACCTAACTGCATGAATTCTTCAACATTTTGGTATAAAAATAAGTATACAATCAGTGAGGGAAATTTAAAAGAACATGTCAGTGAAAGACTCATCAATTGTGAGTTGACTGCTTCTTGCCAAAAGGATGGAATATCCAGGACCATGCCTGCCTTCATCATCATGGCGAACATTCCTAGGACTGACTTGTCCACTGTAACGTAGTCTTCTTTGCTGAATATTTTAGCAATGCTGCTTAATATAGGTTGAGTGTCTTTGTTGAAAACTCCCATATTAAATTCTTCACATTCTGGCTAAAACTACTTCATATTGGGCTTCAAATGGAACATAAACTGATTGAACTCTTCTCCTGCAAGGCTTTCATAGTAAGTAACCAGTGAATCTTCTGAAAATTGAACTGATGATTCGGCTTTAGGAAAACACAAGGCTTGGCGGATTAATTGGGTAGACACCTGCAGAACATTTTCCCCTTGGGAATTCATCACAAAACATTTTCCGGGATACAATGCGGAAACCAACCAATAGATAAACTCTGGTAATAAATGTGTCTTCAGGATGCATGCAGAAAGGACCCTGGATTATTTCATGGCGGAATCGATAGGGGAATTATCATTATTCAATACAACTTGTTGATAGAATGGAAGATGAATCAATGAAGACGCAGTATCTTGAATGTCTCTCTCATTATCCATGAGAGGAATGTGGTTCGATGAACCAAACAAAGAAGACCTTTTAGCCATGATTAGAAAAGGTGCTGAAGGAATACTCTTGCAAGGTGACTAAAACAGAAAGGTGACGGAAGGAAGAAATAGGTCAAAACGCGAAAAATTGCAAATTATTTTGAAAACGAAATGAAAAACACCCCTAAATAGATGGCGCGGCTTTTGTGTTAAATGCCTACGCAACGTGTCACTTAACCGTTGGACTGATTTGACACGAAAAACAACTGTTCTCCATTCAACATATGACGTCACTGTGGGGGGTCTCGGGGTACGGCTGAAAACTTCGGTTGGTGCCCCCGCAGTTGATATCCACCATTGATCTTCATCGCCTCCGCAGTCAACCCAGTCAACTGCGGGGGCACCCTTTCCTTTAACTCTCGTGCTATTAGTGGCCGTGGGTTGGGTCATCTAGTTTATTTTTTTAATATCAGCACTCTCCACCAGTTAAATTAATCTACCTTTAATCTTCAGATATAAAACCCACTTGTATAAAGTTTAAAACAATTAAACTCTAATACATCAGAAAAATCATTTCCTTTTTATGCCAAAGTATAAGACTATAATACTTTAACATATTTAACATATTTTCTTTTATTTCAATTTCAGATTTTTTTGTATTTTTAATATAAAATTAAAAGGATATGCAGATGATCCACAATATCTGGCTCTACCTGGGGATAGTGTTTTTTGCCACGAAACACTAAGAACCTGCAGATTAGTGCCTTCACTTCGGGCATGGAGTCAAAAATTTCTTGATGCGAAATATAGAATGATAGAAAACTGGATATGTACAATGATGAAATAACTGCTTCTAGTGCTAGAAATAGTGTTTCAAATACTGCCCATTAATAGGAAGTTCTACTGCTTCTCCGTCAAGACTTTCCAACATGAAAGTGTTATTTTCTCTGGCTTCAATGATTTTATACGGACCATACCATAAAGGATCAAATTTGCTATGCTTCCCTTTATCCTCTTTCCTTGTATCCCATCTTAGTACCAAATCTCCATTTTGAAACATGATTTCTCTTGCTTTCTTGTCAAAAATGGACTTCATTTTCTCCTGATAAGTGACCAAATTGTCCCTAACCTTATTTCTGCTTTCACTTAATTCCATCACTTTATTCATTCTTCTAATCAAGGCATTAGGTTCCTCTTGAGCATCTTGAAGGAAAGATATTACTGGCCTTACTAATTGAGTGGGAAAAAATGCCTGGGTACCATATACTAATTCATAAGGTGACTTACCAGTGGATCTCCTAGTAGTCATCCTTACTGCCCATAAAGAAAATACTAGCTTTGAATCCCAATTCTTCTGGTTCTCATTTATTGTCTTCTTCAAGATTTTCACCAACGTTTTATTAGAGGATTCTGCTAATCCATTTCCTTGGGGGTGATATGCTGTAGAATGAGACAATATCACATTATAAGTTTGAAAGAAGTTTATAAACCTAATTGAGTTGAAAACTTGAGTGTTATCTATCACAATCTTCACTGGACATCCAAATCTGCTAAAAATATTTTCCTCTAAAAATTTCATTACAACCAAATCATTTGCTTTTCTGGAAGGGACTGCCTCTACCCATTTTGTAAAATAATATGTTGCAGTCAACATCCATTTAAATTGCCCACTTAATAGTGGATTGATTTCCCCAATGAAATCAAATCCCCATTGTCTGAAAGGTTCTTCAACAAAAACAGGGAGAAGAGGTAAAGGAGCCAACCTTTTCTTTTCTGCAAACAACTGGCATTTTTAACAACTTCTAACAGTCTTGTATATGTTCGCAAATAAAGAGGGCCAATAAAAACCTGATTTAAGAATCTTATGAGCAGTTACTTTCCAACTGTAATGACCTCCACATAAGCACTCATGATAATCTTTAATCACTTCTATGGTTTCCTCTTCAGTTAGACATAACATCAACACACCAGCAAGATCTTTCCAATACAACTTAGCTTCAATTATAACATAAGGCTGAGCTTTAAGTTTCAAGGCTCTGTACCTAGCTCTGTTAATTGAAGGTGGACAAGAAAGGAAACACAAATAATGAATAATATCTTTGTACCAGTTTGAACAAAGGAATTTATACTTAATTGCTGTTCTTGTCTGAATGTGATTTGATTCTTTAGTGGCTTCTTCTACAGGTACAAGTAAACTGATTCCCAAAGCTTGGAAATTAGATTCTGTTAAAAATTTAGCCAATCCTAGTCCTTTGACTAGCTTTGTTGGTTTGATATCCAAATCATATTCTTGGATTTTAGCAATCCATTTCCCTCTTTTCCCTTCAACATCACTTTGTACTAATACAACCTTTACAGTAGAATTAGGCACATATGCTACAATTTGAGAATGAAGTATATAAGTTCTGAAAGCCTTCAATGATTTAACCAGAGCTTCAAATTGTTTCTCCAAGATATTATACTTCAGTTCTGCATCTCGAAGCACTTTGCTAAAAAACACTACAGGCTGCTCACTTCCTTCTTCATTTTTTTGTAGTAGCACAACAGCAATTGTAGAAGAAGATGCAAATGAGAAAATTTGAAATGGCTTCAAGTAATCTGGACTGATTAAAACAGGAGCTTCTTGGAGAGCTTCTTTAATTCTTCCAAAAGATTCCCTTGCATCTTTGTACCACTTTACCTCAACATCCTTTTTCGACATATCTGTTATTTTCCTGACAATCTCAGCATAAATTGGAACAAATCTCCTCAAAAAAATAATTTTTCCAAGAAATCTTTGAATATCCTTCTTACTTTGAGGCAGTGGAATTTTTTGTATGGCTTCAACCCTTGCTGGATCAATCTTCACTCCTTGCTTTGAAACTATATGGCCCAACAATTTTCCTTCTTCTAGAGAAAACAAGGATTTTTTAGGATTCAATGATAATCCATATTTACTGTATTTTAAAAAAGCTTTCTCCAAATGTTGTAGGTGTTCATCATCAAGACTTGAAATTTTTTTAACATCATCAAGATAAATAACTACAAATTTGTCCCCTACAAATGCAATATCCATTTCCCTTTGGAAAGTAGCTCCTGCATTCATGAGGCCGAATGGCATCCTGGCATGCATGAATGTTCCCCAGGGTGTAGTGAAAGTAGTTTTCTTTTGATCTTCCTTCTCCACAGCAACCTGATTATACCCAGAAAAACCATCAACCATGGATAACCCGTATGCTCCAGTTACTTTCTGAAAGACAAAGTCCATCTTTGGAAAAGGATAATTATCCTTCAGTGAAGATCTGTTCAAGTTTCTGAAATCTACACATAGTCTTATCTCTCCATTTTTCTTCCTAATTGGTACAATATTTGAAACCCAATCTGAATATCTTAGTGGAACTATAATCTTTGCTTGTAAAAGTTTCTTTACCTCTTTTTCAATTGGAGCCAACAATAATGGGTTAATTTGTCTGAACTTTTGTCTATGAGTCTTAATCCCATCTTTCAATGGGATTTTATGCTGAATAATACTTTTATCATAAGTTTTCAAATCTTCATATGACCATGCAAATGCATCCATAAACTGCTTGAAAAGATCTACATACCTTTCTTTGTATTCCTTTGGAACTCCTTTGAATAGTTTGACCATTTTAGGTTCATGTTGAGTTCCTAAATTACAGTCTTCCATTTCTCCATCTTGTGCTACCTTTTTCTGGTTTACTGTCACATCGTTAGCATCAAACAGTCTTTCAAGAGGTACTAAACCTCTAGGAAAAATATTATCTTTCAACTGAATTATTTTATGGTCTATCCTCTGATATTGAGATGAGGTTCCTTCTTTATCTTGAACTTTCCCAGTAGCAGAAACAACCCTTGCTCCAATAGGAGGAGGTTTCATTTCCACAGGCAAACTATTGTACAACTTATTAAATCTTTTGAAAAAATCACTCATACTTTCATTTGATTTTTTCTTTATAGCATTAAATTCTGTTAAAGAATAACCATGGTCTCTTTTCTCACCCCATCTCTGGATGAATTGTCTTTCTAATTCATCCCAATCATTGATTGAACCATTGGGTAATCCTTAAAACCATTTTCTTGCCTCTCCACTTAGAGACTGCATAAAAAGTCTCATTACCACATCAAGATGTTCTACATTAAAATTTTCAGCAAATGTGCAGAACAAGGGCAAGTGTTGTTCTGCAATTATTTAATCTTCACCAGTAAATCTAGGGAGCAACTTGAGATACTCCTCAAGTATTGCATTCATGGGTTGGGGTAGATTTAATGGTTCATATCTATTCATCAAGAAATTAGGGGCTGCCATGCTTATGCCCTGATTGACTGCTCCTTGAGCGGGGGTAAAATGGATACCAGTTGTAGATGTGGATGAATGAGGTGGAACAACTGATATAGGGATAGGTGTATGAAAGATAGCAGAAGAAATAGCAACTGTATGAGGTTGAGTTTCTGTAAGAGGAAATGATACAAACTCAAAATATTGTTCTTCTAATGTTGGTTCTTGGAAATGAATGGGTGAATGTGAGGATTATTTTTCCGGGAAAATGAGTTTCCGAGAAAAATCCTTGGACGAAAATGTATGTGAACTGCTCCCTGGTGCAAGTAGTGTGGCATCATGTGTAGAAAATATTTTTGTTTTTTAGCCCTTCTTTGAAACTAGCTTTTTTGCGTCAGAAAAAATAGGAGCTTTTTGCTGAGAGGTATCTGACCTCATGTGAGGCTTCTTAGGAGCCAAAATTATTTTAAAGAAGCACAGCTTAGTATTTCCTCCTCTCTGAACAACTAGAGGAAATATGTACAAAACCCAGGGAAAACTTCGAATCTTCGGTCCCCGGCAACGATGCCAATTAATTTTGTACCTTAAGAGACAATCCCTTAGCTGTGATAAGGAATCAATGCTTAAGACATTTTATAATTATGTCACAAATTCTTTATGTCTCTATTTTATTAACCCTCAAGTATTTATAATCACAGCCTCAAATATAAAATATTATGAATGCTTTGCAATGCTACCATCTGTTAATGTTGAACGAAATGACTGGAAGAAAATGTAAGGAGAAGTCCAAACTGATATGCTACTTTATACAGAAAATACCATTCCAAACTTTGGAAGAAACATGTGAAAGAAATAGTTAAAACAAAGGAGCGCCAATTAAGGTTTTTAACTCTCATACACAGAAGTAAGAAGAGTCCTGCTGCTCATAACCTTGTTTTATTCATAGAAGGAAATACATAATGAAAACTGGAATACATTTCAACATAAACAATTGCCAGAAACTTGCTTACTAATTCATTAATCTTTGAATCTTTGAGTACAAAAATATTTGTCCAGGAGGTCCAAAACTCGGAACCTTCCTTCCTCTTGGAAATTACATTAAATACAATAAAAAGCAGTTTGGAACTGCTGTAACCAATTCTAACTACAAAAACTACTTCATGACTTCGAAGGTTGTCTATTACATGCCTTGAAAATGTCCTCTTACAATTACATTGACTTCAGAAAATAACATAAAGTAAATATCCTAATGTATAGGAATTGCTGATGAAGTGGCTTATTTTCCTCGATCAACTGATTTGTCTTTCATTGTTGTTGATCCCTTTTGCAAGTCAATAGTCCAAGCTCTGCACTTTTTCCATATTTCTACCTTCGTCTTGGATGAATGTGTTAGATTGTGATACTCCAATCTGAATGCAGTAATTTGGTCATAAGATTTCCTTTCATAGAAAAGAGTTTTTATCATCCACAAGAATTGAAAATGTCTTTGCAAGAAGTTAACCATTGTCTCTCCATTTAGTACCTGAGTCTTCTCATGCCTGTTTTCAATCTTGCTTTTTGTCATCACCAGTAAATTCTCATAAGAGCTCCATGGCAGAAGATTCCCCTCAGCTCCCCAACATGATGGCAGGCCTACCCTTGTCATTTTATGAAAAGATTTATCAAATTCACTTACTGCTTCTTTGATTTCTATTAGTTTCTTTTCTGTAGCCTTTCTAAGATCATTCCTGATAATCATTTTATTAATTTCCACTGCATAAAACATTCTATCCAGCATATCATTCTCCTCTAATTCCTGATCTGATTTGGAATTGATATAATCAATAAATATTGTAGCCCAAATGGCTCTATTAATCCCTTTCTGCTTATCAGACATAATCGGTTCTTCACACTCCATAATAGGGCTCTTTTCTTTTGCAATAATTATCAGGAAGCAGAAATTGGACTTCATTTTTGAGATGATATCAGTCCAAATGATATCCTTAGCTTGTATTAATGACACATTACCTTTCATTCTTTCTTTGAGATTCTTGATCTCAGCTTCAACATTTCTGAAATCCATTTGTACTTATCTTCTTCGTTTTCTATGACCTTCATCAATTTTGTAGCAGTCTCCAAATCTATTTGAGCCTTCTTTCTATCTCTTTCAACCATATTCAACTTAGTATTTAATTGAATAATTTTTTCTTGGGGATTTGCATCACCTGTAGGAAAAACAAAAGTACAGTTATGATTATCAATGTGATTTTGTAAACAAATTTCAGTCTGCTTCACTTTGGAAAGTTCTTCATCCTTCTGCATAAGTTGCTACAACAACTTCTCTTTTTCCTTCTCTACCTCTACAATCTTTGCAGCCATTGAGTGTTCATAGTAGGTAACCTCAATTTCTTCCTTAATGTAGATATCTCTACTTCAGCACTTTGCAAGAATTTCTGCACAACAGTCTTGTCACTAGGGTCTACACCAATCTTAATAATAATCTTCTTCAACTCTTCATTTTGGACTCTTAAGGCTCTTGAATTGGCCTTTTCCAGCTTCAATTGTTTGATAAATTTCCCTAACATGTTTTCAACTTTAACTGCCATTGCATTTGTCTTTGTGAGATCATTAACAATCAATGTCTCGGTCTGCATATGCAAATTCATTTTGTCTATTAGTGGAAAATTTTTAACATCCATAGTCACATTTATAGTATTAGAATTGTTTGAGGACCCAATTGACATTCTTGTGGGATGTGACAGAGCAATCCTAAATTGATCATTTTCAAGATCCATTACAGTTAACAGCCTTGTCTGATCGGTAGTAACCTGATGTTCTGCTTGGGCCTCCATGCTGGCCTTCATTCTTTGATTTCTCTCTTCAATTTGAGAAAACACCTGTTTGATTAAGGGTACCTGTTCATGAGAGGATTCATGACCTCTAGGGGAAGAGGGAGCATTCTGCTCTTCACCCAAATTCAAGGAAAAACCAGGTGAATTAGAAGAATGATCCTCAACAAATTTTGTCCTTTTCTCACATCTTGGTGCCTCATCATCCAAGTCAATAACAACTTCTTTACCTCTTTTATTTGTTTTTCTAGTTATAATAGGAGTTTGACTGCTTGTATTTACTGAACTTATTTCACCTTTGTTTGCTACCTTTTCCTGGTCAGGTCTACTTTCATGAATGAAAGTAGAGTATCCATTCTCAATTCCTCTCTGTGAAATTATACCATGGGGATCATAAGCCCATTTTTCTCCTAGTAGCAAATGTGTTTCCTCCAACAATTTTGTTACTTCCTCAAACCCCTGCCTCATATTAACTATGAAAGGTCCCACACTCATAGGCAACTTATACATATGGCTCTTCTTCATAGGGACAAAGTGCATATGATCAACATTTAGGCTCTGTCTGATAAATTCTAAGGCGAAAAGCCTCATTGGTACAAACATTGGGAGCCTGTAAGGTTCAATATTTGCTCCACACAACCTTATTTCTGAATATTCTTCAAATACAAACCAGTCCCCAAATTTATAGCTAGTTCCTAAATGTAGAAACTCCTGGGCTTTGGGTAAAAAACAAGGGGGATGAACTCCATTTAATATTTTATATGAAATGGGCATATATTGACTAGCAAAATCAAATAACCCCTCTTCATTTTGCTCCCTTCTGATCATATGTGTCCAGAATACAACTGAATGTCTTTGCTTGTTTACATCCATTATATTTAGACCTAACTGCATGAATTCTTCAAAATTTTGGTATAAAAATAAGTAGACAATCAGTGAGGGAAATTTAAAAGAACCTGTCAGTGAAAGACTCATCAATTGTGAGTTGATTTCTTCTTGCCAAAAGGATGGAATATCCAGGACCATTCCTGGCTTCATCATCATGGCGAACATTTCTAGGACTGACATGTCCACTGTAGCGTCGTCTTCTTTGCCCAATATTTTAGCAATGCTGCTTAATACAGGTCGAGTGTCTTCGTTGAAAACTCACATATTAAATTCTCCACATTCTGGCTGAAACTGCTTCATATTGGGCTTCAAATGGAACATAAACTGATTTAACTCTTTTCATGCAAGGCTTTCATAGTAAGTAACTAGTGAATCTTCTGAAAATTGAACCGATGATTCGGCTTCAGGAAAACACAAGGCTTGGTGGATTAATTGGGTAGACACCTGTAGAACATTTTCCCCTTGGGAATTCATCATGAAAAATTTTCTGGGATACAATGTGGAAACCAACCAATAAATAAACTCTGGGAATAAATGTATCTTCGGGATGCATGCAGAAAGGACCCCAGATTATTTCATGGCAGAAGAGACAGGGGAATTATCATTATTCAATACAACTTGTTGATAAAAAGGAAGATGAATTACTAAAGATGCGGTATCTTGAATGTCTCTCTCATTATCCATGAGAGGAATGTGGCTTGATGAACCAGACAAAGAAGACCTTTTAGCCATGATTAGAAAAGGTGTTGAAGGAATACTCTTGCAAGGTGACTAAAATAGAAAGTTGACGGAAGGAAGAAATAGTTCAAAACGCAACAAACAACAAAGTATTTTGAAAACACCCCTAAATAGATGGCACGGCTTTTGTGTTAAATGCCTACGCAACGTGTCACTTAATCGTTGGACTGATTTGACATGAAAAACAACTGTTCTCCATTCAACATATGACGTCACTACGGGGGGTCTCGGGGTACGGCTGAAAACTCCAGTTGTTGCGCCCGCAGTTGATATCCACCGTTGATCTTCATCGCCTCCGTAGTCAACCCAGTCAACTGCAGGGGCACCCTTTCCATTAACTCTCGTGCTATTAGTGCCCGCGGGTTGGGTCATCCAGTTTATTTTTTTAATATCAGCACTCTCCGCCAGTTAAATTAATCAGCCTTTAATCTTCGGATATAAAACCCACTTTTATAAAGTTTAAAACAATTAAACTCTAATACATCAGAAAAAGCATTTCCTTTTTATGCCAAAGTATAAGACTATAATAATTTAACATATTTGATTTTATTTCAATTTCAGATTTTTTTGTATTTTTAATATAAAATTAAAAGGATATGCAGAAGATCCACAACATATAGTATTGAACCCTATTAATTTTATGCAAACCCCAAGTTGACAATGAAATCTAAGGTTGGATGTTGGGCCCACTCCACAAAAAGAGTATGGGGGGTGCAACTCCAGAAAAAAGGCAATAATTGTGTTCTTTTGGTGAAAAGTGCGCCCTAGGGAACATGTCACTCCAACGAGTGCCACTTGGCTAGTTAAGGCCATGCATTTATAAAAAGTTATGTTTTCCCGCAAAATGGGGAATTCAATCGAGGATGACCATAGGGGGAATTTGTCAGTGAGTCCTAGAGTGGACTCTGAAACTGATTGATGGCCATTGAGTCATGGGGTTGGAATCTAGACTGGCTAAGGTGTGGTTATTAAGTTAACCATGTTGCGTTAGTGTGTTTGGTGCACACAAGTACAAAACCACACCAACTTAAGGGGTGTGGTTTTCCCTCTTAAGTTATTGGTCACAGGCAGAAAATATATGAAGTCAAGAAAGTTAGTGGAACATGTTAGAACATAAACATACTAGATAGAGAAATAGCATGCATATTCAAACATAAAAAGTAAACTAAAACTAAAACAAATAACACAAAAGCTCTTAATAGAGTCAAACAAATTCAATAATCCAAACGATGACACTTACGTCCCCTCTTATTGAGTGCTGGTAGGAAATCAGGATGAAATTTAACCCACTTGCCAAGGGGCCCTTAGAAGTTGGGGTTCTAAGTCCCCATGTAAGGATGTCTTTACTTCCGAGCTGCCTTGGCGCAAAGTCTCCCTCTCTCTACTATGGTGGACAGAAGTTGTTGGATTGCAAACAATTGAGTCCCCTCTATCTCTTCTCTGGATCACACACTGCTAGTATTGCTTGGGGCAATTCTGGCCAGCATAAAAATGTGATTTCAAGTTTTTCATCTCTTGGTGGCCTTTTATAGGAGAATTAAAATCCTCCTCCCCTCTCTTGGTACATTTTGGATGGTGACCCAAGAGAGGAGAGTGATTTCATTGTGTGCCACATTTATTCCATTATGTGCTCCCTTGATGTCCTCAGGAGGCTTGGGTGGTTGTCATTAGGCGGCTTCAAGTGTGGAATCAATGTATTGGAGTGTGCTTTTTGTGGTCCCGAAAAGTGACTTCCGCCACTCCCAGGATTGCGCGCTTTTTGGGTCAAAAGTCGCGCAAAGGCGCACTTATTGAAGGATTTTGCACGCAAAAGCATTTATGACTAGTTCAAATTTGATTTTTCCTCAAACCTTAGAGATTTTTAAATACTTTCCAGATTCTCTAATGTCTCTCAGCCCTATAAATCCTTCTACCTGACATTAAATAATGTCATCTTTTATTGTATGATTTTCCAGTGTTAACACATGCCATATGGATGCATCCAATTTATGATGAAAACCCTAATGTTGGCTCCAGGAACTTGGTGCTCTGAGGGTATATTGATGTCCCTATATATGGCCTGGTGGCCATGGATTTCTAGTGGGAATTCTTTTTTGGTTATGGCCTAGAGGATGTCTAGAGCCTTGGAATAACATGACTATTGGGTTGGAACATTGGAAATTTTCCTGGAGCAACATGAATGTTGGGTTGGCACATTGGACATGAATGTGTGGTATTTTTCGATTATTGTTGACTGTTGTGTAACCAGCTCCAAAAATAGAATAAAATAGATATGAACGCCTTAGAAATAAGCCACTTCGAGGGGGCAACCTCCAATACATTACATAAATGAACAATTCTTGGATGATACAATTTACAAAACCTCCTTTCTATATATAGGAGTCCATGGGGCCATAATGTAATCCTATTGGGGCCACAATGTAATCCTAGCCGACCTAACAATAATAATTTAAGGGCACAATAATAACAATATGGGGGTTACAAGGGTACAATAATAACAATAATGGGGGATACACTAACATAATAAGGGACTACACTATTAATATAGGGACTTAACATGCCCCTCTCCTTCAACCAAGTGTTGTCCTCAACGCTTGATTATTTCTTGATGCTTTTGTATAAAATTCTCATCCTCCCATGTGAAATATTTTACAGGAAAGTTCTTCCACTTGCTGAGATACTCTGAAATTGATCGTACTTGTCGAGTTCTTGTTTCTATGACTGCTTCATAAATTCTTTCGATGTGATGTTGATCTTCCTGTTGTTTCATTAGATTCTGCACCAAAGTTGGGTTATCCTTTGAGAGTTGGAGAGCTTGTTGTTGATGCTCGATGTGATCTTCCACTAATTTATCATCCATATTTGCTATTATTTGATCCTTCAAACCATCCAACTTAGCCTCCATTTCCACTTTTAAACCATCTATTTCATCTTCAATTGCTCTTCGTAAGATCGAAACTTGTTGCACTTGGTACCGTAATTTTGATATCTCATACTGCAATTCTTCTTCCTCATGCATCATAGTATAGATTTCTGAGGGCTTAATGGGTATGGAATTATTTTTTTGGAGGCATAATAGAACCCATTACTGACAAAAATTCTTCAATATTCCCTTGGAATCAATTCAACTTGATTCTTCAAACAAGATTTATGCAATTCGGAAAAAACAATACACACCTTTTTCTTTCTTTTGAGGAGCTCGATATTGAAATTGGATTATATCTGTGATTGTAGCAATTCAATATCTAAATTATAGTACCGATGTAGCCCTCTGAATTATATTTTGAATGCCACAAGTCTGACCTGATTTGGATTCTCCAAGACAAAGTTGTGTCCAATCTCCCACAATGACCTAATTATGGATTGTTTCAGTAGAGCAAACTTGTACGACTTGCCACGTGTCACTGTTTCATCCTTTGTCTCTAAAATTGATAGAAAAGAAACTACAGTCTGTTTACTTGCGACCAATTTTTACGGCACTCCAATCCGATGCTCAGAGAGAGAGTTATTGAAATTTTCCCACGATCACCTTTTTGAGATGAAATTCAGGAGCCTGAAAAAACACTACCTTCCATAGATCATATCTCCAACAATATTGCGAACCAAGCTCTGAAATTTTTTGACGAGTTTCCTTAGGATTTAAGCTTCGTACCATAAAAATTTCAGATTCTGAACCTCAGTAGAAACATAGTTATAGCGCAAATGCCACGATGACCTGTTTAGGAGCTTGAAACAATACCTAACTTCCACAGATCATATCTCCGAAAATATTGCGAACCAAGTTCTGAAATTTTTAGAAAATCTTCCTCAGGATTTCAGATTCGCACCCTAAAAATTTCAGCTTCTGAACCTTCGTAAAAAAAAACGTTATAGCGAAACTTCCACGATGACCTGTTTAGGAGCCTGAAACAAGACCTAACTTCCACAGATGATATCTCCGAAAATATTGCGAACCAAGCTCTGAAATTTTTACACAACCTTCCTCAGGATTTCGGCTTCGCACCCTAGAAATTTCAGCTTCTGAAACTTTTTATAAAAAAAGTTATAGCGAAAATGTCACGATGACCTGTTTGGAGCAGCGAAACCCTAGAATCCAAAGCTCTGATACCAAATGTTGTGTAACCAGCTCCAAAAATAGAAGAAAATAGATATGAACACCTTATAAATAAGCCACTTCGAGGGGGAAACCTCCAATACATTACATAAATGAACAATTCTTGGATGATACAAATGAACAAAACCTCCTTCTATATATAGGAGTCCATGGGGCCACAATATAATCCTAGTGGGGCCACAATGTAATCCTAGCGGACCTAACAATAATAATGTAAGGCCATAATAATAACAATATGGGGGTTACAGGGGTACAATAATAATAATAAAGGGGGCTACACTAACATAATAAGGGGCTACACTATTAATATAGGGACTTAACATTGACTATGAATTTTCCACCACAGCTGTTAGGTCCCTATATCACTAGTATAGCCCCTTATTATTGTTAGTGTAAACCCCTTATTGTTATTATTGTACCTTGGTAACCCCCATTTTGTTATTATTGTGCCCTTAAATTATTATTGTTAGGTCGGCTAGGATTACATTGTGGCCCACTAGGATTACATTATGGCCCCATGGACTCCTATATATAGAAAGGAGGTTTTGTGAATTGTATCATCCCAGAATTGTTCATTTATGTAATGTATTGGAGGTTGCCCCCTCGAAGTGGCTTATTTCTAAGGCGTGGATATCTCTTTTCTTCTATTTTTGGAGCTGGTTACACAACATTTGGTATCGGAGCTTTGGATTCTAGGGTTTCGCTGCTCCAAACAGGTCATCGTGGCATTTTCGCTATAACTGTTTTTCTACGAAGTTTCAGAAGCTGAAATTTTTAGGGTGCGAAGAAAAAATCCTGAGGAAGCTTGTATAAAAATTGCAGAGTTTGGTTCGCAATAATTTCGGAGATATGATCTGTGGAAGTCAGGTATTTTTTCAGGCTCCTAAACAGGTCATCGTGGCATTTGCGCTATAAATATTTTTCTACGAAGGTTCAGAATCTGAAATTCATATGGTGCGAAGCTAACATCCTGAGAAAATTCATCAAAAAATTTCATAGCTTGGTTCGCAATATTTTTGGAGATATGATCTGTGGAAGGTAGTGCTTTTTCAGGCTCCTGAATTTCATCTCAAAGAGGTGATCGTGGGAAAAGTTCAATAACTCTCTCTCTGAAGATTGGATTGGAGTGCCATCAAAAGTGGTCGCAATTACACAGCCTGTAGTTTCTTGGATATAAATTTCAGAGACAAAGGACAAAACAGTGACACGTGGCAAGTCGTACAAGTTCGCTCTACTAAACCAGTCCAGAATTAGGTCATTGTGGGAGATTGGACACAACTTTGTCTTGGAGAATCCAAATCAGGTCAGACCTGTGGCATTTTAAAGAAGCTTCAGAGATCTACTACAGGGCTGAATTTCAGATACCGAAGATTTTCAACTACAGAGATAATTCAATTTCAATATCGAGCTCCTAAAAGCTAGTAAAAGGTGTGTATTTTTTTTCCGAATTGCATAAGTCTTGTTTGAAGAATCAAGTTGAATTGATTCCAAGGGAATCTTGTAGAATAGATATCAATATTGGATTCTAAAATGGCCCCTAAAAAGAATTTAACACCCATTAAGCCTTCAGAAGGCTCTACTATGACTCATGAAGATGAAGAATTGCAACATGATCTATCAAAATTACAAGAGCAAATGCAACAGTTTTCACTCTCGCAAAGAGCAACAAAAAATGAAATGGAAGTTTTGAAGAAAGGCATGGAAGTGAAGATGGACGGTTTTAAGAAAGGCATGGAAGCTAAAATGGATGGCGTGGAAGCTAAGATGGATGGCGTGGAAGCTAAGATGGATGACATGAAAGACAACATGGAAAACATGAAGAGTGATCTAAAAGCATACATGGAAGGCTTGATGACAAGCTTAAAACCAGAAATGATTCCTAATGATGGAAATATAGGAGAAGAACCTCCTGATGAGAACAAAATAAATGTTAATCATGATTTCATAAACTCGAATGTTGGCGGGAAGAACCACCATATTCCAAAAATGGATATGAAAAAGTTTGATGGAAAGGATCCTGTAACATGGATACTACAGATGGAGCAATATTTTGATCTCCATAATGTGCAAAACACACAAAAGGTACGCATTGCAACTTTACATTTAGAACAAATACATTTGTATGGTATCGATGGCTTTGCTCCCGTAAAAAAATTGTCACTTGGTCAATTTTTACGGAGGAAATGATAGCACATTATGAGGATACAAAGAGCAAAACCTTCTTTACCCAATTGATAAATCTCAAACAAAAGGGTTTAGTGGGGCAGCACATTGAGGACTTCCAAAAATTGAATATAAGGGTAACTGATCTTACAGAGGAACACAGGATTGATCTCTTCCTAGGCACTTTAAAGGATAACATCCAACATGAAGTTCGCGTTTTGGAACCCGATTCATTGGAGAAGGCATTCAGGTTGGCAAGAAAAGTTGAATGTAAAATTATGGCGACAAGGAAGCCTGCCACTCAATTCTATAAAGAAGGAAGTGTTGCTACGCCTAGATTTCCACAACCTACAAGGTTGACACCACAACAATTGGAAGAAAAAAGAGCAAAAGGGCTTTGCTACGGTTGTGATAGAAAATACACTAAAGGTCATAAGTGTGCTAAGAAGAAATTATTTTACATAGATTGTGAAGAGGAAGAAGAAAATGAACAAGAAGAGGATATGCACCAGGAACCAGCCCTAGAAGAGGAAGAAATGAATCCGACCATATCGTGTAATGCACTGGCAGGAATTACCACTCCTCAAACTCTCAAGATAGAAGGACATATAAAGAAGAAAATGGTAATAGTGTTGATTGATTCAGGTAGCACCCATAATTTTATTCATTATAAGGTAGCCAAGGAATTAAATTGTTTCCTATACCCAGCACCAGAATGTCAAGTGATGGTTGCAAATGGAGGAACTATAAATTGCTCCAGAAAATGCCATAATATCAAGCTAACCATGGGGGAATATGTATTGACTAGTCCAATGCTTTCCATTCCTATGGGAGGTGCTGATGTTGTACTAGGAGTACAATGGTTACAATCTTTGGGGACGGTAGCTTTTAATTTTCAAGAACTTTTCTTGAAATTTTTTTCAGAAGGAAAGGAGGTCGAATTACGGGGTATTGAAGGGAAGCCAGGAAGGATAATAAGCTCTAATGGCATGACAAAGCTTCTAAAGAAAGAACAACGAGGTGTAATTGCACAATTATGCTCACTAGAAGTTCCAACATCAAAATCATGTATTTCTGCAGATCTCCAACAAGTCTTGGACAATCATTCCAAGGTGTTTGAAACTCCCAAAGGACTCCCACCTATTCGTGATCATGATCACACTATTCATTTGATTCCAGGAAGTGTTCCTCCAAACATCAGGCCTTATAGATATCCTTACTTCCAAAAAAGTGAAATTGAACGTATGATTGCAGAAATGTTAGAGGCGGGTATAATTCAACCTAGTCAAAGTTCTTTCTCTGCTCCTGTAGTATTGGTACACAAGAAGGATGGATCATGGCGAATGTGTCCAGATTATAGGGAGCTCAATAAGCTCACCATTAAAGACAATTTTCCCATTCCTGTGATTGATGAATTATTGGATGAATTACATGGAGCAATTTATTTTACCAAGTTGGATCTTCGTTCAGGATATCATCAAATTAGAATGAAGACTGAAGATATTCCAAAAACGACATTTCGAACTCATGAGGGTCATTATGAATTTTTGGTCATGCCTTTTGGCCTTACCAATGCACCTTCTACATTTCAAGGGTTGATGAATTCCATTTTCAAACCCTTCCTTAGAAAATTTGTGCTAGTATTTTTTGATGATATACTAATCTATAGCAGGTCTTGGAAGGATCATGTTGAACATGTTGACGGGGTGCTCAAACTATTGCAGGAGAAACAATTATATGCAAAAAAATCCAAATGTTTCTTTGGAGTACAAGAGTTGGAATATTTGGGTCACATTGTATCTCACGAGGGTGTTAAAGTAGACCCTAACAAAATTAAAGCCATTAAGGAATGGAAAGTCCCCACAACCATAAAGAAGTTGCGAGGATTTCTCGGGTTAACAGGGTATTATCGCAAGTTTGTTAAGAATTATGGGAGAATAGCAGCACCTCTAACAACATTATCGAAGAAAGATGCATTTTCATGGACTCCTGAAGCAACTAAGGCCTTTGAACGTCTTAAAGAGGCAATGTGCCTAGCACCGGTCTTAGCTACACCAGACTTCACAAAAACCTTTATTGTGGAATGTCATGCCTCAGGAAATGGAATTGGTGCAGTTTTAATGCAGGAAGGAAGACCCATTGCTTTTGAAAGTCGTCCAATCAAAGGAAAGTATTTACAGAAACCTATTTATGAGAAGGAAATGTTAGCAATACTACACGCACTAAAGAAATGGCGAACTTACCTAATGGGAAGACACTTCAAGGTAAAAACTGATCATGATAGTCTTAAACACTTTTTGGAACAAAGACTATCGTCGGAAGAACAACAAAAATGGGTCACAAAGATGTTGGGTTATGACTTTGAAATAATCTACAAAAAAGGAAAGCTTAATGTTGTTGTAGATGCACTCTCAAGAAAGAATGAAGAGGTGGAAGCATTGCTTTGTACCATTTCTATTATCCAACTAGATTGGATAACCGAAGCAAGAGATGAATGGAAGAAGGACAAGATGTATGGACACTCATTCAAAAGTTGCAGCAAGATCCTAGTACATCTGATACATTTAGTTGGAAAAATGATTCCTTATGGTACAAAGATCGCTTATATCTTTGTAAGAATTCCCAACTAAAACAAAATATTCTTCTGGAATTGCACACTTCTCCTTTAGGAGGACACTCGGGATTTTTTAAAACTTACCACAGGGTGAAGAAAGAATTTTTTTGGGATGGCCTTAAATCTGATATTCAAAAGTTTGTGGCGGAATGTTTGGTTTGCCAGCAGAATAAAGTGGAAACAATTAAGACCCCGGGACTTCTACAACCTTTATCCATTCCAAGTCAACGTTGGGAGGAGATTTCAATGGATTTTATCACGGGTTTACCTAAGTCCGAAGGAAAGAGTGTCATCATGGTGGTAGTTGATAGACTTACCAAGTATGCACACTTTTGTGCTTTATCTCATCCATTTAAAGCAAGTACGGTTGCTACTACATTTATGGACAGAATTCAAAAGCTACATGGAAGCCCAAGGGTTATTGTGAGCGACAGAGATCCCATTTTTACTGGAAATTTTTGGACGGAGTTATTTTCTTGTTTGGGTACTCAGTTAGCTCATAGCTCATCTTATCATCCTCAAGCTGATGGTCAAACTGAGATAGTAAATAAATGTTTGGAAGGATATCTTCGTTGTTTTGTATCTGATAAACAAACACAATGGGTCAAGTGGTTACCTCTCGTTGAATGGTGGTATAACACTTCCTTCCATACTGCAGCAAAAATGACCCCATTTATGGCACTTTATGGATATCATCCACCATCCATCACATCATCTTTAAGGGAAAATTCGAAGGTTCAAGCAGTGGAAGATCACATCGAGCATCAGCACGAAGTTCTCCAACTCTTAAAGGATAACCTGAATTTGGCACAAAATCGAATGAAACAACAGGCAGATCAACATCGCAGCGAGAGAAGTTTTGATGTAGGAGATTGGGTATTTTACGGCTACAACCATATAAACAAATGTCCCTCAAGCAAGCTAAGAAGGATAATAAATTATCGCCAAAGTACTATGGTCCTTACAAGGTGTTGCAAAAGATTGGTACTGTGGCATACAAATTGGAGCTTCCTGCTTCTTCGCGAGTACATCCAGTTTTCCATGTTTCATGCTTAAAGAAGGTTATAGGTGAAAATTTTCCAGTTCAAACAGTATTGCCAGAACTTGATGAGGAAGAGAAAATCATATTGGAACCTGAAGCAGTCATGGAAACAAGAACTCGACAACTACGGAATCGATCAATTTCAGAGTATCTCATCAAGTGGAAGAACTTACCCACTGAAGATTCTACATGGGAGGATGAGAATTTTATACAGAAGCACCTAGAGCTACTCAAGCGTTGAGGACAACACTTTTTTGAAGGAGAGGGGCATGTTGGGTCCCTATATTACTAGTATAGTCCCTTATTTTTGTTAGTGTAACCCCCTTATTGTTATTATTGTACCCTTGTAACCCCCATTTTGTTATTATTGTGCCTTAAATTATTATTGTTAGGTCGGCTAGGATTACATTGTGGCCCACTAGGATTACATTATGGCCCCATGGACTCCTATATATAGAAAGGAGGTTTTGTAAATTGTATCATCCAAGAATTGTTCATTTATGTAATGTATTGGAGGTTGCCCCCTCGAAGTGGCTCATTTATAAGACGTTGATATCTCTTTTCTTCTATTTTTGGAGCTGGTTACACAACAACAGCTTGGGGGTGAGTTATCACTGAATTTATGAGCCACACAGTCTATGGCTAGGAGGAACGTGGAGAGCACGTGATCCAAATTGGATCGTTATATTTTTTTTCATCCACATCGATGCATTTAGAGTGGAAAAAGTGGAGGAATCAGATCATGGGACCATTTTTACTCGTGGGACCCAGTTTGACAAAAAAAGGCCTGAAACCTTTTGGGAGTGTTTTTAGGCATCAAACAACGTTTTTTAGGGGTAAAAATTTGTCACTACACCACGACACCTTTTCATGCTATTATACAAAAAAATATATTTCTAGCAACACAAGAAGCACGTTAATCGAAGTTCATATGAAAAGTTATGTCACTCAGAAGTTGACCTTGTTTTCACACCTATAGTTTGGGAGGATACCACATCGGCCACCATTATTCATGGAAAATGGGCTAGCCACGTGATTTTGATGTAAAATACTCTAGAAGAGTATATATTGTAACTCTAGTTATGATTTGATGTAGTCAAACTTAACCACTAGTAGGATATCAGGCTATGTTATAACCAAGCCACTAGGAGGAAGAGGATTTCCATTCTTTTGAGAGAATTTTGTTCCATAGCTGAGAAAAGATAGCCATGAGAGATAGGAGGTAGAGCACACAGATAATATTTGTGCACTATAGCATCCCACAGGCCCTATACATTACTTCTTTGTACCTGTAGCCTTAGTTCCAAACAGAGAAAGAGAGTGAAGCGACCTCTCCTTACAACTAGGTTTTCTTCTAGAAGGGTTTCCCTAAGCATATATTGTGTCTTATGTGTGTGTGAGCTTATTTTTTCGTTCTCTACTTTTCTACATAATTTCCATTCGCATGCATGCATTAATTACGGTTAAATTTACAGATCTAGAAGTTTAATAAAACTGTAATAGTGTAAAAATTCAGAATTTTAATATATTATTGTCAGATCTTTTGTGAAGAAATGTCCAGTGGAATATCCATGGCAGTTTACGGAACAACACGTAGATATTCAGTTCATTTCTACAGATAACTGCACTGCACCGTGACTTGATTTATGAATATTTCTATATGTGTTTATATGTGCTATGCTAATAAACCCTATAGTTGGTAATTATTGTATTTCAATTGTGTGCAATGCCTTTTTTATGTGCCATATGTGTTAGTGTTCATAAACCCTGATACATTTACTTGTTGTAATTATATTCCATGTGTGATTACATGTATATTTAGCTACAAACCCTATCCATGGCTTGGTCATAAGTGTGTGTTTTTGTTGTGAAAGTATGTCGGTAAAATCAATGTGCTAGTTAATTGCCAATGAAGAACAATTATCCCCACTATGTTATTTATTTAATTATATTTTATATACAACGAGAAGCAAATTTAGGGCATGGGGTACTGTGTTTATAATAACATAGATTTCCAGGTACAACAACATTCATGGATGGCTTAAAATATTAACACTTCCACAATTAATTACTAAGGAACTTTGTAATTCCGTTGGGTAGTGTTTCTCCTTGGGGCTGCGGAAATTACAATTCTGAGTCCTCTTATCTAAGCCAAAGGATTCTCCCATCCACATCTCAGTTCCAACGATTGGAAATATTCCAGTTGTACATACATTAGAGGAAATTTCAGCCTAAAAGTGCCCACAAATTTTCACGTAATTTCCATTTCATAATATGTAAACCAATCAAAATCATTTAAATTTAAAAAGAGGTACATGTAAATATTTTGGAGGGAGAATAATACAAACTTTTTTTTTACTTAGATTTTTGGCTGATCTCCTTATAGGTTTACTCAAATATCAAGTGTATACACTCATTGGATTCAGAATTAAATTCCACATCCAACGACTACCCATCATGCATACTTTTGAGAAGACCCACATTGATAAAAATTGAAGATACATTAAAAAAGTGTTGAAGATACATTAAAAAAGTGTGTTCAATACACTTTTTTTAATGTATCTTCAATTTTTGTCAATGTGGGTATTCTCAAAAGTATGCATGATGGGTACTCATTGGATGTGGAATTGTATTCCACATCCAATGAGTGTCTACACTTGAAATTTGAGTAAACCTATAAGGAGATAAGCCAAAAATATAATTAAAAAAAATAGTTTTCTTATTTTCCCTCCGAAATTTATAATTCTTCTTTTATTATTTTAACTATAATTTTATTATTTGTGCTTAGGAGGCCAATTTTAGGCTGAAATTTCCTCTAATTCATTTGAACCTGATTTTTGATGGGTTAGTTAAGAAATGTGCCACCATGATCCAATACGTAATTGATTAGGATCATGGGCTCGGTTTCCCCCCAATTCCTTAGTAGGTTGGGTTTTACAATATTCCCTTTGATTATTTAGGAGAGAATTCACCATTCCTCTCTACACCCTTAGAACTTTTTTTGAATCCCTAGAAACAATCACAACACTCTTAAAGTGGAAATTTGGGAAAAATAAAACCAAATTGAGATTTGGTCGACCCTTCGCATTATATCGACTCTCCTCCAAATGTGTAAGGGCCTCAAAATATAGCATCCCTTATTTCTCCACCCTATATTTGCATGATATTTCCTCGGTGGCTAAAGGTGACTAACAAGTGGTATCGCTTCCTAGTTATCTTCCTCTCTTGTAGTCTTGTATATTTAATTTTTCCTCGGTGCGATTTAAGGTCGACTCCTCGAGAGCGGTGTCTAATGCTCTGTGTAAGGAAATGGAGTTATATCACATGTCCTGTGACATTCCCTCGACACTAAATTCATGTCTCAATGAGGATATGATAATGATATTGGTATATGAATTGCAGTTTGGCTCACAAAAAGGTCATGGCTTTAGTTATATATTGAATCCCATAATGTCTCATCTTATTCAATTACTTCTCCTAGGTTTTGAAGTGGGAGGAGTTAATACCAGAGAGATTGATAACACAGAATTGGGCCTTTGAATAAATATGGAAAGTAATTTGGGATCTTGGGATAATATCAATTCAAGAATTTTTCTTGAGAGGCTATTGGATGTTGCTCAGGTGATATTAGCTTCCATCTAGAAATTGGAGGACATTGTGAAAAGAACAAGGTGCTCCTTTCAGATTTTTTTGGAGGCAAATTGCTATAGCATCATTTATCACCTTTATATACTTGATGACTTATGCATTGGCCTTGGGAAACCTTTTCCTTTCAGACTTGGTAAAATTCTTAAAAAATTATATTTTGAATTCCATACGCGACTCTGCCCAGAATTTTGTGCATGCAGACGCGGGTCCACTCATATCTAACCCGTGTATACAATTTAAAATATTAAAAAATAATAAACTCCCTATTAATTTGGTAGGGTTTACGGGTTTTACCTAAGAACCACCTACACCAGCCCGTGGCCAAACTGTTTCCCGATTGAAAAACTGATTTTAGGAAGTATAGATAAACGTCATTGGGAAGGCCTAAGGGAGGAGAGAGAATGCTATTGATACTATAGCTTGCTATAGCCCAGATCAAGTCTGATTATCCCTGTGTCTCTTGCAATTCCCAGGTTCAGGAAATCGTTGTTTCCTTGTGATGTTCACCCTCCTTATGTGACATCCTTTGTGCACCTCTTATGGAAGAAGATTGTTGAGGTTTGGGCTGGACGGATCCGGAGGACTGTTTCGC
The DNA here is from genome assembly GCA_034641835.2 of Pinus albicaulis. Taxonomy (NCBI): domain Eukaryota; kingdom Viridiplantae; phylum Streptophyta; class Pinopsida; order Pinales; family Pinaceae; genus Pinus; species Pinus albicaulis. Next base: position 139,566,038 of record CM076576.1, read on the forward strand.
TTGGAGTCGTGGCTGATTTCCAATTATATATCTATTTTATTTTTACATACATCAATAAAAGAAACTATGATCTATTCCTGATGTCATGTTCTTATATGTTTCATATACATGTTAGTGATCTTGTAACATTATTTAATGAATCTTTTATGAGTTTATATGATCTAATATACTGACATGTAGGATATATATGTTGTACAACTAGTCTCTGTGCTTTTCCTTGAGTGAGTTACAAGTTTTAAAGCACGAAGAGTAGCAGAGGGTTTTCACCCTCCAGGATCGAGATCAAACGTAGGACATTCGGGTAAGGTCACATAATCCTAGTTTTCTAGTTTACGCATTAGGACTTGTAATTTCAATGCTTCTTGTTATTGTATGCCTTCCGCCCTATTAGGTCCCTCAACCAAGACCTTAAGGTAGATTTTCATGCAACAAAATTGTCGACTCTACTGGGAATTACATCCATGTAATTCCTAGTTCGGGTTGTTTTCTCTAGATTTTGGGTTCCCTGGCTGATCTAAACACTTTCCCAGTCTTGTTGGTTCTTTTTCCATCTAGGCAGAGGCCCTGATCATCTGGATCAGGCTTGGATTTTTTGTTTTTCATTACTGTCATTTATATACGGTTTACTTTTTTTGTAGACTATCATTAATACATATGTTTCTGTCTAAAGGAACCAGCGTATACACGATTTTCTTCAGACACAGTCACGTCTACATGCGTGTTGCACAATAGATCCATGTATGACCAGTAAAATTTGAAAATTTCATTTTTGAGGTCTTGTAAGTCTTTCTTGCCTACTTTTGGTCACTTCTATAGAACCTCATGTATGTCTGGATAATGTTTCTTCTTGTTGAGTGTCAGTTTCTCTCTTTCTTGCTTGGAAACCTAACCAACCTACAATTTTTCCTTTCTGGTGAAGTTTCAGTTGTGGTGGTTGCACCAGGTATTATTTCTAAAGTTCTTAGTTGTTCTGACATTTCAGAATAGTGAGTCTTTTTTAGTTTTCTCATTATTTCCTTGTTCATTGCTTCACTTTTTGGTTTTTGGCTTGTTGGTTTTCTTGGTTTTCTTGTTTCTTGAGATCGGCTTTTCCGGTGAATCTTGAATTTGTCTTTCTTGATTTCTTGAATTTTTTGTTTGCTGGAAGTTTATACTGTTGTTTCGAGTCTTTTTGCTGAGCTAACTACTTCATTCCACTTATTGAGTCCAATCATGAAAATGACATAGCTGGCTTGTGGAATTTCAAGTTGTTTGTTGGCTCATTTTCTTGATTTGAGACCTTTGGTAGTTTTATGCTTGTCTCATAGTTTTTGTTTTCTCCTTAAAAAGTTAAAGGCTCAGAAAACATCTTTGTTATCCATTGATTTTTCTTTGGTTTTCATCTCTTTTGGTGCAATTTTCTAGTTTCTCATTTTGGTCTGGTTGCTTGGTTTTGAGAGAAGCCTTGTAGTAGGTTTTGTCTCTTTCATATCAAGTTATGGAATTTTTTTGTGCAAAGAAGTTCTTGTTGGGATTGTATTTATTTGGTGTCAAAGTGATAAGATCATCTTATTGAAAAACTCATTTTCTTCCCTTTGTGAGTAGTCATAGAATTTTCATTTGCATTGGTAGTTTGCATTAGTTGCACCGTTAAGCATTGTAGTGCTTTTTTATATCTTTTGTGTGTGTGAGCGCGATACTGAAACGAAAAGAAAAATGTATTGCTTTGTAGTATAAGTTTCGTAGAACCCAAGTAGAAATCCCTTTCATCGAAGAAAAATTTGCATATCATGTAGCAGGTTTCTATTGATTTCTCTTTTGCCTCAACAACACCATAAGTTGCATTCTCCATATACCCTTGACTTAAAAATAATAGCCATTAAAATCAAGCGATTAATATAAAATGAACTAGAATTTTTTGCATTGTCATTAATATACACCAACTAGTCTAGGTCATAGGGCCTTGGAATAGGTGAGTGGAGGGTTAAATATCCAAGGCCACTCAAATTTCAAACATAGAATCTAATAAGTGGACCAGGAAAGATCTACCTCCAGAGAGTTAAGCGCGAGGGCTAGTGAAGGAAAATAAGAGAGATACCCCTTCTCCTATTTTCTGGATCGTGACCTAAGACCGTTCCACCTGAATACCAATACAAACTGGTGGCCATAGTTGATATTCATAGGTATGACATAGGTGATTGCGGGGGGAATACCCATGGTACATGAGGCAGAAGTTGCATCAATTTCATTAGTACTTCTGGAGGGTGCCCTTGTGATGCTCGGTTACTTGCACCGGAAAAGGATTTTGTTAGGAGGTCAGCATAATTGATTCTATTACCTTCTTTTGTAGGTCTGGGGCATAGTTACCCTAGACTATTCTCAGAAGTTCCTCTTATTCACTTTCTTGTATTTTGGTGTCCAGTCCTAATCACCTGGAGCGGAAATACCTGAAGGTTGCTTGATTGTTGTATCTTTGGGACATTTTTTTTAGAGAGTGATGTTTGCTCCTAGATTGCCATAGCTTCATAATTTTTTGAGTCTAGCTTAAAATATCATCATTATTAAAAGTTGCTAACTGATCGGTTCGTCGATCAAGAAGGATTCATGGGATTTATCCTGTGAGTGCCGAGCCTTCTTCAAGAAGGCGTAGGAGTAATTCCATTGGTGATTTTCATCCAGTAGTTGTAGATGCATCAAAGAGTGATCCTCCACTTGGGGCTATTGTTTCTATGGGTGATCCTAGTTCTAGTGGTGAAATAGAGAGGAGTACTCCACTCGTATCTCGAGTCTTTTTTCTAGTAGAAGAAGTTGAGGTAGAAGAGATTCCTGAACCTCCACGTACTCCTTCCTCTCCTCCCCCTACTAGTTTTCCGGACGTTATTTTGTATGGTGGGCCTTCATCTCAAAGACTGACTAGCCCCCATATATTTCCTTTTCTTTCGATGGCCACTTCTGGGAACAAAAATTTGACTATGAGCACTTCGAGTGTCCATACTCCTATTTCAGTTGAAGGAGGGGGTACTACTGCTATTTCTACTATCACTCCCAGTGCGAAATTTTTTGGACCTACCTCCATTTCATCTACGAGTGGGGGCATCTAAGCATTTGCTTCCCCATTCTGGTCCCTTTTCTTTTGGAATTCCATCTAGTGCAATTCCTTCTGTTTCCTTTAATGTTGCTTCTGCTATCTCCACACCCATGTTTTCTATGGCTAGTGGGTCAACTTCATTTTCAGGTTTCGCCTTCGGAAGCAGTCATATTCCTCATTTGAACCCTTCCTTAGGATCTTTCCCTTTCTCCGCTTAGGCTCAAGGTTTGAATCATTTCCTTGGAGGCCAAATATATAATGCTTTTCAAGGATGGAACCTTGCTTTTACAGGGTTGGGAATTGGGAATCATTTTTTCTATGGTCAGCAAGGGAATGTACCTTTCTCCTCCGTAGGTGCTTCTCAGGGTTTCTCTCCATTCACCAATTTTTGGAACCCTTACCAAGGGGTTTCATCTTCATTTAAAAATTAGATTGGGGGAAATATCCTTCTTAATGGTAATCCTACGATGAGAGGGGGTCCTAATTCAAATGCTTCTAGGCCACAAGGTTTCTCTTATGGCTCAAATTTTTGTACGAACAATCCATGGAAACCTGATGCCTCAAAAAATCCAGGATATTATTTTCAGAATGTTGGGAATCCTTCCGTTGGTGGAATATGGAATTCTCAATCTCTTCCGCGCTTACCATTCCTAGCAACTTTGAATTTTCCAGATTTATCAAAACTGATGAATGATTCAATTTGATATAGCCCAGGTTGGCCTCCGGTCCCTACTAAACTTCTATCAAATATTCTAAAATTTGAAGGGAATATTGGTGAGGATCCGACTGACCATGTTACCACTTTCCATTTATGGTGCTCCTCGAACACCCTCATCGATGATTCCATTAGGTTGAGACTATTTCAGCACACCCTAACTGGAAACACTGAAAAATGGTACATTGAGCTTACTAGGGGCAGTTTTTCTCCATTTTGTGAGTTGGCTACCATTCTCCTGAACCATTTCCAATTTCATGTTTGTTATGATGCTGGGCCTGATCTCCTGGCCAATTTTCAGTAGGATAAGGCAACACACGTTTCTGATCATATTCAGGAATGTCGGAGAAGGAAGAGGCTCATCAAAGCCCAAATTCATAATGAATTCCTTCTCGAATGGTTTCTTAAATCCTTACAGCCAGAAATCTCGAAGGATGTATCCCTTTCTGGGGTATTCTTTGAGGTATAGGCTATCTTTAGGGCCCAACAGTGAGAAATGATCTATTCTTATTCTGGGCTCCTTAATAAGATTTTTCTGGATGCTCCTCATTCAAAAGTGGATTTATCCAAATCAAATCCAGGTCCTCATGCTGACAGGCTTTTCGGTTCGTTTGATAGTGGCATGACTAACCTTTTGAATCAATTGCATCAGTTGCATTTACAATCTGGTCCTTTTATTCAGGCTACGTTGTCAATGTCTACTCCTTCCCAACCCTTAACTATTAATGTTGTTCAAGCTTCTAACCCCAAAGGAAATCAACGATCCGATGGGAAGAAGAAGGGACAAAATAATATGAAGAAAGACAAGGAAGGTAAGGGTAATGCGAACAGATCCAACGATAATGTTGGAGAGGGTAAGAGAGAGGCAAAGAAGAAATTTAAGTTTCCCTGCAGGTTATGCACCAGAGACCATCTTACTCATCTCTGCCCCAAAATTCACGATGCTCAGCGGTTGTTAGCTCAACAGGGTTCTTCTAGTTCCCAGGCTGTACTAACAAACCCTTTTCCCAATGGCAACACCTGCTTGTTGGCGCGAATGCTAATATGGGAGCTCCCGCTGGGGGCAACCAGGAAGGGGAAAATTCCTCAAATGTATATATGATGAGTACTCACGCTGATATCACTATGAGATCTTGTGATTATGGTGAAGCTGAGTCTTCAAAAGTCAAGGGTGCTCCTAGTAATTCTGAGCCACTACATATAGAGAGGCTTGTATTTGAGCCTATACCTCGGATGCCGAAAGGTTCTACTAAGCGTATGACTAGCAACCCTAATGCCAAAGCTGCACAAAACTACTCCATTGTAGAAGATCTGGCTCAAATTCCTTGTGCTATGTCTGCGTTAGACGTACTCCAATCATGCCCAGCACAAAGGAGTGCATTGCTCACTACAATCGGGGAAGTTGATCCTAAGAACTCTCTTATTATCACATTTGATATGTTGAATCTTAAGAAGAGACTTCCTCATCACATGGATTTTCAGATTAAGTCTACATATCGGAAGATCAATATTTTTCGAGCTATAGTCGATGATGGTGCTTCCACATGTGTCATGTATATCTCATGTTAGAAAGTCGTTGGATCCCCTTCAGCTGTGCCTTCACCTAATATTCTCACTACATTTGATGGTCATTCTCACAGGCCACATGGCATTATTCCATATTTTCCCCTTTGTGTTGGCGGTAAAGTTTTCAACATCGACGTCGAGATAGTTGATGCCAATTTGGACTACAATCTTCTATTGGAGTGGAATTGGATTTATGAAATGGATTCTATTGCTTCATATTTATTTTGCATCTTGTGTTTTCCCCATGAAGGGAGGATTGTCACTATCGATCAGATGGACTATTCTCCGATAGAGCTGAATGCATATTCTGACTCGACTGTTCCCTTGGTGAATGGTCCCAAGAAACCTGTGGAGAATTTGGGGGTTGGAATCTATACCTATTTTATGGGTACCTTTGATCTTCTGCCTCCTTCTGTTCATATTAATGTTATCTCATCCTCCAGGGTTCCTACTCGAAGAGAGTTATTTCAAACTCATTATTCTTTGGATACTTCGACCTTACCTTCTCCTACTTCCACATTAGATGAAGATCAAGTGGGTGGAATGGCATTCCCTATGTCTGCAGCAGAAATTTCCTATCAATCTATGGTTGACTCTACAGATTCCGTTCAATTTTATCTTTCACTGGAGTAGTTGGATGGAGATGTGGCTCTGACTTGGATACTTAGTTCATCTTATGCTCAGGATTGTATTGATACTATTCTTCTAACTAAAAAGGATATCGTTTAAGAAATGAATGGTGTGGAAAGAACATGCAATGATTTTCATCATTGGTCCTATTTTCTACCAGACTTGTGAGAATTTGAATCGAGATTGTCTAGCCTTGTTTCTTCTGGTCTTGTTCACCCAGTCTTGAACCCTTTAGCTCCAACACATGTTTTTGATGAAGGGAACATGGTTGTCATTTCTGAGACTATCTCGGCAAACATTTCTATAGATCCCAATGTTATTGAGAATGTCTTCTGCTATCACTCAAAAAAAAAATGAAACATCATTTGACAAAGTCTTAGAGGTTTGTTGAGATTCAACAAGATGATGATCCTAGTAAAAATTAAGCACCTTCACTAGGTGGGGCCCGTAGGCTATTTTTAGGTGTATGTCTATTTTTAGAATGGTGAACATATTATAAAATTAGCGGGATTCTTATTCTAGATGGTTTATCAAATTCTATCTTTAGATGATTTTCTATTTTTATAAGATGGGTGAAGTTTATTTATAGATCGCAAATCTAAAAATAGAATGCATGTCGATTATTATTAGCCCTTAATGATAATCAGACAGTAAATAATAACTTATTCTCTTGGAGCACTTGATTTCAGTAAACTGATGTGGAAAACTAGTTAGTTGAAGGAATTATGCATTCCAAGGTTGGTTGGTGACTCATGCATGATGGAATTCATTGTAACTGAGTGTGACACAATTGTAACAGAGTTTGAAGAGTAGTTATGGGAGTTGTTATTTAGTTTAACTAAGTTAAGTGAGTTAAACTCTGTTGTGCTAGTTGTAACTAAAGATACACTAGTGAAAGATGAGTGAACTAATTATCTAATTAATTCACAAGTAGTGTCTTACTTGCAATTGAAGAAATACAGTAGTTAACTATTTGCATGTCAGATCTAGTGGAGACCCAGTGGAGAGATAGGTGAAAGGGTGTGTTTAACTATCAATTGTGACTATAGTGATGCATTCAATGCATCTACACATAGATTGGAGTTTCCAATAAGGATTACACAGTCAAGGAAAGGAAAGATCGAATTCATTCAAGGAAATTCTTCAGCAGGGATTCTGTAGTGGAGGCAGGCTGTCAGGAGGTAGAAAATTGATGCATAGATATGCAAATTTATGCATGACAGTGTGAGATGATTGTATATTGTACTGAGAGCTCTATGAGTTGAGATTTGTCTAATATTGTTTCATGATTCCATGATATACATAATATATGATAGTTGGGGTTTTTAGATTTAAGCTTTCTTGGTAAAACATCTTGTTATGTGCACTTGATTTTTCTTCATGTGTTTTGCAATTGGCGATTTAATTTCCGCAAAGAATTGAGTAGAAGGATTCTTTATTTAACAGTGGATTTAATTGTTAGATCAGGTGGGTCTATTAATATACATTCATATTGTATTAATTTCTACATGGTATTGAAGCAGTGTTAATCACTGAAGATTCCAAAATTGAAGCGGTGCTGAGATTTGTGCTGGTGGAACAATTCAAATTTGCTGCAAGAATTTCTTGGTGCGACAATTGAGTAAACATTGAAATGGATTTCAATGGCTTGCGGTTGGAGTATGCACTCGAGGGCAACTCTAACTACATAGTTTGGAAGGATAGGATGGAGGTGGTGCTTGAAGATAATGGCCTGAAGGAGTTCATCAATAGCGATGTTCCTAAGCCCACTTCGACGGATGCTGCATTACTTGACGTCTGGCAAAAGAGAGTAGCGAAGACAAGAAGAATTCTGTTGGAAGGTGTGAAAGACCATATTGTGTCAATCCTTCATGGGAAAGCCACTCCATTTGCAATGTGGAAGGATTTGACAGATCTTTTCCAAAGTAGCAGCAACCATAGGAAGTTGGTGCTGAAAGATAAACTCAGAAAAATCAAAATGGAGAAGGGCGAAAGTATTGCAAAATATCTCACGAATTTTGTTCAATGTAGGGATGAGATGGGGAGTGTGGGAATTAAAATTGCTGAGGATGACTTGGTGAGCTTGGCTCTCCTTGGACTTTCGAAGAGTTGGCAAAGTTATCAAGACTCTATCAATGGATAGGAAAATTGCTGGATTGGGAGCGACTTTGGTTGGATCTAGTGCAGGAGGAGATAATGCGGAATACCAGGGATGGCTCTTCATCAAAACATGATGATGAAGAGGATTGTGCTTTGGCTGCCAAAGAGAGGAAAGGGAAGGGGAATAAATCCCATCCATAATCCGAGGCTAAAGGCAAGAAGCTGGATTTTTCCAAGGTGAAGTGTTTTCACTGTCACGAACATGGGCATCTCAACACTATCTGCCCATAGAAAAAGAAGAACAAGAAGGTTGTTGGAGCTGCAACTGGTGAGGCCCTTGCCTCGCAATTTGAACTTGATTTCTCCTTGATCGCATGATTGGTTTCAAGGAGATGGGAGTTGTTCAGCGACTTGGAGGAGAAAGATCTCCAAATGCATATAGAGATGAGTGATGATGGACAATGCAGTACAACCGGCATTGGTACCATTACATTTGAGAGGGAGTTAGGTAAACCATTTATGTTGAAAGATGTTATGCATGTTCCAGGTCTAAAGAAGAACTTGGTCTCAGTTGCAATGTTGGAGGATAGAGGTTATGACGTTTTTTTCAACGATGGAAAATATTTCCTGTGACGTAAAACAATGGGTAAAACTAAGAGGATAGGGATTCGAGTCAAAAATCTCGACAAGCTAGAGGTAGATGGCTATGCTGTAATGGTGGGCAAAGAAGAATAAGTGGTGAGCCGGGATGAGGGTGAATTATGGCACAGGAGATTGGGCCATCTTCACCATGGCGCCCTGAAGATTTTGCAGCATATTTCTATTGGACTTCCCAAGGGTACAATTGCATAGATAGATCAGTGCAAGGGATGTACTATGGGTAAGTTTTTGAAGACCACCTTTCATGAAAAGGAGAACCGTGCTTCGGTGATCCTGGAGAGAATTCAGACAGACGTGTGTGGACCATTCTCGGTTGCTTCAACAACAAAAAACAGGTATTATGTTATTTTTGTTGATGACTATTCTCGTAGATGATGGGTCTTCTTCATGCAGAAGAAGGATCAAACATTCTCAAAGTTCTGTGAGTTTAAAGCATTGGGGGAGAAAGAGTCGGGGAAGCAAGTGAAGGCTCTACAAAGCGATAATGGTGGTGAATATATCTCGAATGAATTCAAATAATTCTGTAGAAAAGAAGGAATTCGAAGAGAACTCATAGTGCCTCATAAACCATATCAGAATGGGGTTGCAGAAAGAAAATAACGATCGTGGGTGGTTCACGAGCTACGCTTGAGAGGGAGCTACACTTGCATGCAGAGGAGGAACTGCTTGTTCCCAAAGATGAGCCTCAAGATGTGAATCAACCACGGGAGGAGGATCATGAAGTGGAGAATTCCACTCACGCAGAGCCAAATATTAGGACTGGCAGAAGGTGTACTACATAAGCTGAGAGGTTGAAGCTTGATGTGGCATAGAATGTAGGAGCCCCTATTTCACAGCGCAGACAGAGATAGTCTCCTGACCCGTTCACTGGATACATGGCTCTCATGACAAAATGTATCATGACAGAGCCATATTATTTTAAGGAAGCAATGTAGGAGCCCACATGGGTAGATGCAATGGTGGAGGAGTATGAGTCCATTGTCAGAAACAGTGTTTGGGAAATTATTCCAAGGCCGGTTCATAAATTAGTGGTAGGTTCAAGATGGATCTACAAGGTAAACCAAGATCTTGATGGGAGTTTTGAGAAGTATAAGGCAATATTTATTTCCCGGGGCTTCTCATAGATCGAGGGGATTGATTATGAAGAAACCTTTGCACCTGTTGCACGGTATTCTTCCATAAGGACCATCCTTGCTCTCTCAGCACAGCTGGGTTGGCATATTCATCAGATGGATGTGAAGACTGTGTTCCTTAATGGGATCATTGAGGAAGAATTGTACATTAAGCATCTTGAAGGATTTGAGATATTCAACAGTGATTCACATGTGTGCAGTCTCAAAATAGCGTTGTATGGGCTGAAGCAAGCACCCTGTGCTTGGTACACTCAGATTGACAACTATTTCACTGGACTTGGCTTCACTAAGAGTGAGGCGGATGCAAACCTATACCAGATTGTGGTGGAGGGTAATATTTTAATCATTGTTCCTTATGTTGATGATTTAATACTGATTGGTGATGAGTGGATAATACACTCATGCAAGGAGGACCTTGCAAACAAGTTCGAGATAAAGGATATGGGCCTCCTTCATTATTTCCTTGGATTGGAAATATTGCAGCGAGAAGGTGAACTGTTTGTGTTTCAAGGAAAGTATGCACGGGAGATACTCGGTAAGTTTCACATGGAGGACTGCAAACCCATGGATACTCCTCTTCCAGGAAATTGGAGGAAAGAGGATGCTATATTGGCAGAGGTAATGGATGCTACTGTCTATTGACAGTTGGTGGGTTCGCTCATGTATTTAGTTAATACAAGACCAGACATATGCTATGCGGTGAAATAGCTTAGTCAAGCGATGGCTAAGCCTACCAAGCTCTGTTGGAAGGTGGACAAGCATGTCCTAAGATATCTCAGGGGCACATCTGAGTATGGATTATGGTGCAGACAGGCAGATGAGGTGAATTTTCATGGCTTCATGGATGCATATTGGGCTGGCAGCAAACTGGACAGAAAGAGCACATCAGGAGGGATTTTCATTATCGGATATATAGTTTTTTCTTGGTACAGCAGGAAACAGAGATCTGTGGTACTCACTTCAGCGGAAGCGGAAAACATGGTAGCAAGTCAAGTTGCATGTGAGGCTATCTGGATGAGGAAGATCCTGGTCGTTTTGTTCGGTTCTCATTTAGATCCTACATTGATTCATTGTGATAATAAAACTTGCATTAAAATCTCGATTAATATTGTGTTTCATGATAGATCTAAGCATATAGATATATGGTATCATCATATCAGAGATTGTGTGCAATAGAAGATCATGCTGCTTCAGTACATTCCTACGAAAGCTTAGGATGGAGATATTCTGACAAAGGTGCTCACCAGGAGAAAATTTGAACACCATAGAGACATGATCGAGGTGAAGGATAATCCCTTTCTTGTTGAGAGAGAGTGTTGAGATTCAACAAGATGATGATCCTAGTGAAAATTAAGCACCTTCACTAGGTGGGGCCCATAGGCTATTTTTAGTTGCATGTCTATTTTTAGAATGGTGAGCATATTCAAAAATTAGCAGGATGTTGATTCTATATGGTTGAGAAAATTATATCTTTAGATGAGGTTCTATTTTTAGAAGATGGATGAAGTCTATTTATAGATCACAAATATAAAAATATAATGCATGTCGATTATTATTAGCCCTTAATGATAACCAGACAATAAAAAATAACTTATTATCTTGGAGCACTTGATTCAGTTAACTGATGTGGAAAATCACTTAGCTGAAGGAATTACGCATTCCAAGGTTGTTTGGTGACTCTTGCATGATGGACTTCGATGTAACTGAGTGTGACACAGTTGTAACAAAGTTTGAAGAGTAGTTATGGGAGTTGTTATTTATTTTAACTCAGTTAAGTGAGTTAAACTCAGTTGTGCTAGTTGTAACTAAAGATACACAAGTGAAATATGAGTGAATTAATTATTTAATTAATTCACAAGTAGTGTCTTACTTGCAACTGAAGAAATACAACAGTTAACTACTTGCATGTAAGATCCAGTGGAGACCCAGTGGAGAGATAGGTGAAACTCAGTTGAGCTAGTTGTATCTAGTCTAACTGAAAGTTACACTAGTGAGAGTTAAGTGAATTAATTAGTTAATTAATTCACAACTAATAACTCACTAAAAACTGAACAAATACAGCAGTTAACTATAGTATGTGTCAGTTCCAGTGGAGATCCATTGGAGAGATAGGTGAAAGGGTGAGATGGACTATTCGTTGTGACTATAGTGATGCATGCAATGCATCTGACACACATTGGAGTTTCCAATGAGGATTGCGCAGTCAAGGAAAGGCAAGATCAAATTCATTCAAGGATCTTCTTCAGCAGGGATTGCACAGTGGAGGTAGGTTGTCAGGAGGCAGCAAATTGGTGTATAGATATGAAAATTTCCGCATAACAGTGTGAGACGATTGTATATTGTAATGAGATCTCTATGAGCTGAGCTTTGTATGAGATTGTTTCATGATTCCATGATATACATAATATATGATAGTTGAGGTTTTTAGCTTTAATATTTCCTGGTAAAATATCTTGTTATGTGCGCTTGATTTTTCTTCATGCGTTTTACAATTGGCGATTTAATTTTCGCAAAGAATTGAGTGGAAGGATTCTGTATTTAACGGTGGATTTAATTGTCAGATTATGGGAGTCCGATAATATACATGCATATTGTATTAATTTCTACAAGGTTCATGTGTCAAAGGTAGGGTCATAGAATTCATTTTTCATTACTTGGTTAAGGAAAATTTAAAATTTTTCTTATTATTTTATCCTAAAGTCCAAAATTCACACCCATTCAAATCTTTTTAGGTCACATCAGTCATTATTTTCTGACATTTTTCATTTTCCAAGTTTATAACTCCAAAAAAAGTCATTTTAGCCAAGAATCCCTACTTTCGTAGCGAAATACACAAAGAAAACACCCTTTTCGCTATAAAACTGCTAATACTTTCGTAGCGAAACTGTCTGGAAATATACTAGGTACGCTACGAAAGGAAGGATTCCCATTTGTCTTGTAAAAATAGCTGCTAGGTGTCAGTAAATGATTGAAAGGGATAGGGTAGATGCCATTGGAGTTAGTTAGGGTTAAGATCAAGGTATAATGGCTATGGCTGAAGTCATTATTACCATTTTAAGCATGTATGAGTCATCATTATGCCATGAGTTGTCATCAAACTTTAAAATCTTTCCCAATTGAGTCATTTGTCATTCTCCATTCCCTCTGTGCGTGTTATTGAGCTTTGGAGAGCTATTTCACTAAGCCCAAGCTGTGGCTGGTATTTTCAAAGGTTTGCAGGTATCACTGATCAAGCGAGGCAAAGAATACATTAAAGCACCACATCTACAAAGAGGAAGACCAACAAAGGTGGCCACTGTCTTAGATATGAGCCATCAGACATGAACCTGATGAAAACCCAACAGTTTCATAAGTTTTCAGAAGAACATGGTGTTTGCAGTTTTTCCAAAGATTGCAAGGATTCCATGTACAGGTTTCTAATGAGTTTTCCCTAAATTTCAATGGAACAGCTACAAAAGTGGGAATGTTGAACCTCACTATAACACCAGAGACCATTGCAGCAGCAACAGGGATTCCAAGAGGAGAATAAAAATGGTTTAAAGTTTTCAAATTCAACATGCAAGAATGTAAAGAATTTATTAAGCCAGAACATAGTGAGGTTGACCTTACAAATACCATTCCAAGGAGCTGCATGAAATATAATTTCTCAAAGCTACTGCTTATCATTCAGAAATACTTCACTTGTGAAAGGAGATATCATAAGGTTTATTCTTACCTCTTCAAGCTTCTTCTACATTTTATTGGTAAGATATCTCTTGATCTACCTTTTTATTTATACATAAGATTAGTAGAAATGGCAGATAAAGTTCAAGCTAAATCTGAAGGAAGTGAAACCTCAATTTTTCATCATGGGTTAATAAAATTTCTGGTTTTAGATGATTTAAAAAGACTAGGTAGAGACTGGTCGTCTTTTCTGTTTGTTAGTGGTTTTGAAGTGGATACCATTACACCTAAAAAAACTCCTAAACCTAGAGGTATACCATCACCTTCAGTGGCAGAAAAAAGTGAACCTTTAGTGGCAGAGAAAAGTGAACCAGTAATCATGGAAACAAGGAAATTGCAGAAATTTGATACACCTTCTTTTTCACCTCCGAAACAAGAGCCAACTGTGAGTAAACATGGTAGAAAAAGGATTACAAGGAGCCAAAAATTGGCTAAAGGAAATTTAGAAGACATCCTACATGCTATTTATATTGAAGAGACTCCCATAGTCCAAGTTGAGGATATAGATGAGGTAGGAAAGAAGCTCAAGTAAGCCAAATCAGCAAAGAAGTTAGACTTTGAAGGTGAGGATGCAGGTTTTATGTTTCAGGCTAGGAAACCCATGACAAGACATGCTATAAAATTTTTGGAAAGAAGTAAAGAAGTTCATCCAGCCACTTCCACTGTCTAGCCACCACCAAATATCCTTGACCTATCATCACCTGCAAAAGAAGATCCAGTCATCAAGCAAAATAAAGGAAAGGAGAAAATTATTGAAAAAATAGAGTTTGAGGTCCTTGAGGAACAGTTGAAGTTAGAAAATCATTAAATATCAGTCATGAAGAAAGAGGCAAGGAAAAATAATGTACAAAAAGTGCAGTTTGAGAAAATGAAACAGATTTGGGAAGAGAAGGTTGATAGTGTGTCAAAGACCTTAGATGATACACAACAAATAATGAAATGGACTATGCCATTGAGGAAAGAGGTGAAGCATGTTAGAAGAATTAACTTGCTCTTGAAATCTAGAAACATAAAGCTGAAGGAGTTAGAATTGATCCATGAGGAGCTAGAGAAGGGTTTAAAGATGACTGTAGTTGAGGAACCCGTAGCTCAACTCATCATAAATGAAGAAGAAACAACTCAAGGCTCTTCAGTTGAGTTTGTTTATGTTTTGAGAGGTCAATGGCATGTTGAAGACCAAATTTGTACTGCTGGAAGGTACCTTTTTGAAAAAAGGTCAAAATCTGGAAATTACACAGTTTTCCACAGTTTCGTAGCGTTTCCTAGGCTTGAAGCCAGGAAAACGCTACGAAAATTTCTATAGCTTTCTTTTTGCTTCTAAAACCATTTTTTGCAGCTTTCAAGGAGAGGAAATGGTAGTGATGATGTGTCAGGTCATGATGGACACCATGCAAGAGCAAAGAAGTAGAAATTTTGATTTCAAAAGTCATTTTTTGTATGCTACGAAAGCACGCTACGAAACTACCATGCTTTCGTAGCGAGCTGTTTTGAAGGTTTCTGAGAAGGTTTAAGAGTAGTTTTGGACAAGTGGACACATTCAATAGGTCAAGGGAACTTGCCAAAAATCATCCATGACTTGAAGACCATGAAATGGAGACAACTCATCAGCTGAAGCATTTGTTGAAGATAGGGTCCTATTTTCCTAAAAAATAGGGTTTAGTTCCATATGTTGAGAAGAATTTTTAAGATTTCAAGTAGAGATGACTTCTATCATAGCCTATTCAAACATGTGAAGCATCAGTTGTCAGATATGTAACTATTTTAAGAGATAAGGTATTTTGATGTAATAAATAGGAGTTTGAGTCCTATTAGGAAAGGATTGTTTTAGAGTGTAGCTGTCATTTTCTCATTAAAGAACATGTTTTCCCATTATGCAAGGTTTCATAGGAAGAGTTCGATGAATCTAGCCAAGGGGTAGATCATCTCTGATGTAATAAGGTCTATTAAAGGGCAGATTATCGAAATTGTAAAGGGTTGGAGATTTTTTGCACTACTGCAGCTTTATGTAATTTGACTGATATTAGTAATACAGAGGACTCTATTGACAGACTTGAGATTCTCATGGAGTTTTAATGCTTTTATGATCTATATTTTTATGTGTACTAATTACAGTGGATTTTATCTTTATTACTCAGAATTCACATGTGTATGCTCTAACTTTCTTTATTGATGAAGTGGTTGTGTTGTTCTATGTTCCACATGTGATTTACCTTTGCTAAAAACTCTTACCTGCCTCAACTTCCATGTCAAGGGACCTTACCACTGAACCTAATAATTTGTTGACTCCATAAGCCCAATGGTTGCACACCTATACTTTTTTCAACCTACACACATCACAATAAAATTACTTTCCAAATAGAGTTAGCCATCTAGTTTCATCATTATCAAATATCATTAACCCCTTTGAGAGAGCCCTCTCAGACTGAAGAGGCTAAGGTTCAGTCACAAGCTAGTTTGAAAAAATTACATAAAGTTGTCTGATTAGTAGCCAATCAAGTGCATTTTTGTGATAACATCTTCATCGGAGCTGAATGTTCCCCTAAAGATATTCAGACTTATATCGATCTATTTAGAGATTTTCGAGATGTGTTCGCTTGGTATTATGAGGAAATGATTGGAATTGCTCCATCTATTGTCCAACATGAGATCAAGACTTACAAAAATGCTAGGCCTAAAAGGCAGAAGCTTCGTCTGGTAAACCATAGGAAAGCAACAACTATCAAGGCCGAGGTTGAGAAGCTTCTTAAGGTGGCTTTCATATACCCCGTTCCGTTAACTGAGTGGGTTTTGAATCCAGTTCCTGTGGACAAGAAAAAGGGAACGATCCGTGTTTGCATTGATTTCAGGGATTTGAATAAGGCATGTCCGAAGGATAGTTACTCCACACCATTTAATGATCAGATTATTGATGAGTGTGTGGGGAATGAGATTTTCTCTTTCATGGACGGTTTCTCATGATACAATCAGATTCCATCCGTCCTGAAGATCACCATAAGACTACTTGTAATTTCCCCTGGGGTACATTTGCATACAAAAAGATGCCTTTTGGCCTTAAAAATTCTAGGGCTACTTTCCAGCGGGCCATATCCTATGCTTTCCATGACGTCAAGCATATCATTGAAGCTTATTTGGATGATTTAGCTGCTCGTTCTCGAAAGATAATTTATCATCCCTCTCATCTTCGACAATTTTTTGAACGATTTCGTCATTATAAAATTCGTTTGAACCCTAATAAGTGCATTTTCGCCGTCACATCCGTTCGGTTGTTTGGATTCATCGTGTCTATTGAAGGGATTCAGGTATCTCCCTTCAAGGTTGAGGCAATAATTCAGTTGCCTCCCCCGTCTTCTATTCGTCAACTTCAAAGTCTACAAGGAAAAGCCAATTTCTTAAGGAGATTTATCATTAATTATGCCAAGGTGACGAAAGAATTTATGAGATTATTGAAGAAAGGAGTCCCATTCTTCTGGGATGAATTTTCTCAATGCTTGTTCGATGCTTTGAAAACTGCATTGAAATTTGCTCCATTATTGATTCCACCTGATTACAACAGAGACTTCATTTTGTATCTCGCTGCAACAAAATATACTATAGGTATGGTTCTGGTTCAGGAGGATGCTGATCTTTATGAGCATGTCATTTATTACCTAAGTTGATGCTTGGTAGGTCCTGAACTACAGTATTCTCCCATTAAGAAATTAGCTTTGGAAGCCGTCCATGTTGTCTAGTGAATTAGACATTACATTCTTCTTCGCAAAACTTATGTTTTGGCAACAGTGAATCCATTTCAATTTTTTCTCAGTAGGTGAGTGATTGGGGGAAATTACAATCGATGGATTTTCATTTTTCAAGAGTTTGTTCTCGAATTCCTGTCTGCCAAATCTAAGAAATATTTGGTATTTGTAGAGTTGACCTCTAAGTTTCCTTGTGGAGATGAAATTATTTATGAGGAGTCGTTCCCTGATGAACATCTTTTCCTCATTTCTTCACAGGATCCTTGGTATGGATATCTCATTGTTTATCTCCATACTTCGAAGTTTCCCTTAGATTTTTCGAATGATGAGCGTCGAAAGTTGCATCACTTAGTAAAGATTTATCTTACTATTGGTGACACTCTATATCGTCGCGGGGTCGATTTGATCCTTAAATGTTGCTTGGCTCTCGAAGAAGCTAAGTTTGTGCTCAATTATTGCCACATTGGAGCTTGTGGTGGTCATTTATCTAGGCTTGCTACAACCCAAAATATTTTTCATGTAGGATATTTTTCGCCATCGATTTTCAAAGATTGTGTTGAGGCAGTAAAAAATGTCATCCTTTTCAGGTTTATACTCAGAAGATGTGCGCTCATCTAGCTACGCTTTTTCCTATTGTCACTGTCAGTAGGTTCACAAAGTGGGGTATTGATTTTACTACCTGTAACCCGCCTTCGTCGAAGGGTCAAAAGTACATTATCGTAGCAGGAGACTACGTTACTAAGTGGGTTGAGGCTATGCCTACTTTTGCGAACGACGGTGAAACAACAACCTTGTTTCTGTTCAACCAAGTCATTTATTTCTTCGGTATTCCCAAAGATATTGTCACTGACCATGGCAGTCATTTTAAAAATACCATGATGGCTGAATTGGCTCTTAAGTTAGGTTTTCAGCAAGAGCATTCATCTCCATACTATCCTCAGGCCAATGGGCATGTTGAAGCCGTAAAAAAGTCCTTAAAGGTTATCAATCAATGGAAAATCGACAAAGCCAGGTCAATTGGCATGTAATGTTGTATCCTGCACTTTGGGCATACTGGATGTCTATTAAAACTAAAACTGGGTTCACTCCTTTCCAACTGGTTTATGGGATGGAATCGATCTTTCCTGTTGAGTGTGAGATTTCTTCTATTAAGCTAGCTGTCGAGATTCTTCCTGACACTTCAAGTCTTGAAGAACGCCTTTTTTTTATCTAGAAAATCTCGATGAGCAGCGCCGAGATGCAGCTATGATGAATGAGGCTCATAAGAAACGAGTGAAGGTTTAGTATGATAAGGCAGTCAAACCTATGGTTTTATTTGAAGGTGACATTGTTTTGGTTTACGCTTAGGACAAGGATGCCTTGGGGGTAGGAAAATCCAAATCCATGTGATATGGCCCTTTCATTGTTAAAAAGGTCATGAAGAAGGGAGCCTATGCCTTGGTTGATTTCGACGGAAACGAGCTGGTGGACCCCAGAAATGGGCTCTATCTGAAGAAGTATTATGCCTAGGTTGTTCCCTGGCATTTAATTTGTCTGTATATATATTGTATTTTGTGTGCATACTTGTCTGTCTATTTTTGGTGTGAATTTGATGATTGTGATCTTCTTTGGCAAGTGTTTATGGACGAGATGAGTCCTTTCGGCTTTGTCGATGGTTCTAGTCGACATACCCGAAATCTTGCTTCCGTGGCTTGGGTAATTTACTATCCATCCATTCATTTGTTAGTCTCAAGGGGCGTATGCATTGGTCCTGTTTTGAACAATGTAGCAGAGTATATAGATGTGGTCAATCTACTTGTGGAGGCAATGTCTCTTGGTATTGGTTCGTTAGTAGTGTACTTGGATTCAAAACTGGTGGTTTCACAATTAAATAAAACCTATCGTGTAAGAGACCCAATTATACATCGATTATTTCTACGAGTTCTTTTGTTGCAATGTTCATTTCATTATGTTACATTCATTCACATTCCTTGTTCAGAAAATTCGTTTGCAGATTCATTGGCCAATCAAGCAATTTATTGGCATATTAATCATTATATACATTAAATATCAAAAACATCAGTCATCGTTGTACATATGAGACAATCACATCATATAAATCGATGTGTGTGTGTGTGTGTGTCTATATATATATATATATATTTTAGAGTTGTGTTCAAAATATACAAAAATCAGACAATCATGCCCTACAAAATTAGGGCTAATGCCCGACCATGTTCACCATTAAAAAATATTTCAATCATCTAATCAATAAAAATCTATCCTTGTGGGACCTGCCCTGGGTAGGTGTTACGAAAGAAAACTATAGCTATTGCCACACAATGGAATATCCACACCCAATTGCATAGTACTCCAACTACACGTCTCTATATAACCTTCGGGAGGTCCTCTATAGCAGCCATAGGGACTTGGTGAGTCAAGCTCTCCAAGTTTATCTGTATAGCATGCAATACCCTCCTTGGTCTTCTACGACATCCTCAGCTTCTCTTTCGCGATGCCTATGCCTCAGGAATCCCTTAGGTCTCTTTGCTCCAATATATATGACATGATCCAAAAATTTGCAAGTCAAATTTTCCTAACAAAAATATTTTTCATTTTCATATATATTGAAAATATAAAAAATCATATAATCAAAAATAATTATGCGATCTTACCAATCGCCCCCCATGCTACACCAGGTGGTAGGGGTAAATCTTGATCTCCCTTGAAATCCATGCCAACATAGGGATAATCCTCTTCTATGATGATTTGTTCTCCCCACCAAAGGAAGAACTCATCATCCCAAGCAGTCCTGGGGACTTCGCCACCCCCCAACCTCTTCATCAGATCTGCCCATCTAGCTATCTGTAGATCACGAGGGTTGTTGATGGTAGAGATAATCTTGGGGCGAAGCCCTGGAATCCTCTCGAAGAAGAATGTGCATAGAATGGTCCCATAACCAAAATGTTTTGTCTTATTCTTCTGGATTGAGGTCAACTATTTCTTCAAGTTTGTCAATAAGGTTGTGCACCAATCATATAGTGTGGTTAGGAAATTCACTTCCAAACTCATGTTTCCTCATGAAGCTTGGTGCAAGGATGTCGTTCCGACCACTCTGACAATGGTGAAAAGAAGTATTTTCATTTGCAACCCTTGCACATCTCTGATTAGGATCTGTGTCTCGACCTTCTGAGTACCCTCAACACAGTAAAATTGAATATAATCTTTGACATTTAGCCCTCTTGTGGGATTTCCTTGCAAATTTAGTGGTTCCCCTCTTTGAGAGAGTCCAATTATGAAATAAATGTTCTCAATTTCGATCGTTAGTGGAATTTGATCGATCATGAAACAATCCTCCTCCAGGTCCCAGTAAATTACAAACATTTCGAGCAATCTTGTGTTCGTTTTCATGTTTGGCATTTTAAAGAACTTCAACAATTTTCATCCCAGGAGTATATCCAAGGCTAACTGGTCTTCCATGACTTCATTATCAATAGTGTTATGCTCCCTTTCCCTCTAGCTAATGGTCATCCTGCATCATTTCATTTAAAATCCATTGTAATTTAATTTTAAATTTTTTCTCTCCACATACGCGAGTTGCTTCAGGCAAAATCACGTCTACATACGAGTTCAAAATTATGAACCCTTGTATAAGGAGAGGGTTTAAGAAAAAAACATAAATTCTATGGTAAAATTCCTAAAAAATAGCTTGAATTGATAAAGAAATTAATGACCAAGCTGATTGAGAGGCTTACCTGAAAGATTTGGGCTGATTTAGTTGATAATTGCTCCATTTCCAAGAAAGGAATTTTTTTTCTCCAGAGCTCTTTCACAACTTCTTCAAAACACAAATGACCAAATGTGAGTCCAAAAGGCCTATTTATGCCCAAAATTCCAATTTTTTTCACAAATTACTTTTGTGTTTATTTTTTGAATTTGTTCACGAATTTTTAACCTTTTGGCTTGTAAGTGTTGGGATAGGTTGTTTTTAGGTCCATTCTGGTGCTTTCGAGATATTTACATTTCTTCTTTGGTTCCATGATCGCTGACCTGTCATGGCAGGTGTTTTTTTCAGAACTGGCATATAGGCTATGGAATTCACTTTTTGTTGCACTTATGCATACTAGCCTCCATACTGATATCTTGCCATAGTTCCGACCCCATCATGTTATGATTATTAAACCATTTTCACTCCTCGACTTATAAATCATGATATGATGGTAGAACCCTCCTTTACATGGGCTTCTTAGTTAGATCCTCGCTAGAATATGTCACCCATGTTGCAAATTGTGTAGGATCAGGAGTCCACTTTAGTCCCGCCATGACTTATGCATTGAATCTTCCTTCTTCTTCTTCACTATCTTTTCTGGCCTTATAACCTAGAGGCTCCCATTTTTTTGTTGAGTTGTTTTGCTGCATTGCATATTGATCATTTGTATATCTTGGCCTTAAGCCAACTTCACTTGGACTCGTGTATAAGCCATGTTTTGACCCTGTCTTTCTGCAAAGTCAGCGATGCAATCACTTAGCTTCTGTGACTCAACACCTTTTCCCATGGATGGAACATTCCTCTGAGTGTCACTTACCAGTTTCGCCACCTTGCATTGAGCATAGGATTTTTCCTATCCCAGGAACTAGTGCATCTATTTATCGACATTCGTTCTATCCATTGTACTATAGCCATTCTTTTATTCCTTTTTAGGCTTTCAATATGAAAAAAAAAAAATTATATGTCCCAAAAAGAGTGGGATTAGGACATTACTTCCACATTTGGTGGCAGCTAAAGAGTCAGTTGTGTCGCCCTTGAACAAAGCACAAAAAAAGCTAAGTCTTTTCTCCATTTCGGGATGCGTTTAGGTTGACTTAGGAGAAGTCATAACCTTGTTATCAAGTCAGTACTCCCCCTGTTGGTTATCTCTTCCAATCATATGGAGGGTTTATTCGTGCCTCCTACATGACAAACTTATACAAAGTTATCATATGCTGTCATAGTCAAAATGAGTGGTGTCGTTGTTCAAGGGAAGTAAACTTGAGTCAGCCTTTCTATGGTGTCTCTTGACTCATTTTTCAGTCGGTCATCCTCGGTCTGTCAGAGTTTTGTTCTATCACATCAGCTATTTGGTATGTTGCTTGTGCTGGTTTGAGAAGGTATCCATTGACTTCTTGATAGTGGGTTTGTCTCTTATCAACTTCAACAAATTGCTCTAAGAGTAAACCTAGAGCCGCACCTTGGCCCTATTTACATCATCGATAGGTGACCTTGTGCTCAACATTTGATCAACACCATGGGTCTTTGACATAGTGATTTCCCTTGTGTTTGACTTCAGATTTAATTATCATACCTGGGATTTATGCAGTGCCTTGGTTTCTATTTGACCCTATCGGTGGATTCCTCACCTCTTTGTCAAATTTCATTATTGGTTGGTCTAGAGGGTTTCTATTGTGCACTAGCTACGTTTTATGCATGCCAGAAATGTGCTTCGGGTTGGTTACTTCAATTATCTTTGTCTGATTCCTTCCAAATTTTTGCATGCAGGTTACACTCGCACTGGACTGATTTGGGATGCCTTAATGCCTTCTTTCCAGCAAATATTTTCGCATCAACTCTGACTCATTGTTCTGGGAATAAGGTTTAGAGTCTTTTGTCAGTACTTTAGGGTTTGCAGTCATTAGTGGCAGATTCCTTCACTATTGACAGTGAGAGTACATCAATGTCTCCTGATTGGTAGATTCTCTCAAGTGTTCGACTTCAACTCATTCATTCGCACTTGTTAGATTGTACTGGGGTACCTTGAATCTCATCATCATTATCGGTGAGTTGTCTTGCATTTGTTAACGGTATACATCAATGATCGTTAATCAAACGATTTCTCACATGGTCGACTTTAGTTCATTTATTCCCATTGTGTAGAATTGTACCATAGTGATCGGTGAAGACCTCGGGTTTGCATCAGCATGTTTTAGTTCACTTTGACAACTCCTTCAGTTTTCTGCCAGTGACACCATCCACCCTTATATGTTGCAGTTCATCACAAAAACATTCTATATGTTGGTACCCGAGTTGCGTATAGTACCATGTTTTCCACCACTTATGATTTGGTACTTGGAGATTAAATTGTGACTTCAGTGATTAAATATCTTTACAACATCATTGATTAGTCTTCTATATGTGATACTTGGACATGATTTTGATATATACTTTCCGAGCAATGATCAGATGATTCACTATGTACTTGACAGTGCTTGCTATACTTGCATACATATTGGATCCACTCCACACTTTTTATGCGGACATGCTTTTCTTTCACTGAGCATGGGTATGCTTGCCTTAGACATAAAATTTCTTTCTGATTTCTTTCACCGGTTTTTGGCACGCTAAAATCTGGTGAAGTCCTCTCAAGTCCTCGCAAGATTCTTTCTTATGCACATAATACATTTCGGCCATCATGTACCCCTTATGACCTCATATATTAGGGGGCATCTATTATAGCATCATTTATCACCTCTATATACTTGATGACTTATGCATTGGCCTTGGGCAACCTTTTCTTTTCAGACTTGGTAAAATTCTTAAAAAACATTATTTTGAATTCCATGCACAACTCTTTCTATACTTTTACGCGTGTAGACGCGAGTCCACTCATATCTGACCCGCGTATATAATTTAAAATATTAAAAAATAATAAAATCCCTATTACTTGGGCATGGATTACGAGTTTTATCTAAGAACCACCTACACTAGCCTGTGGCCAAATTGTTTCCCAACTGAAAAAATAACTTGAGGAAGTACAAATACACCTCATTAGGAAGACCTAAGGGAGGAGAGAGAATGTTATTGATACTATAGCCTGTTATAACCCATATCAAGTTTGATTATCCCTGTGCCTCATGCACTTCCTAGGTTTAGGAAACCCTTGTTTCCTTGTGATGTTCACCCTCTTTATGTGACATCCTTTGTGCACCTCTTATGGAAGAATATTGTTGAGGCTTGGGCTACACAGATTCAGAGGACGGTTTCGCTTGGGGCAGTGGCTGATTTCAGGTGATGTCTCCACTTTATTTTTACATACATCAATAAAAGGCATGACCCATTCCTAATGTCATGTTATTATATGTTTCATATACATGTTAATGATCTTGTAATCATTATTTCATGAATCTTTTACGAGTTTAAAGATCCCTATATTCCTTATTCATTGGAATGTCTTTGGATTTACAGGGCCTACCCATATACTCAGTTTTATAGGGCAGTTCTACACAATGTTGTTTCCTGTGCCAGAAGGCATTAGGTTCTTCTGAAGAGCATTCTTTTTCTATGATTGATTTTAATTCAGATATTTTTCTCTGAATGTCATGAGACTTTAGCTACTCTTCTATATGGATGGTAGACTTCAAGTCCTTGAGTTCTATGAGTTTATTTTCAGCCTTTTTAAGTTCCTGCATAGCCTGTACCATGGTAGAGACCCTAGGATTTGAAACATAGGGCATGTCTATTCTTTTGGATTTTCCTTCTGAAGTAGGTACGGAAAATAACCTGCTCAATTATTTTTCAATCTGATAGAGCCATGGGGTTCTACTGCTGCTAGGAAAAAATTTCCTAAAATGCAATCAACTGGGATGTCTCCTACTGCGAACTTTAATTTTATGCAATGAGTATCAAAGCAGACAACAACTTTAGGAAATTCATACTGTAGGGTTTTCTATCCTAACCCTATTATTTTTCTGGAGGCTGATATCCAGTATTTGGAGGGGGTGACCTTTTTATTAAATGTATTCACATCTGCACCAGAATCTAAAAGTGCTATGAGGGAAAAAATTTCACCTTTGATACAAACATTGATCTGAACATGATGCTGTTGGTATTCTATTTCTAGAACACACATCTCTCTGAATCCTACTGTAGGATCCTTTTTTCCCTCAAGAATTTCAACATTAGATTCTGTAAATGGAGTATTGTGCAGTTTATAATTTGTACAGTGGCCTGAAACAGGTTGTGCCATTTCCTGTTTTCCTTTCTCTAACTTAGAAACTTGGGATTTTAAAACAGAAATTTCAATTTTGAGCATGTGAATTTCTCTACTCACCTCCCCCAAAGTGAGTGAGCGAACTTTGTTCTGTTTCTGATCTCGCTGGTAGGCCTTGGTATTTCTTTCATAAGAAGATTCGAGGAAGAGAGGCTTCTTACTGGTACTTTTGCTAGCTGAAGATGTTTGTGACATAAATGTCTCCAACAAGCGATTTTTTAAGTCTCCTTCTTCCATTGCATAGATTTGTGCAAAAATATTGAGCTCATCTTCATCTGTTTGAGCCATAAGGACTTTTAGTTTTGAACTAAAGTCTTCTGCAAGGTTTTCATTAGATGAAGAGTCAGATTCATCATCAGAAGAACATCCACATTTACAATTTTCAGAATCTGAACAAGAACAATATAAATGAGCTTGTAGTTCTTCAATAGAAGAACTAGAAGAAGAAGATTCACTGCATGAATAAGAAGAGTAATCATGCAACTGTTGTTGTTGAATAAACAGGCGAGGACAGTTTTCTGCCTAGTGGTGTGGAGACCCACACTTACTGCATCCATTTTCAGTTTTTAAAACTGTCTTGCCTTTATTTGGAGGCTGAGATTTTCTGCCTCTGTTTTCCTTTGACTCTTCTCCATCAAGACATCTGTTTGCCATGTGGCTAGGTTTACCACATAACCAACAGATAATTTGATTCAACTTTTCTTTCTTCTGAGATTTCAGATGTATATCTGATGGCTTGTGTGATCGTATTGATAGTTGACTATACTCATCCATTGGAGGTGAATGAATAGTCGATTTATACTGATTTCAGTCCTCTGTTTCTGAATTTGCAGCTAATTTTGCCTTTTGAGGCTTTCTACATAGTGTAATTCTTAATTTGAGCATTAATGAAAGAGGGAAAAGCCTATTTAGAGGCTTTTGGACCCAGCAGAGGTAGCCCAAGAGAGGGGTGAACTGCTTAAACAAATGCTTACTGTTATGTTGTGCATTTTTGCTGTTATATTTCAGATTTTACTTCATTATACAGTAACTTTTCATAAGTTCACTTTTCCCAATCAGACTTATACAGTGAACACAACTCCTTAGCTTCACTTCAAACCACATTACTTCCATTGCAGAATACCTGAACTTGCTTATTCACACATAAAATTTTGATTAATGAATACTTTGCACATAAACAAATACTTTCATTGATCAGATCTATTTATTGTTTACATTATATTTCTTTAGGCAGAGCCAGTATGTGGGCCAGAAGCTTCTGGTTTCATCCTTTCTAGTAAAGGTGAAATAACCACTAAAAGCCCCTACTGTCAATCTTTGTATAAGAAATACTATGTTCAAACAATTTCAGATCACTTGTAATAATGGGTATTAGGGACATACTTGTAATATCCCTTTCTTTTGGATGGCCTTGAATAAATTCTCTTCTTATTATTTTTGCTGATAAATTTTTCTCTCTTCTGAGCCTTCTTTGCCTTTCTTTTAGAATTTCTTCTTTTAACTAGGGGGTCATCAATAGTGATGCCATACTTACTGCAAAATGACTTGCTGTCAGGCAGTCTAGTCATCTTTTCTAAAGATCTATTCATCTGTGAACTAATACACAGAGTTACTAGTACCTTTGTAATAATTACATATATTTCTCCCCAAGTATAAACTTCAAAAGGCAACTGAAAAGATTCTTGCAGTTTGATAATATCAACCAACTTTGAAGGTAATGCTGCAAGATAAACTTGTTTCCACAAGATATTTTTAGGATCTTTTACCAGGTAGATCCTCTGCATCCAATCTCGATGGAAATCTTCATATTGGCTCATTTTTATACATTTTAAATTCATCAAAATAATTTCATTTTTTTCTGAGACAACATTCTCAGTGCCACACCAATGTTCTTCAATCATAGAAGTTACTGCTCCAATCATATTATTTATGGGAGTACCATCTGGATGGAAATGGATATCTCCATTTTCATCTTTCAAAATTTCTTCTTCCATATTTTTAATCAAAGCTGGAGAAGTTTCAACTTCCCACCATCTTGCCAAGGTTTCGGTGAAGCATTGAATCATAATTTTACATGCTTCAACTTCTGACTTTCCTCTGACACACATGAGTTTATATTCAATCATCATTTGATCAATCACTTGTCTAATTTTCCCCGTACTGATATTATCAATATTCCATTCTTTGTGACATTCAGGATAAAAAGAATGGGTTTCTAGAAGTTTACCCATTCCACTAAGGTCTGGAGCAGAATATCTAGTGAACTGACTTTCTAGGGGTTCATAGACTGGAAGGACCTGAGTTTCAGACTCTTTGTCATATTATTTTATTAAATAGGCAAGAGTGATTCTTTCTTCTGAAGGTAGTTGGGAATACTGTGAGGACTGTCCAACTTCTTCTGGAAAAATATGGGGAAACTTGTCAATAGGATTGATAGGGTTCTGGATATGTACATTCTTTCTCCTATGCAAAAAGGAAGCTGGGACAGGTTTTTCTGTCTTGGAAGGGTTAATCTTATCAAACTTGTCAGAAAGATTAGATATAAGACCTCTAGTAGAATAAGCTTCATTTAAAATTCTACTTTCTACTTCTATCTTGGTCAGGGACTCTCTGGAATAAGACTTAAGCAAGGAAGAGTTAAACTGTACATTGTTCAAGGCATTAGTTACATCATTCACAAAAACTTGTAATCTATCAAACTGTTCTTTAACAAAAATAGTTTTGGAAACATTCTTGTCAAGGCCCGTTATAGCAGTGTTGGACCAGTTTAGTTGCTCGCTGGCTTTCTGTGTCCTGCCATCTATGCCAAGAGCATTATCATCCTTTAACAACAAAGAAATGTCCTTTGCAGTGTTCTGACCTTCTCATAGGATGATGCCTCTATAGGGAGGAAAAGTAGTGGCAGTTTCAATTTTACTACCATCAAGGGCTGACCATGAATGCTGAGAAGAAGATGTTATGGCATCAGTCATCAAAACATTTTCAGATTGTTTATTTTTATTCCATGAATAGAAATATATCCAAATGTTAGTTCTATCCATATAATCTTTCCATTCTTCTGACAATCTGAGTTTTTCTTCACATGAGTGAGTGAGACCAAAAGAATCGGCCTCAGGATGAGTATAAATATCCTAGTTTAGCATCTGTTTCATCCACTGAGTTTCAACCTTATGTTTCTTGCACCCATCCATAATAGTGAAGAATTTGTGCATCTCCATGACTGAAGGATTTTTACAGTCAGATGGTAGATCCTTGAATCTTGATTCAAGGATCAAATCATTCATCTGCTCTAGATATCCGAGACCATATTTTGGCATGTTAGATGGTCTCATCTTGTTGAACATTTCTGTCAATATGGGGTCTTCATTTTCTAGTAATGGAAATTCATGCATCGTCAGTACATGATCTGACTCATGGGGGAATGGAATGTCAGAACATTTTGGGTTTGGACAAGGGTTAACAGAAGTGGAAGTTGGGGCTTCTCCTGTCCTGAGACTATGATTTTCATGAATGACTAGATAGGCAAGACTACTGAGATTGACTAGGGTTCTACACTCTGGGTAAGAGAATTCAATAGAATTAAAATTTACAAGCTGAGAAAACTCGAACAAAGAAATTTCTTTACAAGAACTAGAAACAATACTGGAGCAAGTTGTATCTACAATTTCTGGATCTTTGTACAAAGGGGACTTTTTGCAGGCTCCTTCAATCCTACGTCTGTCAATGGTAGATCTTCTAGGGAAAGATAGTGTAGCTGAGGATTGATCTTCACGAATTTTTACAGAAGTGATAGATTTTGCAGAGATGGGTTTAGGATTAGGAATGACCCAATGTTCAGGGAAGTTAAGATCTTCCCATTTGATTTCTTGGTGTTCTACCTTTTGATTTTTTGAGTCGGTAAGAACAACAACACTTGTTTTCGAATCTCTGTTGGGAGAATGGAGGACAGCTGGGTACGTGGTGTTTGTGTGACGGAAACAACCCTTGGTTTGAATGGAAATATTGTTTATTTTCTTTAGCATATCAAACCCTGAAGTCTGTATTTGAAGTTGTAAGATTTATCTATAGTTTTATCAAATACATAGACTTAAAAATTAGGGTAGCAGTCAAACCAAACAGGACCATTTGACAACGAGGCTACAATCCCTCCAATAATTGAATCAATGTATTTATTATGAGTGAGATCTCTCATAGTGGCTAGGACATAAGTATCTAAACCTTGGTGTGTGAGAGCACTGATTCCAACCTGGAGCTTCCTATGTAGATATTGGGTTTTTAATCTTCTAGCTTCTGCCTGAAGCTGCTTTGGGTCTAGAAGGGGGATGGACTGGACACAATTTGAATTCTCTTGAATGGAACTGATTGACTCCTTTATGGATATCCTAGTGGCAGCCTTTAAATGAAAGGGTGCTACATCGGAATAAACTTCTTACTGACATCTAGGATATATATGTTGTACAACTAGTCTTTATGCTTTATCCTGAGTGAGTTGTAGGTTTTGAAGCACAAAGGTAGCAGAGGGTTTGCACCCTTCGGAATCGACCTCAAACGTAGGACATACGGGTAAGGTCACCTATTCCTAGTTTTCTAGTTTACACATTAGGACTTGTAATTTGAATGCTTCTTGGGATTGTATGCCTTCCGCTCTGTTAGGTCCCTCAACTCAAACCTCAGGGTAAATTTGCCCGCAACACAAAGTTGTTAAATCATCATGTAGACATGGAAAATTTCTCTGGAAGGAACGTGGGAGCAGGTTTTTTTACGTTTTACTTGAGTGACAATGTTGGAAGTCTCCAACAATTCAATTGAACGACAGGTGATAGGAGGATATGGTGTCAGAGCTACCATAGGAAAGAAGACAACCCACCTCTCTAGGGGGTTTGGATATGATAGTCATGGTTTATGTTGAGGTCTATGCCCTGTCTTTGAGGGGTTTTTTTTTTCATGGTTGCAATATTTTGTTGTTACATTTTTTGTTTTATCATGATAGTTTGTAAATTTTGTTATCTCACTAGGTCCTTCTGCAAAGTCTATAGTGGTCATGCTTTCAGCATGAGGAGGATTTTCAACCAAAGAGGCGGTAAACATTTTGCTTGGTATGATGAAGACAAGAATTTTGAATATGAAAATCTATGTAAGGGTTATGGGCCCATCATCAATTTTTATTAATACAAAATACCCTTACTCATTCCTTTAAAAAAAAATTGTTCATAATGTTAAATTAATAAAAAATAAATTTTTTAATGATTTTAATAATATTAATGACATTAATAACAATAATATTAATGTAAATAATATAAAAAACATAATAATAACATTAATATTAATAATAACATCATTAATAACACTAACGTTGTTACATTATAAATAATAACACATTAATTATAGGTTAATACACTATTACTTTCATTATTGTAATTATATTATTATATATAATAACTCATTAATAAACATGGTCTATTTTGGAATGACATTAAAATTTCAACTTATTATAATATTATAATTATATTATTTATACATACTGACACCTTATTATAATAATATAATGTTTTTTATTAATACATATGTATAACAATGTTAACATTATTATTATATGTATCAACTCACCGATAGGAGCGACCTATTTTGGAATAAGATATTATAATAATATTAACACCTTATTATAATGTTATAATGTTATTATTGATTCTATTACATTAACATTAATAATTATAATAACATTAATAATAGCACAACCACATTAATAAATATGGTTGATATACATGGATCGTTTTCCTTTTCATACACTGATTGACATATAAAAGATGGAAAATAATTTCGAGATAGCATAATAATGTGTGTGTGTATCACAACCACATTAATAAATTTGGTTGATATACACCTATTTTCATCCTTTTCATACACTGATTAACATATAAAAGATGGAACATATAGTTGATATAACATACTAATGCTTATATATATTATTAAATATATGCTTAGTCATAGAAAATGCACAAGAAATGTGTTACATTCAATCTTGTGCAAAGGTTGTATGCATCTAGCATTTGCATGAAATTAAGAGGGTTTCCACGAGATAGTTGTAATGTCCCAAATGGGGAAATTTCTGCCATGCTAGGAATATCTTGAGATATTCCTATTTTCCACCTCCGGGAGTATTAACAATCAACACTGAACTATTTCAGAGATTGACTGTAGGGGAATTTACTGGATATTTCACCTTCACAAGGAAGGATGATATCCAGAGGCTACCTGGCCCTCTGGCAGACTCTGCCAATAGAACATGTCAAGAGCTAATAATTCCCTTCAAGGAATTTCTACACCAACTGCCCATGAGGACGTTGTATAAGGAAGCCAATGTGAAAATAAGGCAATCCAATGTTGGGATGCCTTAGAATATGTCTGGTAAAAACTCCCTGCAAAATATCAGCCCAAATAAATAACCCTAAGGGGGTTATTCAGATCTCCCACCAACATGTATACCGAAACATTGCTCAATAAGGGAGTCTTCAGCAGCATGAAAACTTCAACAAGTAGCAGCAGTGAAATAGTGTCTCACATAAAGTAAGAAGAGTGAAAATATGATATATAATATGCAACGGAAAATGTAATACAAATTCCTTGAGGAAAATGCCTCTCAAGGTGAGCTCAAATCAGCCTCAAAGGGAAATGTACGTGTAATGAAGAAACACACTGCTACATAATTCCAGCTACTCCCTAACTGTGCAGTCTATGAGGGAAAATGACTGCAAGCTAATATATATAAGATGATATAACAATACATGCTTAAATAAATAAGGGGCAGCAAGATCTCAACCCCAGAAAACATTATTGCATCAATCCTCTAAGGGATTGGCTAAAATACATAAAACTGGAAAATGCTAGAGTTGCAGTGTAGTTGCTACAACTCAATAATAATAATAAAAATGGAGAAGGAAGTAGATGCTGCAATAGACAATGACACCTCCTCCAATTATCTCCAAAGTGAAGGGGTTGATCCCCTTACTGAAGATTGCACTCACTAGTGCACAAAATGAGCTCCATTTGCAAACCCTCTCTGAGAATAACATTGTAAGAAGAATGGATTGTGATGGGCATGAGAGAAACACATATGGCCTGATGCCAAATCTACAATAAAGCTATGATCTGATCCTTTGCTGATCTCCTAGAGAAGGAATGAGCTTCCCCTCTACAAACCAGCTCTAGAAGTGGTGATGAAGGTCCCTCACTGCAACACCAGCAACTCCAACGTTCTCTTGCTGCAAGAATAACACAGTAGCTGCAAATGAATGCTTTGGCCTCAAGCCAATATGTGAGGAAGATGAAGAAAAATCTCTCCATGGCCTCCCATGGAAGAGAAGGGCATTCCTAAATAGGAATCCCTTTTGTGCTAAGCAGCACAAAGTTGAAGAGAGCTTCAACCTCCAAATTCTATTCTCCAAAGAATGATCTCCACAATGGCTCTCCTTTATCTTTTATGCAAAGCATGCATGGACCCCACTCAGATTAGGGTTTCTCTCATTTCAAATTTCCCTCCACTCCAATTACGCAATCTTCTTGTGCAAGTTTCCCCTCCTAGGGTACGTTGTTGATTTTGGTCAACCATGGTCTAGCTCACTTGCTTTTGGCCCTTTTCACACTTGGGGCTGCTATCTTAAGCCACTTAAGTGACTTTTTCACCTTAGGAGTGTTTATTAAGTTGCTACAATGGGTTCCTTACCCATTTTATTCCTTTTATTAAAATAAAATCAAAATTAATGTTCCAAATACTTTATTGCAAAATTTGGAACATTACAGTCCTCCCCTCCCAAAACTTGCTTGTCCTCAAGCAAGAGCAAGGATGAACTGCAAAAATTCCTCCACTCAAGGCATGGAGTCTGAAATATCCTCATGTAGATCCTCCATCCTCAAGCAATCAACCAACAAAATGAGTCACCCTCCAACTAGGCAACTCCTGAAAGTACTCCTCCACCTTGTGCTCATCAGAAATAGGTGGGCTGAATTTCTAAACTTGGTAAGCTTCATAGCCTACCCCACGCTGTCCTCTTCTCCACTCATGGTGAATGTGGAGTGAAATATGAACTTGGGCTGCAATAGTGTTGCCTTCAAGAGGCAAGATGAAGTCTAGATCCCCAAGGACCTCTCCTCCAACGCTACAAAACAAGCTGGCCCAAATCATCTCATATGTGATGAGTTGGATTTCATCAATATATGGGATCCAAAAAATTATATGGTTCACCTCATGGAAAAACACATGGCTGAAACATGGTGACCATATCATCTTTCATACTCCCTTGGAGCATGTGCTGCAAAAATAATGGAGGTATTCTTCCCCAAAGGGCACATCCACCCAATGAGTCTCTCCCTCCACATGATACATATGGGGTTGCTGCTGATATATGGCTGAAATGAAATGGTCTTCATGAGAGACCCAAGCTACCCCATCAACATAAAAACCATGAAGTGCCTCCTCCAAGAATTCAACTCTCCAAATAACTCCTCCCACATGAAGGAAAGAGATGAAGATTTGGAAATCATGGGCTACCCATTGTTTCTCTTGAAACATACAGCATGAAAAATAGGGAGAATGATACTCCCAATGGGCATCTTCAATTCATTTTCCTCCTTCAAAATAGTGCTTCCTCTAAACAGCGTTCCATCAGCAACATATGGAAGCATAAACTTATGAGATCAAGGAGGTGAAATATGGTCCCATGCATGGAACCAACACAGGGCATCATTTTCCTGCCTCCAAATATGATACAAAATGTGTATTTTCAGCCACTTGTTTGCTGCAACATCCATCCTGCAAGGTGTGATCGTGAAAACAAAATTTGGTGCCAAAGGTGCACACCAAAACTATGTGGCTTTCCCCCACAATCCACTGCTGAAATGGCCATCATTTTGCTGCAATGAACCATAAGTATAACAAAATAAAATATGCAAGAAGAAAGGATCCCTCTTGATCTGAAATACTGCTCATAAAGATAAGAGAGTGCAAGGCATGTCACAAAGAGTTACCTCCCTCATCATGTACTTTGGCCTTTGAGTTGAAATGGATCCAATGAAAAGTCCCCCTTACTGCAACATAGTAGGGGAGTCGTTGTGCCAACCATCTCATCATCTCTTGGGCTATGCATCTAGCCAAATGCTGATATACATCCATTAGGAAGCCCTCCCAAGTGGACTCCTCCATCAATGAACGATATGCATGAAAATACATGAAAGAAGAATCCATAAACATTGCATGTAGATCCCTCTTCTTGTGCTTGTGCAACCAGCCAAGAGATTCAAAATGTAGTAAGGAGTGCTTTCCTCATTACTCCTTCATGCTCATCACCTACATGCCTCCAAAGTATATCACTTGTGGAGTGGCTTTGAGAACAGTCCAACAAGTAATCCAAGCTCTCAAGTGACAGCGCTGCTGGCCTTTGTAGTAGAGCCACTGTCAACTCAAAGCTTCCCTCTTTGACATGAATCTTGCCAAAGACTCCTCCCATCATTTTGCTGCAAATGTAGTTCTCCTCCCATGAAGAAGGTGCTACTTGGCATCCAAGATCAAAGAGAAATCCTCTTGCACTATGCTAGTGCCTCCTCTTGCTCCCGCAACATGCAAAAAAAATCTGAGCAACAAGAGTACTGTTGCTCCTCCCCATAATTCCACCATGATCAATCTGAAATGGGAACATAATGAGTGGTAAGAGAAATGCCATCCCATCATGATGCACCCATGCTCCCCTCTTTTTCCATCAAGAGCAACAATTGTGAAATGATCCTGGGACCTGTGGGTTATGGATCCTCCACATTTCCGCTGGGCACACTCCATCCATAAGGCTCTTCTCTTGGGTGTAAGTATCCTGCCACTTGGTATCTCTCTCACAAGAGCTACCATTGTCCCAAAACAGATTTCTCCTTTTGCATTTCATGGGACATTGAAATGCAATCTCCTTCATGACAAAATTTCAAAACCCCACCCTCACATGTGATGCATGGCTCATCAATAGTGCATGAGGATGATGAGGGTTCTTTTCCTCCAAAATGGCACAACGCAGTAAAATTTCCCTCCTCAAGAAAATCAACATGCAATAATGTATAACCCTCCATGATAGATGCAAACTCATGCATACCTTGGAGAGATTTGGAAGAATCTTGCTGCAAGAGTCTCTTCCTCAAGTGTGTTGGCTGCCTCAATAATTGAAGGCCTCCATGAATGTAACAGAACTGGCATGTGCCTCTGGTGGTGAGAGCTCCTCCCTCCTTTGGCCAAATCTTCTGATCAAGATCTGAGAAAAATCAGTAAGAGTAGAAACCCTTGCATGCCTCCCATGGCTAAACCACCAAGTTCTTTCCTCTTCCTGCTGAACAAGTGTGAAAAGATAGAGTCCCTTGGAAGACTCTCTAGGGTTTTCTCCATATTCAGCAAGATACTCACTTAGAATTCGAATTCTAAGTGTCCTCCATGCTTCTGCTCTGCTCCTCTGTTAGAATAGGAAGTGCATGGTCCTTCCTCTTCTCCTTCTTCTATCTCCTCAACGTCCTTGGAGAGGTTGTTGTTGGACCCAAAACTGATGAGATCAATCTCATCCTTTGCATCATTTTGACCTCTTCTTCCTCTAGAATTCGAACTTCACAGGCTGAGCCAAGTTCGAAGCTTTGATACCAAGTAATGTCCCAAATGGGGAAATTTCTGCCATGCGGGGAATATCTTGCGATATTCCTATTTTCCACCTCCGAGAGTATTAACAATCAACACTGAACTATTTTAGAGATTGAATATAGGGGCATTTAATGGATATTTCACCTTCACAAGGAAGTATGAGATCTAGAGGCTACCTGGCCCTCTAGCAAACTCTGACAATAGAACATGTCAAGAGCTAATAATTCCCTTCAAGGAATTTCTGCTCTAGCTGCCCATGAGGACACTGTATAAGGAAGCCAATGTGAAAATAAGGCAATCCAATGCTGGGATGCCTTAGAATATGTCTGTTACAAACTCCATGTATAATATAAGCCCAAAGAAATAACCCTAAGGGGGTTATTCAGATCTCCCACCAACATGTATACCGAAACATTGCTCAATAAGGGAATCTTCAGTAGCATGAAAACGTCAAGTAGCAGCAGTGAAATAGTGTCTCACATAAAGTAAGAAGAGTGAAAATCTGATATATAATATGCAGCAACAAATATAATACAAATTCCTTGAGGAAAATTCCTCTCAAGGTGAGCTCAAATCAGCCTCAAAGGGAAATGTACGTGTAATGAAGAAACACACTGCTACATAATTCCATCTACTCCCTTACTGTGCAGTCTATGAGGGAAAATGACTGCAAGCTGATATATATAATATGATATAATAATAAATTCTCAAATAAAGAAGGGAGAGCAAGATCTCAACCCTAGAAAACATTATTGCATCAATCCTCTAAGGGATTGGATAAAATACATAAAACCGGAAAATGTCGGAGTAGGGATATCTCTTCCCTATTGTAATAACATTCCCTTATGATAATTTAAGTATGGTGAAATTATGAGAAAAATAAAAACAAAAATTCCATTTGATTTACCCTTTACGAAAGAAGAAAGGGAAGAGAGAGGGAAGGGAAAACAGGAACCAATGAAATAAGTCTGGGATGGAAGGATTCGAACCTCCGAATAACAGGATCAAAACCTGTTGCCTTACCGCTTGGCCACGCCCCATTCCCATCCTATTTCCCTATTCATATGCTAATGAATAGCAAGAAAAGAGCTCCAACATAAAGATCTTCGTTAGTGTGTAAGCCAATTGTATACCACCACTGATAAACACCGGAATAAGCAATATTGACCGGACCGGGAGCACCTCCTTGGGTAAAAGCTTCTATAGCTGGTTGACCAGAATGAGGATCCCAAATTGCATGAGCAATGGGTCTTACATGTAAGGGATCGTGTACCCATGCTTCAAAATTGCCTTGCCAAGCCACATGGAAAAAATTACCGGAGGTCCACAGAAAGATTATTGCCAACTGACCAAAGTGGGAGCAAAATTTTTATGATAAAGGCATTCTTCAGTAATATCATCATGACTCTCAAAGTCATGTGCGGTCACAATACCAAACCAAATACGACGAGTAGTTGGGTCCTGGGCCAAGCCTTGGCTAAACTTCGGAAATCTTGATGCCATAATGCTTTTCAAATCCTCCTAGCCATTATCCTACTACAATAATTC
This sequence comes from Pinus albicaulis, assembly GCA_034641835.2. Classification (NCBI taxonomy): domain Eukaryota; kingdom Viridiplantae; phylum Streptophyta; class Pinopsida; order Pinales; family Pinaceae; genus Pinus; species Pinus albicaulis. The sequence goes on from CM076576.1 coordinate 139,603,574, forward strand.
TTGCCAGGAAGAACGCCCATGTTGTGACGATTCCACCCAGAAGGTAATGAGCTACTCCTACAGCACGTCCCTGTACAATGCTCAAGGCTCTGGGCTGGATATCAGGAGCAACCTTCAATTTTTTGTGGGCCCAAACAATAGATTCAATGAGTTCTTGCCAATACCCATGGCCGCTGAATAAGAACATTAAATTGAAGGCCCAAAAAAAATGAGCACCTAAAAATAAAAGACCATATGCAGATAATGAAGAACCATAAGATTGGATCACTTGCGAGGCTTGTGCCCATAGAAAGTCACGGAGCCACTCGTTAATCGTAATGGAACTTTGTGCAAATTTTCCTCCCGTAATATGAGTTACCACTCCCTGATCACTTATACTACCCCAAACATTGGACTACATTTTCCAACTGAAATGGAATATTACTACTGAAATTTCATTGTACATCCATAATAAACCAAGGAAAACATGATCCCAGGCATATACTTGACATGTTCCTCCTCTCCCAGGTCCATCACAAGGAAAGCGAAAACCAAGATTTGCTTTATCAGGTATTAAACGGGAGCTACGGGAAAATAGAACACCTTTAAGTAGGATTAAAACATTCACATGGATAGTAAATGCATGAATGTGATGTACCAAAAAATCCGTGGTTCCTAATGGAATTGGTAACAAGGCCACTTTGGAACCTATTGTCACCAAATCACCACCTCCCCAGGTTAAGCTGGTACTTGTTGTTGCACTAGGAGCTATTGAACCAGGTGCTGAAGCATGAGTGTTTTGTATCCATTGGGCAAAGATAGGTTTTAATTGTGTAGCAGTATCTGAGAACATATCTTGAGGACGTCCTGGAGCATTCATAGTATCATTATGAATATACAGACCAAAACTATGGAAGCCTAAGAATATACATACCCAGTTGAGGTGTGATACAATTGCATCACGATGTCTAAGAACACGATCTAATAAATTGTTGTATTGAGTAGTTGGGTCATAGTCTCTTACCATAAAAATCGCTGCATGTGCAGTAGTGCCAACTATAATAAACCCACCAATCCACATATGATGTGTGAATAGAAAGAGTTGGGTACCATAGTCAATAGCTAGATACAGATAGGGGGGAATCGAATACATGTGGTGAGCTACAACAATAGTTAAAGATCCTAACATATCTAGGTTAATAGCTAATTGAGCATGCCATGAGGTAGTGAAGATCTCGTAAAGACCTTTATGTCCCTCCCCCGTAAATGGACCTTTATGAGCTTCTAAAATATCCTTGAGGTTATGTCCAATGGACCAATTGGTCTTATACATATGACCGACTATCAGAAGAAAAAAAACTGCAATAGCCAAATGATGATGTGCAGTATCGGTCAACCACAAACCCCCCGTTACTGGATTTAATCCTCCATGAAAAGTCAAAAAGTCTGAATATTTTGACCAATTAAGGGTGAAAAATGGGGTCAATCCCTTAGCAAAACTGGGATAAAGTTGAGCCAAAAGATCGTGATTCAAAATAAATTCATGAGGAAGTGGTATCTCTTTAGGATCCACTCCAGCGTCTAGAAGTTGGTTAATGGGTAGAGAGACGTGTATTTGGTGTCCTGCCCAAGATAGAGACCCAAGTCCTAGTAATCCTGCTAAATGATGGTTCAACATGGATTCTACATCCTGGAACCAAGCCAATTCTGGGGCAGCTTTGTGATAATGAAACCAACCAGCAAAAAGCATTAACGCCGCAAATATCAATGCACCAATTGTAGTGCAGTGAAGTTGTAATTCACTGGTTATTCCATATGCTCGCCAAATCTGGAAGAAACCAGAGGTTATTTGTATCCCTCGAAAACCTCCACCTACATCCCCATTCAATATTTCTTGGCCTACTATTGGCCAAACTACTTGGGCACTGGGTTTGATGTGAGTGGGTTCAGCGAGCCATACTTCATAATTGGAGAAACGAGCACCGTGAAAATACATCCCACTTAGCCAAATAAATATGATGGCTAGTTGACCAAAACGAGCACTAAAGACTTTACGAGAAATCTCTTCCAAATCCTTAGTATGACTATCAAAATCGTGAGCATCAGCATGTAAGTTCCAGATCCAAGTGGTAGTATCAGGGCCTTTAGCTAGCATCTTTGAGAAATGACCAGGTTTGGCCCATTTTTCAAAATAGGTTTTTACAGGATCTCTCTCCACTACGATCTTTAATTTTGGTTTAGGTGAACGAATGATCATTTAATTCTCCCCTTTTCGAATGGGACATAAATAAGAAGAACCCTGCCAATAGCAATTAGTGAACTTCCGCGAGATATATCTCAACTCGTTTCTCCCCTTATTTTCTAGTTTATGACTGGAGCGACTATGATACGGGAGTCGATCTGAGGCAGGTGTTCAGTTTTATTATGACATATCTTCGAGGTGCTTAATGGACCGTGGGCTGTTACCATACAGAAAAAAGATTTTTAGTGTAATGGAAAAAGCAACGGTGATTATTACACCGTTTCTAGATGGATATATATATATATATATATATATATATATATCTGTCTGTATATATGGATATATATATATTTATCCATCTACTGATACTCCTCCATATGTCCCATATCAAAGCCATCCATTATAAATCGTTATTCATGGATCATTAATGAAAGACGTCTTCGGATGGATTTTACCCCTATTAAGAATATACATCAACAATCCAGAATCAAAAAACGTATTCTTTTTTTATATTATAAATAAATTTCTATAATATGTTGATAGAATCTCATTTTTGGTACTATTCTGGAAGAATCCCATTGATTTCGAGTCAGATATTAAATAATGAAAATGATTTCCCAATAATAGAAATTATCATTCTCCAAAGCGTCCTGTAATCTTTAACCAATTTTGTGCTTCGATGTAATTTCCTGGAGCAAGTGCTATAACTTGTTCCCAATACTCAGTAGCTTGATCGAACCAAGCCTCCGCAGTTTCAAGATCTCCTTGTCAAATGGCCTATTCTCCTCGGTCGGGATAGGTCAACTTGGAAAATTTTTCTTCCCTCAGAACCGTACTTGAGAGTTTCCTACCTCATACAGCTCAATCCACTATTCTTTAGCCCTCTACCAAAATTTCCAAAATATTATTGAAATGGAGATGATTCATTGGGAGTTCATATTAACCAAAGGACCAAAAAAAGTCAATGACATGAGTTTCTGATTTCACTTCCAATCAATTCAATGATCAGGTTCTATCTTTTCTCCTACCCTCAAAAAAATGAAGTATAGAAAGAGATATACTTTAGATTGATTGTCCAAATCAAAGTCTTTTTGCAAGGTAACTATCTCAATTCCGTATAGAATTTTTGGAGAGTACTCTCTGAGTACTTCACATCTTTAGGATCTGATGCTACACCGCTACTCAATAGCTTAGTAGATCAACTCTATTACATAAGTTGATTCCTGATTCTTGTCAATGAGCAGATTTGATCGTATCAGCTCGTACCTTCTTTCAATAATTGATCTTTATGGTGCTTCCATCATCAATTGAATTTTTTATCCATGGAATATTTAGGCTCTATCTATTCATATTCGGGCTCCTATGAGAGATGCTTTTTTTTTTTTTTCGCTACAGCTGATAAAAACCATTACTTGGGATAGTGCATATGTAGGAAGCCTTTAATTTTGTCCTTGCTCGTACTAGTTATTAACTAAGTTATTCTATGGTACAGATAGCCGCACGTAATGACAGATCAAGGCCGTATTATTAAGAGTTTGTGGTAAGGATGGGTTCCATTCTAATGGTTGGAAATAATATTCCAAAACCTTCGTATGTTCTCCATTACTTGTATGCACAAGACCTATATTATATAGTATATAATGTCGATCATAAGGATCAATTTCCAGTCGCATAGCTTCATAATAATTTTGTAAAGCTTCCGCATATTCCCCTTCCGATTGAGCTGACATCCGTTACGGTCGTTCATTCCATTGAAATGATCTCCGCTTCAAAACCGTACATGAGATTCCCACCTCATCCGGCTCCTCCTTTTTTTACAGTAGGTAATATGGGGAGTAATGCGTGGAATTGAAAAAAATATATATATATTCTGACCCAATATTATGAATTAACAGGGGCTAGTGTATTTCCAATAAATATCTAACCATCCTTCTTGCAAAGATTCTTTTCCAAATACCAAGGATCTTAGTACTAGGAATGGAACCTCTAATAATTTCTTTGTTCTTAACGCCCTATATTCTTCGGGGATTAATCACTTCAACAATATCTGATGGTTCCATTATAAGGGTATCCAAAGTACAAACGAGATGGATGTTTGTTGTCCCAACCATTCTCACTACCCTTCAGAAAAGGGTAATGCATATGGACTATAACGAAGCTTCTGTGTTGTCGATTTCCATACATAGTGCTTTCTCCCTTCATGTGCGCCTATCAAATAGGTTCAACTATACAAGCAAGGCCTATTGCATAGGTGTAACCTTTCGCTCGGTACTAAAATCCTCAAGAGATGAGAGCATCTAAAGGTGCATTGACTGGGGATACACGACAGAAGGAATTGTTCTATCTCCAAAACTCACCTTCACTGAGTGTAAGTTTTATTTTACTCAATTTTTATTCCTAAATACCTTTTCTTTCCCAAAAAAAGAAGAACGGAAAACATATCAAATCACACCATCTCTGTAATAGGTAAATGCTTCTTTCTCCCCTGGAGCCATCGAGATTATTCGCAATTAGATATCTGCTATAATTGTGAAGGTCTTATCAATAAAATTGTCATTTCTCTGAGATCTAGGCATAGTCAATTACAGATTTGATAATTTCCTTCATTCCCTTACGCAAATGATTCCATGAATGAAATTTTTTTTCTGGTGCACAATACCATAAAAAGGATTTCCTTACAATCATAAATATGTTCTCATTCTATCTATTCCAATCCAATTTCTTCTTTAAAATGGGAATAGATAGGGAATATTTTGAATAATTGTTCATTAGTAATATGAATAATAACGGGAAAATATTCGTATTGAAATAAGACTAGATTGGGTAAACTCGGGAAGTCCGGTTCGATTATGATCCGAACAAAGAAAGAGTTAGACGATCGAGCATTGCATAATGAGAATGCAATGCCCACCTAGCAATTGTGTGCAGTGTAGCTGCTGCAACTAAATAATAATACAAAAATGGAGAAGGAAGTAGATGTTGCAATAGACAATGACACCTCCTCCAATGATCTCCAAAGTGAAGGGGCTGATCCCCTTACTGAAGATTGCACTCACTAGTGCACAAAATGAGCTCCATCTGCAAACCCTCTCTGAGAATAACGCTGTAAGAAGAAGGGACTGCGCTGGGCATGAGAGAAACACATATGGCCTGATGCCAAATCTGCAATAAAGCTCTGATGTGATCCTTTGTTGATCTCATAGAGAAGGAATGAGCTTCCCCTCTACAAACCATCTCCGGAAGTGGTGACGAAGGTCCCTCACTGCAACACCAGCAACTCCAACGTTCTCTTTCTGTAAGAATAACATAGTAGCTGCAAATGACTGCTTTGGCCTCAAGCCAAGATGTGAGGAAGATGAAGAACAATCTCTCCATGGCCTCCCATGGAAGAGAAGGGCATTCCTAAACAGGAATCCCTCTTGTGCTAAGCAGCACAAAGTTGAAGAGAGCTTCAACCTCCAAATTCTATTCTCCAAAGAATGATCTCCACAATGGCTCTCCTTTATCTTTTATGCAAAGCATGCATGGACCCCACTCACATTAGGGTTTCTCTCATTTCAAATTTCCCTCACTCCAACTACGCAATCTTCTTGTGCAAGTTTCCCCTCTTAGGGTACGTTGTTGACTTTGGTCAACCATGGTCTAGCTCACTTGCTTTTGGCCCTTTTCACACTTGGGGCTTCTATCTTAAACCACTTAAGTGACTTTTGCACCTTAGGAGTGTTTATTAAGTTGCTACAATGGGTTCCCTCACCCATTTTATTCCTTTTATTAAAATAAAAGCAAAATTAATGTTCCAAATACTTTATTGCAAAATTTGGAACATTACAATAGTACATACATACATACATAAATGCATTCCTACAGATAATATTAAGTATATATATTTTATTGAATATGTGCCTGGTCATGGAAAATACATAGGTAATGTGTTACAATTTTTCCTTTATCCATCTTGTCCTTTTGATTGATCTTTGTGACTAGCATTTTTTAGAAGATTTTGGTTTTATCAAACTTCACTACATTTATATATGTATACAATCTACAAAAACTTCCTAACAAAAGAAAAAATTGTAACAATGCATGTATTACTTGATTTCAACATCATCCTCCACTAGTAGCTTCTTCAGTTTGGGGCATTATTGCATGTTGTTCTTGTAGGTTTTAACCCTGTATAGAAATTATCTGCAAACAAATCTTAAAAACAGAAAATAAACAATAGCGAGAGCATAAAACATAAAACAGATATACACAGAGATACACAGAGATTTTTCGGATCTACAAAATACCAGGGGCCGAAAACCATCATGCCCCAAAACCATGTGCAAACCCATGCACAAAACCATGGGTGGGTCCGCCCACAAAAAAATAAGGTCCAAATTTTTTTTCCCGAGGCACTGCCTCGGACCCCGAACATGGGGGTCTGCCACCCCCCCTACTACGCCCGGCGCAAAGTACAAGGAGGGCTATTGCCCCCCCTGTGACCCCCCCCCCCCCCGTGCATGACTAGTCATGGAAAGAATATAACACATACCGAACATTCTCCCACTTGTTGTTTTCTTTCCGCAGGGGGCCACATGAGAGATTAGTCATTAGCCCAGCTTTGCAACACCCATTGTTTCTCTACACCAAGAGAACTTCTGAGTCCTCACAGACTTTGTCAATGCATCTGCAACATTCTTCAAGGTGTCCACCTTTACCAGCAACACTCTTTTAGCCTCAACCATATCTCTCACAAAGTGATATTGAACATCAATGTGCTTTGTCTTTGAATGATAAGCAGGGTTCTTAGCCAAGAAAATTGCACTTTTGTTATCACATTTTATCCTTATAGCTTGTTGCAGCAACCCCATACTTGAACACAATCTCTGCAATCAAACTGCTTCCTTGCTTGCATGAGTGGCTACTATGTATTCTGCCTCTGTAGTTGAAAGAGCCACTACAGACTGTCTTTTACTCATCCAACTGACAGCACCTCCAAGTATGCTAAACACATACCCACTTGTAGATCTTCTTTGGTCCAGATCTCCAGTCCAGTCTGCATGAACAAAACCACGAATGTCCAACACTCTTTCCAATCCTATTCTTCCCTGGTAGCACAAGCCATAATCACTAGTGCCATGCAAATATCTGAAAACTCGCTTCACTGTTGTCCAATGCATCTTCCCTGGGTTTGACATAAACATGCTCAATACTCCCACTACATGTGCAATGTCTGGTCTAGTACAAACCATTGCATACATCAGGCTACCCACTGCACTTGCATATGGAACATGGGACATATCCTCCTCTTTCTTCTTGTGTCTTGGGACACTGTTCAACAAACAAATTTACACCTACAGGAATAGGAACATTCAACGGTTTACTATCCTGCATATTGAACCTTTGCAATATAGTCTCGACATACTTCCTCTCGTTTAACCAGAGCTTCCTCTTTGCTCGATCTCTCTTAATTTCCATGTCCAAAATATAGTTTGCAGCACCAAGATCCTTCATGTCGAATTTGGAGAACAATTGGGTCTTCAAATATTGGATAATTTCTTTTTCATTTCCAATCAACAACATATCATCCACATACAAGACCAAATAAATAACACAGTCACCAATTAATTTAAAATAAACAAAATGATCCTCCTTGCTTCTGGTGAAGCCAAGTCCCCATATATAAGTATCAAATTTCTGATACCACATCCTTGGTGATTGTTTTAACCCATACAGAGACTTCTTTAACTTGCATACCAGTGATTTCTTCCCCTTCACCATAAAGCCTTAAGGTTTTTTCATGTAAATCTCCTCTTCCAGATCCCCCTGAAGAAATGTTGTCTTCACATCCATCTATTCTACCTCAAAATCAAATGCAACAACAACAGACAAAAGTAATCTAATAGAAGTAACTTTGGCAACAGGAGAAAAAATATCACCAAAATCAATTCCCGACACTCAAGAATAACCTTTTTATACCAACTGAGCTTTGTATTTCTCTACCTTGCCTTCTACATTCATCTTCTTCTTAAACACCCATTTTCTCCCGATGGGCTTCCTTCCAGCCAACAACTCCACCAGATCCCATGCCTCATTTTTATGCAAGGATGTCATTTCATTAACCATGGAATCCTTCCAGATTTTTCCATCCTCTGAATCTACTACCTCCCTGACAGTTCTAGGATCATCATCAATTATAGTTAAAGAAAAATTTGAACGGAAAGCAGATGGATTATATCTTTCTGGTTGTCTTCTTTCCTGAACTGATCTTCTCACAGCTGGAGTTTGTGGCTCTTCCTCTTCTGAGTCTTCTTCTGTTGTAGAGTCATCCTCCTTTAGCTCAAACTCTATCTTCTCAGGTTCCTTTGGTAGGACTTCATTTTTAACAACATCTTTCACCTCTATAAACACCACATCTCGGTTGTACACAACCTTCCTTGTTTTCAGGTTCCAAAGCTTGTAACCCTTTAAGCCATCCTTATACCTAATAAAGATGCACCTTTTAGATTTATTATCTAATTGGTCCTTTTCTCCTTTGGAACATGTACATATGCATCACATCCAAATACCCTCAGATGTGAAAGAGAGGTTTCTTACCATTCCATACCTCATGTGGAGTCTTATCCTCCAATGCTGATGAAGGTGATCTGTTAACCAAGTAACATGCAGTCTCCACTGCCTCTGCCCAGAATTCTTGTCCTAACCCGGTACCACTGAGCATGCTTCTTGCCTTTTCCATCAGCGTTCTGTTCATTCTTTCTGCAACTCTATTTTGTTGAGGTGTGTATGGAGTAGTCTTCTGTTGTGCAATACCACACTTCTTACATAACTCTTCAAATTCCTTCTTGCAGAACTCCCCACCATTATCTATCCTCATCACCTTTATCTTCTTCTTTGTCTGGTTTTCCGCCAGAGCCTTAAATTCTTTAAATCTGTCAAAGACTTTAGATTTCTTCCTCAAGAAATATATCCATGTATTCCTTGAGAAGTCATCTTTGAATGAAACATAGTACACAAACTTAACCAGTGATGGAACCGACACAGGTCCAAACACCTCACTATGCACAAGCTCTAATATCTTGTTCACCCTCTTAGCACCAGAAGTAAAACTCACCCGATTCTGCTTCTCATATACACAATGTTCACAGAAATCAAAATCCAGAGAGCTATTATAAATACCTTATACCATACCATTTCCATGCAGTATCCGAAGGCCCTTCTCTCCAATATGTCCAAGCCTTTGATGCCATAGCATGGTCTTTTCTCCACAGACCGCTAGGCTTTCCGCTCCACTTTCGGGAACCACAAAAATGTTGCACCCGTTAATAACAATGCTACCCTGAAGCTTGTACAGAGTTCCAATCCAAACTCCCCACATTAATACCAGTGCTCCTCGAACCATCTTACAGGTATCTTTATCGAACATCGTTTTTACACCTACATCATCCATATTGCTTACAAAAATCAGATTTTTGGCCAATGCAGGAATGTGCAAAACACTAAGAAGTGTTCTAATTCTTCCACCTTGTAGCTTCAACTTTAATTTTCCACGTCCGATGATTCTGGCCTTCCTATCATCACCTAAGAAGACATCTCTGCCATCATATTTCTCATACTCGCAGAACCACTCCCTATGGGGAGTTAAGTGAAAGGATGCACCTGAGTCAATCAACCATGACTCATGATCTACATGTGTATTTGAAGAAGAAGCCAAATACACATCCCCACCTTCATCCAAGGTGTTTTTTGCCTCTACAGAAGGAGCATCATCAGATCCCTTTCCTTTCTTAGGAGCTTTAGATCTGCAGTCCTTTTTGTAGTGCCCTTCCTTTCCGCATTTCCAGCACACCTTTACAAACTTTCTAGGAGATTTAAATCTCCCTCTAGATTTCGATCTCCCACTCGAAAAATTATTCTTTTTTCTGTTCTGGGACCTTCCTCTTACAGATAAGGCATCTCCATTCTGACCCTCCATATTTCTCCGTCTCATTTCCTCCAACAGCAATGCTAAGACAATGTCATTAAAATTCAAGGTAGTTGTATTGCTACCTATTGCAATAACCAGACTGTCCCACGAGTCTAGTAGAGAACACAACAAATTGATGCACTTATCTTCATCTGAGATTTTAATATCAACATATGACAGCTGACTTACCATAGTATTGAAGGTGTTCAGATGCTCTGTCATTGAGTCTCCATCCTTTATCCTTAGGTTATACAACTTTTTCTACAGTAACAATTTATTCACTAGAGACTTAGATTGGTACGAAGTCCCAAGTTTGTCCCACAAATTCTTCATTGTAGCTTCCCTAGATACATTCAATAATACTGAATCAGAGACACACAACCATATTGTGCTCTTTGCCTTCTGATCCAACTTCTTCCAGTCTTCATCTGACATTGCTGTTGGTTTAGTACCTGGATCTCTCATGATCCACTGGTCTTTATCCACCAGCAGATCCTCCATCTTGAGCTTCCACAAATCAAAACTCTGGCCATTAAATTTCTCAATATCTATCTTTCCACCGCTTGCCATCTTCTTTCACCGCAAGAATCGATCTCGCAGATCTCTCACTGAACAGGGTCTACCTCAGGCCCGAGAAAAAAACCCCTCAGCAGTAAAGGCGTCCCCTTGAAGTCGAAACTTCTCTGATACCAAATGTAGGTTTTAACCCTGTACAAAAATTATCTGCAAACAAATCTTAAAAATAGAAAATAAACAATAGTGAGAGCATAAAACATAAAACAGATATACACAGAGATTTTCCCCTGGATCCCAAACCAAGACGACCAGCTTGATTTTTCATTATATTCCTTTTAGTGTTACAACACATATATATACATGCCGAAGCATACATAAACCCCAATCCATTAACCCTGGATTAGAACATAATCGTAGTTCCCTTGACTGGATCTACAAAATACTAGGGGCTGAAAACCATCATGCCCCAAAACCAGGTGCAAACCCATGCACAAAACCATGGGCGGGTCCGCCCATTGAAAAATAAGGTCCAAAAAAATTTTCCTGGGGCGCTGCCCCGGACCCCTAATAGGGGGGAATTCTGCCCCCCCTGTGATCCCCCTGCTACACCCGACGCAATGTACAAGGGGTTCTATTCCCCCCTTTGTGACCCCCTCGCGCGTGACTAGTCTTGGAAAGAATACAACACATACCCAACAGTTCTAACTCCCATAACTGGATACAAGGGATTTGTTTCCCATAAATTGAATTTGTTCATTTAACTCCATAATCTATCTACGCAGGGCCTTTGTTTCATCCTCTTGTCTAGCTAACTTTTCTTTCAAAATTTGTAACTCTTATGATGTTTTTTGATAGTTTTGGAGGTACTCCAAGTCCTAGAGTTCGAGGTTTTGAGGTTGGAGAACAACAAAAGTCATTATGGGCTTGGAACCTATTGAGGCCTTGTAAATAGATGCAAAAACATAAGGGAAACCACCCGGTCAGGGACTTAAAAATCGTTCCTTTTCCATTTGGAATGGTGGCTTCAACTGGATTTATGGGATCCATTTTCCAGTGGAATATATTGGGTGAATGTATGGATTTTTAACTATCTTTAACTTGGTAGATGGAAGTAATAGCAAGCTTGAGTAAATAATATATCTATCTACTATGTATCCCAGGATGAAGTATATTCTCTGTGCGATTTATAAAAATTATCTTTCAGTGGATGAAAATGAAGATCATACAAACACTTAGAGATATGAAAATGATTTGAAGTAATTGATTTAATTAAATAGTTAATTAAATCAATTGGATAAATCTTATATCGTAACTGTTAAATGCATGTATTGAATATGTGTCAAAACATAACAATATAACATGTTCAAAAGTGAGTTAAAGCTAAATTGTATTAATAAAGATACATAAAACAAAACATCATAAGATAAACAACCATTTCTCATTTGAAACAAAAATATAACACATGTAGGATAAAAGTACCATGTATATGTTCGCTCTGCTCATTTGAGAAAAAGTACTTGGTCCAACCCTTTCTATTCAGAAAACTTCAAGAGTACAAAATTGCAACATCCCTAAAGTCTTCCTTTCAAAATTTCAGGGCCCCTTCTTCAAAGACATGAAGGGGTTTATATATAAAAATAAAAGTCTTAAAATAGTTATTACAATAAAAAGCTGAGGAGGTTTTAAAACAACCCTCCTTAAACTAAGTGGAAATTAAACATAAACATAAATTAAAGGGGTGAATTTCTTGATGATTTTCCTGCTGGCTCATCAACCATTCGTTCCTTCAACTGAAGGATGTTAAGCATAGGCTTAACCTCTAGAGGTTGGCTTGGCCTGATGCGTAACTGTCCAGTGAAAAAAAATCGGAAAGTGGAGGAAGCATGTTGGAGGATGTATCTGTAAGACATCACAACATAAGCCATTGGCTATGTGGCTTTACCAAGTATCTCCAATACTTATCCCAATCCAATTTTTCCAACTTTCTGATGTGTTCTTCTTTTACCTTTGAAACTTCTTGCCATTTTCTTATCAATTTTTTCGGATAGGCAATGCATCGAGAGGACATCTATCAATAAGGTTTGCAACAATGAGATTTTGACTAACAATTTCCACAATGTTAATAGCCACATCTTTTGCTCTGCAAATGGATCTTTCAACATGTTTCAATTTTATATCCCAATCAATAAACAATATTTCCTTCTTTGAGTCTTCAATCTTGGGCAGGTTGGCCTTTCGGCCATCAATAGAATCTTTCCAGGTGACATACTGGGAAACCTTATCATCAATCTCATCAAAACTAATTCTTTGGTGTGAAATTCGATTCATGAGTGAATCGCTTTACTCGCACAATTCAAAAATATTTGATAATTTTTAACAAATAATGACTTGCCCTTAATATGGAATTGTAGAGAAGTGATTGCTGATAGTATACGTCTTTGTGTGAGATCCAAGACTTGCACATTCTACAATGATAGGTTCAAGCTTATGGATATACTCAACTTGAATTTATTATATTAGTTGAGCCAATCTGTGAAGAATTTTATTTTACAGTGACAGTCAGATCTACGCTGCTTATTATCTCAGTCTGTGTTGGGGATGAATATCCATTCTACAACAAGATAATTTCCATCAGTAATTCTGTCAATCATACTTATGTCTTAAATCTTACAACCCAACCATAGAATCCAGTGTTAGTATATTCCCTAAGGGATATCTACTTATACATATCAATCAACATGCAACAGTTGTATTTAAGAAATTGAAGATCAGAAAATTCAACGATCATAGAAATTTTCAAGTTTTACTCAAAACTCCATTAAAAACAGTGGCTAATTTTAACAAGTAGAGCTTAATAGGGTTTGGGGAAACCAGTGGGGAACAAAGAGTTACATCGTATAACAGATTTCCATTTTCATGGGATTTCCGGTAACTTTGAAGTAGACATGGGTCCCTAGAGGGTTGAACCTATGGGAATGCCTAGTTCAAAGTCTTGGCCAAGCCAACATCGCCATATCAAGGACACAACCCAAGCTCATCTCAGATCAACATGTAGTGGCTCTTGGCTGAAGGAAGCACGATTGAAAATCAAATCTTGTAATTAGTTTTGTACCCTCTCCAATCAAATGATTTAACTTAAATAGAATATTAGCGTAGCTTGACAAGAAAAATGAAGGATCAGTAACATGGGTATCAGAGATAGATATTCTAATATACAATTAAAATCCACAAAACCATTCATGATTCTCATTTGTGATTCTTTTAATTGCAACTCCATCTATTATAGTGGATGAGATGCATAAATCCCAGTAATATTAGTACACGAATTTAATCGGGTTGGGTTTTAAAGTAACCATCCAGGAATATAGACTCAAACTGCATCTTTGTTGAAGGGTCCCAGGCACAGACAACCAGATTAAAGTGCATAAAAGCATACAACTTAACTACCCACTGAATATCTGCTAGGATTCCATTATTGAATCTACAAACTTCTCTCTCTCTCTCTCTTAACTAAATAACAATTTAATGGTTCAACACACTTACACAGAACCCAAATTGTAGAGGCCCCAAGGCCACAATTGTGGTACAGAAAACATTAGTTGCAGCACTCCCCTGTGCATCAGAATATTTCTTGCCTCTATTCCTATGTTTCCTTATTTTGTTGTGCCTAGTACCTTGATGCAGCAAGGGTCGTTTTATATCACCAAAAACATGACATGTGCTACATATAAGGAAATTGTAAAAGGACCGTGACATGGTTCAAAATATCTGTAAGAGTCCACCGCATAAAAGAGAAAATTGAGAAGCCAGCAGGCCAGATTAACTGAGATGGGCAACTTTGCCTTCAATTCAATTCAAACAGGGACACCTTCCAAGTTCCATATCAGCCCCAAGATACTGAAATTTCATGTCCTAAGTTTAAAATTAATTCCACCTTGAGATCCTTTTCTACATTTTCACTCTCTACATGGACATGCTATGATAGACTAACAGGCTTTTATTTTTCACTTAAGGGACTTAGCAATGATAGGTTGAGGTTAGCTAAACGACTACTCTCTTTTTTAAGGTGGTCTTTTTTATTTTTTTTAATCAAATTTATAATTCATCATAATAAAATTACATTTTTATTTTTTTAAGTATATAAATCAAACTCCTTATTTCATCATCATCAATCCCCACTAGAGAAAGTAGATATGTCTCCCTCAAGCCATATTTGCAGATATGGATCCCTTCCCAGGCTCTGTTATTTAACCTTTATTTATAAATGCAACTATTAATTCTCTTTTATAACTTCAGTTTTTAGATTCAGCTTCCTAATATGTTTCTACATTTTTTGCAGACATCGACACAACATGGAAAAGAAATGGAAGACTATAATGGGCCTTGAGGTGCAAGACCCAAAAGATAAAATCATATTTTCTATAAAATATTTATTTTGGTCTGAAGTATACAAGACGAACATGAATATTGACCGGGTTGCAAAAATTCCTACAAAACGAATTACTGATTTTATTCAAGGAGAGGAATCAAATCCAGATGCTCCATGTACCTTCCAGCATCGAAAAAGAAAACCTCCAAGCTAAAGGCCTACTGCTACCTTGCAACGGGAACTGTAAGTATTTTAGAAAAGCCTTGTTTAGATCTTCATATTAACAGTGCTTTATCATTTGTCATATGTGTTGACATTCAAAATTTATTTTGTAGTTATACTTGCTCATATGGTCTAGAGGACAAGAGAGCAGAATGGAAAACTAAACCAAGACGTACTATTGTCAAAAAGAGGGGTTGTCAATGCCATTTTACTATAAAGGTCATGGTTTAAGATCCTGATGTTGCAATAATAACATACAACATGTATGATCATGAAGATGAGAAAGGATGGCCTTGTCATGGAAAACATGACACTTTAGGTGATGATGGGCCTCAGAGGAAGCCAAGATTTTCAAGGGACATGATTTCTTATATAGAAAGTTTCTTTTTTCTTCTAGTGCCAATTGATTCTGTTTGTAAAATGCATATTAAGAAATATATTGACATAGATGCCACAGCTCGAGATAGGGATTTTTTCTTATGCAGAAAAGATATTGAAAACATCTATAATCGTCTAGCAAAATAAAATTACCAACTGCATTGCAAAGATGAAATGAGTGTGAATCTCTGGTATGAAAAACACCATAATGATTTCTTCTTCTACCAGAAGCCCAATGGTGGAAAGATCCCTTTTATAGCCGGAATACAAACTAAATGGATGTTGGAAACTATGGTTAAGTTATCCCACAATAGCTTGATAGCCATGGACTCAACATTCAATACAAATAAATACGGGGTGAGGGTGAGTATTTTTGCAATGATTGTTTAAATAAAATCATTTTGGTTATAATGATTCAAAATGATTAACGACTTAACAATAGCTTCATTTTTTTAATTTGACAGTATCAGTTGTACACGCTCACGGTGTTTGATGAGAAACAAAGTGGGGTTCCAGTTGCATGGGTGGTGATGTCATGTAATACATCACAAGATATAGCGGCATGGCTAGAGCACCTCATGCAAAGATGTTTTTGGCTTTGTTCTGATTGGAAGATCAATGCCTTTATGGTTGATGATGCATTGGCTGAAATTGGTGCTTTGAGGTAACATAAATATTCTTATTTGACATTGCAAGTTACATTCATTGTAAATATTTCTCACTTAAAATGAATTAAATATAGCAGGAGAATCACCAGATGTGAAGTGATCTTGTGTATTTGGCATGTAAGGATGGCTTGGCTAAAGAATGTTAATCGGTTGGCCAGTAGTTCAGAAAAAGCAAAAGAGATGTTCAATGAACTTGGTTATATCATGAAAAATTGTTATAATGATGAAGTGGATAATGTAATTAATGGTTTTTTCACCAAGTTTGCAACTGAGGAGAAATTTTTGTACTATTTCCACAAGAATTGGGTTGCTGGTGACAAGATCCATAAGTTCGCATGCTATTTTTTTTGTTCTTACGCTTTTTGTTTTCATAATGAAAATATATATTTACTAATTGAGTTTTTACATTTATGGATGTGGGTTAAAGGCTGCCGAGAGTTTCCTCATGCAAATCAGGAGACAAATAATGTTGTTGAGTCATACCATGGTTATCTCAAGACAACATTTCTATGTGATAGACGAAAGAAATGTTCTCGTAGGATGGATTGGCTATTCTATACTATAATAAAACATGTTGAGCCATTTTATCGATTCAAGGAAATTCTGAAAAAAGAAGGATATATGAACAACCACAAGAAAGAGATGCAGCTTGAATCATCAATGGAAAAGGCTCGAAGAATTCCAGACAGTGATTGCAGGCCTCATGAGAGCATATCTCATGCTTATTGGGTGAGGAGTCAAAGTAAACTTGATAAGAAATATCTTATCATATGGCATCGCACAAATTTTATCACTTGTAATTTCTCATGGTCTATTCTTGGCAACATTTGCAAGCATGCCATAAAGGTAGATTGGTTGCATTCCTCTTAATGGAGTCAGACCCTTTATTGGATCTTGATACCACACCTAATACATTGAATGCCCTTCCTGAGATAAGTATAGAGGCACCAAACCTTGATGTAGGTACTAGCACAACTATTATGGATGATAACAATGCTGAAGAACTTAATTTGTTGAGAGAGGAGTTGTTTGGCTATATAAACCTGTTTCGGAATAGTCCTCTTTATACTGTGAACAAGACAAAACAATTGATTGATTTGGCTAAAAAATTTGTGGATGATGCTAATGACCTCCATATTATGGATTATGACTTCACCCTTGGGTTGGGTGCCTATGAGTCATATTTGAAGAGGAAGAAGAGTTTCCTTAGTCCTAAAAAGAAAAATAAAAGAAAAAAAAATTCCAGCTTGGATATTGATTTGAATGTCTCTGCATCCTAAGATGAACCATTTCAGTTTCAATATCTCAACAAGCGTGGTTGTCCTCGCTCCAAAAATGCATCCTTTATTGTCCCAAGTAAGTTGTGTAGAGAGATGGGTGCTATGTGTTTGCTCTTAATTGTGTGCACTGGTTGTTGTTGATGTTTTTAATGTAGTGTTTGAATATATGCAAGAGTGCAACATCCCAATATTGTGGCTTCACTTTAAGCACACAGACAAAACCCCCATGCCTCTATTTATCAGTTCAGTCAAGGTGTGTTTGATGGGATACCTAATTGATGTAGTCAGTATTCTGATGCCTGTATTAATTCACATGATATTATTTTCTCTGACGGAAATTGCATTGTTGGAGAATAGATACAACAACTTCTTCAATGGATCGCCCTCCATCCGAACATGATTGCCTCATTGAAAACATCCAAATTGGTGATTTTCCAGGTTTTTTGCTATGTGTTTGCACGTAACTGTGTGCACTTGTTGTTGTTGATGTTTTTAATGTAGTGTTTGACCGTTTGCAGGGGTGAACCATCCCAATATTTTGCCTTTAGTTGAAGCACGTAGACAGAAGCACCATCTCTCTATTTATCAGTCCAGTCAAGGTGTGTTTGATGGGACACCTAATTGATGTAGTGTGTATTTTGATGCATGTATTAATTCACATGATATTATTGCTTTGATGGAAATTTCATTGTTATCTTACATATACAACAACTTCTTCAATGGATCGCCCTCCATCTGAACATGATTGCCTCATTGACAACACCCAAATTGGTGATTTTCCAGGTTTTTTGCTATGTGTTTTCTCTTAACTGTGTGCACTAGTTGTTGTTGATGTTTTTAATGTAGTGTTTGAATGTTTGTAGGGGTGCACCATCCCAATATTGTGCCTTCACTTGAAGCACATAGACAGAAGCACCATCTCTCTATTTATCAGTCCAGTCAAGGTGTGTTTGATGGGACACCTAATTGATGTAGTTTGTATTTTGATGCCTGTATTAATTCACATGATATTATTTTCTTTGATGGAAATTGCATTGTTATCTTACATATACAACAGCTTCTTCAATGGATTGCCCTCCATTTGAACATGATTTCCTCATTGAAAACACCCAAATTAGTGATTTTCCAAGTTTGTTGCTATGTGTTTTCTCTTAATTGTGTGCACTGGTTGTTGTTGATGTTTTTAATGTAGTGTTTGAATGTTCGCAGGGGTGCACCATCCCAATATTGTGCCTTCACTTGAAGCACGTAGACAGAAGCACCATCTCTCTATTTATCAGTTCAGTCAAGGTCTATTTGATGGGACAACTAATTGATGTAGTCAGTATTCTGATGCCTGTATTAATTCACATGATATTATTTGCTCTGATGGAAATTGCATTGTTGGAGAAAAAATACAACAAATTCTTCAATGGATCGCCCTCCCTCCGAACATGATTTCCTTATTGAAAACACCCAAATTGGTGATTTTCCAGGTTTCTTGTTGTGTTTGCTTTTAACTGTGTGCAGTGGTTGTTGTTGATGTGGTTAATGTAGTGTTTGAATGTTTGCAGGTGTGCATCATGCCAATATTGTGGCTTCACTTGAAGCACACAAACAAAACCACCATCCCTCTATTTACAAGTTCAGTCAAGGTGCATTTGATGGGACACCTACTTGATGTAGTCAGTATTCTGATGCCTGTATTAATTCACATTATATTATTTTCTCTGATGAAAATTGCATTTTTATCTTATAGATACAACAACTTCTTCAATGGATCATCCTCCATTCGAACATGATTGGCTAATTGACAACACACAAATTGGTGATTTGTCAGGTTTGTTGTTATGTCTTTGTTCTTAGTTTGCTCGTAAATTGTGTACTGGTTGTTATTGATGTTGCTAATGTGGTGTATTAATGTTTGCATATTGAACCAGGGTAGAATAAATCAGCAGGGTTGAGGAAAAGACATAAAGGTTAGCCAACTTGTAGGCTTCTCAAACAAGTTATGAGAGAAAATGCAATGTCTTCTACTTTAATCTCCCACATACCAGAATTCATGTCATAAATGTCAATGCAGTTGATGATGCTATTTTGTGGAGGATTCTTGGTGTAGTGACCAATTTTCGTTACGTGTGATCCCTATCCACGAGTAGTTGGTTCTTAGGGTTTTCTTGGTTTCCCTAACTAGGGTGATGAGAGCTTGAAATTGTTCTATCTTATGATAAGTTTCAAATATGTACATGTAATTCATATTTTCTATATAAATAAAGTGTTTTAGTGGTCCAATAATCGAGTACTCAAAAATTTGATTATGATCTTGTCTTCCCTTTCTTCATTGGGTAATTTCTCGCACTTTTTTTTATAATGACAATTTGACATGACATACTGTAATAAATCATTGTATACAACAAATACTGCAATGCCTCTTGCACCCCAATCACTTATTATATAAAAGGGAAGTAGTTGACATATATGGTATATGTAGACTTGATGAATTCATTTCTCGTGTGAGACCTCCATAGTGAAAGGGGTTTGGTGATTTTAGATAAACATCTACACATCGTTAGCCATTTTCACAAAATATGACATCCATGAAACTATTCCAATGCCTTTTAGTGCATTATTCGATATACACAACACAAGTTTTAAAAAAATATGTTGTTATGAACCTCCAACTAAATGGAAAACGAGTGCAACATTTGCATGACATTGGAATATTTGAGCAGTCGATGATATGGCTTTTTCTGGTAAATAAGGTGATCGAAATGACTGAAATTTATGTTGTTGGAATCACCCTTGCGCATAAGAATAACCTAGAAAATACTATGTGAATGAACTTGTTTGGGTTCCTAAAATTCTTTTGAGCATTTTTCCTCTTTGCAAGTATCTTGGTGCATTGCAAGATATATGGATTTTAGGTGGGATGAAGGGGTTGTGAATTTCTTGTTGCTTAGGAGGCTTATCTAACACCTAGACAAAATTAAGAATTTCTCTTCCTTGCAATTAGTTTCACCATGTTATGAATAAAATCATTTCTGTAATTACTAATCACCCTCGAAGCTCAATAAATATCTTGATAGGTTTTGAGAATATATAAATGTCCTCTTCTTTAAGCAATGTTATATTGCTAGCATTAAAGTTGCAAAACAATTGCTTTTGGAACATTTCAAGGTTTGAGGGCTTCTTTTGCTAGCAAGGATTTTGATTGTCATATTAAATTATTTATTATTGTGTGATGCCTTTAGAGTTTTTCCTCAACATAAATCCACATTTTTGCTTTATTGAAATTGATGTGAGTAGAATGTCAAAAATATGTATATAAGATTCTTAATCAATTAAATCATTCTTAAAATCTGGTTCCTATAATCATGAGCTAACATGTATATAAATCAGTCTTAAATTGCTCAGTTACTCTCTCCTAAATTTCCTATTCAGTTTACATATGATACTATACCATCAGAATACATCTTTTGGTAAGTATCATGGGCATTGTGAACATGATTATGAAAATCATGACGTACATGGTGTAGTTTCAATTACAAAGCATTGGAAACTCTTATGTAGTTACATGAATCCACATTTTTGCTTGATTGAAATTGATGTGAGTAGAATGTCAAAAATATGTATATAATATTCTTAACCAATTAAATCATTCTTAAAATCCAGTTCTTATCATCATCAGCTAACGGGTATATGAATAGAAAGAGAAGTAGTTTGCATTTGTAAAAATAACATGCACAAAGAAAGGAGGCATTTAAGCAAAACAATACTTAAGATTGTACAATACTCCACCCCTACTTTTAAACTGTCTTCTTGTACGTTAGCATGATAACTAGAGTATAACTATCTTCCAAGTGTAAATCTAGAGTATTTTGCACTTAATTATAAGTTGAAATGAGTTGTTTATGTTTAGATCTAGTTTTAGATATTGAAGTGAATGATTAAGGTGTTTTAGCGATGTATTAGGTTCCAATTTTCACCATTAGTTTCCAGATTTGACTAAGTACAATACTGAGACCACCAAAGCAAGTAAAACACAATAGTAAATTCCAACCCTTTCAAAGATTTGAAATTGCAAGAAAAGAGACCAGGAATTAAAAAGTAACTAGTTTTGTAATGAAGCAATGTATGAGAAAAGTTTTAGTTACTTGTTCTAACACCAAACAACAATGTATTCAGTAGTTTTTTTATTTGATATTAGATAGAATTATGTTCAATTTGACTTAATATGTGAAAGATTATAAATCAAGAGCTCACATAGGCTTAAACTAGGCTTAGAAGGGGACTTAAGCTCATATTCAAAAGAACTTAAAGACGGTTGTAGCTTACTGTTGTATATTACTGAAATGAAAATCTAGAAAACAGTAAACTAAACCTCCATAGAAGTTTTGGCTCTTAAAAGTGGATTAAAACTAAGAAAAACTATGCCAAAACTAGGGGTAAATCTAGGGCAAACTATGTATAAAAATTATTTTAAGTTCAGGAAACTAAAACAACCCATAGAAAAGCAAGATAGAACTCTATTTTGAATGCTGGAAATGAAATTTATTACAGCATGACAAAAAAAATCCGTACAACTTGAGAGGCAAGTCAAGACAAGGGTTCTATCTGTGAAAGTTGAAATCTAAGGCTATTGTCTGTTTTGCTAGACTACTTATTTCCAAATCTACTAAACGAAAATAAAAGGAATTAAAGTGTCAATTTATTGGTTAGAAAGAGTGTGACTAGTGTTTGCCCAAAACTTTCATGAATTCAATAATCAGTCTTAAATTGCTCAGTTACTCTGTCTTAAATTTCCTATTCAGTTTACATGTGATACTACACCATCAGAATATATCTTTTGGTAAGTATCATGGCCATTTTGAGCATGATTATGAAAATCATGACGTACATGGTGTAGTTTCAATTACAAAGCATTGGGAACTCTTATGTAATTATTGCTACATTGGTTTTAAGTTAGGAGTTTTTTGTATGTAAAATAAATATTATTTGGCTAGATCCATTTGAGCTCCATTTGTGATCACCATTAGCTAAATATTTCATTGATGATTATATGTGTTTGCACAGAAACATCAACAATTCAACAAGGTCATGCTAGCAGCTAGATGCCTTAAAACAAAAAAGTTCAAGTGCCAAGCCCTAAGGCAATTGACTGCAAGACCTTAGTTGGTACAGTAAAAAGTTGCAAACTCCGTTGAAGTGCTGGTGTAATGCAAAAAAACAAGTTAAGTTTCTCTAGGTAAAATACTTAAGACTAAAAAACAACTAAATCTATTTGACCTAAAAATGCTTTGACATGGATTTTTTTTGGTAATTAAAATTAATAGGAACAACTTGTAAAAAAATGCGATTCATCTTTTGATTGCTTACAAAATACAACATGAAAGATGGCTTCCTCTATTAATGCTTAGATCAAAACTTGTTTATCTATATGGAAACCTAGTGCCTCATGGACCTAGGATTACAATCACCAAGTAGTTAGTCTGATAATTGTAATTGACTCAATAATGTACAAGTAAGTCTTCTTCAAGTAAATTATTTATTTTGAAAATATCTTAAACATATGCACTAACATATTCAATCTCTTTAGATTTTGTGGCATGTTTCTCTGAACAGAATAACCTAGGGCCAAATGTGAGAAACCTAATTCATCTCATCACTGTGAGAAACCTAATTCATCTCTACAACTTAGACTATTTAGAACTTAGACCTCTATTTTGGATTGCAGCCTAGTAAAAAATTCATATATGTGGAAAGAGTATAGCTGAAATTTTGGAGTGTCTGATCACCATTAAAAAAGGAGCTCAAATCTATGAAATTAGCCTCATACTTGTGTGAACATACTTCTAAAGAAGCTCAGTTCGTCACTGTGAGAAACCTAATTCATCTCTACAACTCAGACTATTTAGAACTCAGACCTCTATTTTGGATTGCAGCCTAGTAAAAAATTCATATCTGTATGAACATACTTCCAAAAAAGCTCAGATGGTCTTAGGGGAAGGGTCTGACCTGAAGTGGAACCATGGACAAGTTTTTGAATAGAATTGGGCCTTTGAAGCATTTTATAAAACTACTTTGAAGTGATTGGAGGCCTTTTGGATCATTCCCAAAATCATTAGTTGCAAACCTTAGTTGAAGCAATATTGGAGCATTTTGGACCTGAAGGTTGCCTTTGGAGCATCTTGAAGACTTATTGTTGAAGGTCCTTTGAAAGGTTTGTTAGGTCAATAATGAAGGCTTGTGGAAGAATTTGTGTAGCAGCCTCTCCTGTATCCCATGGAGTAAATTTGAAGCTAATTCTAAAGAAGATTTGAAGAACATATTATAAGTCTTTAAAGTCACCCTAGAAAAATATTTGAAGGTAGGTTTCGAGGAATGTTTTGGGGAAATATTTGAAGGTACATTTGTTGAATTATTAGTTAAACTGAGAGGGGGGGGGTGAATCAGTTTAACAAATATATGAGTTTTTGAATTTTTCATCTACTTATTTACAGCTTGCTTTTATAACCAACCTTAGTAAATGAACAATCTTAATATATTGCAGCAAGTATTAAATTAATGTGACATCAAACTTATTATGAGAGCAGCAAACATTAAGCAGATTTAGTAAATCATCTCAGCACACAGGTAACATAGATAGAGACAGCAGATGTAAGTGGAAACCCATAAAGGGAGAAAACCACATCTTATTATTGTTGTGATGCAAAGGCAAGCTCCAACTCCCTCTCACCACTATTTTTCTGCAAGCACCAACCTACAGGAGGCTCCAACCTCAGTCAGCTACAACTGACAACTATCAAGCTTGAACTTGATAGGGAAGCTCCAACTTCCTCAATTTGTCAAAAGAAATGTTTGCTGATTTACCTCAAAAATTAGCTCTATTATGTAGCATCTCTTTCTGCTCCTCTCTTCCTTATCTTTTCTACCTCAATCTTCATACTCTGCATTCTCTATACTCACTCTCTCTGACCGTTCTATGCATATCAAGTTGATATTATATATAGAGTTCATCACATGATTGTTTGTATTCCATAAGGAATTTGGAGTGAACAACCATGACTCTTTGGCTTCTACCTTCTCATTCCTTTGTCCAACTCATTTAAAAAAAAATTATAACAATATGTAAAAATTTCAATGTTACAGTGGGATTTTTCTTTTCCTTCGAATACTTTCCTTTGCATCACAAACAATATAAAACAATTAAACATTTACATTTTCAGTTTCAATATATACACTTCACTCAACCCTTGGCTTGCTGGTTTTGTCCTTTCTGTTGTTGTTATGCAACTGTCCTGCATACCTCTGTTTACTGCAACTCTAAGCACCTGTGCATCTATACCTATTCACTGCAATTTTAAATCCCTTTGCTACATACCTCTTCAATTCTGTAGTCTCCTTTTACTTCTGTACATATTCTCCAAGCTCACTGTAGTTGTGTATCTGCTATATATATATGCCTGTTTTATAAGTTTAGCTCACCAATAAACCAACGCACACAGACCATATATATATATATATACCTTATATTATAATCCTGGCTCTCCTTTATAAAGCGCTCTACATATAATTTGAGCCTTTCTTTAATACAAAGATTCAAACCAAATTCATAATTCAGACCTTAGCACTTTAATAATAAAAAAATCCGACGCCTTTAAACATATACATCGGCGCCTATAGCACCCAACCATGGTCTATAACATTAACATGGCAATTCATATCGCGGGTGATTCATGGGTCCCACACAAACAATAGCGAATTGTAATCGCCTGTACCTTGAGTTATCTTCCGTGCTAATTGACGTGAGACCACCATTCGATGGACCCCCCTCCAAATCGGACAGCGCATGACCATATCGTGTTCATTCCATCGTCGATGGTTAACGTGCAATGGCACGCGATGAGGGAGGTATCTCCAAACCGCTTAAGGCCACGTGTCTGCCTATGGCATTGATCGCGTTCGAATTGGAAATACAGCTTACCGTCTTGAACTTGCGCGAAAACCACCGGGTTGAACTCCAAACCGTCGTTACTGTTCATTCCTTCGTGGTTCCGGTTACTCCTCTTACTCCAGGTTCCATCTTCAATGCAATTCAATTGTTTACTAATTCCTTCACAATTGCGTCCA
Organism: Pinus albicaulis; assembly: GCA_034641835.2. NCBI lineage: Eukaryota > Viridiplantae > Streptophyta > Pinopsida > Pinales > Pinaceae > Pinus > Pinus albicaulis. The sequence goes on from CM076576.1 coordinate 139,629,285, forward strand.
AAGCTTCCCTCTTCTGCATATGTTCTCACGGCATTTCACTATCATAATCCAGCGCCTCCGTTGGCTCCCACTGGCTCTAACACCTTCTATCATTCATCCTCAAAAAAAAGTTTCTCATGCATACGCATCTAATTCTTCTTGAGCTCAAAGTCCACCACACAGAGATTAATCAATAATAGAGGAATTTGAGAGACCGATCACTCTGAGGTCGATTCACAAAAACTTGCACTCATGGCTTCAAGTTTTAACACAGAGCTTTAATAGGCACACGATTCGCGACCACAATATCACCAATAACCCTCTAGGGGCGTACAGGAATACTATTAAGTTTAGTCATGGACCGGACTACAATCTCAATCCCTTCTACAAAGAATCCTATTGCACGCTGGTCATACTCCTTGAATGCATCAACACATTAAGATTGGGTTTCAACACAGGATCCCATCATCCCTTTCTAGAGCGCTCTCATCATTTAATATACACTTAGACTCAACCAAGTTACAAATTCTTGTGCATACCAAGTTCACGGGAGTTTAAGACAAATTCATACAGAAATTAATTCGGCAAATACACAGTCATACTGAATCAAATATTTCCATAACACATGCATAAGGTTACTTACAATACTCTAGGTTGGCCAGATCCTCGATCAAATGGCCCTTCTGCAAAAACTATTTGCAGATCTCCCCTACGATTTATGCAGCCAAGTGCAGCCTCTATGCAGGTCTCCTTTACAGTTCTATGCAGCCTATGCAGTTCTCTACTGCCTCTGTTCCCTGTCTTCTACTTTGCCTTATTGTTGATTCAGGTGCTGCTACTTTGTGCTCCTTTGCCATCAATGACAACATTTCCCCCTTTGGCATTGATGGCAACACCTTCACCAATAATCCAATGCTTCCTCCAAGTCTTCCTCTGCCTGGCTTCTTTTAGAAGATCCTATCTTTTGTTACTTGCTTTTCCTCCCCCTTTGACATCAATGGCAAAGGGTTGCACATTTCCTAGTGTGCTTTCTATATCTTCATTTCCTCTCTCTGAGATGTGTTTAGGCCTTCTTCTTCTGACTTTGTACCCTGCTGCTCCAAACTAGTGTACACGAGTTGTTGAGAGAACACTTTTGAGAATATTTGAACTTGTCTATACATAGGTGATTACAACCACATATAATTAGATTTGTATAATCAGGGATGCATCATTGGATCAATACTTAAGGATTGTGAATGCTCCATGTGACATATAAAGATTGATTTAGCTATATTATAATCTTCATCTGAAATCCATATCTGTTGAGGAAGTTGTAGTTGGAGTATGTCTTCTTCTGCAATACACATCTGCAGTCCTACACCTGTTCAATTATGAGAATGATACCAATATATCTTTTATAGTTGTGATTCACTTTTCTTGCCTGTTGGTGATGATATGAGCTAGGATGCTGATAATGATATTACAGTTAATACCTGAAAGGTCCTTATTGTTGTTGTGAACAATGAATCAAACCAAAGTTTACAACTTATTGTGAGATTAAGTGAACTTTCAATTTAAGAGACCAAATACCAACTTTATTGCTTGCACACTGGATTTTCAAGAACAAAACCTTGAGGCTAGACACATTCAATGTATTAGTCAAACTTACTTATCAATCATGCAATTTTCTTCATGACATAAGGAGGTATGTATGTCAATGGTCAATTTCTCTTTACTGATCAAATAGTACTTCATACTCCAGATATTTTAACTATTCTATCATGATGATCTTCCCAACAACTTAAAGTTGTTTGATTGAAGTCTCAGCAACCAAACTTCACACAGTTTATGAATAATCCTAAGTCAGAGGCCTTGAAGATATATAAGTGTTGACTTACGAAATGCATTCAATTATAGAGAAAAAGATATTGCTTCAATGCTCAATATAATGTTTCAAGAGTAAACACAAATACTGATACTTTAGCCTTTTCATTGACTCTTTTATGCTGGATGTACTCTTGCCATAATCCTTTGATCCTGAGGACCTGTTTCATGCTTCCCTTGCTAGCTAATCTCCCCCTGGAATGATATTTTCGTTTCTGTTCTCCCCCTGAAACTGTGCTTTCTCTTCATATCAGAGAGTAGCATCTACAAATACTACCCCTAGTCTATCTCTCAAATATTCAAATGGTTCTCTAGCAAGAGGTTTGGTAAATATATCTGTTGTCTGTTCTTTTGTTGGTACATACTCCAGCTTTACTACCTTCTGAGCCACTTGTTCTCAGAGAAAATGATACTTGATTGGGATATGTTTAGCTTTTGAATGAAGCACATGATTTTTTGATATGCTTATAGCACTTGTATTATCACATTTGATTGAGATAGGTTCATCAATGCTTACCTTCATGTCTTGGAGGGTTTGCTTCATCCACATGACTTGTGTACAACATGCTGTTGCTGCTATGTATTCTGCTTCTGTTGTAGATAGAGAAATAGATGTTTGTTTCTTGCTTAGCCATGCCACCAGAATTTCTCCTAGATAGAATGCACATCCACTTGTGCTTTTCCTGTCATCCACACAGCTGGCCCAATCTACATCTGTGTATGCTATCAAAGTGAAGCTTTTGCCTTTTGGATACCAAAGTCCATACTGTGCAGTTCCTTGTAGATATCTGAATATTCTTTTGACTGCTAGAAGGTGATTTTGTCTAGGTGCTGCTTGATATCTAGCCACAAGTCCTACTGCTAGCATGATGTCTGGTCTTGATGCTGTCAGGTACAGTAGACTTCCTATCATGGATCTATAGATTTTTTGATCTATATCAGCAGATCCATAATCAGCACACAGCTTGCATCCCATGATCATGGGAGTTGAAACAGGTTTGCAGTCTTCCATTTTGAACTTTTTCAACATTTCTTTTAAGTATTTTTCTTGTGATATGAATGTAACTTTGTTCTTTTGCTGAATTTGAAGTCATAAATAGAAACTGAGCTCTCCAATCATAGACATCTCAAACTCTGATTTCATCTCCTCAGCAAACCCTTTTGCTAGCTCATCTATGTTGCTTCCAAACATAATGTCATCAACATATACTACAACAATATGGAGTTCATTTTCATGGGCTTTTATGTATAGATTGTTGTCTACTCCTCCTCTCTTAAAGCCTTGTTTTTGCAAGTATTTATCCAGCCTTGAGTACCAAGCACGAGGAGCTTGTTTTAGTCAATATAGAGCCTTCTTTAGTCTGCACACATAGTCTTCTTTTTCTGTTAATGAGAAGCCTTTTGGTTGTTCCATGTAGACTTCTTCTTCTAGATCTCCATTCAGAAATGCAGATTTCACATCCATTTGAAATACCTTGAAGTCTTGGTAGCATGCAAAGGCCAGAAACATTCTGATAGCTTTCATTCTGGCTACAGGGGCAAATGTTTCATCGTAATCAAGTCCTTCTATTTGTGAATATCCTTTGCAGACAAGTCTGGATTTATTCTTGATTACGTCTCCTTGCTCATTCATTTTATTTTTGAATACCCATTTTGAGCCTATGACATTTTTCTCAGTAGGTCTAGGAACTAGTTCCTAGTTATTGTTCTTCTCAATTTTGTCCAATTCTTCATTCATAGCATTCACCCAATACTTGTCCTTGTTGGCTTCTTCAAACTTCTTTGGCTCTATTTCTGATAGCATGGCTATGTATACCTCTTTTGTCTGTTCAGTTAGCTGCCTTCTTGTCTGGACCCCTACTCTCTTGTCTCCAATGATCTGATCTTCTAGATGGTTCTTCTGAGTGTATCTTGAGGGGGCTTTCGATCTCAGTTCAGTATCTTCTGTTGTCTTGCTTGTTTCATCATCATCTTGGTTTTCTTCTTCATGGTTGTCTGATGGACTGCTGCAGTCTGTATCTCTTGTATTGTTTGGAAGTTCTTCATCAAATCTCACGTCAATGCTTTCTACTATTTTTTGAAGAGTCTTGTTGTAGCACGTGTACCCTTTACTTTTGGATGCATATCCTAGAAATATCCCTTCATCTTCTCTTGCATCAAATTTCCCAAGATTTTCATCATTATTCTTTATATATCACTTGCTTCCAAAGATTCTAAAGTGCTTGATTGAAGCTGGTCTACTATGCCATAGTTCATAGGGAGTCTTGTCACTGCTTGGCCTTAAATGGGCTTTGTTTAGAATATGCACGACTGTGTGTACTGCTTCTGCCTAGAAGGTTTGAGGAATATTACTCTCTTGCATCATGGCTCTGGAAATTTGTTGTACAGATCTGTTTTGTCTCTCTACTACTCCATTCTGCTGAGGTGTCCCTGCAATATTAAATTGTTGCTTTATGCCATGTTCATTGCATAGGTCTGCAAAGTCATAATATGTGAATTCACCTCCTCTGTCTGATCTGATGCATTTTAGCTTGCATCCTGTCTGATTTTCTGCTAAAGCTTTGAATATTTTGAATTTTTCCAGAGCTTCTGATTTATTCTAGAGAAATGCAACCCATGTCATTATGGAGAAATCATCTATTATCAGCATGGAGTAGGATTTTCCACTTGGTGTTTTAGTTCTTGAAGGTCCACACAGGTCCATGTGCACAAGCTGGAGTGGTCTTCTTGTTGATAACTCATCTTTTCCCTTAAAGGATGTGCGGGTCTGTTTGCCCAATTGACATGATTTGCATATGGTATTAGAAGGCCTTTTTATTTCTGGCATGTCTCTAACAACTTCCTTCTTGCTCAATCTGATGATATGATCGAAACTGAGATGTCCCAATCTCCTACGCCATAACCATGGCTCCTCAAGTTTTCTAAGATGGCATGCTTCATCTTCCTCTTTCACTATGTAAACATTACTCTCTGTTCGAACTCCTTTGAGCAGAGTCTTACCTGTGGTGCTTGATCTGACTTCATAGTCTTGTGCTCTGAAAATAACTTCGCAGCCTTTATCACACATTTGACTGACACTCAGCAAATTTGCTTTCAGCCCATCAACAAATAGTACATCTTGGGCCTTACCTCTGCCATTATCTAAGCTGACTGAGCCCTTTCCCTTGATTTTTCCTGATTTTTCATTACCAGTTTTCTTTTCATCAAAAGTTATAAATTTGCTTCTGTCTCCAGTCGTATGTTTTGAGCAGCCACTGCCCAGATACCATTGGCTTTTTAGGTCTTTAGCAATTAGAGCCAGGTCACACTTATTCACCTTGGTATCTTTTGTGAGATGATGAATCACATCCTCTTAGAGGACATTTGGAAGGCATATGTCCAACTTTATTGCATACACAACATTTGATCATAATTTTTGCAGAATTGTGAGTATGAACAAAATTTCTTTGATTCATAAACCCCCTTGAGGTGTTGAACATCAATCTTTGTCCATATTTTCTACACTCAATGATTTTATGGCCAAATTCCTTACAATAAAAATAGTAACCATAGAAACTATTTGCATACCTAATGTAAGGTTGTCTTCTCCATTTGTTTGCTTGAGACAGTCTCTTCACTGTTTGCATCTTTTGCTGGTTTGAATTACTCCTCTTTGCATGATAGTATGCAGCAATGTGTCCCAGCTTGTGGCAGACATAACAGGTGGCATTTTTCATAGGAGGGAAGAATCTCCTTTGATGGCTTCCAAATTTGACATACTCAGGGGTATATGAATCTTTTTCTGTTGTCTGAGTATTTCTTTCATTCTTTGTTATTAGAGGATTCTTCTGGGTTCTGTCTCCCTCCTTACATGTTTCTTCTTTTGTAGGAATTATTTGAGCTGCTTCAGCATCCTTCTTTTCTTTTACAAAAATAATCTCTCTGCTTTCTTTTTCTTTGTTTTTACTTGATTCTCCTTCATAGGCTATTCCAGTTTTTATCATAGGAGATCTTTGAGCATCCAGAATTTCGTTCAACTTACCAGAGCTTGTTGTTTGAGAAGAATTTATAGCCACTTTACTTTTAGAATTTTCTAATTTCTTCCTGAGACATACTACTTCTTCTTCCAACTTCTCTTGTTCCTAAGTTTTCTCCTTGATTTGCTTAAGTAACATGTCTTGTATCTTCTTGGCTTCTTCAAGCTCTATCTTTAGCTACATGAGAACTTCTGAATTCTGTTCTTCTGGTACATACTTGAGGAGGATGTCCTTTTGTTTTTTGCACTTCAGTTTGAGTCTATCAATCTCCTCCATGGCACTTCTTAGCTCCCCCTCAAGGTCGACTTCACCTTCTTCTTCTTCATCTTCTAGCAGGAGTCCTTCAAGTTCTTCTATGGCCATCAATAAAAATTTAGAGGTTCCTTCTTCACTTGAGGTTTCATCTGAGTCTTCAGATGCACTGCTGTCTTGTTGAGCATAGAAATATTTTCTACTAAATTTATTTCCTTTCTACCAGTTCTTTGATGTATTTTTCCCTGATTCTTGAGCCTGATTCTTTACTTTCTTGTGAGGACACTTAGCAGCATAGTGTCCAACTCTTCCACAGTTAAAGCATTTGAAAGGAATTTTACCTTTGTATTTACCTGAGCCTCTATCCATTTTCTTGAAAAATTTAGCCTCTTCTTCATCAGAGGAAGAACATGTATCTTCCTTTTCTTCTTTCTTCTTTTATGTTTTAAAAGTTGCCTCCCTCGTACTTGGCTTCTTCTGCGGGATTATCATCTCATAGGCTGTTATATTTCCAAGTAACTGGTTCATAGTCAAGGTCTCCCAATCAGCTGTTTCTTCTATTGCAGACACTTTGGGATTAAACCTGGATGGAATAGATCTTAGAATTTTTTGCACAATTATACTTTCTAGTATGGTTTCTCCAAGAGCTTTCATATTGTTAAAAATTTCTGCAACTCTTAAAAAGAAGCTGTCAACATCTTCATCATCATTCATTTTTAAATTCTCAAACTGGGCTCTATATACTTGAAGTTTGGCAGTCTTTACCTTTTTATTTCCCTCATGGATATTCTCTAGAGTGTCCCACATATCTTTGGCAGTATTAATGTGCATTATTTTGATAAATTCAGCCTCACAAAGTCCACTTAAGATTTCATTCATGGCCTTTGCATTTGCTACAAATTCTTGTTTAGCTTCTCTTTCTGGGTCAGTTGCCTTTGGGGCATATCCAAATTCTACAACAGCCCATACCTCTATTCCTAGAGACATTATGTATGCTCTCATTCTGATTTTCCAGAAGGCATAATTAGCACCAATGAAGAAAGGGGCTTTATTGGTTGAGCTTCCTTCTTGACTAGCCATCCTAGGGGCCTAGGATCTCCTTTCAGTGGTTAAACTGGTACAAAAGGAACCTGATCTGATACCAATTGTTGAATTCTTAGTTAAACTGAGAGGGGGGGTTGAATCAGTTTAACACATATATGAGTTTTTGAATTTTTCATCAACTTATTTACAACTTGTTTTTATAACCAACCTTAGTATATGAACAGTATTAATATATTGCAACAAGTATTAAATTAATGTGACATCAAACTTATTATGAGAGCAGAAAACATTAAGAAGATTTAGTAAATCATATCAGCACACAGGTAACACAGATAGAGACAACAAATGTAAGTGGAAACCCATAAAGGGAGAAAACCACATCTTATTATTGTTGTGATGCAAAGGCAAGCTCCAACTCCCTCTCACCACTATTTTTCTGCAGGCACCAACCTACAAGAGGCTCCAACCTCAGTTAGCTACAACTGACAACTATCAAGCTTGAACTTGATAGGGAAGCTCCAACTTCCTCAATTTGTCAAAAGAAATATTTGCTGATTTACCTTAGATATCAGCTCTATTCTGTAGCATCTCTTTCTGCTCCTCTCTTCCTTATATTCTCTGCCTCAATTTTCATACTCTGCATTCTCTATACTCACTCTCTCTGGCCGTTCTATGCATATCAAGTTTATATTATATATAGAGTTCATCACATGACTGTTTGTATTCCACAAGGAATTTGGAGTGAACAACCATGACTCTTTGGCTTCTGCCTTCTCATTCCTTTGTCCAACTCATTTAAAAAAAAATTATAACAATATGTACAAATTTCAATGTTACAGTGGGATTTTTATTTTCCTTCGGATACTTTCCTTTGCATCACAAACAATATAAAACAATTAAACATTTACATTTTCAGTTTCAATATATACACTTCACTCAGCCCTTGGCTTGCTGGTTTTGTCCTTTCTATTGTTGTCATGCAACTGTCCTGCATACCTCTGTTTACTGCAACTCTAAGCACCTGTGCATGTATACGTGTTCACTGCAATTTTAAATCCCTTCGTTGCATACCTCTTCAGTTCTGCAGTCTCTTTTTACTTTTGTACATATTCTCCAAGCTCACTGTAGTTGTGTATCTGCTATATATATATATATATATATATATATATATATATATATATATATATATATATGCCTATTTTATAAGTTTATCTCACTAATAAACCAACGCACACAGACCATATATATATATATATATATATATATATACCTTATATTATAATCCTGGCTCTCCTTTATAAAGTGCTCTACATACAATTTGAGCCTTTCTTTAATACAAAGATTCAAACCACGTTCATAATTCAGACCTTAGCACTTTAATACAAAAAAATCCAACGCCTTTAAACATATACATCAGCGCCTATAGCACCCAACCATGGTCTATAAAATTAACATGGAAATTCATTTCGTGGGTGATTCACGGGTCCCACACAAACAATAGCGAATTGTAATTGCCCATACCTTGAGTTATCTTCCGTGCTAATTGACGTGCGACCACCGGTCGATGGACCCGCCTCCAGATCGGACAGCACATGGCCATATCGTGTTCATTCCATCGTCGATGGTTAACGCACGATGGCACGTGATGAGGGTGTTATCTCCAAACCGCTTAAGGCCACGTGTCTGCCTATGGTGTTGATCATGTTCGAATTGGAAATACAGCTTATCGTCTTGAACTTGCATGAAAACCACCGGGTTGAACTCCAAACCATCATTATTGTTCATTCCTTCGTGGTTCTGGTTACTCCCCTTACTCCAGGTTCCATCTTCAAAGCAATTCAATTGTTTACTATTTCCTTCACAACGGCGTCCAAAGCTTCGCTCTTCTGCATATGTTCTCATGAAATTTCACTATCATAATCCAGTGCCTCTGTTGGCTCCCACTAGCTCTAACACCTTCTATCATTCATCCTCGAAACAGAGTTTCTCACGCGTACACATCTAATTCTTCTTAAGCTCGAAGTCCACCACACAGAGATTAATCAATAATAGAGGAATTTGAGAGATCGATCACTCTGAGGTCGATTCATTGAAACTTGAACTCATGGCTTCAACTTTTAACACAGAGCTTTAATAGGCACACGATTCGCGACCATAGTATCACCAATAACCCTCCAGGGGCGTATAGGAATACTATTAAGTTTTGTCATGGACCGGACTACAATCTCAGTCCCTTCTACAAAGAATCCTATTGCATGTTGGTCATACTCCTTGAATGCATCAACACAGTAAGGTTGGGTTTCAACACAGGATCCCATCATCCCTTTCTCAAGTGCTCTCATAATTTAATATACACATAGACTCAACCAAGTTACAGAGTCTTGTGCATACCAAGTTCACGGGAGTTTAAGACAAATTCATACAGAAATTAATTCGGAAAATACACAGTCATAATGAATCAAATATTTCCATAACATATGCTTAAGGTTACTTACAATACTCTAGGTTGGCCAGATCCTCGATCAAATGGCCCTTCTGCAAAAACTATTTGCAGATCTCCCCTACGCTTTATGCAGCCAAGAGCAGCTTCTATGCAGGTCTCCTCTACAGTTCTATGCAGCCTATGCAGTTCTCTACTGCCTCTGTTCCCTGTCTTCTACTTTGCCTTATTGTTGATTCAGGTGCTGCTCCTTTGTGCTCCTTTTCCATCAATGACAACATTTCCAACAACATTGAAGAAATCTTGATGTGAATTTCGGGACAATTTATAAGAATTTTTAGAAGCATCTTTGAGGGTAGCCTTTGAGACATATTGGAGAGATATTGAAGTGGCCTTGAAGCAACAGTGTTGAAGGCCATTGAAGAATCGTTTGAAGAATTAGTTGGTGCAGAACTTGAGGCTTAATGCAACTTATTCAAGACATATTGTTGAGAAGCTTTAGCTGACTTTGGAGATATTATTGGAGACAAAAAAACATATCTTTGCAGAAAATAAACATCAAATAAAAAATCACATCTTTGCAGAAAATAAACATCAGATAAAAAATCATATATTTGCATAAAATATTCCTACCCTACTCACAATGAAATGTTTGAGTTTACCTTTACCCAATCTGAAAGGTAAAATGCCTTATAAAAGTAAATTATTGATAATGGTTATCTAGTGGAGATAGACTTTTGTTTGATAATTCTAACGTTTAAAAATGTTTATTTTTCTAAGAAAACATTAAGATGTTGATGAAGGATTGGTAAGTTCTTATGACTTGGATTTTAACCTCCACCCATTCCTTTAAAATTCATTATGAAATCAATGAAATTTTCCACAGTGAAATTTACAAGCACATTGAGTGTAAATAATCTCAATAACCTTAAACTATTATATCACAAACCATGAAAATATTACATTTGTTCATATACATGGAATATCACACATTTGTCCAAAAACTTGTCACTCAAACAAAAGACTCCAATAATGGTTCTTCTTTAGTGAAAGAACCATGTCATGATAGCCCCAAGGAAAATGATCACAACAACACATTCACATATTGGGGAACTATGCTGATGCGGATCGATGAATTCTCTTGCAATAGATGATGATACGATGTCATCTCTGACACCTCCATCTACAACTGACGTTCCTGTAGAAAGTATATCAGTGGACATCTTATGAATGTTTGCATGGTAATGTATGCTAAAAGATCGAAACTGAGAAATCCACATTATTGCATCCTTGTAAAGCGGTTTTAGATTCGCTTTTCGAACTTTAAATATGCCTTTGATCTGATTGCATATGAGCTGCGAGTTTGTGAAAACTGTAATATCATTGACAACATAATTTTTTTCCTCCTTTAACCCCTCAACAAGGGAAATGTAATAAGCTTCGTTGTTCGTTGTCCTCCCATGCACTTCTATATTTCTATGCAGCACATGATTTGTTGCCGCATTATGAAGCACATATTTTGTAGTGGCTTCACCGGGATTAGGACGAAAAGACACTTTGATGTACAACTCCCACTTTTGCGCTATTATGTATGCTTACAATACCTGGAAAATAAAATAATAATAAATTCATATTAGACAAATAGGATTTTATCTGGCTTATACATTCAAATATCTAGATTCCAAACAAAAGAAAGGGGATAGTGAAGTCATTACAAAATAAATAATGAACCAAACGAGAATAAACATGTAACTGGAACTGGATGGTGAATTCATGGATTCTATTATATCTCGAACTGCTCTACATTTTAGAACTATAATCTATGATTCATCTCTTAACAATTTATAGTGACAAACTAGAAATTCCCTTCAGAACTTGGAGTATTCAACTGTATCTGTCCATATATCGTAACTGAGATATTTTCTTGATGATGCCAATAGACCTAAAAGTTGATTTTCATAATTGTTCTATCTACTATTGCTCTATTATAATCAGTTAACTGAAGAAGTGAAATTGTAATTTGGATGCTATTGGAAATTGTTGAAGTAAGAGTTGCAGCATATAACAAATCTTGATGAAAAATTAACTCCAAGAAGGCACCTTGGTCATTTTTATGAAGGGTTGTGGTAATAAATTTACTTTATTTTCATTATTTCTTATCTTTTACTACTTGTGGTATTTTTTGTTCTTTCCTATCTTGTCAATTTATGTACATAACACATTGCAAGTCTAGAGTGGGCACCACAGATATCAGCTATGCTACAACAAATCTAGGTTGGTACTACTACAAATATCAATTGCAGTACCACTAGAGAAAATCACATTGGTCAGATATCAATTGCAGTACCACTGGAGAAAATCAGATTGGTCAGATATCAATTGCAGTACCACTAGAGAAAATCAGATAGGTCTACCAGAATAGTGAACATACTTTCAACTAGCTAATGGGACATATACCACTAAACATCTTGCCATTAAAGTTAAACATGCCTACACAACATTGGTCCTTCGATACTCACCTCTTATTTGTTGACAATATTCTGATTTTCTGCAATTGCTCATCCTTTCTCTTTATGGAAGAGCCACAAGGATGACTATAAACAATAGAAAGTCTATTATCTCATAACGCAACCTAGAAGAGGAGGAGATGAGACATACCTCTCAACAAATTCCTTTTGAAACAGGGCCTTTGTCAAAATAACTAAAGTATTTAGGCTTCAATCTAAAACCTAAGAGCTACAACAAGGAGGATTGACCATGTCTCATCACTAAGGTAGAAAAAAGATTGAAAATCTAGAGTCTAAAATGGCTCTCCAGAGCACGCCGCTTGGTATTGATCAAATTTATCTTGGAAGCCATTCCAATCTATTGGATATCCTTAGCTTGGGTCCCAAAATGAATTGTAGAAAAAATCAAAATATTATGCTTCAAATTCCTTTGCTCAGGAAATCAAGAACAGGGGGTCCTCCTTGGGTAATTAGCAACTCTTAAACTTTTGGGGGATGGAAGGCTAAAGAATGTTGTTTTTTTCTCCAAGGCATTAGAAACTAAGTGTAGTTGAAGATTACTTACCACACAAAACCTGTGGACATCCGTTGTTGCACCAAAATATATAGCCCCAAGTCCATTGGAAGAATGGATCAAGAGGGTGGACAAGCCGTGGGTTAACATATCAACTATTTAGAGGGAAATTATATATTCATTTCACCTCATAGGGAATGGGCTAGCCTAGAAAATTGGTAACAAAGTCAGGGTACAAATTGGAATCGATCCATGGCCAAGGTGTGGTGTTGGCCACGTTCTTCCCCAATAGCTCTTGACTCCCTACATGACAAGGACATTTCAAAACTAGCGCACAATGCCAGCGCAAATCGCTCCACCATCTGGAGGAAAGGATGGATATTTTCATAGGAGTTGGGTCTAGAGGTATATTTCCATGTTTCATGGAACAAATATTTTATTTCCATAATCTTTGACTGCCCACTTTGTTGCTTAAACCCCAGGCCATTTTTATTCGCGATAATTGTCGCTCTACGATCAGACGGTTGTTGCACCTTTTAATTCGCAATTACGTTATGTGAAATAATGTTGAGTCTACGCTGTTGACCAAGAATGATCCAAAGGTCATCGCATCCATTTCCTGATCTTGATGGATATCGCACCAAAATTTGCACGATTCTTAATGATTTAAATCTACACGATAAAAGTGGTTTTGGGACGCCACATGTCACATGCTAACCATTATCGTGTTCATTCTAATACTTACCACTTGTCCTCCAAAAGCGGTGCGAACGACCCTTCATCAGTTTTCTAAAACCATTTTACGGTTCCAAACACAAAGGCTTATGCCGACGTAGAGTTAAATTGGGGGTTTCTCTTCTTACAGGTGGACAGTGCAAACAAGTATGGTATTCTGTTGGAGGTTGTTCAAGTGCTAACAGACTTGAACCTTAATATCAACAAGGCTTATATTTCTTCAGTTGGGATATGGTTCATGGACGGTAAGTTTTAATTAATGAAATCATGTTTATGTGTCTGTAGGACAATAGTCTTACACTTGTTTTAGTCCTGTTTTTGACAATTTCTTTTGCTGCGGCAGTTTTCCATGTCACCGACGAAAATGGAAACAAACTTACAGATGAAGGCATAATTGGGTACATTGAGAAGGTATGCTTGAAAGTATTTCAAGGCAGAGCTAGAGGTACACAAAAATTTAATTATGTAATAAGAGGCTCCTTTTTTAGGTTATATGTGCCCTGAATCATTCATTCGTTGTTTTGCAGACATTGGCAACGAACTCTTGCATTCTGCCCTCATTTGGAAAATCAACAAGCTTGGAGTTAGAATCCGATCAACATACAATAATTGAATTGATAGGCGCAGACTAACCAGGGTTACTATCTGAAATATTTGCAGTTCTCAGTGACCTAAAATATAACATTGTGGAGGCGGAGGTGTGGACTCATAATAGGAGGGTTGCGTGTCTAGTTTACGTTACTAAAGAGGAAACAGGGGCTCCCATTGAAGACAGACAAAAGATTTGTAAAATTTAAGAGCTCTTGCAAAACGTAATTCGCCATGTCTTTGACTCATGGTTCTCTCTGCAAATGCAGCAATGAAACTTCAGAGCATGTGTACATGCAATGCCATTTATTCAAGCATGTATGGGAAGTCTATATGCTAGCATCGGGCCTAAATGATGTATGAGAGGGGGATAAATTGGAGGAAGCTTGGAGAGGATGGTACTCAAACCCATCTACCCTTGCTCTCAAGGCCCTCACATTGATAAATCGTTGGGGGTCTCGCTGGCCCAAAATAAGGCCATTTTCTTAGATAAGCCCTCATACTAAAAGCATATCATTTTTGAAATCATGGTAATCTCAAACTCATTTTCCCAAAGCAAAAGGCATAAGCCCTCCAAAAATTATTGCTAATGAGAATCCATACTTCTCAAAGCCTTGGAATTTCTTTGACGACGCCTCCAGTGATGCAAAGCTGAGAAGTGGGGGAGGTTTTCATCTTTTTCTATCTACCTCTCATTTATTTCATGTCAAAATGGGGTATGGCCAAGGTACAAATAATCACGCGGAAAAAAATCTGTTGATTTTTGCTAAGGAAAAAGGATGCTCACAAATCCAAGTTTACGGGGATTCAATGCTCGCAATATACTGGCTTAAAAAATCACAAGCATGCAGAAACCTTCTTCTAGTTCCCATCTTGGAAAAATTATGGAGGATTAGAGACACACTCTCTTTGTATTTTCACATATTTACAGGCAGCAAAATGGGCTGGCTGATAGGCTTTCTAAAGCAAGCTTGACTATGGAAGGTCTCTAGCACATCCAGGAGTAGCATGAAGAATCTGTATATGTGTACTATCACAGGCCATACATAGATCAGTTTGTACAGGCATAATGGACCTAACTTTTTTGCATGATCTCTTCATCACCAAAATTTATGGAATCCTCTTTTTTTTCACCAATTTTTGTTGTAATCACAATCTATGCAGCTATTTCTGCAAATCCAAAGGCAAAGCCGGAAAAAAAATAGGCAGAAGCTTACCAGCTTATAGTACTGACACTCAAAAACTTTATTTTGGAAAACACCTAAGAGCGCATATGCAAAATGTAATTTGAATCAATTTTGAATCAGGGATTGAAAAGCCATCACAAGGATTCAGAGATTTTTACAGTGTGTTCATAGAGATGGAAATAAAAGCCATCACGTACCTGGCCAATGATCGTTGACAGGGTTTCAGGCTGGGAAGCAATCGTTGATCCCGATAAGGCTGTTGTTCTGCTGTTGGGTTCGTGCTCTGGGCTTCAGAGATGGCGAGCCTTATTTCAGCTGCCATAGGCCCATTAATGCGGCCCAGGCAGCTGATGCTGGCCGTCAGATTAAAGCACACGATCATCGTGCGGCCGGCATCAGCTGCCTGGGCCACATTAATGGGCCTATGGCAGCTGAAATAAGGCTCGCCCTTCAGAGATTGTTGCTGGGCTTCCACATGTTGCTGAGAAATTTCAAAATCAATTTCGTAGGCAGGCGGAGCTGGCGGGGTTGGCAGCGCCATTAATGCATGTAGCCAAGTGGGTTGACGGACAAAGTAATGGAGATGGGTAGCGGAGGACTAACGGAGCCTGGACGTTGCAGTGACGAGCAGGGTAACAGCTCTCGGGGCCCACTATTTCGTCCGCCGGAATAATGCGCTTTTCGGGTGATCGACTTAGTGATCATTGGATTTGATAGTATTTATGCGTGAATTTTATTTTTCTAAAAGCTAAAATATTTAATCATGCTTTCGTATGGTTACATTCAAGTATGCCTAGGATGCATGCCCTTACATGACGATTTATTTTCCGGAGGGTACAATTGCCCCTACTCCAACAAGCTCCACCGCTCCCCCTGAGCTGTTTCGATGTACTGAATGTTAGTGGTGGATGCAGTTAATGCAAATGGTAGGATAAGATAAGATGTGGGAGGGAGCATAATAATATTTTTAGTGTTTTTTAATCGAGTTGTTTTTAGTGAGATTTTTTTTTAAAAAATTGGTGGATTTTTCTAGTTTAATTTCTCTAAAATCTAGCAGAAATTTATTGAAATCACAAGTTTGATGGGTAACCCTGCACAGTCTAAGTGTTCTAGGGGTTTATTGAAATCACAAGCATAATGGGTAACCCCTACACAATCTAAGTGCTCTAGGGGTTTTTAGGGTGTTGAATCCATATATATAATCAAAAAAACGAGTTTAAATAACACAAAAGCAAGGAAAAGTCCAAAAAATCACACTAAAGACAACTCCCTTCTTAATCACCATTTTTATTGAACCTTACACGAAAATAAAATAAATAAATCTTGACATATACATGGAAAACATCTCAAATATACATGTTACCAATAATAACCTGAAAAGAGAATATGTACTTATTTAACGATCTTGTGCATAAGATTGAAATGCCTTGCATTCTTACACCTACATAGTTTTGATCAAGATTGAACCATAAAACTTGAAGACCCATCTCCTTCCATGAGACAACATCCATAAAACTTATAATTTAATTAATATCATTAAAACTCGTCAAAAATATTAAACTCCCTCCCGACCTTCTCTAATATATGGACCGACGATGGTTGGCCTTATAATAGAGCGAGACTATTAATCTTCAATATTATTGAGTCAGACCACCCCCACCACTTGGATGATCTCGTCCTTCCACTGCTGATATATAGCGACACAAGGATATATCTATATCTATATATATATATATTCTCGTTCTATTCTCAACATTACTAAAATTAGATCGTGTAAATAGCTAAATTAAATATAATGTAAAAAACCGCTCATCAATTTCGTTTGTGAGCACTTATCGTGATATTATAAATGGTCTTGAATTTTGGAAAAATGTAAGCTCTCTGGGGTTTACGTTTTTTAATGTCATTGTGATTTTATTTTATTGGATTTATAATTTTAATTAAAATGAATTAATATAATTTAATAAATTTGTAATTAGATTTTATAAAATATAATTATTAAAACAGATATTTACATTTTTTGGAAATTTAGATTGAATTTAAATAAATAGATTGGGTCGTAAGATGTTGTTATTAAGATTTAATTTAATTTTATAATAAATTTTATTTCCTATCTTTTCCATACAATTTGAAATATAATTTTCATTTTTTTCGACTATGCCTATGATGCATTCCGGTTTCCGTCTTAGATAAATTACAGCATACAATAAACAAGTTCTATCATGGGGATTTAGATTCAAGAAATTTCTTAGATATAAAGTTTTGTTGTAAATGTTAGCAGGATTTAATAGATATATGTAATATTAATAGGATTTAATAGACATCCACTCATTCAACAACAAATTGCTTCTATAAATTGAGTTCATTGCTTCTCTAAATTGAGTCTCATCTCATTATATAATGATGCAGACCCATATTGCATAAGTACGCAAATGAGGATGTTTCATTGGGCTCCTGGTTTATTGGATTGGATGTTGAGCACATAGATGATCGCAATATGTGCTGTGGGACTCCTCCAGGCAAATCATATTATTTCTTAGTGCTTACTACTGCTTGACAAAATAGTTTTGGCCAAATTATATTTGGAAAGAAACTGAAACAATTTTCCCTTCTGTTATTTGGGCAATGTTTTATCAGACTGCCATTGGAAAGCACAGGCTGGAAATGTATGTGTTGCTTCATTTGATTGGAGTTGCAGTGGGATCTGCAAATCCGTGGAAAGAATAAAGTCTGTGCATGAACGCTGTGGGGAGGGAGATGCTGCGGTGTGGAGCACTTTTTTCTGAGCAGCCTATATAGCTGTCAGCCAAATCAATTATTTCACCAGTGTAAATGTATTGAATCTCTTCCCATGCATGTCAGTAAGCTCAACAACAACAAGAGAACAGACACGGGAGAGAGTATATTATGTGGGCATAAATATTCTTCTTAAATCATGGTAAGTTTAGAACTGTCAGATACGAGGAATTGGAAGTGCAGGGAGTTACGGGTAATAAATTGACGTCTCTCAAGCGAATACAGACATCAATTTGGTCTCTCTCTGTATATCCTATTTTAAGGAATATTGTCTTTTCGTTCTGGTGTTGGTACAAAAGCTGAGTTTAGTAGACACCCCTGCTTCTGCAAGTTTACGTTAATTTGTAATGATGGAATGAGGCAGATGTATGCCTTTCCTTCTGAAATTTGTTAAAAAAACGTAATGGTGGATTTGTCACTCTTCATGGCTTTTTATCTTTGAGATAAAGCAATATTAATCTAAACATGTTCTCTGTTTTTCTTTGTCAACTGAAAAGCAGAGAACATGCCATTGTAATTCATAAAGTTGTAAGACACTATATTTTGTAGATGCATCGTAACTTGATTCCTGTCCTCAAGTGCGTTGATAAGGTACATAAAAACACACATTTCTTGTTCTGGCTGCTCTTCATTAAGCATACCTTTATATGCATAAGGCCTCTCGGTGCAGCAAACCCTATTTTACTTATAATTCAACTCATACCTTTATTTAAACCCTTGACACTCAGAGTGAATAGTGGATTAAAGCTTTCCAATAAGACTGTAAATCATGAAATGGTCATAGAACCATAGGAGTAATTCCGTAAAGAACCTCTGACACAGAACATAGAGCATACTGTTCTTGAGTTGTATCAGTGGATACACATTTACCATGAGCATTGAAAATCCCATTAACTCATCAAACATTGGGTTTCATTATGATTATTTCCAGATACAAGATCCTCTGGCTTTTCACTTGGCTCTGTAGAATTCATAGCTTTACAAAAGAAAGGTAACGTGACAGGGGAGAAAAAGGAGGAACCATCCTTAAGGCGGTACTCTCTTTCCAATCCAATGCGTCGAATGGGCATGTCTGGGTTGCAAGTTTGCAGGTGTTTTCTATAAAGTCCGATGTTGGAACAAACCATGCCGCTAATGCACTTGACATGTAGCACAGTATACCCAGTTTATTTATTTTTAACACTGAAAATGGGAAGAAAGTCGATACAGACAGATCACGTACCTGGGCAGCGATCGTTGACAGGTTTTAGGCTGCTGTTCTGTTCATGCTCTGGAGTTCAGAGAATGTCGCTGGGCTTTAGAGAATGTTTCAGAAATTTGGAAATGGCATTTCGAAATCAATTTCGCGGGCGGAGCTGGCGGGGTTGGCAGCACCATTAATGCATGCAGCCAGGTGGGTTGACAGACGGACTAACGGAGACTGGTAGTGGAGGACTCACGGATCCTGGACGTCGCGGTGACGAGCAGGGTAGCGGTGACGAGCAGGGTAACGGCTCCCGGGGCCAACTATTTCGTCCGCCGGAATAATGGGCTTTTCGGGTGATCGGAATCTCCCACAAGTCGCATTATAGCTTACTAAAGTTATAAAACGTGAAAGATGTGACGGTGTAGGATGCATGGAAAAATATCGCTTCATTAGGCTGAAAGTTATAACATGCGAAACACGTGGCATGGAGGGACACATGAGCAAAATATCATCTAGACTAAAGCTATAAAATATGAAAAATGCTTGGGATTGTACGAACAAATGTGCAAAATATCACTTCATTAGACAAAAGTTATAAAATGCTGAACATGTGCGGCATTGTACGAACACGTACAAAAGATCACTTTATTACTATATTAAAGTTATAAGATGTGAAACATGTGTGGCATTGTCCGAACACATGCTTAATTTGAGGGAAAGTTGAAGGGGATTTAAGTATTTTGGCCGGAAAAAACACGTAAGCGTTACCAATGAAAGATAACGGGGAAAAACACGTAATGAAAGATAGGTAGATTTAAATAATTAATTGGAAAGAAACTTGTAACCAGTGAAATATCGGACGGTCGGAATTTTATTGAGATTAAGAAAGAGTAGCCTATCCAAACAATAATTGTCTTATTGTCTTTGTTTGCGAAAAATGGGATTCTCATTTGGGAATATTTTTGAAATTAAGAAAGAGTAGTTCATCTAAACAATAATTGTCTTATTGTTTTTTTTGGAAAAATTGGGATCCTCATTTGGTCCCAAATGAGGCTAAGTGAGATTTTTATGGGTTGGGATTTGCCTTTTTTTTGTAGGAAGGTTGCTGAAACACTCTCACATCTTTTTCTTTAATGCTCTGTTGTACTCGATATTTGGTCTTTGTTCTCTAATATTTTGCAAGATCATAGTTGGTGGCCCCTTGGGATATTACAATGCATCCACAATTGAGCGCAAAAGGATCAAAAATACGACTCCTTTTCATTTTTCTTTTTTTGGGAGGTTTGGCTGGCGAGCAACAAGCTCACCTTTGAAGGCATACAGATAGCTCCTCACAAGATTTATCTTTCGATTTTGGCATGGCTGAACACACATGATGCTTCTTTTATTCCTCCCTCAGATCTCTCTCATCGACTTCGCCTTGGCAGGTTACTTTGATGGCGTCGAGCAGCGGGGCGTCTGTGGCTATGGGGCTTGGATCGAACTTGTGAATGGGGAACATTTCTCCATCTTTTGGAACGACGACAATGGTACAAAGACAAAGGCTGAACTCCTTGCTCTTTGGATTTTATTGTGGGTCGCTTTCAACATGCAGCTATCCTCTCTTCACATTTATGGTGATGCTAAAACTGTTATTGATGGAGTTAATGACAAATTAACAAGACAAGGAGAGAGAAGCAGAGCAACAAAAATAGATGGGAACAAACCGAATTTCCGAGAGAAACCACACTTCAAATGTTTTCTTCTGGAGATGAATTTATACACTAGATCGATAGTTATTAAAGTTGTTCAACTAAATCCTAACAATTTATACAAACTAATTCTTTTATCTAAGATGAATCTTTAACACCCCCCCTTAATCTTGAGGGCTGCATTATTTTAATACCTAATTTCTTACATTGAAATTCAAAATTAACTTTTCCTAGCGGTTTGGTGAAGATATCCACTAACTGTTCCTTGGAATCACAAAATTTGAGAATAATATCATCATTCTTAACTAGTTCACGGATGAAGTGAAAACAAGTGTCGATATGTTTGCCTTTTGATGAAAGACATTGTTCTTCGACAAGGAAATAACGGAAGTGTTGTCACAAAAGATTGAAATAGGTTCATTTTCTGTATAACTAGTAAGAGAGAGGTCTCTTTAGCCACACTTCTTGACATGATGCCAAATTCACTGCAACATACTCGGCCTATGTTGAAGATAATGAAACTATGGGTTGCTCTTTAAATGACCACGAGATCAAGTTTTTGCCAAATAGAAAAGCATAGCCAGAAGTGTTTTTTCGATCATCAATACATCTTGCATAATCACTATCTGTATAACCAACAAGCTTAATGTATGTAGAGGATGCATACGATAAACTATAAGTAGATGTACCTGCAATGTATCTTAACACCCTTTTTCCAGCTTTCCAATGACAACCTTTAGGAGATTCCATAAAATTGGAAATATAACTAGTTGCAAATTCTATATCAGGTATAGTAGCAGTTAGATACATAATACTACCAGTAAGTTTCTTATACAAAGTCGAATTAACAAAAATACACACATCATCTTTACTTAACTTTGTACCAAATTCAATAGGAGTATCCATCGGTTTACACCTGTCCATCTCCAAATTTTTCAAACTGTCAGTAGCATACTTCTGCTGACCCATAAAAATACCATCGTGTGTTTGTTTCACTTCAATACCTAAGAAGTATCTCATTAATCCAAGATCTGTCATTTCAAATTCATTTTTCATAGCAGCTTTAAATTTATCTAACTGCATGTTACCTGTATAAATTATGTCATCAACATAAAGACACAGTATCAACATATTACCTTGATGATCGTTCTTGATATACAAAGTGGGTTCATGGTCGATCCTTCTGAAACCATTATTTAGCAAGTAATGGTCTATTTGGCTGTACCAAGCTCTTGGAGCTTGCTTCAAGCCATTCAATGCTTTCTTCAGCTTGTACACCTAATGTTTTTTTATTTTTGATTTCAAAACCAGGGGGCTGATCAACACACACTTCTTCATTCAAAACACCATTTAAAAAAGCAGAGTTTACATCCATTTGGTAAATTGGCCACTTGTTTTGTGCTACAATCGCTAATACAAATTGAACAATATCAATTCATGCTACATGTGCAAATGTTTCACCATAATCTATGCCAGGTTGTTGTGAAAAACCTTTGGCAACTAATCTTGATTTGTGTTTATCAACTCCAGCTCTCTCATTTAACTTAGTTTTGAAAACCCATTTGAAACCTATAGAACTTTTATCATCAGATAGATCAACCAAATCCCAAGTTTTATTTCTTTCACTAGCATCGATTTCATTATTCATTTCATCTACCCATTCTTTGTCCTTTATAGGCTCTTCAAAAAAAGTAGGTTGAAATGAAAGAAATAAAAAATTTACAATATCATTAACATCGTTTTGTGCATAAATATCACTTAAGCTTCTCATTTTAGGGTGATCATAATCAAACTCACTTAAAGATGATGAACTGCTACTGCTTGATGAACTACTACTGGTTTTGTCTTGAACCTGTAATCTTGGAGTGCTCGTTGTAGATGCTTGATGTTCATCTAACATGATAAAGGATTAGGACAAGTATTGTTCTCCATTTCATTCCAAGATTTGTCTTCCAGAAATTTCACTTCTCGACTTATGAAAAAATTCTTAGTTATAGGATTAAACAATCTGTATGCTTTAAATTTATCACTATACCCTATAAAGATATACTTTTCGCTCCTATCATCAAGCTTCTTTCTTAATATTTCTGGAACATGAGTGAATGCAATACAACCAAATAATCGAAAGTGTGAAGCAGTTACCTTTTTTCCACTCCATGCTTCTTCAGGTACAAGACTTTAAACATTGGAAGTTGGTGATCTATTGAAAATGTATACCGAACATGCAACTGCCTCAACCTATAAATATTTAGACAAATTTCATGTTTTCAACAGACTTCAAGCCATATTCATAATTGTATAACTGGTTGTCGTTGGTTTTTTAATACCACGCTGTTTACAAAAATCAATGAATTTATTAGATTCATACTCACCTTCTTTATCAGACCTGAGAAATTTAATAGACTTGCCACTCTATTTTTCAGCCTCGACTTTGAACTCCTTGAACTTGGAAAATGTTTCAGATTTGTATTTGATGAAATACACCCAAATTTTCCGGCTAAAGTCATCAATAAATGTAAGAAAATAGAGATTGACAACAACTATTTTTTCTTGCATTGGACCGCACAAATTTGTATGCACTAACTCTAGTTATTCTTTGGCTCTATAAGAGGCTGATTCAAAAATATCTCGCTTATGTTTACCCATTATACAACTTACATAGGAAGAGATATGGTCAGACAAAGTAGGAAAACCTTTTACCATATTCTATATTTGAAATAGACTCGTACTTTTAATAGGTAAATGACCATATCGCAAATGCCACAAGCTAGTGTCATTTGGCGTTGAAACATTATGTGCATACAACATCTCACTTTTAATTTGTAATTAATACAACCTGTTCTTTGTCATAGGAATCTTTGCAACAAGATATTTATGTTGACCAGAAATCATGCAAGTAGTGTTTTGAAAGCTAACATCATAACCATGTGCATCTAACTTACCAACACTCAACAAATTATGCTTGAAATTGGGTACATAGTAAACATCAGAGATATTCTTCACAATATTTTGTTTGGTTAAGACTGACACAACACCCTTTCTTGAAGCTTTTCCTGACGAACATCACCCAAACCAATAGAAGAACTAAAAGATGTATTAAGATGTGAAAAAAAATCACTATGACTAGTCATATGATTACTACATCTGTTGTCTACCAACCAAACATCTCTATTAGGTACTTCCACAGTCACTTGGCATGCCAAAAATAAAGCATATGATGTTTCACATTTAGTATTTGTGACGTTGGATTTTTAACTGAAAACATACTGTAATTTTCGACATTTAGACTTAATGACCATATTTTTTGCAATAATTAAATTGAATTTTTTATTTATCTATCCACCTACGACCATGGTCAATTTGAGACTGCTTTGAATGTGTTTGAGTTACCTATGATCTATCATCAGACTACGACTATCCTCTTCATTTTCCTCTCCTTCCACAAAAACCTCTCCCTCTACCTATATCCATAAAAGCTTTAGATTTGAAAGCATGCTCTAAAGTACTAACATCTAAATTAATTCTTGCTTCATGAGCCAACAAAGAACCATCTAATTCTTCCACAGTCAATTCTGTTAATTCTCTTGACTCAAAAGCAGTAACTATCATGTCAATTTTTTTAGGCAAACATCTAAGAACTTTTTCAACAATTCTTTGATCTCCTAGTTCTACACCATTCATCTGAAGCTGATTAACAACACCCATAACTTTAGTCATGAACTGATCAACTGTTTCTGATTCAGTCATTTTAAGTGTTTCAAATTGTGTTATGAGAGTTTGTAATTTCACCATCTTTACTTTGTCATTACCTTGATAAGAAACCTTAAGTATAGCCCATATTGATTTAGAAGTCTTAGAAACAGTGTTTTTAGGAAAAATGGAATCATCTAGGGAATTTAAAATGCAGGACTTCGCTCTACCTTCTTTCTGTTTAGGTTCATCAAATTGTTTTATTTGAGCAACACTCATTGTAGCAATTATATTTTCATTATGTTCTAGGAACCCCAATTATACTGTTTCCCGACAACCTAAACGTTGTAAGCATGTTTGCATTTTAAGAATCCAAAAAGCCTAATTCTTCCCACTAAATAGAGGCATAGGGATTGCAAACTAGTTTGGCGAAGCCATTTTTAAAGTAATTAGAAATATGAATACAACACCTTTAAAAAACAAAAATTCAAAATAAATCTGTTTCCTCTCTACGAAGTAAAATGAGAGAACAATGATTCTATGATTTTCATTTGCATCATCATAATGGCCAATATGAAGAGTGCTCTGGATGATATAAATCACGTAAACTCGAAGGCCTCAGGTACAGGGTTATTGATTGTAAAACACAGATGAGAGCGAGGGAAATATGTGTCGGGGTGAAATTCTTGGAGATGATAACAGTTTGCAATCGCAAAGATTCCAACGTTTATCAAAATACAACAGAAATATACCCTGTGATTTTGATTTTTTTTTTTTAATATACTAAAATTCTTTGATATAGTATCAATATGAAGTGACCTATTGATAAATCTGGTGAAGAAAGAACTTTGATGGCAGGCTCTCACAATTCAAGTGGCTAACACAATAAACTCTTCAGTTAGATAAAAAATGACTTTCAGGACCGTGGTGTTCTTAGTCCCGTGGAATAAACCAGGAACATCACCATCTACTGGAACGCTCCCCTCTTTAGTTCATTTGGCAGCAAATAGGAACAACATCAAAGCTGTCTACTAGAATGCTCCCATCTTCACGCACACAACAACAAACTTCTCTCAGGTGGAAGCAAACAACGCACACAACAACAAACCGTTCAAACGCAGCCTCCAATTCGAACGTAGCCTCCCTCTAGTAGAAACACGCAACCTCTATTTTTAGCACACAAATATGCTCCAGCAGTGCTTCTTCTCTGCAGTCAAAAATAGTTCGAACACAACAAACAAATACCATCAATCGACTCCCTTCTTCAAACAACGACTGCACACTCTCAGGAAACTAAAACCCAAACTAGGGTCGTAGAGCCAACAACTTTGATACCATGAAAAATTAACAAGACAAGGAGAGAGAAGCATAATAGCAAAAATAGACGGGAACAAACCAAATTTCTGAGAGCAACCACACTTCAAATGTTTTATTCTGGAGATGAATTTGTACAAAAGATTGACAGTTATAAAAGTTGTTCAACTAACTCTTAACGAATTCTATAAACTAATTCTTTTAACTATGATTAATATTTAACAGTTAATGGGCTCCGTTGGATCAATCAGGTTTCTTATTTGCTACAATGCCTTCACTTCCCTCCTCTTTAACAAATTTTCAGGGAGGAAAATACTCGAGCTGATTTACTTTCAAAGTAGGGGTTGCTGCAAACTTTTGGGCTTGTACACGTTTAACATTTTCGTGGCAATTTGCAGATGGAATATTTTTCCATTCTGATTCCCTAACATCATCTGCATATGGTTTCGACTCCCTTGTTTCTTTTTGGGCTGAGTGGTTTTGGTGTTTGTTTTTTGCTCTTCTTTATCTCGTTAAACCCTTGTTTTTATCTTGCTGCCCTCTTTGTTTGCACACACCTTTTTCAAACATTGTTAAGGACTTGCTCTATGATGGTGAAGTCTTTGTGTATTACTGTGGGTTAATGGATTTCTCTCTAAAAAAAATTTATTTACATAATTTTTTATTTATTTTTATTATTTTAAATATTGTAATCAACCTTTAAAAAAAAATCATAAACAAATAAGAGAAAAAATTAAGAAGTTGATGTTAAGGACATTTAAATAATAATAATAAAATCATTATATTTAGGTTGGTTTCTGTGTAGTTGGTTTACATTAAATTATTAATCATATAATATATAGAAGATGAGGGATCCCGTGAGTACTCTGGGATAAAAACTATCATATAGAATATTGAAACTCAATTGAGCCTCAAGCAATTTTGATTATTCCATTTCAGTAGATAGATTGGTTTTCATGGTTTTCATTAACATTAATACTAACCTAATTTTTATGTGGAGTGAAATTTTTTGAAATTTGATGATTAGTAAATAAGTCAAACACTCTATTTCTCTTTTTTCTAAATCTGAAATTTGATGAACAAAAGATAAAATTTTTTGGCAAAAATAACTAGCTTGTCATTAGGCAGTTAATGGGGTTGTATATGCTCATTATTGAAAATATGGAAATAAGTAACTAGATTATTCAATTATGGGTATATAAATGTGGGTATATACATCCCAATACATTAAATATACATGAAAAACCAGTTGTTTGTATTGGAAATAAACAACTAGATTATCCAATTATGGGTATATAACTGTGGGTATATATAGCCTTTTGCATGAACTATCTATTGTTAAACCAATTATTTATAAGGGTTTAAAATAACTAGCCTACCAATGGACGGATACTGTTGGGCTGTATATGTGCACCATTAAAAATAAACAAATTATACAAAAATAAACATATACAAACCCACGTTAACTGCTGTATGGCGAACCAGTTATTTGTTGCCAAAGAATTTACCCTTTTCCTTTCCCTGAATCTATAATAATGATGTCCGGCCCATAAAAACATCAAGGGGTGGTCCTCCATGTAAGATCAAACTAATTAGTGTTATATCACATTTTCGTCGACAATTATACAGTTAGTATAAGATTTCGGGCACCATAAATTTCATATTTAGGAATGCCGCAATATTATTTCAGAGCTACACTATGGTTCAGAGAAAATCCGATGTACATCAATAAATTTCAATCACTGTACAGGGCATAACAAAATGAAAAAGAGAACATAGAAAAAACGAATTGTTGAGAGAGAACACACTACAATTATATATATATATATATATATATATATATATATATATATATATAGAACAAAACAGTTAGTTACAAAACAGTTAAATAGAATAGAACTAATTCTAACTAACAACCGATTAACGATTAATTCTTTAACACTCCCCCTTAATCTTAAGGGTTACAATGTTTTAAGCCTAACTTTTGACATTGAAATTCAAAATTGACTTTTCCTAGCAGTTTGGTGAAGATATCCGCTAACTGATCCTTGGAATCACAAAATTTGAGAACAATATCACCATTTTTGACAAGTTCACGAATGAGGTGAAAACGAGTGTCGATATGTTTGATTTTTTTATGAAAGACATTATTCTTCGACAAGGAAATAACGGAAGTGTTGTCACAAAAGATTGAAATAGGTTCATTTTATGTATAACCGAATTCAAAGAGAAGTCTCTTCAACCATACTTCTTGACATGATGTTGAATTCGCTGCAACGTATTCGGCCTCTTTTGAAGATAACACAAAAATGGGTTGATTTTTGGATGACGACGAAATCAAGTTTCTGCCAAATAGAAAAGCATAGCCAGAAGTGCTTTTCCAATCATCAATACATCCTGCATAATCACTGTCTATATAACCAACAAACTTACTGTCTGTAGAGGCTGCATACGATAAACCATAAGTAGATGTACCTGCAAGGTATCTTAACGCCCTTTTTCCAGCTTTCCAATGATAGTCTTTAGGAGATTCCATAAACCTGGAAATATAACTAGCATCAAATGCTATATCAGGTCTAGAATCAGTTAGATACATAATACTACCAGCGAGTTGCTTATACAAAGTAGAATTAACTATAGTACCCACATCATATTTACTTAACTTTGTACCAACTTCAATAGGAGTATCCATCGGTTTAAACCTGTCCATCTTAAACTTTAACAAATGTCAGTAGCATACTTCTGATGACTCATAAAAATACCATCGTGTGTTTGTTTCACTTCGATACCTAAGAAGTATCTCATTAATCCAAGATCTGTCATTTCAAATTCATTTTTCATAGCAGTTTTAAATTCATCTAACTAGATTTTACCTGTATAAATTATGTCAACAACATAAAGACATAGTACCGACATATTACCTTGATGATCATTCTTGATATACAAAGTGGGTTCATGGTCGCTCCTTCTGAAACAATTATTCAGCAAATAATGGTTTATTCGGCTGTACCAAGCTCTTGGAGCTTGCTTCAAGCCATACAATGGTTTCTTCAACCTGTACACCTTATGTTTTTTATTTTTTTATTTCGAAACTGGGTGGCTGATCAACATACACTTCTTCATTCAAAACACCATTCAAAAAGGCGTAATTTACATCCATTTGGTAAATTGGCCACTTTTTTTGTGCTGCAATAGATAATACAAATTGAACAGTATCAATTCTTGCTACAGGAGCAAATCTTTCACCATAATCTATGCCAAGTTGTTGTGAGAAACTTTTGGCAACTAATCTTGCTTTGTGTTTATCAACTTCACCTCTCTCATTTAACTTAGTTTTAAAAACCCATTTGACACCTATAGAATTTTTATCATTAGGTAGATCAACCAAATCCCAAGTTTGATTTCTTTCAATAGCATCGATTTCATTATTAATTGCATCTACCCATTCTTTGTCCTTTATAGCCTCTTCAAAACAAGTAGGTTGAAATGAAAGAAATGCAAAATTTCCAATATCATCAACAATATCTCGTGCATAAATATCACTTAAGATTTTCATTTTAGGATTATCAGTATTAGACTCATTTAAATATGATGACCTACTACTGCTTGATGAACTACTATTGGTTTTGTCTTGAACCTGTAATCTTGAAGTGCTTTTTGTAGGTGCTTGATGTTCATCTAACATAATAAAAGGATTAGGACAAGTATTGTTCTCCATTTCATTTCAAGATTTGTCTTCCAGAAATATCACATCTCGACTTATGAAAAACTTCTTATTTATAGGATTAAACAATATGTATGCTTTAGATTGATCACTATACCCTATAAAGATATACTTTTTGCTTCTATCATCAAGTTTCTTTCTTAATTTTTCTAAAACATGAGCAAAATAAATACAACCAAATACTCGAAAGTGTGAAACAATTACTTTTTGTCCACTCCATGCTTCTTCAGGTACAAGACTTTGAACACTCGAAATGGGTGATTGATTCAAAATATATACCCAACATGCAACTGCCTCAGCCCATAAATATTTAGACAAATTTCGTATTTTGAGAAAACTTCGAGCAATATTCATGGAAAATTTTAGGGGCTAATATTCGCAGGTGGGCTAATTTTCCATGGTTTTTCCAAAAAAAAGATTCGCCAATTTCCATTTTTTTATAACTTTAGTTATTTTATAAAATAACTAAAGTTATAAAATAACTTTATAACCTTAAATATAAAGTTATTTTATAAAGCTCCTAAAGTTATAAAATAACTTTATAACCTTAAATATAAAGTTATTTTACGTTAAAAATTGCCAACATTATATAGAAAAAATTTATAATATCATTATAAATTTGAATAATTTTACAAATACATCAATAAACATTTTATAGTTTTCATATTAGGGACTAGTGAGATTCGCCAATTTTTTAAACTTCAAGATAATTTTCCATCCTTAAAATTTTCCCTGGCAATATTCATAATTGTCTGATTCTTTCTTTCCGTGACTCCATTAAGCTACGGAGTATAACTAGTTATCGTTTGTTCTTTAATACCATTTTGTTTACAAAATCAATTAATTCGTTAGATTGATAATAACCTCCTTTATCAGAGCTGAGAACGTTAATAAAATTGCGACTTTGTTTTTCAACCTCGGCTTTGAACTCCTTGAACATGTAAAATGTTTCAGATTTGTATTTGATGAAATGCACCCAAATTTTCCTACTAAAATAATCAATAAACGTAATAAAATAGAGACTTCCAGCAATTGATTTTGCTTGCATTAGACCACAAAAATCTATATGCACTAGCTCTATTTGTTCTTTGGCTCTATTAGAGGTTGATGCAAAACTATCTCGCTTATGTTTACCCATTATACAACTTGTAAAAAAAGAGATATGGTCAAAGAAAGCAGGCAAACCTTTCACCATATATTGTCTTTGCAACAAATTCATAATTTTGATAGGTAAATGACCATATCGCAAATGCCACAGATCAGATTCATTTGTCGTTGAAAAATTATGTGCATACAACTTCTCATTTTTCATTTGTAATTGATACAACCTGTTCTTAGTCATATCAATATTTGCAACAAGAGACTTATGTTGATCAGAAATCATGCAAGTAGTGTTGTGAAAACTAACCTCATAACCATGTGCATCTAACTATCCAACACTCAACAAATCATGTTAGAAATTGGGTACATAATAAACATCATAGATATTCTCACAACATTTTTTTTGGTTAAGACAGGTACAACACCTTTTCCTGAAGCTTTAACTTGACAATCATCACCCAAACCAATAGAGGAACTGAAATATGTATCAAGATGTGAAAACAAATCACTATGACCAGTCATCTACATCTGCTATCTACCAACCAAACATCTTTATTAGGTACTTTCACAATCACTTGGCATGCCATAAATAAAGAATCTGATCTTTCACATTCAGTATTTGTGACATTGTCTTTGTTTTTACTTAAAACATATTGTAATTTTTGACATTATGACTTATAATGGCCATATTTTTTGCAATAGTGACGATGATTTTTTTATTTATCTATCCACCTATGACAATGATCAGTTTGAGACTGCTCTGAATGTGTTTGAGTTACTTGTGATCTATCATCAGACTAAGATTGTCCTCTTCCTTTTCCTCTGTTGCCACGAAAACCTCTGCATATACCACTATCCATAGAAGCTTTAGATTTGAAAGCATGCTCTAAATTACTAACATTTAAATTAATTCTTTCTTCATGAGCCAACAAGGAAACAATTAATTCTTCCACAAACAATTTTTTTAATTCTCTTGACTCAAAAACAGTAACTATCATATCAAATTATTTAGGCAAACATCTAAGAAATTTTTCAAGAATTCTTTGATCTTCTTGTTCTTCACCATTCATCCGAAGCTGATTAAAAACACCCATAACTTTAGTCGTGAACTGATCAACTATTTCTGATTCAGTAATTTTAAATTTTTCAAATTGTGTTATGAGAGTTTGTAATTTTACCATATTTAATTTATCATTACCTTGAGAAGCAACCTTAAGTATATCCCATATTTATTTAGCAGTCACTAGTAGCAGTGATTTTAGGAAAATAAAGTCATCTAAAGAATTTAAAATGCAAGACTTCGCTCTACCTTCTTTCTGTTTAAGTTCACCAAATTGTTTTCTTTGAGCAACACTCATTCCAACAATTATATTTGTGTCAGGTTCTGTGAACCCCAATTATACAGTTTCCCAACAACCTAAACCTTGTAAGCATGCTTGCATTTTAAGATTCCAAAAATCATAAATTTTCCCACTAAATAGTGGCGTGGGGATTGCAAAATGACTTGTTGAAGCCATGTTTAAAGCAATCAGAAATTTGACTCAAAACAAGACCTTTTAATAAAAACCTCAAAATAAATAGGGCACTCTCTTTTCCCCTCTCACTATAAGCAATAAGCTTCTCTGATTCTAGAACAAAGTACACAACTATCACATTAGAAGGCAACCACCTCATTCAATTGAAAAAAGGAAGTTCCACAAGAGACAATCAGAAGTCTAAAATTCTGGTTCCAATAAGGTGATTTAACGAATCTTTTGGATATGAGAACGAAAATGGAATCAGGGAAACAACTTCGTAGAATTTAAGATGAAGATCTTTGCTATGAGAATAACAAAAAATGGGCTCCTATCTTAACATATCAAATCATTACCCAAAACATAAATTACAAATCGATATAACCAAAAATTAGTGCGTAACTGTGTGCAAAAACCATTTTTTTTCTTGAACATAAACGACCTTTGAATGTAGACTATAATTATTTTGGGTTTCGAGACATAATGAATTTCGTGTCAGAACAAACGTATAAGGATTATTGGCAATTAATGCTTGATACATTGGGCATATATGAATTACTAGGAGCAAATAGGAACTAAGGGCGACAAAAATGCTCCAGCAATCCGATCTGTCAGGCAGTGACAAAACTCCTTCGGTGGTAGCAGAACTCATTTATCTCTGGTGGCTTTACTATCCTCTTCACACAAGGAACTTCTCTCTGGCGACAAAAATTCTCTGCTTTAACAAACAACAACCCTTCTTCAAACAATCGACAACCTAATGATTTGCTCAGTGTAGAGCCTTGTCATGACCTCCGGTGTGCATACTAAAAACCCTCAATGTTGATATGCAAAGACTCTTCTCGTAGCTCTGATACCATGAAAAAATGACAGAGAGAACATAGAAAAAATAAATTGTTGAGAGAGAACACACTGTGGTTCTATATTTCTATATATATATATATATATATATCTATATATATATATATATATATATATATATATATATATATATATATATATATATATATATATATATATATATATATATATATATATATGTCAATTATGGAACAATTAAACATACTAGAACTATTTCTAAACTAACAACTGAATAATTATTAATTATTTAACAGATCAGATTTGATCCCAACCAGAACATTTAGGAACTTCCATTCATAAAGGCACTGTCGTTGTATCATATTCCGGAATCCAGTAAAAATCTCTTTCCCAACTTATCTGGGAAGGCCATGAAGGGTGTACTACCCATCTATTTTCATGTAGTATTTTCAAGGGACATCATTGACACTGCAGGCTAGAATGGTCTAGAGATTTTGAATACCGGGTCAATAGCTAGAAAATATATGAATACCAAGTCAAGAGCAGGAACTACTAACAACATGAAATGGTGCGGGCACAGGGTGATCAACAATTTGAAGTAGACTAATCAATTTAATGTAGATGAATTCATACAAGGCCAATTATGGTTGCAGTCCACCGGTGTTGGACATGTCAACAAGATTAAAAAATAAGAGGTACCTAAATTTTGGAGTTTGTTTCGTTCATAGTATAGAAAGCATACACTTTCTTGCAATGTGTCAATTTCTTGGATATTTAACCCGTGTTTAAATAAAAGTATTTGAATTGTAGTAAGTTGGTTGAAATGTAATAGTTGCACTAATGTTTCCAATAGGTTAGCAGGTTAGCATGGGAAGATATGTCTATTGTAAAATTTAGGAATATTTTGGAATTTTATAGTGAGGAGATGGGTCAAACAATGAACCTTTTATGATAGGTTAACATAGGGAAGTATCTTTATGTCCATTGCAAATTTCAAAAATATTTTGAAATCTGATTGCAAATTTCAAAAATATTTTGAAATCTGATAGTGAAGAGATAGGTAAAACAATTAATTTTTTTCTTAATTTCAAATTGCAAGATATTTGGGGAATCAAATAAACAATTAACAAGTCCTGTAATTGTTTCTTTTCAGTAAACATTACAAAATAAAAAACAAAAATTTAGTTTTTGTAAATGTTTAAGTATAAAATTCTTAAATCAATTTTATTTTTTATTTAAGGTTTGAGTGAGATAGTGAGTATAGAAATAAAGTCAACCTATAAAGGAGAAAGGCAAAGTTCTAGTCTCTTTTGTTTAGTTATTGAAATAAGTGTTGTAGAGCAGCTTAATCCCTGCTACAGAAATTTGCAAAAATATATTTCTTAATTATTAACATAACTCTAAACCTGTTGGAATTAACTCCCAACCATCGCCATGAATTAGTAGTGGAAATAACCCACAATTCAATTAATTTTTGTTACAGGAAGGACAAGAAAGGATCCAAGAGCCGGGGGCGTTTTCATGCAATTTCCGTAAATATCAGAACAAAGTACCCAAGCCCTTACCTTTGCATTTATTTCCTTACCTGTTGCAATACTTACCTTTTGCCCGCAGGCGTAGCCCGCAACTATTTTGTTTTACCCTTTAAGCCCTTCACCATATTTTATGTTTCTGTCGATGTGATATCTGGCAGGACCCACCTTACCTTACTGCACATTGCAATCCGCCATAATCCTTTGTATTCCGCCAAATTACTTTGTTATCTACTTACTGCACTTACTGAGTTTTAGCCGCATCGTGCCCGCACTTCGCAATGTTTACACCTTACCTTTCCGCCATCCGAAAGTTATGTCATGTTCTTTGCGATGCGATAGTGCTATCACACATCGCAACTGTAACGGTTTTCATTTACCTTCCGACCACCTGCAGGCTATCTTATTTGAGCCGCGATGCGATAGTGCTATCGCACATCACAATTAAAATCGCAAACATTTTCGCATTTCCCAAGATTTCACTGCTTACCTTCTGCCACTTACCTCCACCGCCCACAAGTTATTTATTTTGTGATGCCTTATCGCAGTCGCAAATCGAAATCGCTAAAGTTTAAGTTTCTGCCAAGCCGCCTGCAACGTCTTTTATTTTGTATGCGATGCGATCGCAATCACACATCACAAGGTGTTGTGTTTACCCTATTCGCACATATATTAAATGTTGAGATCTACGATCTACGATCTGTGATAAAGTGATAGATGTGATGTGTTTTCACAGCTAGAACAAATAAAATTTGAAGTCCACCCTTTTGTGTTTTGAACGCGTTTGTACATTGTTTCATGTATAAACCGAAATACGGTATGCACGTAGTTTAATGAAGAAATGGGTCTTTTTGATAGGAGAAGGACGTTTGGTTGTTAAACATCCATCCAACATTGAATAGAAGGTTTTACAGGTTTCAACCATTTTGTATAATAAATGTAATTTTCATTTGTTTCACTAGTGATGGAGTAGAAAAACGAATTTCATTCCACCCTGTGTATTACACTGCCTGTCTATGTATTGTTTATTTTCACAGTATTGTTCATTCTCTGTGTTGTGGGGGAAGCATCCCTCTGTTATTGATTTCGTTCAATATTTCCAACGAAACCAAGTGATCACAAAAACATTTAAATACAAAAACATTTAATTCAATTTCTAATCCTTCTTAAATTTTTATATACAATATAATATAATATGTAGGGTGCAATATGAATAGTGATCATTAAAAAATTGCTTAGCAGCTTCAGGCTTAAAATCCCAACCATGTGACTGTGGAGACAAAAGAGCCAGTCTAAGTCTAAGAAATAGTTTATGGTGGGGTTACAATAGGGATGACATTTGATGTGTGATTTTTCCATCAAATATAGTGAAAAGGTTTGTGAAAAATTCAAGATTCTGCTAAAAAACTGTAAAGAAGAGTTAAGGAGATGTGAAAACCATCAAATTTTGATGGATAAACCTGTTTTGAAATTCCAACCCCGCCCACCTGCTTTAACTATCATAGTGTACTGTATTGCGAAAGAAACATGTTAGGTCACTTAGTTTAAACTCAACAAAAATAATTGAATGTAATGTTGTATCTTCTATGGCTAGCAATTTGTTTTCTGCAGATTGGAATAAATATTTGGGTGCTTGTCTCAGCATATCCCAATAGTGATTGGGAGAAGTGCAATATGAATATAAGGACCTGCGCTCCATGGAAATTGAAAACAAATGTTTTAAATAACCCTGAAATATAATATCATATTCGATAAAACCATGAAGATGCAGAATATATAATGGAAAACAAAAGCACAAGGATAAAAAATAAAGATGAAGAAAACAAATGTAAATTTCTAATTAGCTCAGGATATGTAAGTAGAAAACATTCAAGATATGTACATGAAATGTGACGACTTCATTATAGAAAAGTCTAAATAGATTTCAACCTGCTATGTCCTCTCTACAAATAATGGTATATAATTAAATTATCAAAATATGCAGAAACAATGGAATACAAATAAAGTATTCAATGAACATGGGGTGCTTGGTTGACTTTAACACAAAATATACATAAAATTTGTAATACCGATAAAATACTCAATGCATATGGAGTCGTTTGTATCAAATATGTTTTAAAATATTAAAGAATATGCAATGTCAACATAAATTATAAATTATCGATCAAATATAAATTTTAATTTTTATAATCCTGGCTGACATGAATCTTACATTCTTACTATTACCAGTTATTATTATGGCTAGTCAGTTGTTTTTTATGGTTTTTTTTTGGGTCGTAGTACCTAAGACATTGTATGGGCACTTTGTTTTTTTGTTCTTTTTCCGTGTCTGTTATATAGTTTGTAATCAGAATGTTAAAGATCTGATGGGAGAGTTTGTTTTGCTCACACCTGGACCAAGGGTTCCTGAAGATCGACTGATGATATAGATCCATAGACTATGTAACTATAATTTATTTTTTAATAAAATATAATTGGATTTGTTCTTGTCGAAAATATGTATATAATTGGGGTTTATATATAGTCAATTTGGGTTATCTAGAGTGGTTGGGTGTGTTGGAAATACTCTCAACAACTGCCATGAATAAAACTGGCAGCATCCACACTTCAATTGAATTTTGTTGCAGGGAAGGACAAAGCCCAAGTTTTCAAATCCGTAGGCATTTCACGCAAAATCAGAAAACAAAGTAATCGAGCCTTACTTTGCATTATTTCCTTACCCAACACATTCACTTACCTTTTTGCCTGCAGATTGAAGCCCGCAAGTTTTGAGGTTTACCTCTTAACGCTTAGTTGAAACTTAAGTTTCCGTTGATGCGATATTGGTGGGACCCATCAACCTTTACCGCATTACCAACCGCATACAAACATTTGATATTTTTCTTTTCCTTACCTTTTCGCTTTTCACACTCCACACTATTTAAGTGCCCACATATGACACTTCGCACATCTTAGCATTTACCGTTTAAAGCCCTACACCAAAACTTGTGTTGTTGCGATGCGCCATCATCATCACACATCGCAAAACATAAATTTCGCACTTCACATGTTTTTCCATTTACCTTTTACTGCCCGCACTTCCCACTTCGCTTATCTTATGACTTACCTTTAGTGACCCGCAAGTTATTTTAGTTGCGATGCGATGCCCGCAAATTTCACGTCGCAAGCTCAGGAGGATAGCGCACATAAGCACCCGCAAGTTATTATGTTTAAGATGCAATGTGATCCCAATCACATATCACAAAGTTTAAAGGATAACACTTCACAAGTTAAAGTTTTTAAGTTGCGATGCGATAGTGCCATCGCACATCGCAATTGTAAGGATTCAAGGTTTTCCCGTATGCTCCAGTTAAAATTTAATATCACCGAAATGTAATTTGCGATGGAGGGGGCAGATGTGATGTGGTTTCGAAGATGAAACCCATAAAATTTCAAATCTGCCAATTTGTGTTTTGTATGTTGTTTTCGTGTAGAAACAGAAGAACAGAGCAGAAGGACGTTTGGTTTTTATATGTCCATTCCAGCATTGAATCGCATTAAACTTTAAGGCTCCAACCATTTTTGTATTAAAATAAATGTAATTTTCATATGTTCTTAGAGAAGAGTTGAATGAAAAAACTAAAGTTTTCCTCTCTTGTGTTTTTCACTTTGCCTGTTTGTGTGTGATTTTTATTTCCGCATATATTCTTTTTTTATTTTTGTATATGTTATCGATAGCATCAGAGCATACTTGAATTTTCAACATGGTATCACAGAATTCCATTGGAAGTTTCAACATGGTATCTGAGCAGGTCTAGGCTCTCAGTGAAAGAATGAGCTCTTTACTGAAGAAGCTGAAAAGTT
Source organism: Pinus albicaulis (assembly GCA_034641835.2). Taxonomy (NCBI): domain Eukaryota; kingdom Viridiplantae; phylum Streptophyta; class Pinopsida; order Pinales; family Pinaceae; genus Pinus; species Pinus albicaulis. The sequence continues at coordinate 139,667,623 of CM076576.1, forward strand.
GTTTTGAGAAGCGGTTTCTCTAGTAGTGAGAAGGTTTTGTTTACACAGTCAAGATGGCAGCAACAGGCGCAACCCTGACTAATCCTCAACTAACATAGTTCAATGTTAAGAATTATGATTATTGGTCCATTACAATGAAGGCCCTGTTGGCTTTACAAGATATTTGGGAACTGGTGGAAAATAGTTTCCAAGAACCAGTAGATGTAGCAACATATAATGCTTTGACACAAGCAGAAAGAGATTTGTTGAGGGACAATAAGAAGAAGGACTCCAAATCCCTCTTCAATATTTTCCAAGCAGTACATGAGAGTATTTTCCTAAGGGTTGCAGCAGCAATGAAGTCCAAAGAGGCATGGGATACCCTCCAGACAACCTATCAAGGAATGGCAAAGGTGAAGACAACAAAACTTCAAATGCTAAGAAGATATTTTGACACTCTTTGTATGAAAGAGTCTGATAATATAGACTCATTCTTTACACATGTGATTGGGTTGGTTACCCAAATTAGGTTTCATGGAAAGACACTTGAAGAAAGAGAACAGTTGAGAAATTCTTAAGAAGTCTTCCATCATGGTTTGATGCCATAGTAGTCACCATACAAGAGATAAAGGATCTCTCAAAGTTTTTAGTGGATTATTTCATGCATCACTGATGTCTCATGAACATAGATTGAACAGAGAAAAAAACTCCTCATTGGAGCATGCATTTAAGACACAAATGTCTTTTGGTCAAGGTAGGGTCGAGGAAGATCAAACTACTGAGGAAGAGGAAGAAGCCCACACAGAGGTGGAATAAGTAGGCCTACAAGCACAAGTGGAAGGGGCATCAATCAGAATCCAAGCCAAGGCTCAAGCCAGAATCAAGCACAAGGACAAAGGTATGATAAATCTCATGTCCAAATTCATTATTGCAAAAAGTATGGTCATTATGAAAACTAATGTAGAAAGAAGCAAAATGACATGGGTAGTAAACCAAGTGTAAATTTTACAAAAGAAAATCAGAACCAAGGAACTTTTTTTTTAGCTTGTAATGTAGCATAAGAAAAACAAGAAGATATGTCGTTCTTAGATTTAGGGTGTAGTAGCCATATGACTGGAAGCATAACAATGTTTTCATATCTAGATGAAAAAGTAAAATCTGAAGTGACATTGGGGACTGATAGCAAAGTCTCTGTCATGGGAAAAGGAAGAGTAATTGTTCTGACAAAGAAGGGAGAGAAGAATTTCATGCCATATGTCTATTATGTCCCTGGCCTGAAATGTAACCTTCTAAGATTTGGACAGAGGGCTACAATGTGTTTTTAAAAAATGTTGTGTGCACAATCATGGATAAACCTCCAAGTAGACAGCTCATTGCAAAAGTGCATATGACAAGCAATAGAATGTTTCCTCTCAAGATGAGATCAAAATTGAAGGAAGGAGGTGTTGTAGAAGCTGTCACACAAGAAATATTTCAAGAAAAAGTGAAAGATGAAAACTGTTTATGGGATTTGAGATTTGGTCATCTCAATTTCGAAGCTTTGAACTTGTTGCATAGAAAAGGCATGCTAAAGGGATTACCACTCATAGAGAAACCAGACAGCTTATGTGAAGGTTTCTTCTTGGGAAAAAACATAGAGAATCATTTACAACAAGCAAGAGTATAAGGGAAAAGGCACCTTTGGAGATTTTCCACTCAGATGTATGTGGACCATTGCAAATGCCATCATTAGGTGGAAATCACTATATTTTGACATTTATAGATGATTATACAAGGAAGACATGGGTCTATTTCCTAAAACATAAAAGTGAAGTGTTTGAACAGTTCTACCACTACAAAGATATTTTTGAGAAACAAAGTGGACACTACATAAAAGTGTTGAGAACTGACAGAGGTGGAAAATATATCTCCAAATACTTCTTACGCTTCTGCAGGGAGTGTGGAATTCACCAACAGATTAACACAAGGTATACACCTTAGCAAAATGGTGTAGCAGAAAGAAAGAATAGGACCATCATGGACATGACCAGAAGTATGTTGAAGGCAAAGCATTTGCCAAATGAGTATTGGGAAGAAGTTGTCTCTTGTGCAACATATATCCTAAATAGATGTCCAACCAAAAGTGTGATGAACAGAGTTCCAGAAGAAGCATGGAGTGGAACAAAGGAATTTGCCACTCACATGAGAGTGTTTGGATGTGTGGCATATGCACATGTCCCGGATCAATTAATGAGGAAGTTGGACAACAAGGGGGGGAAATGTATATTTCTTGGATATAGTGATGAATCCAAGGCTTACAAGCTCTATAAACCATCAACCAAGAAAGAAATAATTAGAAGAGATGTTCAGTTCATAGAAGAAGAAGCTTGGGATGGAAGTTTAGAGAAGAAAATAAATGTGAAGACATGTATGTCTCATGAGGATAAAGAGGAATGGACTACAACAAGAAACTCCTCAACGGTATCCCCTCCTCCACCTACACAAGCTCAACAGAGCACACCACAAGAAAGCAATAGAAAAAAATTGAGAAACCAAGGAAATTCTTCACCAAGAACATCATAGGGATTAAAAACTCCCTCGAGTTCAAGTGAAACTCCAAGAACATCTTCAGCAAATACAAGAAGACCAGGATTCAAAAATTTAAGTGAAATTTATGAGAAAGAAGAAGTTGATAATAGTGTTGGTCTGAATTCTTTATTTGCATTATTTTTTCATGTTGACGACCCAATCCATTTTAATGATGCAGTAAAAGAAGAGAAATGGGTTGAAGCAATGAATGAAGAAATAAGAGCAATAGAAAGAAATGACACATGGGAGATAGTGGACTTGCCACAAGGAAAAGAAGTTATTGGAGTGAAATGGGTCTATAAGACCAAGAGAAACATTGAAGGCAAGATAGAAAGGCACAAAGCAAGGCTAGTTTTCAAATGCTACAAGCAGCAGCAAGGAAGAGACTATGAGGAAACCTTTGCACCAGTTGCAAATATGGAGACAGTGCATATAGTGTTGTCTATAGCAGTACAACAAAAATGGAAAGTTTATCAAATGGATGTGAAGTCAATATTCTTGAATGGAGTGCTGAAAGAGGATGTGTATGTTGAAAAACCTCTTCGCTATGAGATAGAAGGCCAAGAAAACAAAGTGTGTAAGTTGTGGAAATCTCTTTATGGGTTGAAGCAAACACCATGAGCATAGTACAACGACATTGATGCTTACCTGATGGACAATGGGTTCGATAATTATGATGGTGAACCCACACTCTACATCAAAGAAAATGATGATAAAATTTTTATTGTTGTTTTGTATGTAGATGATTTGATTTTTACAGGAAATGATGTTTCTCTCATTGGTAATTTCAAATAATTCATGAAAAGTGAATTTGAAATGACTGACTTGGGATTGTTAAGATATTTTTTGGGCATAGAAGTAAAGAAAACAGAAAAGGGAATTTTTATCTCCCAAGAAAAGTATGTTGCAGAGATTTTAAAAAGGTTCAATATGCAGAACAACAAGCCATCATCAACTCCAACTGTCATGGGGTTGAAGTTGAGTAAGGAAGATTGCAACAAGAATGTCAATCTGACATTGTACAAAAGCATGGTTGGTAGTCTAATGTATTTGAATGCAACTAGGCCTGATATAATGTATGCAGCAAGCTTGATATCCAGATTCATGGAGACACCCAAGGAGACACATTGGCAAGCATCCAAGAGAATATTGAGGTATGTAAATGGAACAAAGGAGTATGGTGTTCTATACTCCGAAATTGATGATTTTAAGCTGATTGGTTACACTGACAGTGATTGGGCTGTAAGTGTTGATGAAAAAAAGAGCACATCGGGGTATGTTTTTCATTTGGGATTGGAAGCCATTTCATGGGCTTCCAAGAAACAACCAATAGTTTCATTATCAACATCAGAAGCTGAATATGTAGCAGAAATAGCAGCAGCATGTCAAGCAGTTTGAATGAGAAGGATGCTAAGGGATTTATGTCATGAACAAGATAAAGGAACCACAAATTTCTATGATAACAGCTCAGCAATTGCATTCTTAAATAATTTTTTTTCCACAAGAGAACAAATCATATTGATGCCAAATACCATTTCATAAGGGAATTAGTTAACAATGGTGAAGTTATGTTGCAACATTGTAGGTCAGAGGAACAGTTTGCAAATATCCTCACAAAGCCATTGGGACAAAAAAGTTTTGTTTATCTCAGAAAGTGTCTGGGAATGATTGATGGCGACAGTGTGATTAAGGGGGAGTGTTGTAAATACTCCCAACCACCGCCATGAATAAAACTGGCAGCAGACAGACTTCAATTGAATTTTGTTGCAGGGAAGGACAAAGTCCAACTTTTCAAATCCGCAGGCGTTTCACGCAAAATCAGAAAACAGAGTACCTGAGTCTTGCTCTGCATTATTTCCTTACCCACCGCATTCACTTACCTTTTTTCCCACAGATCGTAGCCCACAAGTTTTGAGGTTTACCTCTTATTGCTTAGCCGAAACTTAAGTTTCCACCGATGTAATATTGGTGGGAATCATCAACCTTTACCACATTACCAACCACATCCAAACCTTTGTTATTTTTCTTTTCCTTACCTTTTCGCTTTTTGCACTCCCCGCTGTTAAGTGCCCGCATACCGCACTTCGCACATCTTAGCATTTACTGTTTAAAGCCCTGCACCAAAACTTGCGATGTGCGATGCGACATCATCATCGCACATCCAAAACATTAATTTTGCACTTCGCAGGTTTTTCCATTTACCTTTTTACTGCCCACACTTCACACTTTGCTTATCTTATGACTTACCTTTAGCACCACGCAATTTATTTTATTTATGATGTGATGCGCCCGCAAATCACATGTCGCAAGCTTAGGAGGATAGCACACATAAGCACCCACAAGTTATTATGTTTAAGATGCAATGCAATCGCAATCGCATATCACAAAGTTTAAAGGATAACGCTTTGAAAATTAAAGTTTTTAAGTTGAAATACAATAGTGCCATCACACATTGCAATCGCAAGGATTCAAGGTTTCCCTATATGTGCTAGTTGAAAGTTAAGATCGCTGAAATGCGATTTGAAATGGAGTGCGCGGACGCGATGTGGTTTTGAAGCCAAAACCCATAAAATTTGAAATCCGGCATTTTGTGTTTTGTACGCATTTTTCGTGTAGAAACAGAAGGACATTTGGTTGTTATAAGTTCGTTCCAGCATTGAATCGCATTAAAATTTCAGGCTTGACCATTTTTTTATTAAAAGAAATGTAATTTTCATATGTTCTTAGAGAAGAGTTGAATGAAAACACTTAAGTTTTCCTCCTGTGTTTTTCGCTCTGCTTGTGTGTGTGTGATTTTTATTTCCACATATATTGCTTCTCTGTTTTTATGTATGTTCTCGATAGCATCAAAGCATACCTGAATTTTCAACATGGTATCAGAGCATTCCATTGGAAATTCCAACAATGTGAAATGGCAACTATCTTTTCTATTTACATTCAAATTCCTATTAATCACATAATAAGTTATAATACCTTAATAAATATGGTTGTAATGGATTTGTACCTATAAATACTATTATATTTACTATAAAATTTATAAATTCTGAAATAAATATACCTATAAGCTAATATAATTTGATAACAACAACATCACCGTAGCCCTAACACTTAGAAAGAGGATGATTTCATTCCTTACTCTATATACACACATCTAATTAATTCTCTTATACCTAAATGATAAATAAAAAATATTAGCATATGGTAAATAAATATAATGAAAACATACAAATGCATGAAACATCCAGCATCTGTCATGCATTTGACATAAGCACTCTGTGGAAGGAGATCACGAAAATCATTGCAGTGAATAAATGAAGCCAGGCCACCTGCTGAGCAGCCAATGAGTAAGGCCGCAATATAAAATTTTATTTCATTTTTCCACCTTATCATTATTGATAACGCATGACATTTAAATAAATGTCTACTAGAAAAACTGGAAAACGTACCTGTTCAGCGTTATCCATTCCCTGTGTCAAAAGATATTTTATTACAACTTGCCATATTCTTTACCCTCTCAAACGAATTTTTCTACCCTGGAATGCTAGTAATTATTACGAAATTTTTGATTGATATGAGATTACAAGAATTGAAATTGCTAACATATACGTATTGAAAGTAACATGCCCCCTCTACCTCCTTCCCAGAATGAAAACCCATCACAGTATCTAACCATAACGCAGTTCCAACTACAAAAATATGTTCAAGAGTTTTCTCAATGAGTCCTCTGAAGAGCCAATTTATCATCACATTGCTTTAGAGTTAGACTTGAAATACCCAGATTTTGTGATTGAAGCTCACTTAAAAATTAAAATGCCCGTATACGCTATTGATCCCCCCATGTACAGAGAGCGAGCTTAGAGCAGGACGGTATGTCGCTACACCATCTGCCACCCTACATAATAACTTTCACACTAAATAAGATTTCAATCCTGATGGGTTGTAAACCCTTGTGAACACATTAACCTCTCTCTTTAATCTAAAATTATTGTAATATGTAGTCAGTGAACAACAGAGACATGTGGATGTGGTCCAAATACGAAGTGTATCTGTTTCTATTCTTAGTACCATTGTCATGACAAATATAACTACATGAAAAAAATTCCATATTTGATAGATCGCTTATTTGCCGTTCCTTTGCTAACCGTCTTGGATAGCCGATTAGGTTACATCAGGTTTGTACTTACCAGACCAAATATAATCAAATAGTGCTAACTATATCCACCAGAAAATTCAGTACGTCCACGTAGACTGCATTGATTTGGTGTCAATTCGACAACAAAATGCAAAACGTGAAATTAAATTTTAAAAAAGGAGGAAGCCTAATGAAAGTGATATTAAATCTAGGGCTAGCTAGTGAAACGAATACACAGTAGTGAAACCAGTGGAATCACGGATTCAACGAAGGGAATGAAGGTTTACTTTACCAAAAGGCAGGCTTAACCGCCTTACAATGCCAGAAACGACAGGGTTTGCAACATACTTGGTCACCCTATACAGGGGCCCAACACAAAGCTCCACAGAATCCCCCTGTGGACTCTACAAAGGAAAGATATTGATTTAACATAGAACATCTGTTCGGTAAGGATGAGTCCGCTAACCTACTTGTCTTCTTTACTACTTGCTTTCTGAATTGGCATCCAACTCCTATTGAATCTAACAATAGTAAACAAAATATTAGATGATATGGCACACTTTTTTTCTATGGTCATGCTATCCGCAGAACTAGGATTCTGGTTGACGGTTGAGCAGAACTAGGGTAGGTGGAAATAACTATTGAGAATAATAATAGAGATGGCAGTTGCCTAAATTATAAATTCTAAGAGAAGAATAGAATTCAGTTGAAAAAACTATTATTTCAATATGTTTTAATGCAGACATTCAAAAATATGAGAAATTTGATAATTTGATTTTTTTTTTAATAATATTATATAATTTAATTTTTTTAATACATATATATTAAAAAATTGAACATTAAAGAATATATTGATCAAAGCTTATCTAATAAACAGTCAAAAGCAAATGAATTATGAGAATGTTAAAATTATTTTAAACTAATAATATGTTGGTTAAATAATAAAGTTTATATTTAAATTACATAATAATCAAAATAAATAATAAAATAATTTCAAATTATATAGAAATTAAAATGATAATAAGTAATTAAAAAATGCGATAGTTATATTTTATCAAATATAATTAAACAATATGTTTGTATATAAATATACAATGCTATCAATATAATTATAATTTAATTATTTAATTGAAATAGACAAATATTTTGTTGCATTACTAAAATGAGAATATATGGAAAAGAAAAAGTATAAGATACATGTTATCCAAAAAGTATCATGTTAAAAAATAAAGTGTTAACAATTATGTACGGACTAGTTGAGAACATATGTATGGACTAGTTGAAAACATATTGTTTGTGGTAAATAGAAGCAAATGATTTAAAAAATATATTCTAAAAATAAATATTATTATGATAATCATAAATAAATGAAATGAAAAATAGTCCAATTATAAATAGATTTTTGGTGAATTATAAACTAATTTTTTTTTAATTTTTTAAAATATTAAGTATTAATAACCTATCATGTTACAAAAAAAATATATTAGTTGAAAATAGTTAATATTATATTGTATTATTGGAAAAATGTGTTGTAACGTAACTCCTTAAGTTAGAATTAGTTCCTATATTAAAGGAGTTTGTTCCCAACTTCTTATTTTCTTGTGATGTATTTATTGTTGTATCATTAATTGATTGAATGTAGAGTGTACGCTCCAGTTTCTATAGTCTGCAGGTGCATTGCTCACTTGTGAGCTGCTTGTTATTCAATTCATTTCTTTTCTTTCTAGTTTTTATCACGATATCTGAGCTCAAACTAGGTGAGCCTGATTTAGCTACAGAGCCTTCGCGGCTACAGAGCCTTCGTGGCTACAGTGCACATATGAGCCTCACTGTTCATAGCAGAGTAGGTGGTCTGCAGAAACACCTCACTCACAGGAGGAATTTAGTTTCTCATAGGTCTCAGTTTTCTGAGCACAAAGCGGATCAACGCGCTTTTCAGAGGCACTACAGTGTTGATCAAAGCGTTTTTCGGAGCCACAGAAGCGCTGGTCACTACGGATCATCTTGTTTTTCGAGATCATCCAGCGTTGGTAGAGGCAGCCTTAACGAAATTTTGATCAACGTGGATTTTTAGCTGATAGGAGTGTTGACCTCTTTTATGGACCTACTCATGATATTTTTCCTGATTGGTGGCGGATTTGAGTAGCAGACAACAATTTTTCAGATCGGTGGTAGATCTGTGATTAGGTTCTGGTATGTGTTGAAGTTTTTTTTTGCAGCTTGTAATTATTCACTTGGTTAGAATTGAATGAAGATTAGAGGATTTGGAACCTGATCAGTCCAAAATGAACAATTTTACCGAAAATTATCTTAACGAGACTAGAAAACTCGATGGGACCAATTATACCAATTGGAAATTCAAGCTACAACGTTGCTTGAGGGAGGCAACACATGGTTAATCGTTAGTGGTGATCAACACAAGTCAAATAGTGCAACAAGTATGGCTGCACTCATACAAGATTGGGATAAAAGGGAGAATAAGGTGAAAGTTTTATTGAAGATGTTTGTTAAAGACAATATTATTCCACATATCAGAGATGGTAAATCATCCAATGAGATCTGGACGACACTCAAGAATCTATACCAGACACAGAACACCAATCACATCTTGTCGCTCAAAGGAATTTTTTTTTCCATGAGGATGGAGGACAATGAATCTGTTGTTGGATTCATTGTAAGGATCAAGGACATGAAGGACAGATTGAGTGACATTGTGGAGAAGGCATCTGATTCTGATCTTTTCATAATTACTTTGAACGAGATGACATATGAATACCATATGTTCATCATAAGCTTGTCTACATGGGATAAAGCCCCTACATTCGAAGAGCTGACAAGAATTATGTTACAGGAAGAAGAGCGGCAGAAAAATTTGAGACCATAGAGTGTCGATCTTGTTCTCATGGTGAAGAAGAAGCCATGCAAAGGTAAACGACACAACAACAGAAATGCGGTGGCGCTTTTTAGAAGAGATCATTCAGAGGTATGTTTGCAAGTAACAACAGTAATCATTTTGGCAATAAATGTTTCTACTCTGGGAAAAATGTTCATCAAGCTAAGTTTTGTTTTAAGAGACATGCATATGAGGCTAGAAAAAAACAAAGACTTTGTCAATGAAGGTCACAGTCATGATTATCGACTATTTGTAGCTAATTGTGTTGTTTCAGCTTCTAAGGAGGATGAGGCCAAAATATGGTATGTTGATTCAGGCGCATCTTCACATATGACAGGAAATAGAATTTGGTTTGAGTTTTTTGAAGATATTACTTATGGAGCTAAAATTTATCTAGGTGATGAGAGAGGTTATGAGATTAAAGGGCACAATGATATTCCGGTGATGTTTCCTTGCAGTGATATCAAACATATAAAAAATTTAATGTATGCACCCAGGATCAAGAAGAAATTAATCTTCGTGTCAATGATAACACATCAGGACCTGCAAGTTGAATTCTTCAAAACATATTGTGTCATAAAGGACAACAAGAAGGAACCAATTGCATCAGGAGTGCACGTGGGAAGCCTGTATAGATTGAATGTCAAGTTCATGCCACACCAAGCTCTGGTTTCAACATGATTGATAGTCGAGAATCTTTGGCATCAAAGATTCGGTCATATTAACCTACAAGATCTCATGTTGCTTCAAAGGAAAGGTATGGTCGATGGACTTCCTTCTTTTCATAATGTTCATTTAGATTGTGATGGATGTGCATTAGGGAAAATGCATAGGGAAGAGTTTCCCGTGAATGCTGATAGGAAGAAAAGGGATATTCTGGAACTTTTGCATACATATGTATGCGGACGTATGTAGACTAGGTCATTAGGTGGTGCATATTATTTTCTACTTTTTACTAATGATTGCACTAGATTTTCTTGGATATACTTTATAAACTAGAAGAGCCAGACATTTCAATGCTTTAAATAATTTAAGAATATGGTGGAGAAGCAGACAAGGAAATTCATAAATATTCTCCACTTAGATCAAAGGGGAGAATACAAGTTGGGAGAGTTCATGGGATTATTCAACAGTTCACATGAGTGCCTCACACTCTGTAGCAAAATGGAGTTGCAGAATGAAAGAATAGAACCCTTGTGGAGTGTGCATGAAGTATACTTCAAGGTAAGGGTCTATGAAATGGTTTTTGGGCTGAAGCAAACAACACTGCTGTTTATTTAAAAAATAGGAGTCCTACTAAATGTCTTAATTTTAAAACTCCTTTTGAAGCACTTTATGGATATAAGCCAACAGTGAATCATTTAAGAGCTTTTGGGACAAAATAATTTTCCCATATACCTGAGGAAGATAGAAAATGAAATTCATCTTTGTAGGATATTGCACTGAGTTTAAAGCTTATAAGCTGTTTAATCCTTTGACTCATAAAATCTTTGCAAGTGGAGATGTCATATTTCATAGGCAGGTTGAGGAAGGAAATGAAAACAATCTTGAAAAATGACACATTCAATTATTGATGAAAGAAAGAAGTGAGGATAATTAACAACAACAACAACATCAGAAAGAATAAGTGGCAGGTGATGTAGTCAGTGAGTCAAGCCCGCAAAGGTCTAAAGTATATATATTTGATGTGAGTTCTTTACCGAGAAGATCAGGTAGGAATTAGGGGAATTTTGAGGTCTAAAATGGGCCTCCTAAGGAAATTATAAAATAATGGTTGAAATAATAAAATAAGATTTGATTACATCATCAAATTTTGGAGGGAAAAAAGAAAAAAATACTTTATCAACTCGTATTTTCAACTTACCTCCCAAAGTTTTTACTCAAATTTCGAGTGGGAGTACTCATTGGATGCAAAATTTAATTCCTCATCCAAGGAGTACCCATGTTTCTAACTTTCGATGGACCCGACTACATGAAAAATGAGAAATACATGAAAAACATGATTACAATAATGTTTTTCATGTATTTCTCATTTTTCGTGTAGTAGGATCCATCAAAAGTATGCAACATGGGTACTCCTTGTGTGAGGAATTAAATTTTGCATCCAACGAGTACTCCTGCTCGAAATTTGAGTAAACAATTTGGGAGATAAGTTGAAAATACGAATTGAAAAAGTTATTTTATTATTTTATTATTATTTAATCTTTTTATCCTCTTACTTAAAAAATGGTGAATCATGCTCCATGGTTGACATCATCACCTTGAATCCTATAGTTCTTATAAAGTTTATTTTGGTTGTACATTTTTCGTAGGAGACCCATCTTAGACCTCAAAATTCCCCTAATGCAGACCCAACTACCAACCAAATTGAAAGACTATGCTTTAATGTGAAAATTTTAAATGTTATAGAGCCCATAGATTATAAAGAAGCTAGTCAATCTCATGAGTGGAGGGCTACAATGAATGAAGAATTTGAATATATTATTTGAAACAATACTTGGGAACTAGTTGAATTGCCTGAAGGAAAAATACCCATAGTTTTCAAGTGGATTTACAAACCTAAATTCAATGCAGATGGGATTATAGAAAAGTTTAAATCTAGATTGGTAGCAAAGGGTTATTCATAGAAAGAGGGAATTGACTATGAAGAAACCTTTGCTCCTGTAGCCAAACTGAATACTATTAGAATGTTAATTGCTTTAGCTACAAAATATCAGTGGAAGCTACACCAGTTAGATGTTAAGTCTGCATTCCTAAATGGTGATTTAAAAGAAGAGTTTTATTTAGTGCAGCCTGAAGGGTTTGTTAAGCAAGGGCAAGAACATTTAGTGTGTATATTGAAAAAGGCACTTTATGGTTTAAAACAAGCACCCAGGTCTTGGTATGAGGAGATTGATTCATTTTTATTACAACATGGTTTTCATAGGAGTATGAATGATCCAAATATATATACCATGTATGATGAACAAAGGAAGAGTATTTTGATTTCCTTGTATGTGGATTGCATGATTATAACAGGTAATGCAAATGCATTAATCAAAGAAATCAAATTGCAGATGTCATAGGTTTTTAAATGAAAGACCTCAGAAGTTTACATTATTGTCTAGGTGTGGATGCATGGAGATACTATGGGCAGAATTTCCTTACTCAAGGGAAGTATGTCATAGGGCTTCTCAAAAAGTTTAGAATGGAGCAGTGTAAGAAAAAATCAGCACCTTTGCAACAGAATATGAAATTGTGCAGTGACGATGGCTCTAGGGAGGTGGATACCACTTTGTATAGGAATCTAGTTGGCAGTCTGATATATCTAACAACAACTAGACCAGACTTAGTTTACTTTTTCAGTGTGCTGAGCCAATTCATGTCTAAACCTTTTAAAAGTCATTGGGTGGTAGTAAAATTTGTGCTGAGGTATCTTCATGGTACTAGTAATTATGGTATCTTATACACTGATACGTCTAATTTTTATTTAGCAGGTTTTTCAGACTTTGATTGGGTAGGTAACCTGAATGATCAAAGATCTATCACATGTTATGAATTTAGTGTTGGATCTGGGGTCATAGCATGGAGCAGTAAAAAGCAGAGCACTCCATCTTTATCATTAGCTGAAGCCGAGTACCAAGAAGTATGTGCAACAACATGTGAAGCTATCTGGTTGAGGAGGGTTCTCCATGATGCAAGAGAAGAGCAGAAAGAGGAAACTATAATCAAATGTGACAACCAGAGTTCCATTAAGCAAGAAAACAATCCAGTGTTTCATAAGAACACGAAACAAATCAATACTCAGTTTCACTTCGTTAAAGAAAAAGTCCAATCAAAAGAAATCTTTATTGAATATTGTAAAACATGTGGCAATGTGGCTGATATTTTACTAAGCCTGTTGGGAAAGTGAAGTTTGAATTGTTTAGAGGGATGTTAGGACTACGAGATAATCCTTTCTCCATTAAGGGGGAGAGTTGAAAATAATTAATATTATATTATATTAATGGAGAAATGGTTACATGGTGTTAAGGTAACTCTTTAAGTTAGGATTAGTTCCTAGGTTATAGGATTTTTGTTCCCAAGTCCCTATTCTCTTGTGATGTATTTATTGTTGTATCATTGATTTATTGAATGTAGAGTGTACGCTCTAATTTCTGCAGTCTCCAGGTGCATTGCTCACCTAGGAGTTGTTTTTTTATTCAATTCATTTCTTTTCTTTCTAGTTTTTATCAATATTGCCCACTAGAACAAAACACCACCATTTCCATAAGCTTAAATTTGCATCCCAATTTACCACCACTCCCTCAGTCTCTCCAAAATTATACGCAAGTTTATGATCTCTAATTGTCCTTACCTTGTGATTAAGTCTAAAAATTATCGAAGCATTGGGATTAGAGATGCATAACCAATCAAACATGGGTGAAGACCATGGATGCAATTGTAATAAGATAGCTAGAGACATTGTGAATCATCATTAACCATCATTTTCTCCCCCTTGTATATTGTTCTTGATTTTAAACATTTACAAATGCACACAACTAGTGTTTCTTCTTGTTTCATTCAACTACATAAGAGTAAAAAATAATATTGCATTTTCAATATATTGAAACTATTTTACCTTAAAATTAATGTAGAAAATTAACAATCTCTCTTATGCCCTATCTCTAGTATTTTTAATGGTGTTCAAAACCACCCCATACTAATTTAAAGATGCCACAAACATAACTTAGTGATTTACACTTTTTTTTTTGGCTTGACCCCCAGGGTATTTGAACTTTGAATCTCATGGTTTACACAATACTTCATAACATGGTGATCATCAATTGAGCTACCCCCAATCCTTTTTTTAGGATTTTTTCTTGATACGAATGTTCAACTTGTACAATTTTTTTGACACATAGACTAATATGTCTCCAGAGAATAGAAACTGGGTGGAGGGGGAATTAGACCCATTAGCTTCCACTTGAGGTATAATCGTTTGATTTTTTTTTTAAACATGAATGAGAATTTCTAGAGAATCAGTAAATTTGATCGCATCGGTTTCCATTATTACCCATCGGTTTACATTTGATCGCATCGGTTTCGCATCGTTTTCCATTATTATACACATCCTACTTGTAAGACCCCTTCCAAGTAACCATAAAAATTACACACACACACACACACACATATATTCCACCATATAGGTATTTTTTAATTAATAATTACAATTGAAAATGAAAGGGTTACACATAGAAAGTTACATTGATCAGAAGGAAATACATCATCAATGATAAATTCAAAAGTCATATACCGTTCACTAAGGAATTGATATTTTGAACTCTGATTTCTAATTTCACGTGATCTCTTGACATAGTCTTTGCGAAATTTTTGAATACATGTGACCCAATTGAAATTCACTGACTCGATGGTTGGCCAACCAACCTTTCCCTAGGTACTCTTCTTTTCCATATACCCCTGAGATGCAATGGGGTTGTACGGAAGATGAATGCACTGACAGGTGGAAAAGAGTCCTCAAGCTTAAAAGGTTCCCACTCATAGGATCTCCACTTTCACTAAACTCACCACAAATATCAAAAATGAAAATTATCATTAGGATATTCATGCAATAGTAGGGTTTTACAGAAAAATTATCTTTGTCATAACTTGATCCTTATTTTATAGAGAGTTTCAATAGTGACTCTTGACATCTCATGCAAAACAATTATTTTCTTTATTCCAATATTTTGATTATTCATCTATCCATGTGTCATCCCTTCACAAAATATCTCATGAAATTATTTTCTTAATTTCTTATTTGAAAATTAATTTTCTTCACCCACACATATTTCTCTACTTATTCTCCTAGTTGTATCCCAATTTAGACTCCTCATTTTGTGTTCATTAACTTAAATCAACATGTAAGTTTCAAATTTTTATCCCCTAACTACCCCATAGTTCTTGTCAAGTTAAAATCTTAGTTGAATATTTTTGTGTTATGATTTTTTCACATGGAATTTCTCTCATCAATTTCATTTTCTCAAATTTTAAATTGCTATTCTCTAATTTCATGCACAACCCCCCACTTTTCTTATTGAGAGTAAATTGTCATTGAAATAATGCTTCTATTTTTTGACTTTATGTCATAATTTTCCCTTGCTATTAGGAAAATTTAGGTACTTAAGATATTTCTATATTTTTCAGGTTTTCTAAGTGTGAATATGGTTAGCAGAGTTATTTGTTTGATTCATATTTTATGTCTACTCTTATTCTCCACTTCTTAAATATTTTAACTTCTAATTTAAAATATTTTAATACCTTCTTATTTATATTGTGTGTTTTAGTGTTTATAAATGCATGAGTGTGAACCTTAGTTGCTTTCTATCCTTTCCTGATACCAAGGGTGACAAGTTAGTGGTGCCCTTCAATAAATTCTTCTTGAAGTTCCAAATATGCCACGTTGTTTTCCCTTCAGGCAAACATGACTTAAGAGGGGAACATGGGCATGATGGTGGAGACCGTTTTCATCACATATATTTCCTTTTTTTGTGAGATTAATGGTATTGAGGATCACGGAATCCACTTGGATGTGTGCCCCTCAGTAAATCCTTGTGATTGGCCCAATATAAGGTTGATCAATACAACATCGTGAGCTTCATAGCAAAGGCATCCCAATACCTTCCAACATAAGTCACGGTGGGAGTCATGTACAAACCCATTACCAATGTGTGAGTCATTAGATTAAGCAATCACCCTGTTCCTATAGTAATTAGCATCACATTAGAAATCATAGCATGATATTATTTAAAAATTTAAACTCTAGAATCTGTTATCACTCCACCGGATCGCCAATGGTGAAAGAGACCAACAAAGGTAACCAAAGTCCAATATTTTTCCAAGTAGCTAGCCCTACCAGGCATGAGAGGGCTCTCTCCACAATATCATAGTCAAGAGGACTGGATAAATGAGATTTTAGGCTAGGTATATTAGCACTAGGGTTTTGATTTAATTTTAGGTGTTGGATGGTGAATAGGTTAGAGAAGAAACTAGGTCAGGACAAACAAGGATTAGAATTGAAGGGATTTGATGGGGCAAGGTAGGTAAGTAGCTTAACACCTTAAGGTATCTGATGGAGTGGTTTAGATTGTTAGGGTTTCAGAAAAGAGCATTGAAAACATGAATTATTTTCAATTAGAAGAAAGATGAACAAAAATGTAACTATTCCTCCAAAACAGAGCATAAGATAAATATATTATGTTTTTTCTGACTTAGGAATGAATTACATTCAGAGATGACATGAATATGAAATCACAATAAATTCACACATTTGAAAAACATAAGAAGAAACAATGTCAAATCACATTACCACATGTATCCCATCAAAATAGCTGCAACTCAGTCTATTATTTCTTGCCAAAAAGTCTGATTACAATAGCATTAAATGATCAAATTCTACAACATCCAACCATTTCAATGAGAAAGGAAATGAAATATATATACCAAAAACTACTTCCTCCACTCTCAGGGGTCGAATCCATGATTTGTGGAGCTGATCCACAAAGTGATCAAATAGAATCCCAGTGATTAGGGAGTGTAGCCAAATCATCCCTATCATTCATGAAACTGATTCACTTTGACCAAAATTACCTATTTACATGATGTATCTACCCCTAATAACTTTTTAGGACATAATTAGATTTGTAGTTCATCATTACATCAGTAAAAATCCACTAAATTCATCCATCAACTAATCAAACTGGAAAAATTTGGAAAAATCAGTCAACTACAGAAAGAAAAACGTGCTTAGAAAAAGCACAACGTGCCTGGGGAAAAGCACAGTGTGCTTGGGGAAAAAGCGCAACGTGGAGCTTGCAGACCACTTTTGGAGGCCTTCCCGAACTCCAAATTGAGCTCATGATAGCTCGCTGGAAATATATCTCTGTCTGATATATAATGGATCCCTCAAGAATTTAAAATGATCAAGTATAGCCACTCAAAAATCAATTCTCCTAAGACTGGTAAAAAAGAGCAGCATGTCCCTAGCAAGAGCGCAACGTGAAGTTGCAGGTCACTTTTGGAGGCCTTCCCGAACTCTATATTGAGCTCATGGTAGCTCATTGGAAAGATATTTCTATCACGTTATCATTTGACTCACTAAGAAAGTCATTTGGACACTCCATGACAGAGAAAAAGGCATTTTCCCAAGAGTACTGTAGAAGTAAAAAAAATCTCTTGTAACAACTATAGTTTGGAAATTTCTCCCAAATAATAACACCTGTGTATAAAATGAAGGAGTTTTTTGTTCCTTATTATGTTAGTGAGAAAAAACTCTTTCATTTTTTTCAAATTTATCTCCATTGGGTTAGAAACACATTTTGAAGAAAAATGGTTCATGTGTGCATTGTAAACCCTAGGCAGCCCATAACTTGGAAAGGTTGATTTCTTGAAATTTGGAACTGCTTGGAAAGTGGAGAGGACTTAATATCATGTGTGTTGAGTGGTTAATATCTTGGCATTTGGCCTCCCTTGTTGTAAGGCCTCTTATCTCCCTCCATATGTACTTTGTAAGGGGAAGACCCTAGTAGTGAAAAAATAGGGGAATGGACAAATGGAGTAGGATGGAGGGGTTAGGTGAGGGAAATGGGGATGGGAAAAATCAGGGAAGTAGGATTGGTTGTTAGGAAGGTTTAGGATGTGTAATGGAAGGGAATTAGGGTAGGAGTAGACCTAGGGAATTTTATTACATGGGTAGCTCTAGGAGGATGCCAAAAATGTCATATAGGGATAGTTGTGTGGTGTATGGTCTAGGGTTTGGATGTATACGCTTAGGGAGTGAAAGCGAGGGGGTTTGAGGGCTTTAGGGAGTGTATGTGGATGTGGGGAAAGGTAAAACGACTATGGGAAGGGTTTATTTGACTTACAAATTCAAAGAGGTAGGGTAGCCCACCTCATGATTTTCACTTTGCTTTTAGAACCTCGTAGTTTTGGAACTCTCAATTGTAGCTTTAGGAACATGATGAAATTATTACATATTAGAAACATAAATTAAATTTGAAACCAAATTCATAGAAAAAATTTACCTATTACCACTCCTCCATTTCCAGATTTCATGCATGGATGACATATTTGGTGACTGAAACCCTAATGACCCAATGGAGACTCTAGAATGAATGAAACCATGATAAAGACGACTGCAATGATGATGAAAAATTTTGAATGATGGTACACAATCAACAGTGGTGAAATGAGCCAACAAGTTGAAAAATTTCGAAAGGAGTGAAATCAGACCTAAATATGCATCTAGTGACCAAATTTTTGCATGATGACCTAATGGAATGACAAATTTCAAAATGGGACCCTAACATGACACGAAAAGAGTTTATGTGATCACTCATGGAAGGATGCAAAAAATGACACTAATAGTATCAATAGTATGCAATCGATCAAATTGGAGGTTGTTTAATTATCACATGCATGTGCATCCCAATGGTCTCCTAACACAATGAAATAGTCATTAATAACATCAACTCATAAGGTCAGTCATTAATATATTTACACATTCTAAAAGATTAGTATTCAAATCATCATGACTACATATAACATAATATTCAACACAACACTTGAAATTAAGCATAAAGTCATAGAAATGTATAAATGTGACAACAAAGATTGAAATTATCATAATGATTACACATAATTATCAAGTAGCTACATCATAATTTTCATCACAACCAATAATAAAATCAATTTGGTACACCAAAATCATCATCACATACATTAATAATAATAAAAATGATCATATCCTTGACCTAAGGTCTTGTTCATGTCGCGAAAATCACTGCACAACATCAGGGGATAACCACTCGGCCAAGGACTTTAAAATCGTCCCTTTTTCGTTTGGAATAGTGGCTCTGACTGGGGATGATGGGACCAATTTCCCAATTTATAATTGGATGGATGTGTGGTATTTATAACTAACTGTGACTTGGATGAATGGGAGTGCCAACAAGCTAAAGGAGTATATATATACCTATCTCTATCCCGAGATGACACTACAAGGAAAAGGCCCTCTAGCAGATGTTTTTGAGGAACCCCTTATAAAAATAGCCCAGAAATCTGTTTGTAGTGGAGGTTACTAGAGGAGGTTGGCGGGTGGAGGTTTTTGTGGATGCTTTTTTTCCGGTGGGTTTCTCATCCTAAATCGCACCGGTGTGTTCCACTAGAGAAAGCACCGGTGTGTACTAAAAATTGGCACACCGGGACACCATGCGATTGGTTCAAACTCAGGTGGTGTATCTCATTACTGTAGCACACCGATGCTCTACACAGATTCAACACTGGTACGTCCTAAAACCCCATTCCAAAACTGAAAAATCCCAGTGCGGTTGGAAGAAACCACCCAGAGTGCCTCGAAAACCTGCGCACTAAAACAAGGTTAAATAAAAAAAATTATGGCCACAAATCTACATTTTTCACTTTTTAGTGCTCCAGAGCTCTCAATCATCGGTGAAAATTTACCTTTTGTGAGGCACCCTGCTATCGGTGCTCCCATTGCACACACTGCTGTTGTCCATTGCCCACCATCTCCATTTCAAATTTTGCAAAATGGTGGGAAAATTTATTTTTGCAAATTATACAGCCAATATGCCTCCTTGACGGCCGAATGTATAGGTATTTTACTTATTTTTCCATAATTAAAAATTTTAGCATATTAATTTTCTAAAATAATTTAAAATTCACCTTATTTAAAAAAAAAAAGATTTCCCACGCGGTGCGCTTGAGCTGTTCGGCTCGCACCAGTTCGCGGTGTTGCCTGTAAATTTACAGGTCGTACTGCAACTGATGCTAACGGTATCCACACCATTGACCATGTCAATGTGCAGGAATGTGGTGTGTTGACGAAAATATGCTCCCCAGGGCAGGTATTTTTTTCAGCGCACTGCCCTCCTGAATTGGACATAGTCAATGGTGTGGTCATGTCAACAACCGCACCGTTGACTATGTAGTGATGTTAGGAGGGCGGTGTGCTTCGTAAAGTATATGTCGTGGGGCATATAGTTTGGTCAGTGCACTGCCCTCGTGATATTTGTACATAGTCAACGGTGCGATCACTTATACCACCGCACTATTGATCGTGTAATGATGCCAGGAGGGTGGTGCACTGACGAAACTATCTGCCCCAACGCAAATAGTTTCGTCAGTGCACCGCCCTCCTAAATTTGTTCATAGTCAACGATGTGATTAGTTAAATGACTGCACCGTTGACCACTAGCTGAACTTTGGTGGTGTGTTTAGTCAATGCACCGCTTGATATAGGACAGGTCATGATTTTTGGTGCGCTACAAATTTCTAGGTGCACTGCGTCTGCTGCGTGACAAAAACAGACGCACCGTTACCGGTGCATGCCTATTTTTTGTGGTGCACTGACTGTTTTTTTTTTCTTCATAAAAATTACACACACACACACACACACACATATATATTCCTAAATACATGTCTCATTTAATAAAAAAATTGTATTTAACATGTGAATCATTCAATGATGTAAAAGGAGAGAAGAGAGGGAACGACATCAACAACAGGCGGACCAGTATAACGTGGTTCGCCCGTGGGAGGCACGAGAGAGGGAGAGAGATATCTACCCTCGCCATATTACAACAATCACCCAGGCACTCCTAATGGAGATAGGCCTCCTCAAGTTCTATGAGGAGGCTACATCTCTGAAGGGCCATGGTGGGTTATTGTGATAGCTTATCCATAGGTGGAATGCCCACCGACATGCTTTTCGGGTTAGTCCTAACCAGTGGTATGCGCCCACTAAGGAGGAAATATATTTCGTTACTGGCCTATCAAGGAGAGGGGTAGATTTTCCCTCGTTCCCAGAGGTCCTCATTGGCTATGCAGTAGGGAGTTAGTTTGTGTACTCCTAGAGATACATTAACGTGGATATACTGTCTCCTGCAGATTTTTAGGTCTCCGATGGTCAGTTACGTATTGGTTCATTTGGTGGAGAGGAGGTGAGGTGCCTCTTACTACTGATTTCAACCATTTCACACCATACCGGTGATGGGAAACGCATTAGTTTCCCACTTCTATTTTATGTTTATTATTTATTACAGGTGCCACGACTTGTTAGGTGGTCTGCCATTTTTTTGTAGCAGTTCTATACATATTTAGATAGATGTCTTGCTCAACCACAGGGGAGGTTGAACTTCCCTTTTGCTTCATAGCTATTTTATTTATTTTTTGAGAGATTTCTAGAGATGAGGCCTACTTTTGTTCGGTAGCCTCACAGGCCGATGTTGCATGTATGGATGTAGATGTGGGGACAGATGATGCCCAAGAGGGGCGAGTCAGAGTGTTCCGCGAGGATATCGCATGATGCACTGGAGTTGCTAGCCAGTGTTGATGAGCATCCCTTTTTTCTGGTCCCTTGTTTGTATGTTGGTTTTTATTGGCGAGGGTGTGCCAACATCTTCTTCATAGATGATGAGCTGCCGAATGATAGAGGTAATATTACTATTTTCTTTAAATATTCTAACATGTTCTTTAACTTTTTTTTATTAAACTGTTTAATGAAATTTTATAATTATTGTTGTGTACCTATATATATTTTGCAGACATTGGGTCATTTCATGGCGATGAGATTCCATCGCCACCAAATTATCTAGGTGTAGATCCCGATGCTGATCAGGAGATGGTATATGCCAAGGATTAGGCCAGTGTAGACATATCTGGTCCTCATGTTGCACAGGTACCGACTGGTATGAGGCGTAGGCTTGACACTAGATTTAGGATGGATTTGGGCGACAAAACCTGTGGACTTATTGTAGGGGGGGAGTCAAGCTAACCACTATGAGAGAGATTCAAGCCTATGCTAGGCTGATAGAGATGTGGAGAGGGATTCCACTTGACATGTTGACCCTGATGCGACATGTCATAGGAGCTACCAGCTTAGTGGCGTAGCTGAGGAGGGCCCTTCGACGTAGGTATGGTCAAGATGTAGTACATCAATAGTAGAGCAGTGACACATCATTTGATGATCAAGATAAGGGGAGTGATCATCATTCACCTCGCGCCGTAGATGGACAGCCTGCAAGCATTGACCAACAGTCATGATCATGAGCAGGCTGGACCATCCATGTCGAGTCATCATAATCAGCAACATGCAACATCCAAAAATACTCATGATCATGAGCAGGCTGGATCATCCATGTCGAGTCATCATGAGCAACCGACAGTTGATCCTAATCAATATGAGGCACCACTAGATCAACATGCACGTGATGATCGACCTCTATGTGAGCTTGTCGAGGCTGCACCATTGACTAAGTAGGCCTCGAATAGTACTACTATTGATGATGTACCACTGGCTAATATTTGACATTTATGTTACACTTGTATATTTTTGACATTATATATATATATATATATATGGTCCATGTATTTTATGTCCATGTTGCAAACTTGTACTTAATTTACATGTTGGTGATCATCATGATGTGTATATTGTTAGGTCATGTTAGATATGTTCATTTAATGTGCAGCTTGCAGATAGATGTGTATGTGATAGCAGTTATTTGACATGAGATGTGTATTTGATGTTTGTGTTGTGATGATGTTATACAATGCTTGTGTTTTGTTAGATGATCATGATCACGATGATTAGATGATGTTAGTGAATTTGAATGTGGTTTTTAGTTGAATATGATGTTTGTACTATGGTTATCATGATCATGATGTTTATTTTTAATATTAAATCATGATATTTATGAAATATTGTGTCGTGATTGTAATTGAAATTTTAATTTTAATTGTATGTAAAATTGTAAAATTGTAATTGTATTTCTTACTGTAATTTTAATTGTAATTGTATGTAAAATATTTGTAAAATTTTAATTGTAATTGTAATATTTAATTTATTGTGAAATGATTGTAATTGTAATTGTATATATGTAAAATTGTAATTGTATGTAAAATTCTAAAATTGTAATTGTAATTGTAATTTTAATTTTAATTGAAATTGTATGTGAAATTGTAAAATTGTAATTGTAATTGTAATTGTAATTGTAATTTTAATTGTAATTGTATGTAAAATATTTGTAAAATTTTAATTGTATTAATGTGAAATGATTGTAATTGTATGTAAAATTCTAAAATTGTAATTGTAATGATATATATGTAAAATTGTAAAATTGTAATTGTAATGGTATAGTTGTAAAATTGTAAAATTGTAATTGTAATGGTATATATGTAAAATTGTAATTGTAACTGTAAATTTTATGTAAAATTCTAAAATTGTAATTGTAATTTTAATTGTAATTGTATGTGAAATTGTAAAATTGTAATTGTAATTGTAATTGTATGTGAAATTGTAAAATTGTAATAGTAATTGTAATTCTAATTGTATGTAAAATATTTGTAAAATGTTAATTGTATTAATGTCAAATGATTGTAATTGTAAAATTGTAATTGCAATTGTAGTTGTATGTAAAATTCTAACATTGTAATTTTAATTTTAACTGTAATTGTATGTGAAATTGTAAAATTGTAATTATAATTGTAATTGTAATTGTATGTAAAATATTTGTAAAATTTTAATTGTATTAATGTGAAATGATTTTATTAAAATTTTAAATTTATAAATAATTGTAAAATAATAAATCTAGAATAATATGAATTTTTGTAACATAATAAAGTTTAGAAACTAATGAAAATAAATTCATGTACTTTATAATTATCATTATTTTATTATGATCTTACATACAAAAAAAAGAATGTTATACACTACGCCATTGTTTTTTAGATCAACATAATTGCAAATTATCAAGTGAAATATTGATTTTAATATTAACACACTGCAAATTATCAGTTAATTCAAAATATATATCATAATGTTTCGAAAAAAAGAGTCTTATAAGTTATAAGGTAATTAAGTTATCTTCTTTATAAAAACCCATCTTAAAAAGTATAAATGATGAAGTAACACATGTACCATATCACTCTCAGTTCTCATGATCACCCTCATTACATTCGTTACCATCGGATTCCTGGCACTTACCAGCTGGGAATGAACACCACCCTTTCCTCTGTTTATGAATGTACGATTGGCCATGACTCCTAGCAATGACTAGTGGCTATTGGCAATGAACTTTAGGCACTTCCAACTCGCTTGGCATGATAACACTATTGTTCTCAAAAATATGTTTTGATCTAGGTTCATGTCTCAATACAAACCACCAATCCCTATCCAACAAATCTAGGTAAAAAAACAACTGGTTTTAGTGTTTGGGGAAAACATAGGGCTCCTTAGCTTCATCCCACATCTTTCTAGAGTTGATACATATAAGCCTACTATCACGATATTCCTTTACATTATTCTGATCAAAGGTGTCCCACCAATTGCACCTAAAAATAACACATTGGAAAGAAGAGAAATCCACTTCAATGATCTCTTGTATCTTTCCGACGTAACCTAATGCCCCTCATAATAGGTTTTGATCACGATGGCTAGATCAACTAGATTGGTCGAACTCGACTTCCACTCCACAGTCTTATGTCATGTGTCCATTATTGGCATTTTTTGTGTGAAAATGGTGTCCCTTAAGTAATCATCCATACCAACCTATATTTGATTGCCTCCATTTCCAGATTTTGAAGAACTGATATTGTTGTAGTCATTTCTAATTGGTGAATATGGACGTAGAGGGATTTGGATCAGTGGTTGATTCAACCATTCTTGGTATCGTTCCTCTCCGATTTTTTCTCTTAATTCAACCTTCTCTAGATTTGAAATTGTCGTGGGGTGCAACAAAAGATGGTAGGTAGGTCGCTCATCATCACTAGAATCATAATAATTTCAAAAAATATATTTAAACATAATTAATACAAAATCTATGATATCAATTAGTAAGAACGTTGACAATGCATGATTACTTGGTTTGACGTTGAAATAATTACATTAATATACCAAACAATTATTATTACCATCATTGTCCCAGGATTGTGGCTAGAAGATGCAATATTGTTACAATTGGTAGGGTGAAGCGGTTGTCCATTTTCATCTACCAAATGCGGCTTGTGGTATGCTGCTCCTGATAAGAGCCTCCGAAGTTTTGGAGTGGTTTAAATATTTTGTGCATCTAAACTTGATTTTGAATCTGCATGAACCTGCAAATTTTTATACATTATAAATTTTATTAAGATGATTGACATGGATAAAAAAAAAAAATTCAATTAGTTAATGAAAATATAAATAAAATCTGAAGTAAATATTACATCTCAAGATGGATAGGGAGAACTTCATGATGGACCTTGAGAAATATTATGGAAAGAACTGTATTTTGAAGAATTTTCCATTCGATATAATTATGATATTTTCTCCCTACATTTGAGTAAAATGAACAATAAATTTTGGTGTACACACTTAAAAGTAATTTCGGTGCCTTAAAAATAGACGTGTTGTTATCGGTGCTAATGTACAGATAATCGCACTGGCCATTTTAGTTATTGCACACGAGTTATTAACTAACACACCGATGCAGTGTTATTAACTAACACACCGATGCAGTCATGTTATTAACTAACACACCGATGCAGTGTTATTAATTGACACACCAGTGACAAATAGCCGCAAATAAAAAAAGTGCAACTTTATTTTTTTAAAGTGAAAAAAAATGGTAAATTGGGAATTGGGCGGCAAAATATTTTCGAAAATCAAATTTCATAAAACAATTCTTTAAATACTAAACACTTTTTATTATTTCACTATTTTTGCAAAAACATTCAGCCAGAGATTTGTATGAGACATACATGGAGCAAGAGAGCACAAGAGCACTGTGGAGCAGCAAAATACTTTCGAACAAAACTATTCACACAATTAGAATTCCAAACCTCTAGTGATTCAAACCCTGTAGCATAGAATTTCAAACGATCTCATGATTAAATTTTGTTGTTTTTCTTCTCATTTTATGCAGTATTTTTTACGTAGTAAGTAAAAAAATTAAATTTACTATTCATTTTTAGAAAAAAGAAACAAAAAAAAATTCATTTCACCCTAAACCCTTCATTCTTTTTGTTTCTGCCCTTGCTTCTTCCTATTTCTGTGATTTCAGAATCAGGGCTTTTCATTTTAGATTTATAGGGTTTGTATTGGTATATATATAGGCCTATGACATCTAAGCCATGGGACGACTTGCATAGTCAGATCCCAATCCATGTCGGCCCTTGCGTGAATTTAAAAAAAACTGTTTTTTTCACTGGTGCACCCTGCGTAGACTAGTGCACCGGTGCATTGTCTTATCATAGCGCAATGCGCATGTACTGTTTGATAAAAAAAATTAAAAAAATATTTTTTTTCAATCCGTGTGCTATATGTAAAATAGGGCACCAATGCATTATTTCATTATAACGCACCGCACATGTATTGTTTGGGAAAAACAATTTTTTATTTTATGTGTTAATCAATGCACTGTTTAACATATAACACACTGGGTCTCCTTGTTGATAGAGAGCACCGTATGGTAGTTCCTTGTTTTCGCAGTGCATTTATAAGAATAGGCCGCTTCGCCCCCTCCACGACACCATATGCTACAAAAACTAACACTAGAGGATTTTTATTAATTTGTATATGTTAATCGGTTCGTTGGTTAACATATAACGCACTGGTGCTCATTTTTGACATAGAGCACCATACTATGTTTTATACTCTTTTGGTGGTGTGTTTATAAGAACGCGATGCACCGACGTCGATGCGTACAACATTAAAGGCGCACCCATTTCTTGATATTTTTTTTTTTTACCTGAAAATGTGATATTTTATTTATAAAATATATTAATGAATGATATGGTACAGGTTCATATTGATAAAGAAATGGCTAACAAGAGATCAAGTAACAAAAATATTGATAGCACATCAAGAAAAGCAAAAAAGACAAGTTCTTTATAAATTCTTTACAAAAAATATTGTTTTGAACTATATGCAAGTTTAACTAATATGTATTGTTTACTATGTATCATGCAGAGCCACAAAATGACGAAGCTCGATAATATTATTTCTGATTTAGGACCAAAAGAGTGTAAAATATTCATGGAAAAATTGCAAAAGGATGAATCACATGAATGAAAAAATACTATCGATCCAATATGAGTTTCTTTTTTTAAATTTTCATTAATAATATACTTAAAATTATTAGATAACATGTTTCAAACAATCTATTAATTCACATATGTTTAATGTTCTTCTAGGACCAACAAATTAGAAAATGAATGTTTTTCTAAGAAAATAAAAAAAATAGAACATGCAAATGAAAATGAATTGTTCCTTACTTCATTTGGAGTGGTGTTGGAGGTTAACGAAAGGGGAAAAAACTTTTACAAAAGTTTGAGGGATCTAGTGGAACGAATGTATAGAAGTTCATTCCACTTACAATAAAAAAATCAATCCAATGATTCCAAGAACCAAATTTTATCTAAAATACAGGAAGAGTTTCAAGAGAATTGGTTAATGAGACATGTCATACTTTTAAAAGCAAAAACGTACAACAAAAAAAAAGAAGGGATGAAAAAGTAATACTCCTTTAAATGTTTTTCTAGAATTATTTATAAATATCACTTTTGTTATATTTACTTTTCATATATCAATATAAAAATTAAATAGTTTATTTTCATGTTACATTTTCAGGAATATTATGAAATTCTCAAAAGATGAATGAGTTGATATCATAAATATGCCAGTAGGAATGTCCAAAAAGGTGTACAAGGAGATGGTCAAAGAAATGGACATAATTGCATCGCACAAGGAGCCATCTCAACAACAACGTGCATCAAATGTAATATGTAATTATTGAATTTTTCGATTAGGTACAATAAATAAAAAATTTAGCATTAAATATTAATTTTCAAGTATTTTCTTGCAGAAAAGAAAAGAAAATGGAACCCATTTAGCACATAAAACAGGTTGAAAAGGAAGAAAAGGGTTGATATCTAAGTTTGTGAGTAATTGTTACTTCCTTATAACAACTTAACTAGTTTTCATTTTTGTATATTTTAAGTTGTTTTACAACAATAATCATTGAATGTCTTCAAACATGTGCTAACATACAAAGAAGAACCATCAGATGAATTGATTGACATTAGGTTAAATATGGGTTGTGAGTATATGTTGGCATATTAGAAATTAATTGTGGAATTTGTAAGCATCTATCAATCTTGTTTTACTTAAATCCATCTATAATTAATATGATGCAGGGGCATTAGACACTAGCCATCAATGTAGGAGGATTGTACACATGTTGTGGCTAGAAGGGTCTGAAATCTCTCAGAATGTAGCAGCAAGGTGTCAACACCTTAGTTGTCTGTTATACTTAGGGGAAATAGATTAGTTAATAAATGTAGAAGTCGAATAGGTTATTCATGTCAGTAGCATTATGCAATTAATATTTTGTGTTACAGAAATAGAACAGTCCTCAAAGGAACCGAAGAGACATGTAATGAATTATATATTGTAACCCCTGCTACTTTGAAAAGGGGGATTTGGCAGTGAATTAACGAATTGAGAAGAATTTTTCTCTGTTAATTGAAATTCGAGCTTTTTGGTCTATCTGTGTGTGTGCTCTTGACATTCTCCGAAGAACTACTCTTTTGAATTGAGAATTTTGTGTGTTAATGGAAGGAGAACAATTGTTGTGGTAAATCTCCCTTGGTTCCCTGTCTGGATGTGAGTTATGCCCTAGGAACCGGAATTGAATGTGTGAATCTGTGTGAGGTTGTATAGGATTATGAGCGACCCCACTATTACACTCTATTTGCCAGAGAAAATAGAAGTGTTGTCGGAAGCGTAATCTTTGTCCATTAGAACATATAACATATTTTTGTCATAAGTGGAGTAATATTGTTGAAGCCTTGACCCCTGAGTTAACGAGTTGGAGATTATACAAAGAAAGGCGTTAACCCGAGTAGAAGGTCTGGTTAGTCACTGTTCCATTCTCTTCGTGGGGTTGCGAAACCAAATCAGCCTATTTCGCACCCCTTTTGAGCGAAGGCGAAACCATTCAAAAGGAACGCAATCTAGTGGAATCTTTCCACGTCAACGGGGTAATACCACCCTCATCACGTGAGTTTTATGTGTTAACTCTCAACGGGAAAATTAACATGATATTTCCATGGATCGTCCGATCCAGAGGCTGATTGATCGAAGGGTAGTCGCATCACAAGTTGCTTGGGAGATAAGTCAGATATGCATCAGGGTTTGTGTGTTGATTTCACATTTATTAATATGTTGGATGTGTGGGACCCGTGAATCACCATGCAATATGAAATGTAATTTTAATGTTATAAACCATGGTTGAGTGCCATAAGCGCTCGTATATATGTTTAAAGGCGTCAGACCCTTTTTATAGTATTAAGTGCTAAGGTCTAAATTATGAACATGGTTTATAATATTTTGCGTTAGAGGGTTCGTTAAGGGATTTGTGAGACGGTTCAATTACCATTCGATACATATGAAAAAGAAAGCCTCAAAATATATGTAAAGTTCTTTATAACAAGGGACCAA